>OW799221.2:227084-932698 GCA_941918905.2 Xestia sexstrigata | reverse complement strand
GAGTCTAATTAATTTGGCATCTATGCAATTGTGGATGACTTTGATGAACGCCTTATAAATATGAAAAATTAACCAATGGGCCTGTAGTTATGATTATTGCACTTGTCGTCTTTCTTATGGAGAAGAACAATATTTGAGTGGCACATATGGGAAAGGAGTTTACCTACGTGTAAGATTTCATTGAATAAGTTAGTTAAGTGAGGGAGCAGAATGTGTGGCAGATCCGAGTTTTAGGACTTCGGTGGTAACGCCATCTTCGCCAGGGCTATATTATCATAGTGTATTGTTTTGAGCACTCTGTCTACTTCGTATCCCTATAAAGGAGAAAATACTGCTAGGTAGCAATAATTATAGAACCGTGTTTGCTCTCATCAATCTTAAGATCTGTTATGAGCATGCGATCTCCACAGCCCTACATATTCTCGTTTTCATTATAATATAATAAATAATATAATAATAATAAATTTTATTTTCTCCCACAAAGTAAAGTTACAATATAGAGGTGTTACAATTAAATATTGGAGGTACAAAGGTTTGTGGGAGTCAGGAGTTCAAACTAGGATGATACCCTGTGCTTTGGACTCCTGGCCCCCCTCGCCGAGATTGGCATTATGACAATTTTATAGAGACATGTCATTGTAGGACTATTTTAAAAAAGAATTACAAAAAAAGTACTAATGTAATAAAATAAAAACTAAAAATGCGTGTGTGTTTGTGTGTGAAGTGTGAGTGTGAAGTGGAAGGTGTCATATGTGGTGTGGTGTAGTGTGTGTGTGTATGTGTGTGAGAGACCGAGAGTAAGATAGTGTAATTAACTAGGTAACGCGTGAGTGACTGAGAGATGAAATTCTAACATTGCAATAATTGTAATCATATTTAGGCATTTATTTAGGTGTGAATACAAACATTAGACCGATAGCAATAAGATTTTATACAAATTGTATGTATGGGGCTCAACTGGATGAGAGTTGCCGAGAACAGAGTTGAGTGGCGTGGGATTGAAGAGGCTTATGTCCAGCAGTGGACTGCTGTAGGCTCAGGCTGATGATTATGATGCTGTATGTAGGGGTGTTTTGACGTGTTATTCATACATGTCATAATTTACTATTAGTTACACTAAACAGTACTTGATTACCCAAAAAGGTCACGGGTTCAATCGCTGCACGAAATAATTATTTGTTATTGTTCCAAGAGGCAGTTTGACTGGTTTGTGTGTGTGTGTGTGTGTGTGTGATGATATAGACGTAAAAGTTTAAAAGTCACATAGGAATAAATGATGTATAATGCTATGATAAAAATTAAGAACATAATAAAACAACAAATTGGTAAAAGGCTAATTTATTCAGTCTCAAGAATCACAAGTATTTACACTATGTACATAAAACTAAGAACTATTCGATTTATTTACAGACCCGTTTACTTACAACTAAACTTATATACTTAATAGCAAAAAATAATGAAATCAGAATCCGTTATGAAAAAGCCGAGGTCGGTCCAGTAACAACAAAACTGTATATTTGTGGTAAAGTATCTGCTACCCAGGTTTGAAAACTTTCTATTACAGGGTAATAGCCTCTGCTCATACATACAAGGAACAGGCATTGATCAATATATTTGCTTATTTCGTGATGTAGGTTTCAGCCTATAAAGGTTCTCCACGTTTCCTCACGAAGTTTTTCCTCTGTAAGTCTGAAAGACTTTTTAAAAAGTAACTTTGAAACATGTTAGATTATTTAAACCGTCATCCGGCATTTACGAAGTGAGTCCGTTTACCTTCGGGAAACTACGAGAGTTTTCGTACATACAAACACTAGAAATATAGAAATAAACATTCACGGAAGATTCTTCTATAGGCAAACAGGTTTTAAACTACTTGCATTCTAACAGTTATTTCATACAAATTACTAATAAAAGTGTGTTATACAACAATGTTAATGACATATTTCTACATTTAGCTATCATTACTTCAATCGTTAATTGATTTGTATTTAAGTATGTAATGAGCAGGCATCATGAAGAATGTTTTTGTATAGTCTTCTGCAAACTGTTTTTGTACTTAGTGTTGTGAGAGGCTAAATGTAACACCGAAAGAGTTGCAGGTCTTGCATGTACAAATAAATTATTCACTTTTTAAAAGTAATTGATCAGTGCTTTTAGACCAAGTTCATAATACAAAATTAAGTATTTTATGAACATTTTGTCCAACAGAAAGAAACTAAAGATTATTATGTTTGTTATAACGATTGCACTTGACATAATAGTAAGGTTTCTTAATAATAGCGGCTATTTCGCAGGCCTGCTGTAGGGACTCCGCTGGCGGACCAGAAGCCCCAGCAGAGGCGGAAGTGACACATGTAACACGAGTGTCGGGAGACACGGGCAGGGCAGACCTACACACCCAATAGTTCGGTTACACGTGCATAGATGGCACCACTAGCTTAAAACTAGAATAATCATAGAATAAGAAAAAGGAAATAAAAGCAAGGTTAATAGAATTAAGTTCTAAGTTATAATGTAGTATTATTAATAATCTAAGGTTGTATTATGTGGCGCCATCTATGTTAGTAACCAAAATATGACTTCTACATTTTTCTAGCTACTTTGTTTATGGCAAATATCATTTGTTTTCGTTGCAATAAATTGTAGTGTTCATGTTGTCACTGGTGATTTAAAACATTTAGGAGGGGGAGTGTCGCTAATCATCTAGCTACCGTGTCTGCTGTCGCGGGCGCGTGGTGTCGGTGAAGCGGATGCTGCAGTCCTGCGCGGCCATGTTGGGGCGCAGGAAGTCGGTCAGGGTGCCGGCGCCGGGCGCGGGCCGGTCGAAGGGGAAGCCCATGGCGCGCCGGTCGGGGTACTTGCGGTCGCGGATGCCGCAGTACGACGCCGCGTCGTTGCACGACCCTACCAGGTCTTGTTCGATCTACGGAGGTTGAAACATTTAGTAAGGTTGGTGGAAAATTCCTTTGTTACAATCTAAAAACATTTTATTATTCCACTAAAGGATCATAATTTTAACAGGCATGTGTATGTGTACTACTGTTCTCTCATTACTTCTAAACTGCATCGCATTTTGACTTAATTGTGTTCTAGTGCAGCCAACGAGAGATCCGGAACCAATGAAATACTGTTACAAAACTAAACTTTGACCACTAGCGCATTTTCTTTACAAATCTGAATTAACCAGGTCTATAATACGTACTACCTAACTCAAACCGTCGGTAAGTACTTTCAACCCTTAACTTAATACAACTATTATAGGTACCTTCTCGAGAGTACCGACACAACAAAGTAAAACTACGACCTAGTGAAAATTACAGAAATCCCATTGAATGCGATGTTTGTACCAATCGTTTGACGATTCCAGATAAAAAGAAACTTTAGGCTCTATAGTAAACATCATCTGACTGAAACGATGGTCCTAATAGACCTGTACCTATTTCTTTTAGAATAGTACCTAGTTATAGTATAATGGGCTAGTGTCCACAACTCCACGTCAAAGCGCGTATTACCTAATAGTATTGTGAATGAACTCACCCTGTCCTCGTTCCAGTTGGAGACCATAGCGAAGAGTACGACAGGGTACCCTCGCTCGTGCCCCTTGGCCAGCAGCATGTGGTGCGGCCACCCGCAGCCACAGAAGTCGAACTGCGCCGCGTCCGCCGTGCCCGGGTCCGACGGGCGGGCCGACTGCGCACGAGAACATATTTAGCTTACAGAAACATCTCAGAAAACGAAGAATGCATGGTTTTAAACTAAGAGAATGCCGTATTATTCCATGTCATCGATTCTTCCGTATAGAAAACGATACGACGCTCACATTTCAATGCTTTACTGTGTGTCGAGTCGGAGTACAGCCGGCATCAAGTCTGTGTAATGTGCCAAAGCCAGCCATCAACAACCAGTCTTACCGAGGGATATCCTATTACCCAATAACTATGCTGTAGTCAGATAGGAAATCACTCCAAATAAATCTGGTAAGACTGTAAAACGACTCCCACATAATTGAGAAAAAGCCAAGCAGACCAAGATCTAGCAGCTTTCAAAAATCTTTTTAAAATATCGAACTAGTGCCTCTTAATTAATGATTTTGAAATTTCTGGTTGGCATTGAATTTTTACAATATTCAATTGAGTATTGTAGAACAAAGATGAACACTACACAAGTTCCAGTTAGTCGACATACCTGATCGCGGAAGGTCCTCTCGTAAGGGATGGTGACGGACGAGTCCAGACTGCGGTGACGGATCGTGTTGTTGCCCGGACGTACTGCAAAAATTATAGATGTTTATAAAAACTTTATCCTCTTCTTTAGAAGTGTCCCCATGATCAAATCTCATATTCAACTACATATAACTTGGTTAAAATTCCTGTTAGCATTCTGTGCTCAGACCAACCAGTTACCAAACTTTTTTGATGTACTCAGGACCCTGGATACCAGACCCTTGGAAGGCGTACAAAGACACAAAACCAACAGGGGCCAGTTGGATACTTTAAATGGAATTATTATTTTATCCTGGATTTGTCTACTGCAGCATACAGGAGGAGGTAAAAGGCAGAGCACTGCATTCTGTTTCAATCCATCCACCAGCACAATGTTTTGAGTGCGTTTCATTGAGTTTTACCGTAAAACGTGATTTGTCACCCCAAAAAAAGTCGTTTTCCAGCAATAATTATTTGCGTAAAGTTACTTAGAATGATGTACAGAATGCTTGGTTGGGCTCCGTGATGAGTCTGTATACAGCCTGTATTAACTGTGTGTTTGGGTAATTTCCAATAACACAAGCCATCTTGATGTAAATCGGCGTTACCTTATCGTCGGCGTAGGGGTTGAGCTTGTACTTGTAGAGCTGGAACAAGTCGTCGATGTACGAGTGCCAGCGGTAGAACACAGGATCGCGCATGGCTGTGGCCGAGTCACCCATCACGCCGAACTGTTCCTGAGGGGGTAGGGGGAAATATTGTCTTTTAGCTTCATATTTTATACAACATTAGGTATTGCTTGAAATCTAGTTTCAAAATGGGATATAATCCCAGCCTAATAAAACGAGGCTAACCAAAGGCGCCTGTGAGGTCACATACAATTTGGAAACATAACCGCAGGCTTGATGAAAGACCAAACTTGTCAGTCGAAGTCCCCAGAATTAACTCTTTAAACCCACTGCCTTCTTTAGAATACCAGGTCATTCTAATTACCACTAACTACTAACATTTCGGAAGCCATACTATTATGGGCTTTCACGTGAAAATTGCTTTTGAATTTTGCAAAGTGTGTACATTTCATTGCTCGTAACTGTACACTGTCAGAGGAATGACATTGACAAGCCTTCGGATGTCACTCACATATCTTCGTAAGCCGTTACGCCGCGTTCTCACTTTGTCGTGACGACAAATAACCGTGTAGTTTTAAGTGTCTTGGCTTGTGTATTTAAATGGAAATGTTCACAAATAGGACGACGCGATAACTGTCGTCCACGACTTTTTCCAACTAAAAACCAACGATAAATTAATCGTCAAGCTTTTGTATAGTCCACGAAAGTCAGGTATAGAGGTTTATGAAATTCCGAATATTTTTCTAATAACTGGTTCAAAGTGTTAAGGTGGTCTGCAGTAGAAATACCTGACAGGAACCCGGCTTGTTCCGGTGGTTGGTGTGAGTCTAATTAATTTGGCATCTATGCAATTGTGGATGACTTTGATGAACGCCTTATAAATATGAAAAATTAACCAATGGGCCTGTAGTTATGATTATTGCACTTGTCGTCTTTCTTATGGAGAAGAACAATATTTGAGTGGCACATATGGGAAAGGAGTTTACCTACGTGTAAGATTTCATTGAATAAGTTAGTTAAGTGAGGGAGCAGAATGTGTGGCAGATCCGAGTTTTAGGACTTCGGTGGTAACGCCATCTTCGCCAGGGCTATATTATCATAGTGTATTGTTTTGAGCACTCTGTCTACTTCGTATCCCTATAAAGGAGAAAATACTGCTAGGTAGCAATAATTATAGAACCGTGTTTGCTCTCATCAATCTTAAGATCTGTTATGAGCATGCGATCTCCACAGCCCTACATATTCTCGTTTTCATTATAATATAATAAATAATATAATAATAATAAATTTTATTTTCTCCCACAAAGTAAAGTTACAATATAGAGGTGTTACAATTAAATATTGGAGGTACAAAGGTTTGTGGGAGTCAGGAGTTCAAACTAGGATGATACCCTGTGCTTTGGACTCCTGGCCCCCCTCGCCGAGATTGGCATTATGACAATTTTATAGAGACATGTCATTGTAGGACTATTTTAAAAAAGAATTACAAAAAAAGTACTAATGTAATAAAATAAAAACTAAAAATGCGTGTGTGTTTGTGTGTGAAGTGTGAGTGTGAAGTGGAAGGTGTCATATGTGGTGTGGTGTAGTGTGTGTGTGTATGTGTGTGAGAGACCGAGAGTAAGATAGTGTAATTAACTAGGTAACGCGTGAGTGACTGAGAGATGAAATTCTAACATTGCAATAATTGTAATCATATTTAGGCATTTATTTAGGTGTGAATACAAACATTAGACCGATAGCAATAAGATTTTATACAAATTGTATGTATGGGGCTCAACTGGATGAGAGTTGCCGAGAACAGAGTTGAGTGGCGTGGGATTGAAGAGGCTTATGTCCAGCAGTGGACTGCTGTAGGCTCAGGCTGATGATTATGATGCTGTATGTAGGGGTGTTTTGACGTGTTATTCATACATGTCATAATTTACTATTAGTTACACTAAACAGTACTTGATTACCCAAAAAGGTCACGGGTTCAATCGCTGCACGAAATAATTATTTGTTATTGTTCCAAGAGGCAGTTTGACTGGTTTGTGTGTGTGTGTGTGTGTGTGTGATGATATAGACGTAAAAGTTTAAAAGTCACATAGGAATAAATGATGTATAATGCTATGATAAAAATTAAGAACATAATAAAACAACAAATTGGTAAAAGGCTAATTTATTCAGTCTCAAGAATCACAAGTATTTACACTATGTACATAAAACTAAGAACTATTCGATTTATTTACAGACCCGTTTACTTACAACTAAACTTATATACTTAATAGCAAAAAATAATGAAATCAGAATCCGTTATGAAAAAGCCGAGGTCGGTCCAGTAACAACAAAACTGTATATTTGTGGTAAAGTATCTGCTACCCAGGTTTGAAAACTTTCTATTACAGGGTAATAGCCTCTGCTCATACATACAAGGAACAGGCATTGATCAATATATTTGCTTATTTCGTGATGTAGGTTTCAGCCTATAAAGGTTCTCCACGTTTCCTCACGAAGTTTTTCCTCTGTAAGTCTGAAAGACTTTTTAAAAAGTAACTTTGAAACATGTTAGATTATTTAAACCGTCATCCGGCATTTACGAAGTGAGTCCGTTTACCTTCGGGAAACTACGAGAGTTTTCGTACATACAAACACTAGAAATATAGAAATAAACATTCACGGAAGATTCTTCTATAGGCAAACAGGTTTTAAACTACTTGCATTCTAACAGTTATTTCATACAAATTACTAATAAAAGTGTGTTATACAACAATGTTAATGACATATTTCTACATTTAGCTATCATTACTTCAATCGTTAATTGATTTGTATTTAAGTATGTAATGAGCAGGCATCATGAAGAATGTTTTTGTATAGTCTTCTGCAAACTGTTTTTGTACTTAGTGTTGTGAGAGGCTAAATGTAACACCGAAAGAGTTGCAGGTCTTGCATGTACAAATAAATTATTCACTTTTTAAAAGTAATTGATCAGTGCTTTTAGACCAAGTTCATAATACAAAATTAAGTATTTTATGAACATTTTGTCCAACAGAAAGAAACTAAAGATTATTATGTTTGTTATAACGATTGCACTTGACATAATAGTAAGGTTTCTTAATAATAGCGGCTATTTCGCAGGCCTGCTGTAGGGACTCCGCTGGCGGACCAGAAGCCCCAGCAGAGGCGGAAGTGACACATGTAACACGAGTGTCGGGAGACACGGGCAGGGCAGACCTACACACCCAATAGTTCGGTTACACGTGCATAGATGGCACCACTAGCTTAAAACTAGAATAATCATAGAATAAGAAAAAGGAAATAAAAGCAAGGTTAATAGAATTAAGTTCTAAGTTATAATGTAGTATTATTAATAATCTAAGGTTGTATTATGTGGCGCCATCTATGTTAGTAACCAAAATATGACTTCTACATTTTTCTAGCTACTTTGTTTATGGCAAATATCATTTGTTTTCGTTGCAATAAATTGTAGTGTTCATGTTGTCACTGGTGATTTAAAACATTTAGGAGGGGGAGTGTCGCTAATCATCTAGCTACCGTGTCTGCTGTCGCGGGCGCGTGGTGTCGGTGAAGCGGATGCTGCAGTCCTGCGCGGCCATGTTGGGGCGCAGGAAGTCGGTCAGGGTGCCGGCGCCGGGCGCGGGCCGGTCGAAGGGGAAGCCCATGGCGCGCCGGTCGGGGTACTTGCGGTCGCGGATGCCGCAGTACGACGCCGCGTCGTTGCACGACCCTACCAGGTCTTGTTCGATCTACGGAGG
Organism: Xestia sexstrigata; assembly: GCA_941918905.2. Taxonomy (NCBI): domain Eukaryota; kingdom Metazoa; phylum Arthropoda; class Insecta; order Lepidoptera; family Noctuidae; genus Xestia; species Xestia sexstrigata. The sequence continues at coordinate 924,112 of OW799221.2, read as the reverse complement.
TTGAAACATTTAGTAAGGTTGGTGGAAAATTCCTTTGTTACAATCTAAAAACATTTTATTATTCCACTAAAGGATCATAATTTTAACAGGCATGTGTATGTGTACTACTGTTCTCTCATTACTTCTAAACTGCATCGCATTTTGACTTAATTGTGTTCTAGTGCAGCCAACGAGAGATCCGGAACCAATGAAATACTGTTACAAAACTAAACTTTGACCACTAGCGCATTTTCTTTACAAATCTGAATTAACCAGGTCTATAATACGTACTACCTAACTCAAACCGTCGGTAAGTACTTTCAACCCTTAACTTAATACAACTATTATAGGTACCTTCTCGAGAGTACCGACACAACAAAGTAAAACTACGACCTAGTGAAAATTACAGAAATCCCATTGAATGCGATGTTTGTACCAATCGTTTGACGATTCCAGATAAAAAGAAACTTTAGGCTCTATAGTAAACATCATCTGACTGAAACGATGGTCCTAATAGACCTGTACCTATTTCTTTTAGAATAGTACCTAGTTATAGTATAATGGGCTAGTGTCCACAACTCCACGTCAAAGCGCGTATTACCTAATAGTATTGTGAATGAACTCACCCTGTCCTCGTTCCAGTTGGAGACCATAGCGAAGAGTACGACAGGGTACCCTCGCTCGTGCCCCTTGGCCAGCAGCATGTGGTGCGGCCACCCGCAGCCACAGAAGTCGAACTGCGCCGCGTCCGCCGTGCCCGGGTCCGACGGGCGGGCCGACTGCGCACGAGAACATATTTAGCTTACAGAAACATCTCAGAAAACGAAGAATGCATGGTTTTAAACTAAGAGAATGCCGTATTATTCCATGTCATCGATTCTTCCGTATAGAAAACGATACGACGCTCACATTTCAATGCTTTACTGTGTGTCGAGTCGGAGTACAGCCGGCATCAAGTCTGTGTAATGTGCCAAAGCCAGCCATCAACAACCAGTCTTACCGAGGGATATCCTATTACCCAATAACTATGCTGTAGTCAGATAGGAAATCACTCCAAATAAATCTGGTAAGACTGTAAAACGACTCCCACATAATTGAGAAAAAGCCAAGCAGACCAAGATCTAGCAGCTTTCAAAAATCTTTTTAAAATATCGAACTAGTGCCTCTTAATTAATGATTTTGAAATTTCTGGTTGGCATTGAATTTTTACAATATTCAATTGAGTATTGTAGAACAAAGATGAACACTACACAAGTTCCAGTTAGTCGACATACCTGATCGCGGAAGGTCCTCTCGTAAGGGATGGTGACGGACGAGTCCAGACTGCGGTGACGGATCGTGTTGTTGCCCGGACGTACTGCAAAAATTATAGATGTTTATAAAAACTTTATCCTCTTCTTTAGAAGTGTCCCCATGATCAAATCTCATATTCAACTACATATAACTTGGTTAAAATTCCTGTTAGCATTCTGTGCTCAGACCAACCAGTTACCAAACTTTTTTGATGTACTCAGGACCCTGGATACCAGACCCTTGGAAGGCGTACAAAGACACAAAACCAACAGGGGCCAGTTGGATACTTTAAATGGAATTATTATTTTATCCTGGATTTGTCTACTGCAGCATACAGGAGGAGGTAAAAGGCAGAGCACTGCATTCTGTTTCAATCCATCCACCAGCACAATGTTTTGAGTGCGTTTCATTGAGTTTTACCGTAAAACGTGATTTGTCACCCCAAAAAAAGTCGTTTTCCAGCAATAATTATTTGCGTAAAGTTACTTAGAATGATGTACAGAATGCTTGGTTGGGCTCCGTGATGAGTCTGTATACAGCCTGTATTAACTGTGTGTTTGGGTAATTTCCAATAACACAAGCCATCTTGATGTAAATCGGCGTTACCTTATCGTCGGCGTAGGGGTTGAGCTTGTACTTGTAGAGCTGGAACAAGTCGTCGATGTACGAGTGCCAGCGGTAGAACACAGGATCGCGCATGGCTGTGGCCGAGTCACCCATCACGCCGAACTGTTCCTGAGGGGGTAGGGGGAAATATTGTCTTTTAGCTTCATATTTTATACAACATTAGGTATTGCTTGAAATCTAGTTTCAAAATGGGATATAATCCCAGCCTAATAAAACGAGGCTAACCAAAGGCGCCTGTGAGGTCACATACAATTTGGAAACATAACCGCAGGCTTGATGAAAGACCAAACTTGTCAGTCGAAGTCCCCAGAATTAACTCTTTAAACCCACTGCCTTCTTTAGAATACCAGGTCATTCTAATTACCACTAACTACTAACATTTCGGAAGCCATACTATTATGGGCTTTCACGTGAAAATTGCTTTTGAATTTTGCAAAGTGTGTACATTTCATTGCTCGTAACTGTACACTGTCAGAGGAATGACATTGACAAGCCTTCGGATGTCACTCACATATCTTCGTAAGCCGTTACGCCGCGTTCTCACTTTGTCGTGACGACAAATAACCGTGTAGTTTTAAGTGTCTTGGCTTGTGTATTTAAATGGAAATGTTCACAAATAGGACGACGCGATAACTGTCGTCCACGACTTTTTCCAACTAAAAACCAACGATAAATTAATCGTCAAGCTTTTGTATAGTCCACGAAAGTCAGGTATAGAGGTTTATGAAATTCCGAATATTTTTCTAATAACTGGTTCAAAGTGTTAAGGTGGTCTGCAGTAGAAATACCTGACAGGAACCCGGCTTGTTCCGGTGGTTGGTGTGAGTCTAATTAATTTGGCATCTATGCAATTGTGGATGACTTTGATGAACGCCTTATAAATATGAAAAATTAACCAATGGGCCTGTAGTTATGATTATTGCACTTGTCGTCTTTCTTATGGAGAAGAACAATATTTGAGTGGCACATATGGGAAAGGAGTTTACCTACGTGTAAGATTTCATTGAATAAGTTAGTTAAGTGAGGGAGCAGAATGTGTGGCAGATCCGAGTTTTAGGACTTCGGTGGTAACGCCATCTTCGCCAGGGCTATATTATCATAGTGTATTGTTTTGAGCACTCTGTCTACTTCGTATCCCTATAAAGGAGAAAATACTGCTAGGTAGCAATAATTATAGAATCGTGTTTGCTCTCATCAATCTTAAGATCTGTTATGAGCATGCGATCTCCACAGCCCTACATATTCTCGTTTTCATTATAATATAATAAATAATATAATAATAATAAATTTTATTTTCTCCCACAAAGTAAAGTTACAATATAGAGGTGTTACAATTAAATATTGGAGGTACAAAGGTTTGTGGGAGTCAGGAGTTCAAACTAGGATGATACCCTGTGCTTTGGACTCCTGGCCCCCCTCGCCGAGATTGGCATTATGACAATTTTATAGAGACATGTCATTGTAGGACTATTTTAAAAAAGAATTACAAAAAAAGTACTAATGTAATAAAATAAAAACTAAAAATGCGTGTGTGTTTGTGTGTGAAGTGTGAGTGTGAAGTGGAAGGTGTCATATGTGGTGTGGTGTAGTGTGTGTGTGTATGTGTGTGAGAGACCGAGAGTAAGATAGTGTAATTAACTAGGTAACGCGTGAGTGACTGAGAGATGAAATTCTAACATTGCAATAATTGTAATCATATTTAGGCATTTATTTAGGTGTGAATACAAACATTAGACCGATAGCAATAAGATTTTATACAAATTGTATGTATGGGGCTCAACTGGATGAGAGTTGCCGAGAACAGAGTTGAGTGGCGTGGGATTGAAGAGGCTTATGTCCAGCAGTGGACTGCTGTAGGCTCAGGCTGATGATTATGATGCTGTATGTAGGGGTGTTTTGACGTGTTATTCATACATGTCATAATTTACTATTAGTTACACTAAACAGTACTTGATTACCCAAAAAGGTCACGGGTTCAATCGCTGCACGAAATAATTATTTGTTATTGTTCCAAGAGGCAGTTTGACTGGTTTGTGTGTGTGTGTGTGTGTGTGTGATGATATAGACGTAAAAGTTTAAAAGTCACATAGGAATAAATGATGTATAATGCTATGATAAAAATTAAGAACATAATAAAACAACAAATTGGTAAAAGGCTAATTTATTCAGTCTCAAGAATCACAAGTATTTACACTATGTACATAAAACTAAGAACTATTCGATTTATTTACAGACCCGTTTACTTACAACTAAACTTATATACTTAATAGCAAAAAATAATGAAATCAGAATCCGTTATGAAAAAGCCGAGGTCGGTCCAGTAACAACAAAACTGTATATTTGTGGTAAAGTATCTGCTACCCAGGTTTGAAAACTTTCTATTACAGGGTAATAGCCTCTGCTCATACATACAAGGAACAGGCATTGATCAATATATTTGCTTATTTCGTGATGTAGGTTTCAGCCTATAAAGGTTCTCCACGTTTCCTCACGAAGTTTTTCCTCTGTAAGTCTGAAAGACTTTTTAAAAAGTAACTTTGAAACATGTTAGATTATTTAAACCGTCATTTACGAAGTGAGTCCGTTTACCTTCGGGAAACTACGAGAGTTTTCGTACATACAAACACTAGAAATATAGAAATAAACATTCACGGAAGATTCTTCTATAAGCAAACAGGTTTTAAACTACTTGCATTCTAACAGTTATTTCATACAAATTACTAATAAAAGTGTGTTATACAACAATGTTAATGACATATTTCTACATTTAGCTATCATTACTTCAATCGTTAATTGATTTGTATTTAAGTATGTAATGAGCAGGCATCATGAAGAATGTTTTTGTATAGTCTTCTGCAAACTGTTTTTGTACTTAGTGTTGTGAGAGGCTAAATGTAACACCGAAAGAGTTGCAGGTCTTGCATGTACAAATAAATTATTCACTTTTTAAAAGTAATTGATCAGTGCTTTTAGACCAAGTTCATAATACAAAATTAAGTATTTTATGAACATTTTGTCCAACAGAAAGAAACTAAAGATTATTATGTTTGTTATAACGATTGCACTTGACATAATAGTAAGGTTTCTTAATAATAGCGGCTATTTCGCAGGCCTGCTGTAGGGACTCCGCTGGCGGACCAGAAGCCCCAGCAGAGGCGGAAGTGACACATGTAACACGAGTGTCGGGAGACACGGGCAGGGCAGACCTACACACCCAATAGTTCGGTTACACGTGCATAGATGGCACCACTAGCTTAAAACTAGAATAATCATAGAATAAGAAAAAGGAAATAAAAGCAAGGTTAATAGAATTAAGTTCTAAGTTATAATGTAGTATTATTAATAATCTAAGGTTGTATTATGTGGCGCCATCTATGTTAGTAACCAAAATATGACTTCTACATTTTTCTAGCTACTTTGTTTATGGCAAATATCATTTGTTTTCGTTGCAATAAATTGTAGTGTTCATGTTGTCACTGGTGATTTAAAACATTTAGGAGGGGGAGTGTCGCTAATCATCTAGCTACCGTGTCTGCTGTCGCGGGCGCGTGGTGTCGGTGAAGCGGATGCTGCAGTCCTGCGCGGCCATGTTGGGGCGCAGGAAGTCGGTCAGGGTGCCGGCGCCGGGCGCGGGCCGGTCGAAGGGGAAGCCCATGGCGCGCCGGTCGGGGTACTTGCGGTCGCGGATGCCGCAGTACGACGCCGCGTCGTTGCACGACCCTACCAGGTCTTGTTCGATCTACGGAGGTTGAAACATTTAGTAAGGTTGGTGGAAAATTCCTTTGTTACAATCTAAAAACATTTTATTATTCCACTAAAGGATCATAATTTTAACAGGCATGTGTATGTGTACTACTGTTCTCTCATTACTTCTAAACTGCATCGCATTTTGACTTAATTGTGTTCTAGTGCAGCCAACGAGAGATCCGGAACCAATGAAATACTGTTACAAAACTAAACTTTGACCACTAGCGCATTTTCTTTACAAATCTGAATTAACCAGGTCTATAATACGTACTACCTAACTCAAACCGTCGGTAAGTACTTTCAACCCTTAACTTAATACAACTATTATAGGTACCTTCTCGAGAGTACCGACACAACAAAGTAAAACTACGACCTAGTGAAAATTACAGAAATCCCATTGAATGCGATGTTTGTACCAATCGTTTGACGATTCCAGATAAAAAGAAACTTTAGGCTCTATAGTAAACATCATCTGACTGAAACGATGGTCCTAATAGACCTGTACCTATTTCTTTTAGAATAGTACCTAGTTATAGTATAATGGGCTAGTGTCCACAACTCCACGTCAAAGCGCGTATTACCTAATAGTATTGTGAATGAACTCACCCTGTCCTCGTTCCAGTTGGAGACCATAGCGAAGAGTACGACAGGGTACCCTCGCTCGTGCCCCTTGGCCAGCAGCATGTGGTGCGGCCACCCGCAGCCACAGAAGTCGAACTGCGCCGCGTCCGCCGTGCCCGGGTCCGACGGGCGGGCCGACTGCGCACGAGAACATATTTAGCTTACAGAAACATCTCAGAAAACGAAGAATGCATGGTTTTAAACTAAGAGAATGCCGTATTATTCCATGTCATCGATTCTTCCGTATAGAAAACGATACGACGCTCACATTTCAATGCTTTACTGTGTGTCGAGTCGGAGTACAGCCGGCATCAAGTCTGTGTAATGTGCCAAAGCCAGCCATCAACAACCAGTCTTACCGAGGGATATCCTATTACCCAATAACTATGCTGTAGTCAGATAGGAAATCACTCCAAATAAATCTGGTAAGACTGTAAAACGACTCCCACATAATTGAGAAAAAGCCAAGCAGACCAAGATCTAGCAGCTTTCAAAAATCTTTTTAAAATATCGAACTAGTGCCTCTTAATTAATGATTTTGAAATTTCTGGTTGGCATTGAATTTTTACAATATTCAATTGAGTATTGTAGAACAAAGATGAACACTACACAAGTTCCAGTTAGTCGACATACCTGATCGCGGAAGGTCCTCTCGTAAGGGATGGTGACGGACGAGTCCAGACTGCGGTGACGGATCGTGTTGTTGCCCGGACGTACTGCAAAAATTATAGATGTTTATAAAAACTTTATCCTCTTCTTTAGAAGTGTCCCCATGATCAAATCTCATATTCAACTACATATAACTTGGTTAAAATTCCTGTTAGCATTCTGTGCTCAGACCAACCAGTTACCAAACTTTTTTGATGTACTCAGGACCCTGGATACCAGACCCTTGGAAGGCGTACAAAGACACAAAACCAACAGGGGCCAGTTGGATACTTTAAATGGAATTATTATTTTATCCTGGATTTGTCTACTGCAGCATACAGGAGGAGGTAAAAGGCAGAGCACTGCATTCTGTTTCAATCCATCCACCAGCACAATGTTTTGAGTGCGTTTCATTGAGTTTTACCGTAAAACGTGATTTGTCACCCCAAAAAAAGTCGTTTTCCAGCAATAATTATTTGCGTAAAGTTACTTAGAATGATGTACAGAATGCTTGGTTGGGCTCCGTGATGAGTCTGTATACAGCCTGTATTAACTGTGTGTTTGGGTAATTTCCAATAACACAAGCCATCTTGATGTAAATCGGCGTTACCTTATCGTCGGCGTAGGGGTTGAGCTTGTACTTGTAGAGCTGGAACAAGTCGTCGATGTACGAGTGCCAGCGGTAGAACACAGGATCGCGCATGGCTGTGGCCGAGTCACCCATCACGCCGAACTGTTCCTGAGGGGGTAGGGGGAAATATTGTCTTTTAGCTTCATATTTTATACAACATTAGGTATTGCTTGAAATCTAGTTTCAAAATGGGATATAATCCCAGCCTAATAAAACGAGGCTAACCAAAGGCGCCTGTGAGGTCACATACAATTTGGAAACATAACCGCAGGCTTGATGAAAGACCAAACTTGTCAGTCGAAGTCCCCAGAATTAACTCTTTAAACCCACTGCCTTCTTTAGAATACCAGGTCATTCTAATTACCACTAACTACTAACATTTCGGAAGCCATACTATTATGGGCTTTCACGTGAAAATTGCTTTTGAATTTTGCAAAGTGTGTACATTTCATTGCTCGTAACTGTACACTGTCAGAGGAATGACATTGACAAGCCTTCGGATGTCACTCACATATCTTCGTAAGCCGTTACGCCGCGTTCTCACTTTGTCGTGACGACAAATAACCGTGTAGTTTTAAGTGTCTTGGCTTGTGTATTTAAATGGAAATGTTCACAAATAGGACGACGCGATAACTGTCGTCCACGACTTTTTCCAACTAAAAACCAACGATAAATTAATCGTCAAGCTTTTGTATAGTCCACGAAAGTCAGGTATAGAGGTTTATGAAATTCCGAATATTTTTCTAATAACTGGTTCAAAGTGTTAAGGTGGTCTGCAGTAGAAATACCTGACAGGAACCCGGCTTGTTCCGGTGGTTGGTGTGAGTCTAATTAATTTGGCATCTATGCAATTGTGGATGACTTTGATGAACGCCTTATAAATATGAAAAATTAACCAATGGGCCTGTAGTTATGATTATTGCACTTGTCGTCTTTCTTATGGAGAAGAACAATATTTGAGTGGCACATATGGGAAAGGAGTTTACCTACGTGTAAGATTTCATTGAATAAGTTAGTTAAGTGAGGGAGCAGAATGTGTGGCAGATCCGAGTTTTAGGACTTCGGTGGTAACGCCATCTTCGCCAGGGCTATATTATCATAGTGTATTGTTTTGAGCACTCTGTCTACTTCGTATCCCTATAAAGGAGAAAATACTGCTAGGTAGCAATAATTATAGAATCGTGTTTGCTCTCATCAATCTTAAGATCTGTTATGAGCATGCGATCTCCACAGCCCTACATATTCTCGTTTTCATTATAATATAATAAATAATATAATAATAATAAATTTTATTTTCTCCCACAAAGTAAAGTTACAATATAGAGGTGTTACAATTAAATATTGGAGGTACAAAGGTTTGTGGGAGTCAGGAGTTCAAACTAGGATGATACCCTGTGCTTTGGACTCCTGGCCCCCCTCGCCGAGATTGGCATTATGACAATTTTATAGAGACATGTCATTGTAGGACTATTTTAAAAAAGAATTACAAAAAAAGTACTAATGTAATAAAATAAAAACTAAAAATGCGTGTGTGTTTGTGTGTGAAGTGTGAGTGTGAAGTGGAAGGTGTCATATGTGGTGTGGTGTAGTGTGTGTGTGTATGTGTGTGAGAGACCGAGAGTAAGATAGTGTAATTAACTAGGTAACGCGTGAGTGACTGAGAGATGAAATTCTAACATTGCAATAATTGTAATCATATTTAGGCATTTATTTAGGTGTGAATACAAACATTAGACCGATAGCAATAAGATTTTATACAAATTGTATGTATGGGGCTCAACTGGATGAGAGTTGCCGAGAACAGAGTTGAGTGGCGTGGGATTGAAGAGGCTTATGTCCAGCAGTGGACTGCTGTAGGCTCAGGCTGATGATTATGATGCTGTATGTAGGGGTGTTTTGACGTGTTATTCATACATGTCATAATTTACTATTAGTTACACTAAACAGTACTTGATTACCCAAAAAGGTCACGGGTTCAATCGCTGCACGAAATAATTATTTGTTATTGTTCCAAGAGGCAGTTTGACTGGTTTGTGTGTGTGTGTGTGTGTGTGTGATGATATAGACGTAAAAGTTTAAAAGTCACATAGGAATAAATGATGTATAATGCTATGATAAAAATTAAGAACATAATAAAACAACAAATTGGTAAAAGGCTAATTTATTCAGTCTCAAGAATCACAAGTATTTACACTATGTACATAAAACTAAGAACTATTCGATTTATTTACAGACCCGTTTACTTACAACTAAACTTATATACTTAATAGCAAAAAATAATGAAATCAGAATCCGTTATGAAAAAGCCGAGGTCGGTCCAGTAACAACAAAACTGTATATTTGTGGTAAAGTATCTGCTACCCAGGTTTGAAAACTTTCTATTACAGGGTAATAGCCTCTGCTCATACATACAAGGAACAGGCATTGATCAATATATTTGCTTATTTCGTGATGTAGGTTTCAGCCTATAAAGGTTCTCCACGTTTCCTCACGAAGTTTTTCCTCTGTAAGTCTGAAAGACTTTTTAAAAAGTAACTTTGAAACATGTTAGATTATTTAAACCGTCATTTACGAAGTGAGTCCGTTTACCTTCGGGAAACTACGAGAGTTTTCGTACATACAAACACTAGAAATATAGAAATAAACATTCACGGAAGATTCTTCTATAAGCAAACAGGTTTTAAACTACTTGCATTCTAACAGTTATTTCATACAAATTACTAATAAAAGTGTGTTATACAACAATGTTAATGACATATTTCTACATTTAGCTATCATTACTTCAATCGTTAATTGATTTGTATTTAAGTATGTAATGAGCAGGCATCATGAAGAATGTTTTTGTATAGTCTTCTGCAAACTGTTTTTGTACTTAGTGTTGTGAGAGGCTAAATGTAACACCGAAAGAGTTGCAGGTCTTGCATGTACAAATAAATTATTCACTTTTTAAAAGTAATTGATCAGTGCTTTTAGACCAAGTTCATAATACAAAATTAAGTATTTTATGAACATTTTGTCCAACAGAAAGAAACTAAAGATTATTATGTTTGTTATAACGATTGCACTTGACATAATAGTAAGGTTTCTTAATAATAGCGGCTATTTCGCAGGCCTGCTGTAGGGACTCCGCTGGCGGACCAGAAGCCCCAGCAGAGGCGGAAGTGACACATGTAACACGAGTGTCGGGAGACACGGGCAGGGCAGACCTACACACCCAATAGTTCGGTTACACGTGCATAGATGGCACCACTAGCTTAAAACTAGAATAATCATAGAATAAGAAAAAGGAAATAAAAGCAAGGTTAATAGAATTAAGTTCTAAGTTATAATGTAGTATTATTAATAATCTAAGGTTGTATTATGTGGCGCCATCTATGTTAGTAACCAAAATATGACTTCTACATTTTTCTAGCTACTTTGTTTATGGCAAATATCATTTGTTTTCGTTGCAATAAATTGTAGTGTTCATGTTGTCACTGGTGATTTAAAACATTTAGGAGGGGGAGTGTCGCTAATCATCTAGCTACCGTGTCTGCTGTCGCGGGCGCGTGGTGTCGGTGAAGCGGATGCTGCAGTCCTGCGCGGCCATGTTGGGGCGCAGGAAGTCGGTCAGGGTGCCGGCGCCGGGCGCGGGCCGGTCGAAGGGGAAGCCCATGGCGCGCCGGTCGGGGTACTTGCGGTCGCGGATGCCGCAGTACGACGCCGCGTCGTTGCACGACCCTACCAGGTCTTGTTCGATCTACGGAGGTTGAAACATTTAGTAAGGTTGGTGGAAAATTCCTTTGTTACAATCTAAAAACATTTTATTATTCCACTAAAGGATCATAATTTTAACAGGCATGTGTATGTGTACTACTGTTCTCTCATTACTTCTAAACTGCATCGCATTTTGACTTAATTGTGTTCTAGTGCAGCCAACGAGAGATCCGGAACCAATGAAATACTGTTACAAAACTAAACTTTGACCACTAGCGCATTTTCTTTACAAATCTGAATTAACCAGGTCTATAATACGTACTACCTAACTCAAACCGTCGGTAAGTACTTTCAACCCTTAACTTAATACAACTATTATAGGTACCTTCTCGAGAGTACCGACACAACAAAGTAAAACTACGACCTAGTGAAAATTACAGAAATCCCATTGAATGCGATGTTTGTACCAATCGTTTGACGATTCCAGATAAAAAGAAACTTTAGGCTCTATAGTAAACATCATCTGACTGAAACGATGGTCCTAATAGACCTGTACCTATTTCTTTTAGAATAGTACCTAGTTATAGTATAATGGGCTAGTGTCCACAACTCCACGTCAAAGCGCGTATTACCTAATAGTATTGTGAATGAACTCACCCTGTCCTCGTTCCAGTTGGAGACCATAGCGAAGAGTACGACAGGGTACCCTCGCTCGTGCCCCTTGGCCAGCAGCATGTGGTGCGGCCACCCGCAGCCACAGAAGTCGAACTGCGCCGCGTCCGCCGTGCCCGGGTCCGACGGGCGGGCCGACTGCGCACGAGAACATATTTAGCTTACAGAAACATCTCAGAAAACGAAGAATGCATGGTTTTAAACTAAGAGAATGCCGTATTATTCCATGTCATCGATTCTTCCGTATAGAAAACGATACGACGCTCACATTTCAATGCTTTACTGTGTGTCGAGTCGGAGTACAGCCGGCATCAAGTCTGTGTAATGTGCCAAAGCCAGCCATCAACAACCAGTCTTACCGAGGGATATCCTATTACCCAATAACTATGCTGTAGTCAGATAGGAAATCACTCCAAATAAATCTGGTAAGACTGTAAAACGACTCCCACATAATTGAGAAAAAGCCAAGCAGACCAAGATCTAGCAGCTTTCAAAAATCTTTTTAAAATATCGAACTAGTGCCTCTTAATTAATGATTTTGAAATTTCTGGTTGGCATTGAATTTTTACAATATTCAATTGAGTATTGTAGAACAAAGATGAACACTACACAAGTTCCAGTTAGTCGACATACCTGATCGCGGAAGGTCCTCTCGTAAGGGATGGTGACGGACGAGTCCAGACTGCGGTGACGGATCGTGTTGTTGCCCGGACGTACTGCAAAAATTATAGATGTTTATAAAAACTTTATCCTCTTCTTTAGAAGTGTCCCCATGATCAAATCTCATATTCAACTACATATAACTTGGTTAAAATTCCTGTTAGCATTCTGTGCTCAGACCAACCAGTTACCAAACTTTTTTGATGTACTCAGGACCCTGGATACCAGACCCTTGGAAGGCGTACAAAGACACAAAACCAACAGGGGCCAGTTGGATACTTTAAATGGAATTATTATTTTATCCTGGATTTGTCTACTGCAGCATACAGGAGGAGGTAAAAGGCAGAGCACTGCATTCTGTTTCAATCCATCCACCAGCACAATGTTTTGAGTGCGTTTCATTGAGTTTTACCGTAAAACGTGATTTGTCACCCCAAAAAAAGTCGTTTTCCAGCAATAATTATTTGCGTAAAGTTACTTAGAATGATGTACAGAATGCTTGGTTGGGCTCCGTGATGAGTCTGTATACAGCCTGTATTAACTGTGTGTTTGGGTAATTTCCAATAACACAAGCCATCTTGATGTAAATCGGCGTTACCTTATCGTCGGCGTAGGGGTTGAGCTTGTACTTGTAGAGCTGGAACAAGTCGTCGATGTACGAGTGCCAGCGGTAGAACACAGGATCGCGCATGGCTGTGGCCGAGTCACCCATCACGCCGAACTGTTCCTGAGGGGGTAGGGGGAAATATTGTCTTTTAGCTTCATATTTTATACAACATTAGGTATTGCTTGAAATCTAGTTTCAAAATGGGATATAATCCCAGCCTAATAAAACGAGGCTAACCAAAGGCGCCTGTGAGGTCACATACAATTTGGAAACATAACCGCAGGCTTGATGAAAGACCAAACTTGTCAGTCGAAGTCCCCAGAATTAACTCTTTAAACCCACTGCCTTCTTTAGAATACCAGGTCATTCTAATTACCACTAACTACTAACATTTCGGAAGCCATACTATTATGGGCTTTCACGTGAAAATTGCTTTTGAATTTTGCAAAGTGTGTACATTTCATTGCTCGTAACTGTACACTGTCAGAGGAATGACATTGACAAGCCTTCGGATGTCACTCACATATCTTCGTAAGCCGTTACGCCGCGTTCTCACTTTGTCGTGACGACAAATAACCGTGTAGTTTTAAGTGTCTTGGCTTGTGTATTTAAATGGAAATGTTCACAAATAGGACGACGCGATAACTGTCGTCCACGACTTTTTCCAACTAAAAACCAACGATAAATTAATCGTCAAGCTTTTGTATAGTCCACGAAAGTCAGGTATAGAGGTTTATGAAATTCCGAATATTTTTCTAATAACTGGTTCAAAGTGTTAAGGTGGTCTGCAGTAGAAATACCTGACAGGAACCCGGCTTGTTCCGGTGGTTGGTGTGAGTCTAATTAATTTGGCATCTATGCAATTGTGGATGACTTTGATGAACGCCTTATAAATATGAAAAATTAACCAATGGGCCTGTAGTTATGATTATTGCACTTGTCGTCTTTCTTATGGAGAAGAACAATATTTGAGTGGCACATATGGGAAAGGAGTTTACCTACGTGTAAGATTTCATTGAATAAGTTAGTTAAGTGAGGGAGCAGAATGTGTGGCAGATCCGAGTTTTAGGACTTCGGTGGTAACGCCATCTTCGCCAGGGCTATATTATCATAGTGTATTGTTTTGAGCACTCTGTCTACTTCGTATCCCTATAAAGGAGAAAATACTGCTAGGTAGCAATAATTATAGAATCGTGTTTGCTCTCATCAATCTTAAGATCTGTTATGAGCATGCGATCTCCACAGCCCTACATATTCTCGTTTTCATTATAATATAATAAATAATATAATAATAATAAATTTTATTTTCTCCCACAAAGTAAAGTTACAATATAGAGGTGTTACAATTAAATATTGGAGGTACAAAGGTTTGTGGGAGTCAGGAGTTCAAACTAGGATGATACCCTGTGCTTTGGACTCCTGGCCCCCCTCGCCGAGATTGGCATTATGACAATTTTATAGAGACATGTCATTGTAGGACTATTTTAAAAAAGAATTACAAAAAAAGTACTAATGTAATAAAATAAAAACTAAAAATGCGTGTGTGTTTGTGTGTGAAGTGTGAGTGTGAAGTGGAAGGTGTCATATGTGGTGTGGTGTAGTGTGTGTGTGTATGTGTGTGAGAGACCGAGAGTAAGATAGTGTAATTAACTAGGTAACGCGTGAGTGACTGAGAGATGAAATTCTAACATTGCAATAATTGTAATCATATTTAGGCATTTATTTAGGTGTGAATACAAACATTAGACCGATAGCAATAAGATTTTATACAAATTGTATGTATGGGGCTCAACTGGATGAGAGTTGCCGAGAACAGAGTTGAGTGGCGTGGGATTGAAGAGGCTTATGTCCAGCAGTGGACTGCTGTAGGCTCAGGCTGATGATTATGATGCTGTATGTAGGGGTGTTTTGACGTGTTATTCATACATGTCATAATTTACTATTAGTTACACTAAACAGTACTTGATTACCCAAAAAGGTCACGGGTTCAATCGCTGCACGAAATAATTATTTGTTATTGTTCCAAGAGGCAGTTTGACTGGTTTGTGTGTGTGTGTGTGTGTGTGTGATGATATAGACGTAAAAGTTTAAAAGTCACATAGGAATAAATGATGTATAATGCTATGATAAAAATTAAGAACATAATAAAACAACAAATTGGTAAAAGGCTAATTTATTCAGTCTCAAGAATCACAAGTATTTACACTATGTACATAAAACTAAGAACTATTCGATTTATTTACAGACCCGTTTACTTACAACTAAACTTATATACTTAATAGCAAAAAATAATGAAATCAGAATCCGTTATGAAAAAGCCGAGGTCGGTCCAGTAACAACAAAACTGTATATTTGTGGTAAAGTATCTGCTACCCAGGTTTGAAAACTTTCTATTACAGGGTAATAGCCTCTGCTCATACATACAAGGAACAGGCATTGATCAATATATTTGCTTATTTCGTGATGTAGGTTTCAGCCTATAAAGGTTCTCCACGTTTCCTCACGAAGTTTTTCCTCTGTAAGTCTGAAAGACTTTTTAAAAAGTAACTTTGAAACATGTTAGATTATTTAAACCGTCATCCGGCATTTACGAAGTGAGTCCGTTTACCTTCGGGAAACTACGAGAGTTTTCGTACATACAAACACTAGAAATATAGAAATAAACATTCACGGAAGATTCTTCTATAAGCAAACAGGTTTTAAACTACTTGCATTCTAACAGTTATTTCATACAAATTACTAATAAAAGTGTGTTATACAACAATGTTAATGACATATTTCTACATTTAGCTATCATTACTTCAATCGTTAATTGATTTGTATTTAAGTATGTAATGAGCAGGCATCATGAAGAATGTTTTTGTATAGTCTTCTGCAAACTGTTTTTGTACTTAGTGTTGTGAGAGGCTAAATGTAACACCGAAAGAGTTGCAGGATTTGCATGTACAAATAAATTATTCACTTTTTAAAAGTAATTGATCAGTGCTTTTAGACCAAGTTCATAATACAAAATTAAGTATTTTATGAACATTTTGTCCAACAGAAAGAAACTAAAGATTATTATGTTTGTTATAACGATTGCACTTGACATAATAGTAAGGTTTCTTAATAATAGCGGCTATTTCGCAGGCCTGCTGTAGGGACTCCGCTGGCGGACCAGAAGCCCCAGCAGAGGCGGAAGTGACACATGTAACACGAGTGTCGGGAGACACGGGCAGGGCAGACCTACACACCCAATAGTTCGGTTACACGTGCATAGATGGCACCACTAGCTTAAAACTAGAATAATCATAGAATAAGAAAAAGGAAATAAAAGCAAGGTTAATAGAATTAAGTTCTAAGTTATAATGTAGTATTATTAATAATCTAAGGTTGTATTATGTGGCGCCATCTATGTTAGTAACCAAAATATGACTTCTACATTTTTCTAGCTACTTTGTTTATGGCAAATATCATTTGTTTTCGTTGCAATAAATTGTAGTGTTCATGTTGTCACTGGTGATTTAAAACATTTAGGAGGGGGAGTGTCGCTAATCATCTAGCTACCGTGTCTGCTGTCGCGGGCGCGTGGTGTCGGTGAAGCGGATGCTGCAGTCCTGCGCGGCCATGTTGGGGCGCAGGAAGTCGGTCAGGGTGCCGGCGCCGGGCGCGGGCCGGTCGAAGGGGAAGCCCATGGCGCGCCGGTCGGGGTACTTGCGGTCGCGGATGCCGCAGTACGACGCCGCGTCGTTGCACGACCCTACCAGGTCTTGTTCGATCTACGGAGGTTGAAACATTTAGTAAGGTTGGTGGAAAATTCCTTTGTTACAATCTAAAAACATTTTATTATTCCACTAAAGGATCATAATTTTAACAGGCATGTGTATGTGTACTACTGTTCTCTCATTACTTCTAAACTGCATCGCATTTTGACTTAATTGTGTTCTAGTGCAGCCAACGAGAGATTCGGAACCAATGAAATACTGTTACAAAACTAAACTTTGACCACTAGCGCATTTTCTTTACAAATCTGAATTAACCAGGTCTATAATACGTACTACCTAACTCAAACCGTCGGTAAGTACTTTCAACCCTTAACTTAATACAACTATTATAGGTACCTTCTCGAGAGTACCGACACAACAAAGTAAAACTACGACCTAGTGAAAATTACAGAAATCCCATTGAATGCGATGTTTGTACCAATCGTTTGACGATTCCAGATAAAAAGAAACTTTAGGCTCTATAGTAAACATCATCTGACTGAAACGATGGTCCTAATAGACCTGTACCTATTTCTTTTAGAATAGTACCTAGTTATAGTATAATGGGCTAGTGTCCACAACTCCACGTCAAAGCGCGTATTACCTAATAGTATTGTGAATGAACTCACCCTGTCCTCGTTCCAGTTGGAGACCATAGCGAAGAGTACGACAGGGTACCCTCGCTCGTGCCCCTTGGCCAGCAGCATGTGGTGCGGCCACCCGCAGCCACAGAAGTCGAACTGCGCCGCGTCCGCCGTGCCCGGGTCCGACGGGCGGGCCGACTGCGCACGAGAACATATTTAGCTTACAGAAACATCTCAGAAAACGAAGAATGCATGGTTTTAAACTAAGAGAATGCCGTATTATTCCATGTCATCGATTCTTCCGTATAGAAAACGATACGACGCTCACATTTCAATGCTTTACTGTGTGTCGAGTCGGAGTACAGCCGGCATCAAGTCTGTGTAATGTGCCAAAGCCAGCCATCAACAACCAGTCTTACCGAGGGATATCCTATTACCCAATAACTATGCTGTAGTCAGATAGGAAATCACTCCAAATAAATCTGGTAAGACTGTAAAACGACTCCCACATAATTGAGAAAAAGCCAAGCAGACCAAGATCTAGCAGCTTTCAAAAATCTTTTTAAAATATCGAACTAGTGCCTCTTAATTAATGATTTTGAAATTTCTGGTTGGCATTGAATTTTTACAATATTCAATTGAGTATTGTAGAACAAAGATGAACACTACACAAGTTCCAGTTAGTCGACATACCTGATCGCGGAAGGTCCTCTCGTAAGGGATGGTGACGGACGAGTCCAGACTGCGGTGAAGGATCGTGTTGTTGCCCGGACGTACTGCAAAAATTATAGATGTTTATAAAAACTTTATCCTCTTCTTTAGAAGTGTCCCCATGATCAAATCTCATATTCAACTACATATAACTTGGTTAAAATTCCTGTTAGCATTCTGTGCTCAGACCAACCAGTTACCAAACTTTTTTGATGTACTCAGGACCCTGGATACCAGACCCTTGGAAGGCGTACAAAGACACAAAACCAACAGGGGCCAGTTGGATACTTTAAATGGAATTATTATTTTATCCTGGATTTGTCTACTGCAGCATACAGGAGGAGGTAAAAGGCAGAGCACTGCATTCTGTTTCAATCCATCCACCAGCACAATGTTTTGAGTGCGTTTCATTGAGTTTTACCGTAAAACGTGATTTGTCACCCCAAAAAAAGTCGTTTTCCAGCAATAATTATTTGCGTAAAGTTACTTAGAATGATGTACAGAATGCTTGGTTGGGCTCCGTGATGAGTCTGTATACAGCCTGTATTAACTGTGTGTTTGGGTAATTTCCAATAATACAAGCCATCTTGATGTAAATCGGCGTTACCTTATCGTCGGCGTAGGGGTTGAGCTTGTACTTGTAGAGCTGGAACAAGTCGTCGATGTACGAGTGCCAGCGGTAGAACACAGGATCGCGCATGGCTGTGGCCGAGTCACCCATCACGCCGAACTGTTCCTGAGGGGGTAGGGGGAAATATTGTCTTTTAGCTTCATATTTTATACAACATTAGGTATTGCTTGAAATCTAGTTTCAAAATGGGATATAATCCCAGCCTAATAAAACGAGGCTAACCAAAGGCGCCTGTGAGGTCACATACAATTTGGAAACATAACCGCAGGCTTGATGAAAGACCAAACTTGTCAGTCGAAGTCCCCAGAATTAACTCTTTAAACCCACTGCCTTCTTTAGAATACCAGGTCATTCTAATTACCACTAACTACTAACATTTCGGAAGCCATACTATTATGGGCTTTCACGTGAAAATTGCTTTTGAATTTTGCAAAGTGTGTACATTTCATTGCTCGTAACTGTACACTGTCAGAGGAATGACATTGACAAGCCTTCGGATGTCACTCACATATCTTCGTAAGCCGTTACGCCGCGTTCTCACTTTGTCGTGACGACAAATAACCGTGTAGTTTTAAGTGTCTTGGCTTGTGTATTTAAATGGAAATGTTCACAAATAGGACGACGCGATAACTGTCGTCCACGACTTTTTCCAACTAAAAACCAACGATAAATTAATCGTCAAGCTTTTGTATAGTCCACGAAAGTCAGGTATAGAGGTTTATGAAATTCCGAATATTTTTCTAATAACTGGTTCTTAGTGTTAAGGTGGTCTGCAGTAGAAATACCTGACAGGAACCCGGCTTGTTCCGGTGGTTGGTGTGAGTCTAATTAATTTGGCATCTATGCAATTGTGGATGACTTTGATGAACGCCTTATAAATATGAAAAATTAACCAATGGGCCTGTAGTTATGATTATTGCACTTGTCGTCTTTCTTATGGAGAAGAACAATATTTGAGTGGCACATATGGGAAAGGAGTTTACCTACGTGTAAGATTTCATTGAATAAGTTAGTTAAGTGAGGGAGCAGAATGTGTGGCAGATCCGAGTTTTAGGACTTCGGTGGTAACGCCATCTTCGCCAGGGCTATATTATCATAGTGTATTGTTTTGAGCACTCTGTCTACTTCGTATCCCTATAAAGGAGAAAATACTGCTAGGTAGCAATAATTATAGAATCGTGTTTGCTCTCATCAATCTTAAGATCTGTTATGAGCATGCGATCTCCACAGCCCTACATATTCTCGTTTTCATTATAATATAATAAATAATATAATAATAATAAATTTTATTTTCTCCCACAAAGTAAAGTTACAATATAGAGGTGTTACAATTAAATATTGGAGGTACAAAGGTTTGTGGGAGTCAGGAGTTCAAACTAGGATGATACCCTGTGCTTTGGACTCCTGGCCCCCCTCGCCGAGATTGGCATTATGACAATTTTATAGAGACATGTCATTGTAGGACTATTTTAAAAAAGAATTACAAAAAAAGTACTAATGTAATAAAATAAAAACTAAAAATGCGTGTGTGTTTGTGTGTGAAGTGTGAGTGTGAAGTGGAAGGTGTCATATGTGGTGTGGTGTAGTGTGTGTGTGTATGTGTGTGAGAGACCGAGAGTAAGATAGTGTAATTAACTAGGTAACGCGTGAGTGACTGAGAGATGAAATTCTAACATTGCAATAATTGTAATCATATTTAGGCATTTATTTAGGTGTGAATACAAACATTAGACCGATAGCAATAAGATTTTATACAAATTGTATGTATGGGGCTCAACTGGATGAGAGTTGCCGAGAACAGAGTTGAGTGGCGTGGGATTGAAGAGGCTTATGTCCAGCAGTGGACTGCTGTAGGCTCAGGCTGATGATTATGATGCTGTATGTAGGGGTGTTTTGACGTGTTATTCATACATGTCATAATTTACTATTAGTTACACTAAACAGTACTTGATTACCCAAAAAGGTCACGGGTTCAATCGCTGCACGAAATAATTATTTGTTATTGTTCCAAGAGGCAGTTTGACTGGTTTGTGTGTGTGTGTGTGTGTGTGTGATGATATAGACGTAAAAGTTTAAAAGTCACATAGGAATAAATGATGTATAATGCTATGATAAAAATTAAGAACATAATAAAACAACAAATTGGTAAAAGGCTAATTTATTCAGTCTCAAGAATCACAAGTATTTACACTATGTACATAAAACTAAGAACTATTCGATTTATTTACAGACCCGTTTACTTACAACTAAACTTATATACTTAATAGCAAAAAATAATGAAATCAGAATCCGTTATGAAAAAGCCGAGGTCGGTCCAGTAACAACAAAACTGTATATTTGTGGTAAAGTATCTGCTACCCAGGTTTGAAAACTTTCTATTACAGGGTAATAGCCTCTGCTCATACATACAAGGAACAGGCATTGATCAATATATTTGCTTATTTCGTGATGTAGGTTTCAGCCTATAAAGGTTCTCCACGTTTCCTCACGAAGTTTTTCCTCTGTAAGTCTGAAAGACTTTTTAAAAAGTAACTTTGAAACATGTTAGATTATTTAAACCGTCATCCGGCATTTACGAAGTGAGTCCGTTTACCTTCGGGAAACTACGAGAGTTTTCGTACATACAAACACTAGAAATATAGAAATAAACATTCACGGAAGATTCTTCTATAAGCAAACAGGTTTTAAACTACTTGCATTCTAACAGTTATTTCATACAAATTACTAATAAAAGTGTGTTATACAACAATGTTAATGACATATTTCTACATTTAGCTATCATTACTTCAATCGTTAATTGATTTGTATTTAAGTATGTAATGAGCAGGCATCATGAAGAATGTTTTTGTATAGTCTTCTGCAAACTGTTTTTGTACTTAGTGTTGTGAGAGGCTAAATGTAACACCGAAAGAGTTGCAGGTCTTGCATGTACAAATAAATTATTCACTTTTTAAAAGTAATTGATCAGTGCTTTTAGACCAAGTTCATAATACAAAATTAAGTATTTTATGAACATTTTGTCCAACAGAAAGAAACTAAAGATTATTATGTTTGTTATAACGATTGCACTTGACATAATAGTAAGGTTTCTTAATAATAGCGGCTATTTCGCAGGCCTGCTGTAGGGACTCCGCTGGCGGACCAGAAGCCCCAGCAGAGGCGGAAGTGACACATGTAACACGAGTGTCGGGAGACACGGGCAGGGCAGACCTACACACCCAATAGTTCGGTTACACGTGCATAGATGGCACCACTAGCTTAAAACTAGAATAATCATAGAATAAGAAAAAGGAAATAAAAGCAAGGTTAATAGAATTAAGTTCTAAGTTATAATGTAGTATTATTAATAATCTAAGGTTGTATTATGTGGCGCCATCTATGTTAGTAACCAAAATATGACTTCTACATTTTTCTAGCTACTTTGTTTATGGCAAATATCATTTGTTTTCGTTGCAATAAATTGTAGTGTTCATGTTGTCACTGGTGATTTAAAACATTTAGGAGGGGGAGTGTCGCTAATCATCTAGCTACCGTGTCTGCTGTCGCGGGCGCGTGGTGTCGGTGAAGCGGATGCTGCAGTCCTGCGCGGCCATGTTGGGGCGCAGGAAGTCGGTCAGGGTGCCGGCGCCGGGCGCGGGCCGGTCGAAGGGGAAGCCCATGGCGCGCCGGTCGGGGTACTTGCGGTCGCGGATGCCGCAGTACGACGCCGCGTCGTTGCACGACCCTACCAGGTCTTGTTCGATCTACGGAGGTTGAAACATTTAGTAAGGTTGGTGGAAAATTCCTTTGTTACAATCTAAAAACATTTTATTATTCCACTAAAGGATCATAATTTTAACAGGCATGTGTATGTGTACTACTGTTCTCTCATTACTTCTAAACTGCATCGCATTTTGACTTAATTGTGTTCTAGTGCAGCCAACGAGAGATCCGGAACCAATGAAATACTGTTACAAAACTAAACTTTGACCACTAGCGCATTTTCTTTACAAATCTGAATTAACCAGGTCTATAATACGTACTACCTAACTCAAACCGTCGGTAAGTACTTTCAACCCTTAACTTAATACAACTATTATAGGTACCTTCTCGAGAGTACCGACACAACAAAGTAAAACTACGACCTAGTGAAAATTACAGAAATCCCATTGAATGCGATGTTTGTACCAATCGTTTGACGATTCCAGATAAAAAGAAACTTTAGGCTCTATAGTAAACATCATCTGACTGAAACGATGGTCCTAATAGACCTGTACCTATTTCTTTTAGAATAGTACCTAGTTATAGTATAATGGGCTAGTGTCCACAACTCCACGTCAAAGCGCGTATTACCTAATAGTATTGTGAATGAACTCACCCTGTCCTCGTTCCAGTTGGAGACCATAGCGAAGAGTACGACAGGGTACCCTCGCTCGTGCCCCTTGGCCAGCAGCATGTGGTGCGGCCACCCGCAGCCACAGAAGTCGAACTGCGCCGCGTCCGCCGTGCCCGGGTCCGACGGGCGGGCCGACTGCGCACGAGAACATATTTAGCTTACAGAAACATCTCAGAAAACGAAGAATGCATGGTTTTAAACTAAGAGAATGCCGTATTATTCCATGTCATCGATTCTTCCGTATAGAAAACGATACGACGCTCACATTTCAATGCTTTACTGTGTGTCGAGTCGGAGTACAGCCGGCATCAAGTCTGTGTAATGTGCCAAAGCCAGCCATCAACAACCAGTCTTACCGAGGGATATCCTATTACCCAATAACTATGCTGTAGTCAGATAGGAAATCACTCCAAATAAATCTGGTAAGACTGTAAAACGACTCCCACATAATTGAGAAAAAGCCAAGCAGACCAAGATCTAGCAGCTTTCAAAAATCTTTTTAAAATATCGAACTAGTGCCTCTTAATTAATGATTTTGAAATTTCTGGTTGGCATTGAATTTTTACAATATTCAATTGAGTATTGTAGAACAAAGATGAACACTACACAAGTTCCAGTTAGTCGACATACCTGATCGCGGAAGGTCCTCTCGTAAGGGATGGTGACGGACGAGTCCAGACTGCGGTGACGGATCGTGTTGTTGCCCGGACGTACTGCAAAAATTATAGATGTTTATAAAAACTTTATCCTCTTCTTTAGAAGTGTCCCCATGATCAAATCTCATATTCAACTACATATAACTTGGTTAAAATTCCTGTTAGCATTCTGTGCTCAGACCAACCAGTTACCAAACTTTTTTGATGTACTCAGGACCCTGGATACCAGACCCTTGGAAGGCGTACAAAGACACAAAACCAACAGGGGCCAGTTGGATACTTTAAATGGAATTATTATTTTATCCTGGATTTGTCTACTGCAGCATACAGGAGGAGGTAAAAGGCAGAGCACTGCATTCTGTTTCAATCCATCCACCAGCACAATGTTTTGAGTGCGTTTCATTGAGTTTTACCGTAAAACGTGATTTGTCACCCCAAAAAAAGTCGTTTTCCAGCAATAATTATTTGCGTAAAGTTACTTAGAATGATGTACAGAATGCTTGGTTGGGCTCCGTGATGAGTCTGTATACAGCCTGTATTAACTGTGTGTTTGGGTAATTTCCAATAACACAAGCCATCTTGATGTAAATCGGCGTTACCTTATCGTCGGCGTAGGGGTTGAGCTTGTACTTGTAGAGCTGGAACAAGTCGTCGATGTACGAGTGCCAGCGGTAGAACACAGGATCGCGCATGGCTGTGGCCGAGTCACCCATCACGCCGAACTGTTCCTGAGGGGGTAGGGGGAAATATTGTCTTTTAGCTTCATATTTTATACAACATTAGGTATTGCTTGAAATCTAGTTTCAAAATGGGATATAATCCCAGCCTAATAAAACGAGGCTAACCAAAGGCGCCTGTGAGGTCACATACAATTTGGAAACATAACCGCAGGCTTGATGAAAGACCAAACTTGTCAGTCGAAGTCCCCAGAATTAACTCTTTAAACCCACTGCCTTCTTTAGAATACCAGGTCATTCTAATTACCACTAACTACTAACATTTCGGAAGCCATACTATTATGGGCTTTCACGTGAAAATTGCTTTTGAATTTTGCAAAGTGTGTACATTTCATTGCTCGTAACTGTACACTGTCAGAGGAATGACATTGACAAGCCTTCGGATGTCACTCACATATCTTCGTAAGCCGTTACGCCGCGTTCTCACTTTGTCGTGACGACAAATAACCGTGTAGTTTTAAGTGTCTTGGCTTGTGTATTTAAATGGAAATGTTCACAAATAGGACGACGCGATAACTGTCGTCCACGACTTTTTCCAACTAAAAACCAACGATAAATTAATCGTCAAGCTTTTGTATAGTCCACGAAAGTCAGGTATAGAGGTTTATGAAATTCCGAATATTTTTCTAATAACTGGTTCTTAGTGTTAAGGTGGTCTGCAGTAGAAATACCTGACAGGAACCCGGCTTGTTCCGGTGGTTGGTGTGAGTCTAATTAATTTGGCATCTATGCAATTGTGGATGACTTTGATGAACGCCTTATAAATATGAAAAATTAACCAATGGGCCTGTAGTTATGATTATTGCACTTGTCGTCTTTCTTATGGAGAAGAACAATATTTGAGTGGCACATATGGGAAAGGAGTTTACCTACGTGTAAGATTTCATTGAATAAGTTAGTTAAGTGAGGGAGCAGAATGTGTGGCAGATCCGAGTTTTAGGACTTCGGTGGTAACGCCATCTTCGCCAGGGCTATATTATCATAGTGTATTGTTTTGAGCACTCTGTCTACTTCGTATCCCTATAAAGGAGAAAATACTGCTAGGTAGCAATAATTATAGAATCGTGTTTGCTCTCATCAATCTTAAGATCTGTTATGAGCATGCGATCTCCACAGCCCTACATATTCTCGTTTTCATTATAATATAATAAATAATATAATAATAATAAATTTTATTTTCTCCCACAAAGTAAAGTTACAATATAGAGGTGTTACAATTAAATATTGGAGGTACAAAGGTTTGTGGGAGTCAGGAGTTCAAACTAGGATGATACCCTGTGCTTTGGACTCCTGGCCCCCCTCGCCGAGATTGGCATTATGACAATTTTATAGAGACATGTCATTGTAGGACTATTTTAAAAAAGAATTACAAAAAAAGTACTAATGTAATAAAATAAAAACTAAAAATGCGTGTGTGTTTGTGTGTGAAGTGTGAGTGTGAAGTGGAAGGTGTCATATGTGGTGTGGTGTAGTGTGTGTGTGTATGTGTGTGAGAGACCGAGAGTAAGATAGTGTAATTAACTAGGTAACGCGTGAGTGACTGAGAGATGAAATTCTAACATTGCAATAATTGTAATCATATTTAGGCATTTATTTAGGTGTGAATACAAACATTAGACCGATAGCAATAAGATTTTATACAAATTGTATGTATGGGGCTCAACTGGATGAGAGTTGCCGAGAACAGAGTTGAGTGGCGTGGGATTGAAGAGGCTTATGTCCAGCAGTGGACTGCTGTAGGCTCAGGCTGATGATTATGATGCTGTATGTAGGGGTGTTTTGACGTGTTATTCATACATGTCATAATTTACTATTAGTTACACTAAACAGTACTTGATTACCCAAAAAGGTCACGGGTTCAATCGCTGCACGAAATAATTATTTGTTATTGTTCCAAGAGGCAGTTTGACTGGTTTGTGTGTGTGTGTGTGTGTGTGTGATGATATAGACGTAAAAGTTTAAAAGTCACATAGGAATAAATGATGTATAATGCTATGATAAAAATTAAGAACATAATAAAACAACAAATTGGTAAAAGGCTAATTTATTCAGTCTCAAGAATCACAAGTATTTACACTATGTACATAAAACTAAGAACTATTCGATTTATTTACAGACCCGTTTACTTACAACTAAACTTATATACTTAATAGCAAAAAATAATGAAATCAGAATCCGTTATGAAAAAGCCGAGGTCGGTCCAGTAACAACAAAACTGTATATTTGTGGTAAAGTATCTGCTACCCAGGTTTGAAAACTTTCTATTACAGGGTAATAGCCTCTGCTCATACATACAAGGAACAGGCATTGATCAATATATTTGCTTATTTCGTGATGTAGGTTTCAGCCTATAAAGGTTCTCCACGTTTCCTCACGAAGTTTTTCCTCTGTAAGTCTGAAAGACTTTTTAAAAAGTAACTTTGAAACATGTTAGATTATTTAAACCGTCATCCGGCATTTACGAAGTGAGTCCGTTTACCTTCGGGAAACTACGAGAGTTTTCGTACATACAAACACTAGAAATATAGAAATAAACATTCACGGAAGATTCTTCTATAAGCAAACAGGTTTTAAACTACTTGCATTCTAACAGTTATTTCATACAAATTACTAATAAAAGTGTGTTATACAACAATGTTAATGACATATTTCTACATTTAGCTATCATTACTTCAATCGTTAATTGATTTGTATTTAAGTATGTAATGAGCAGGCATCATGAAGAATGTTTTTGTATAGTCTTCTGCAAACTGTTTTTGTACTTAGTGTTGTGAGAGGCTAAATGTAACACCGAAAGAGTTGCAGGTCTTGCATGTACAAATAAATTATTCACTTTTTAAAAGTAATTGATCAGTGCTTTTAGACCAAGTTCATAATACAAAATTAAGTATTTTATGAACATTTTGTCCAACAGAAAGAAACTAAAGATTATTATGTTTGTTATAACGATTGCACTTGACATAATAGTAAGGTTTCTTAATAATAGCGGCTATTTCGCAGGCCTGCTGTAGGGACTCCGCTGGCGGACCAGAAGCCCCAGCAGAGGCGGAAGTGACACATGTAACACGAGTGTCGGGAGACACGGGCAGGGCAGACCTACACACCCAATAGTTCGGTTACACGTGCATAGATGGCACCACTAGCTTAAAACTAGAATAATCATAGAATAAGAAAAAGGAAATAAAAGCAAGGTTAATAGAATTAAGTTCTAAGTTATAATGTAGTATTATTAATAATCTAAGGTTGTATTATGTGGCGCCATCTATGTTAGTAACCAAAATATGACTTCTACATTTTTCTAGCTACTTTGTTTATGGCAAATATCATTTGTTTTCGTTGCAATAAATTGTAGTGTTCATGTTGTCACTGGTGATTTAAAACATTTAGGAGGGGGAGTGTCGCTAATCATCTAGCTACCGTGTCTGCTGTCGCGGGCGCGTGGTGTCGGTGAAGCGGATGCTGCAGTCCTGCGCGGCCATGTTGGGGCGCAGGAAGTCGGTCAGGGTGCCGGCGCCGGGCGCGGGCCGGTCGAAGGGGAAGCCCATGGCGCGCCGGTCGGGGTACTTGCGGTCGCGGATGCCGCAGTACGACGCCGCGTCGTTGCACGACCCTACCAGGTCTTGTTCGATCTACGGAGGTTGAAACATTTAGTAAGGTTGGTGGAAAATTCCTTTGTTACAATCTAAAAACATTTTATTATTCCACTAAAGGATCATAATTTTAACAGGCATGTGTATGTGTACTACTGTTCTCTCATTACTTCTAAACTGCATCGCATTTTGACTTAATTGTGTTCTAGTGCAGCCAACGAGAGATCCGGAACCAATGAAATACTGTTACAAAACTAAACTTTGACCACTAGCGCATTTTCTTTACAAATCTGAATTAACCAGGTCTATAATACGTACTACCTAACTCAAACCGTCGGTAAGTACTTTCAACCCTTAACTTAATACAACTATTATAGGTACCTTCTCGAGAGTACCGACACAACAAAGTAAAACTACGACCTAGTGAAAATTACAGAAATCCCATTGAATGCGATGTTTGTACCAATCGTTTGACGATTCCAGATAAAAAGAAACTTTAGGCTCTATAGTAAACATCATCTGACTGAAACGATGGTCCTAATAGACCTGTACCTATTTCTTTTAGAATAGTACCTAGTTATAGTATAATGGGCTAGTGTCCACAACTCCACGTCAAAGCGCGTATTACCTAATAGTATTGTGAATGAACTCACCCTGTCCTCGTTCCAGTTGGAGACCATAGCGAAGAGTACGACAGGGTACCCTCGCTCGTGCCCCTTGGCCAGCAGCATGTGGTGCGGCCACCCGCAGCCACAGAAGTCGAACTGCGCCGCGTCCGCCGTGCCCGGGTCCGACGGGCGGGCCGACTGCGCACGAGAACATATTTAGCTTACAGAAACATCTCAGAAAACGAAGAATGCATGGTTTTAAACTAAGAGAATGCCGTATTATTCCATGTCATCGATTCTTCCGTATAGAAAACGATACGACGCTCACATTTCAATGCTTTACTGTGTGTCGAGTCGGAGTACAGCCGGCATCAAGTCTGTGTAATGTGCCAAAGCCAGCCATCAACAACCAGTCTTACCGAGGGATATCCTATTACCCAATAACTATGCTGTAGTCAGATAGGAAATCACTCCAAATAAATCTGGTAAGACTGTAAAACGACTCCCACATAATTGAGAAAAAGCCAAGCAGACCAAGATCTAGCAGCTTTCAAAAATCTTTTTAAAATATCGAACTAGTGCCTCTTAATTAATGATTTTGAAATTTCTGGTTGGCATTGAATTTTTACAATATTCAATTGAGTATTGTAGAACAAAGATGAACACTACACAAGTTCCAGTTAGTCGACATACCTGATCGCGGAAGGTCCTCTCGTAAGGGATGGTGACGGACGAGTCCAGACTGCGGTGACGGATCGTGTTGTTGCCCGGACGTACTGCAAAAATTATAGATGTTTATAAAAACTTTATCCTCTTCTTTAGAAGTGTCCCCATGATCAAATCTCATATTCAACTACATATAACTTGGTTAAAATTCCTGTTAGCATTCTGTGCTCAGACCAACCAGTTACCAAACTTTTTTGATGTACTCAGGACCCTGGATACCAGACCCTTGGAAGGCGTACAAAGACACAAAACCAACAGGGGCCAGTTGGATACTTTAAATGGAATTATTATTTTATCCTGGATTTGTCTACTGCAGCATACAGGAGGAGGTAAAAGGCAGAGCACTGCATTCTGTTTCAATCCATCCACCAGCACAATGTTTTGAGTGCGTTTCATTGAGTTTTACCGTAAAACGTGATTTGTCACCCCAAAAAAAGTCGTTTTCCAGCAATAATTATTTGCGTAAAGTTACTTAGAATGATGTACAGAATGCTTGGTTGGGCTCCGTGATGAGTCTGTATACAGCCTGTATTAACTGTGTGTTTGGGTAATTTCCAATAACACAAGCCATCTTGATGTAAATCGGCGTTACCTTATCGTCGGCGTAGGGGTTGAGCTTGTACTTGTAGAGCTGGAACAAGTCGTCGATGTACGAGTGCCAGCGGTAGAACACAGGATCGCGCATGGCTGTGGCCGAGTCACCCATCACGCCGAACTGTTCCTGAGGGGGTAGGGGGAAATATTGTCTTTTAGCTTCATATTTTATACAACATTAGGTATTGCTTGAAATCTAGTTTCAAAATGGGATATAATCCCAGCCTAATAAAACGAGGCTAACCAAAGGCGCCTGTGAGGTCACATACAATTTGGAAACATAACCGCAGGCTTGATGAAAGACCAAACTTGTCAGTCGAAGTCCCCAGAATTAACTCTTTAAACCCACTGCCTTCTTTAGAATACCAGGTCATTCTAATTACCACTAACTACTAACATTTCGGAAGCCATACTATTATGGGCTTTCACGTGAAAATTGCTTTTGAATTTTGCAAAGTGTGTACATTTCATTGCTCGTAACTGTACACTGTCAGAGGAATGACATTGACAAGCCTTCGGATGTCACTCACATATCTTCGTAAGCCGTTACGCCGCGTTCTCACTTTGTCGTGACGACAAATAACCGTGTAGTTTTAAGTGTCTTGGCTTGTGTATTTAAATGGAAATGTTCACAAATAGGACGACGCGATAACTGTCGTCCACGACTTTTTCCAACTAAAAACCAACGATAAATTAATCGTCAAGCTTTTGTATAGTCCACGAAAGTCAGGTATAGAGGTTTATGAAATTCCGAATATTTTTCTAATAACTGGTTCAAAGTGTTAAGGTGGTCTGCAGTAGAAATACCTGACAGGAACCCGGCTTGTTCCGGTGGTTGGTGTGAGTCTAATTAATTTGGCATCTATGCAATTGTGGATGACTTTGATGAACGCCTTATAAATATGAAAAATTAACCAATGGGCCTGTAGTTATGATTATTGCACTTGTCGTCTTTCTTATGGAGAAGAACAATATTTGAGTGGCACATATGGGAAAGGAGTTTACCTACGTGTAAGATTTCATTGAATAAGTTAGTTAAGTGAGGGAGCAGAATGTGTGGCAGATCCGAGTTTTAGGACTTCGGTGGTAACGCCATCTTCGCCAGGGCTATATTATCATAGTGTATTGTTTTGAGCACTCTGTCTACTTCGTATCCCTATAAAGGAGAAAATACTGCTAGGTAGCAATAATTATAGAATCGTGTTTGCTCTCATCAATCTTAAGATCTGTTATGAGCATGCGATCTCCACAGCCCTACATATTCTCGTTTTCATTATAATATAATAAATAATATAATAATAATAAATTTTATTTTCTCCCACAAAGTAAAGTTACAATATAGAGGTGTTACAATTAAATATTGGAGGTACAAAGGTTTGTGGGAGTCAGGAGTTCAAACTAGGATGATACCCTGTGCTTTGGACTCCTGGCCCCCCTCGCCGAGATTGGCATTATGACAATTTTATAGAGACATGTCATTGTAGGACTATTTTAAAAAAGAATTACAAAAAAAGTACTAATGTAATAAAATAAAAACTAAAAATGCGTGTGTGTTTGTGTGTGAAGTGTGAGTGTGAAGTGGAAGGTGTCATATGTGGTGTGGTGTAGTGTGTGTGTGTATGTGTGTGAGAGACCGAGAGTAAGATAGTGTAATTAACTAGGTAACGCGTGAGTGACTGAGAGATGAAATTCTAACATTGCAATAATTGTAATCATATTTAGGCATTTATTTAGGTGTGAATACAAACATTAGACCGATAGCAATAAGATTTTATACAAATTGTATGTATGGGGCTCAACTGGATGAGAGTTGCCGAGAACAGAGTTGAGTGGCGTGGGATTGAAGAGGCTTATGTCCAGCAGTGGACTGCTGTAGGCTCAGGCTGATGATTATGATGCTGTATGTAGGGGTGTTTTGACGTGTTATTCATACATGTCATAATTTACTATTAGTTACACTAAACAGTACTTGATTACCCAAAAAGGTCACGGGTTCAATCGCTGCACGAAATAATTATTTGTTATTGTTCCAAGAGGCAGTTTGACTGGTTTGTGTGTGTGTGTGTGTGTGTGTGATGATATAGACGTAAAAGTTTAAAAGTCACATAGGAATAAATGATGTATAATGCTATGATAAAAATTAAGAACATAATAAAACAACAAATTGGTAAAAGGCTAATTTATTCAGTCTCAAGAATCACAAGTATTTACACTATGTACATAAAACTAAGAACTATTCGATTTATTTACAGACCCGTTTACTTACAACTAAACTTATATACTTAATAGCAAAAAATAATGAAATCAGAATCCGTTATGAAAAAGCCGAGGTCGGTCCAGTAACAACAAAACTGTATATTTGTGGTAAAGTATCTGCTACCCAGGTTTGAAAACTTTCTATTACAGGGTAATAGCCTCTGCTCATACATACAAGGAACAGGCATTGATCAATATATTTGCTTATTTCGTGATGTAGGTTTCAGCCTATAAAGGTTCTCCACGTTTCCTCACGAAGTTTTTCCTCTGTAAGTCTGAAAGACTTTTTAAAAAGTAACTTTGAAACATGTTAGATTATTTAAACCGTCATCCGGCATTTACGAAGTGAGTCCGTTTACCTTCGGGAAACTACGAGAGTTTTCGTACATACAAACACTAGAAATATAGAAATAAACATTCACGGAAGATTCTTCTATAAGCAAACAGGTTTTAAACTACTTGCATTCTAACAGTTATTTCATACAAATTACTAATAAAAGTGTGTTATACAACAATGTTAATGACATATTTCTACATTTAGCTATCATTACTTCAATCGTTAATTGATTTGTATTTAAGTATGTAATGAGCAGGCATCATGAAGAATGTTTTTGTATAGTCTTCTGCAAACTGTTTTTGTACTTAGTGTTGTGAGAGGCTAAATGTAACACCGAAAGAGTTGCAGGTCTTGCATGTACAAATAAATTATTCACTTTTTAAAAGTAATTGATCAGTGCTTTTAGACCAAGTTCATAATACAAAATTAAGTATTTTATGAACATTTTGTCCAACAGAAAGAAACTAAAGATTATTATGTTTGTTATAACGATTGCACTTGACATAATAGTAAGGTTTCTTAATAATAGCGGCTATTTCGCAGGCCTGCTGTAGGGACTCCGCTGGCGGACCAGAAGCCCCAGCAGAGGCGGAAGTGACACATGTAACACGAGTGTCGGGAGACACGGGCAGGGCAGACCTACACACCCAATAGTTCGGTTACACGTGCATAGATGGCACCACTAGCTTAAAACTAGAATAATCATAGAATAAGAAAAAGGAAATAAAAGCAAGGTTAATAGAATTAAGTTCTAAGTTATAATGTAGTATTATTAATAATCTAAGGTTGTATTATGTGGCGCCATCTATGTTAGTAACCAAAATATGACTTCTACATTTTTCTAGCTACTTTGTTTATGGCAAATATCATTTGTTTTCGTTGCAATAAATTGTAGTGTTCATGTTGTCACTGGTGATTTAAAACATTTAGGAGGGGGAGTGTCGCTAATCATCTAGCTACCGTGTCTGCTGTCGCGGGCGCGTGGTGTCGGTGAAGCGGATGCTGCAGTCCTGCGCGGCCATGTTGGGGCGCAGGAAGTCGGTCAGGGTGCCGGCGCCGGGCGCGGGCCGGTCGAAGGGGAAGCCCATGGCGCGCCGGTCGGGGTACTTGCGGTCGCGGATGCCGCAGTACGACGCCGCGTCGTTGCACGACCCTACCAGGTCTTGTTCGATCTACGGAGGTTGAAACATTTAGTAAGGTTGGTGGAAAATTCCTTTGTTACAATCTAAAAACATTTTATTATTCCACTAAAGGATCATAATTTTAACAGGCATGTGTATGTGTACTACTGTTCTCTCATTACTTCTAAACTGCATCGCATTTTGACTTAATTGTGTTCTAGTGCAGCCAACGAGAGATCCGGAACCAATGAAATACTGTTACAAAACTAAACTTTGACCACTAGCGCATTTTCTTTACAAATCTGAATTAACCAGGTCTATAATACGTACTACCTAACTCAAACCGTCGGTAAGTACTTTCAACCCTTAACTTAATACAACTATTATAGGTACCTTCTCGAGAGTACCGACACAACAAAGTAAAACTACGACCTAGTGAAAATTACAGAAATCCCATTGAATGCGATGTTTGTACCAATCGTTTGACGATTCCAGATAAAAAGAAACTTTAGGCTCTATAGTAAACATCATCTGACTGAAACGATGGTCCTAATAGACCTGTACCTATTTCTTTTAGAATAGTACCTAGTTATAGTATAATGGGCTAGTGTCCACAACTCCACGTCAAAGCGCGTATTACCTAATAGTATTGTGAATGAACTCACCCTGTCCTCGTTCCAGTTGGAGACCATAGCGAAGAGTACGACAGGGTACCCTCGCTCGTGCCCCTTGGCCAGCAGCATGTGGTGCGGCCACCCGCAGCCACAGAAGTCGAACTGCGCCGCGTCCGCCGTGCCCGGGTCCGACGGGCGGGCCGACTGCGCACGAGAACATATTTAGCTTACAGAAACATCTCAGAAAACGAAGAATGCATGGTTTTAAACTAAGAGAATGCCGTATTATTCCATGTCATCGATTCTTCCGTATAGAAAACGATACGACGCTCACATTTCAATGCTTTACTGTGTGTCGAGTCGGAGTACAGCCGGCATCAAGTCTGTGTAATGTGCCAAAGCCAGCCATCAACAACCAGTCTTACCGAGGGATATCCTATTACCCAATAACTATGCTGTAGTCAGATAGGAAATCACTCCAAATAAATCTGGTAAGACTGTAAAACGACTCCCACATAATTGAGAAAAAGCCAAGCAGACCAAGATCTAGCAGCTTTCAAAAATCTTTTTAAAATATCGAACTAGTGCCTCTTAATTAATGATTTTGAAATTTCTGGTTGGCATTGAATTTTTACAATATTCAATTGAGTATTGTAGAACAAAGATGAACACTACACAAGTTCCAGTTAGTCGACATACCTGATCGCGGAAGGTCCTCTCGTAAGGGATGGTGACGGACGAGTCCAGACTGCGGTGACGGATCGTGTTGTTGCCCGGACGTACTGCAAAAATTATAGATGTTTATAAAAACTTTATCCTCTTCTTTAGAAGTGTCCCCATGATCAAATCTCATATTCAACTACATATAACTTGGTTAAAATTCCTGTTAGCATTCTGTGCTCAGACCAACCAGTTACCAAACTTTTTTGATGTACTCAGGACCCTGGATACCAGACCCTTGGAAGGCGTACAAAGACACAAAACCAACAGGGGCCAGTTGGATACTTTAAATGGAATTATTATTTTATCCTGGATTTGTCTACTGCAGCATACAGGAGGAGGTAAAAGGCAGAGCACTGCATTCTGTTTCAATCCATCCACCAGCACAATGTTTTGAGTGCGTTTCATTGAGTTTTACCGTAAAACGTGATTTGTCACCCCAAAAAAAGTCGTTTTCCAGCAATAATTATTTGCGTAAAGTTACTTAGAATGATGTACAGAATGCTTGGTTGGGCTCCGTGATGAGTCTGTATACAGCCTGTATTAACTGTGTGTTTGGGTAATTTCCAATAACACAAGCCATCTTGATGTAAATCGGCGTTACCTTATCGTCGGCGTAGGGGTTGAGCTTGTACTTGTAGAGCTGGAACAAGTCGTCGATGTACGAGTGCCAGCGGTAGAACACAGGATCGCGCATGGCTGTGGCCGAGTCACCCATCACGCCGAACTGTTCCTGAGGGGGTAGGGGGAAATATTGTCTTTTAGCTTCATATTTTATACAACATTAGGTATTGCTTGAAATCTAGTTTCAAAATGGGATATAATCCCAGCCTAATAAAACGAGGCTAACCAAAGGCGCCTGTGAGGTCACATACAATTTGGAAACATAACCGCAGGCTTGATGAAAGACCAAACTTGTCAGTCGAAGTCCCCAGAATTAACTCTTTAAACCCACTGCCTTCTTTAGAATACCAGGTCATTCTAATTACCACTAACTACTAACATTTCGGAAGCCATACTATTATGGGCTTTCACGTGAAAATTGCTTTTGAATTTTGCAAAGTGTGTACATTTCATTGCTCGTAACTGTACACTGTCAGAGGAATGACATTGACAAGCCTTCGGATGTCACTCACATATCTTCGTAAGCCGTTACGCCGCGTTCTCACTTTGTCGTGACGACAAATAACCGTGTAGTTTTAAGTGTCTTGGCTTGTGTATTTAAATGGAAATGTTCACAAATAGGACGACGCGATAACTGTCGTCCACGACTTTTTCCAACTAAAAACCAACGATAAATTAATCGTCAAGCTTTTGTATAGTCCACGAAAGTCAGGTATAGAGGTTTATGAAATTCCGAATATTTTTCTAATAACTGGTTCAAAGTGTTAAGGTGGTCTGCAGTAGAAATACCTGACAGGAACCCGGCTTGTTCCGGTGGTTGGTGTGAGTCTAATTAATTTGGCATCTATGCAATTGTGGATGACTTTGATGAACGCCTTATAAATATGAAAAATTAACCAATGGGCCTGTAGTTATGATTATTGCACTTGTCGTCTTTCTTATGGAGAAGAACAATATTTGAGTGGCACATATGGGAAAGGAGTTTACCTACGTGTAAGATTTCATTGAATAAGTTAGTTAAGTGAGGGAGCAGAATGTGTGGCAGATCCGAGTTTTAGGACTTCGGTGGTAACGCCATCTTCGCCAGGGCTATATTATCATAGTGTATTGTTTTGAGCACTCTGTCTACTTCGTATCCCTATAAAGGAGAAAATACTGCTAGGTAGCAATAATTATAGAATCGTGTTTGCTCTCATCAATCTTAAGATCTGTTATGAGCATGCGATCTCCACAGCCCTACATATTCTCGTTTTCATTATAATATAATAAATAATATAATAATAATAAATTTTATTTTCTCCCACAAAGTAAAGTTACAATATAGAGGTGTTACAATTAAATATTGGAGGTACAAAGGTTTGTGGGAGTCAGGAGTTCAAACTAGGATGATACCCTGTGCTTTGGACTCCTGGCCCCCCTCGCCGAGATTGGCATTATGACAATTTTATAGAGACATGTCATTGTAGGACTATTTTAAAAAAGAATTACAAAAAAAGTACTAATGTAATAAAATAAAAACTAAAAATGCGTGTGTGTTTGTGTGTGAAGTGTGAGTGTGAAGTGGAAGGTGTCATATGTGGTGTGGTGTAGTGTGTGTGTGTATGTGTGTGAGAGACCGAGAGTAAGATAGTGTAATTAACTAGGTAACGCGTGAGTGACTGAGAGATGAAATTCTAACATTGCAATAATTGTAATCATATTTAGGCATTTATTTAGGTGTGAATACAAACATTAGACCGATAGCAATAAGATTTTATACAAATTGTATGTATGGGGCTCAACTGGATGAGAGTTGCCGAGAACAGAGTTGAGTGGCGTGGGATTGAAGAGGCTTATGTCCAGCAGTGGACTGCTGTAGGCTCAGGCTGATGATTATGATGCTGTATGTAGGGGTGTTTTGACGTGTTATTCATACATGTCATAATTTACTATTAGTTACACTAAACAGTACTTGATTACCCAAAAAGGTCACGGGTTCAATCGCTGCACGAAATAATTATTTGTTATTGTTCCAAGAGGCAGTTTGACTGGTTTGTGTGTGTGTGTGTGATGATATAGACGTAAAAGTTTAAAAGTCACATAGGAATAAATGATGTATAATGCTATGATAAAAATTAAGAACATAATAAAACAACAAATTGGTAAAAGGCTAATTTATTCAGTCTCAAGAATCACAAGTATTTACACTATGTACATAAAACTAAGAACTATTCGATTTATTTACAGACCCGTTTACTTACAACTAAACTTATATACTTAATAGCAAAAAATAATGAAATCAGAATCCGTTATGAAAAAGCCGAGGTCGGTCCAGTAACAACAAAACTGTATATTTGTGGTAAAGTATCTGCTACCCAGGTTTGAAAACTTTCTATTACAGGGTAATAGCCTCTGCTCATACATACAAGGAACAGGCATTGATCAATATATTTGCTTATTTCGTGATGTAAGTTTCAGCCTATAAAGGTTCTCCACGTTTCCTCACGAAGTTTTTCCTCTGTAAGTCTGAAAGACTTTTTAAAAAGTAACTTTGAAACATGTTAGATTATTTAAACCGTCATCCGGCATTTACGAAGTGAGTCCGTTTACCTTCGGGAAACTACGAGAGTTTTCGTACATACAAACACTAGAAATATAGAAATAAACATTCACGGAAGATTCTTCTATAAGCAAACAGGTTTTAAACTACTTGCATTCTAACAGTTATTTCATACAAATTACTAATAAAAGTGTGTTATACAACAATGTTAATGACATATTTCTACATTTAGCTATCATTACTTCAATCGTTAATTGATTTGTATTTAAGTATGTAATGAGCAGGCATCATGAAGAATGTTTTTGTATAGTCTTCTGCAAACTGTTTTTGTACTTAGTGTTGTGAGAGGCTAAATGTAACACCGAAAGAGTTGCAGGTCTTGCATGTACAAATAA
Organism: Xestia sexstrigata; assembly: GCA_941918905.2. Taxonomy (NCBI): domain Eukaryota; kingdom Metazoa; phylum Arthropoda; class Insecta; order Lepidoptera; family Noctuidae; genus Xestia; species Xestia sexstrigata. The sequence goes on along the minus strand of OW799221.2, from coordinate 885,370 downwards.
ATTATTCACTTTTTAAAAGTAATTGATCAGTGCTTTTAGACCAAGTTCATAATACAAAATTAAGTATTTTATGAACATTTTGTCCAACAGAAAGAAACTAAAGATTATTATGTTTGTTATAACGATTGCACTTGACATAATAGTAAGGTTTCTTAATAATAGCGGCTATTTCGCAGGCCTGCTGTAGGGACTCCGCTGGCGGACCAGAAGCCCCAGCAGAGGCGGAAGTGACACATGTAACACGAGTGTCGGGAGACACGGGCAGGGCAGACCTACACACCCAATAGTTCGGTTACACGTGCATAGATGGCACCACTAGCTTAAAACTAGAATAATCATAGAATAAGAAAAAGGAAATAAAAGCAAGGTTAATAGAATTAAGTTCTAAGTTATAATGTAGTATTATTAATAATCTAAGGTTGTATTATGTGGCGCCATCTATGTTAGTAACCAAAATATGACTTCTACATTTTTCTAGCTACTTTGTTTATGGCAAATATCATTTGTTTTCGTTGCAATAAATTGTAGTGTTCATGTTGTCACTGGTGATTTAAAACATTTAGGAGGGGGAGTGTCGCTAATCATCTAGCTACCGTGTCTGCTGTCGCGGGCGCGTGGTGTCGGTGAAGCGGATGCTGCAGTCCTGCGCGGCCATGTTGGGGCGCAGGAAGTCGGTCAGGGTGCCGGCGCCGGGCGCGGGCCGGTCGAAGGGGAAGCCCATGGCGCGCCGGTCGGGGTACTTGCGGTCGCGGATGCCGCAGTACGACGCCGCGTCGTTGCACGACCCTACCAGGTCTTGTTCGATCTACGGAGGTTGAAACATTTAGTAAGGTTGGTGGAAAATTCCTTTGTTACAATCTAAAAACATTTTATTATTCCACTAAAGGATCATAATTTTAACAGGCATGTGTATGTGTACTACTGTTCTCTCATTACTTCTAAACTGCATCGCATTTTGACTTAATTGTGTTCTAGTGCAGCCAACGAGAGATCCGGAACCAATGAAATACTGTTACAAAACTAAACTTTGACCACTAGCGCATTTTCTTTACAAATCTGAATTAACCAGGTCTATAATACGTACTACCTAACTCAAACCGTCGGTAAGTACTTTCAACCCTTAACTTAATACAACTATTATAGGTACCTTCTCGAGAGTACCGACACAACAAAGTAAAACTACGACCTAGTGAAAATTACAGAAATCCCATTGAATGCGATGTTTGTACCAATCGTTTGACGATTCCAGATAAAAAGAAACTTTAGGCTCTATAGTAAACATCATCTGACTGAAACGATGGTCCTAATAGACCTGTACCTATTTCTTTTAGAATAGTACCTAGTTATAGTATAATGGGCTAGTGTCCACAACTCCACGTCAAAGCGCGTATTACCTAATAGTATTGTGAATGAACTCACCCTGTCCTCGTTCCAGTTGGAGACCATAGCGAAGAGTACGACAGGGTACCCTCGCTCGTGCCCCTTGGCCAGCAGCATGTGGTGCGGCCACCCGCAGCCACAGAAGTCGAACTGCGCCGCGTCCGCCGTGCCCGGGTCCGACGGGCGGGCCGACTGCGCACGAGAACATATTTAGCTTACAGAAACATCTCAGAAAACGAAGAATGCATGGTTTTAAACTAAGAGAATGCCGTATTATTCCATGTCATCGATTCTTCCGTATAGAAAACGATACGACGCTCACATTTCAATGCTTTACTGTGTGTCGAGTCGGAGTACAGCCGGCATCAAGTCTGTGTAATGTGCCAAAGCCAGCCATCAACAACCAGTCTTACCGAGGGATATCCTATTACCCAATAACTATGCTGTAGTCAGATAGGAAATCACTCCAAATAAATCTGGTAAGACTGTAAAACGACTCCCACATAATTGAGAAAAAGCCAAGCAGACCAAGATCTAGCAGCTTTCAAAAATCTTTTTAAAATATCGAACTAGTGCCTCTTAATTAATGATTTTGAAATTTCTGGTTGGCATTGAATTTTTACAATATTCAATTGAGTATTGTAGAACAAAGATGAACACTACACAAGTTCCAGTTAGTCGACATACCTGATCGCGGAAGGTCCTCTCGTAAGGGATGGTGACGGACGAGTCCAGACTGCGGTGACGGATCGTGTTGTTGCCCGGACGTACTGCAAAAATTATAGATGTTTATAAAAACTTTATCCTCTTCTTTAGAAGTGTCCCCATGATCAAATCTCATATTCAACTACATATAACTTGGTTAAAATTCCTGTTAGCATTCTGTGCTCAGACCAACCAGTTACCAAACTTTTTTGATGTACTCAGGACCCTGGATACCAGACCCTTGGAAGGCGTACAAAGACACAAAACCAACAGGGGCCAGTTGGATACTTTAAATGGAATTATTATTTTATCCTGGATTTGTCTACTGCAGCATACAGGAGGAGGTAAAAGGCAGAGCACTGCATTCTGTTTCAATCCATCCACCAGCACAATGTTTTGAGTGCGTTTCATTGAGTTTTACCGTAAAACGTGATTTGTCACCCCAAAAAAAGTCGTTTTCCAGCAATAATTATTTGCGTAAAGTTACTTAGAATGATGTACAGAATGCTTGGTTGGGCTCCGTGATGAGTCTGTATACAGCCTGTATTAACTGTGTGTTTGGGTAATTTCCAATAACACAAGCCATCTTGATGTAAATCGGCGTTACCTTATCGTCGGCGTAGGGGTTGAGCTTGTACTTGTAGAGCTGGAACAAGTCGTCGATGTACGAGTGCCAGCGGTAGAACACAGGATCGCGCATGGCTGTGGCCGAGTCACCCATCACGCCGAACTGTTCCTGAGGGGGTAGGGGGAAATATTGTCTTTTAGCTTCATATTTTATACAACATTAGGTATTGCTTGAAATCTAGTTTCAAAATGGGATATAATCCCAGCCTAATAAAACGAGGCTAACCAAAGGCGCCTGTGAGGTCACATACAATTTGGAAACATAACCGCAGGCTTGATGAAAGACCAAACTTGTCAGTCGAAGTCCCCAGAATTAACTCTTTAAACCCACTGCCTTCTTTAGAATACCAGGTCATTCTAATTACCACTAACTACTAACATTTCGGAAGCCATACTATTATGGGCTTTCACGTGAAAATTGCTTTTGAATTTTGCAAAGTGTGTACATTTCATTGCTCGTAACTGTACACTGTCAGAGGAATGACATTGACAAGCCTTCGGATGTCACTCACATATCTTCGTAAGCCGTTACGCCGCGTTCTCACTTTGTCGTGACGACAAATAACCGTGTAGTTTTAAGTGTCTTGGCTTGTGTATTTAAATGGAAATGTTCACAAATAGGACGACGCGATAACTGTCGTCCACGACTTTTTCCAACTAAAAACCAACGATAAATTAATCGTCAAGCTTTTGTATAGTCCACGAAAGTCAGGTATAGAGGTTTATGAAATTCCGAATATTTTTCTAATAACTGGTTCAAAGTGTTAAGGTGGTCTGCAGTAGAAATACCTGACAGGAACCCGGCTTGTTCCGGTGGTTGGTGTGAGTCTAATTAATTTGGCATCTATGCAATTGTGGATGACTTTGATGAACGCCTTATAAATATGAAAAATTAACCAATGGGCCTGTAGTTATGATTATTGCACTTGTCGTCTTTCTTATGGAGAAGAACAATATTTGAGTGGCACATATGGGAAAGGAGTTTACCTACGTGTAAGATTTCATTGAATAAGTTAGTTAAGTGAGGGAGCAGAATGTGTGGCAGATCCGAGTTTTAGGACTTCGGTGGTAACGCCATCTTCGCCAGGGCTATATTATCATAGTGTATTGTTTTGAGCACTCTGTCTACTTCGTATCCCTATAAAGGAGAAAATACTGCTAGGTAGCAATAATTATAGAATCGTGTTTGCTCTCATCAATCTTAAGATCTGTTATGAGCATGCGATCTCCACAGCCCTACATATTCTCGTTTTCATTATAATATAATAAATAATATAATAATAATAAATTTTATTTTCTCCCACAAAGTAAAGTTACAATATAGAGGTGTTACAATTAAATATTGGAGGTACAAAGGTTTGTGGGAGTCAGGAGTTCAAACTAGGATGATACCCTGTGCTTTGGACTCCTGGCCCCCCTCGCCGAGATTGGCATTATGACAATTTTATAGAGACATGTCATTGTAGGACTATTTTAAAAAAGAATTACAAAAAAAGTACTAATGTAATAAAATAAAAACTAAAAATGCGTGTGTGTTTGTGTGTGAAGTGTGAGTGTGAAGTGGAAGGTGTCATATGTGGTGTGGTGTAGTGTGTGTGTGTATGTGTGTGAGAGACCGAGAGTAAGATAGTGTAATTAACTAGGTAACGCGTGAGTGACTGAGAGATGAAATTCTAACATTGCAATAATTGTAATCATATTTAGGCATTTATTTAGGTGTGAATACAAACATTAGACCGATAGCAATAAGATTTTATACAAATTGTATGTATGGGGCTCAACTGGATGAGAGTTGCCGAGAACAGAGTTGAGTGGCGTGGGATTGAAGAGGCTTATGTCCAGCAGTGGACTGCTGTAGGCTCAGGCTGATGATTATGATGCTGTATGTAGGGGTGTTTTGACGTGTTATTCATACATGTCATAATTTACTATTAGTTACACTAAACAGTACTTGATTACCCAAAAAGGTCACGGGTTCAATCGCTGCACGAAATAATTATTTGTTATTGTTCCAAGAGGCAGTTTGACTGGTTTGTGTGTGTGTGTGTGTGTGTGTGATGATATAGACGTAAAAGTTTAAAAGTCACATAGGAATAAATGATGTATAATGCTATGATAAAAATTAAGAACATAATAAAACAACAAATTGGTAAAAGGCTAATTTATTCAGTCTCAAGAATCACAAGTATTTACACTATGTACATAAAACTAAGAACTATTCGATTTATTTACAGACCCGTTTACTTACAACTAAACTTATATACTTAATAGCAAAAAATAATGAAATCAGAATCCGTTATGAAAAAGCCGAGGTCGGTCCAGTAACAACAAAACTGTATATTTGTGGTAAAGTATCTGCTACCCAGGTTTGAAAACTTTCTATTACAGGGTAATAGCCTCTGCTCATACATACAAGGAACAGGCATTGATCAATATATTTGCTTATTTCGTGATGTAGGTTTCAGCCTATAAAGGTTCTCCACGTTTCCTCACGAAGTTTTTCCTCTGTAAGTCTGAAAGACTTTTTAAAAAGTAACTTTGAAACATGTTAGATTATTTAAACCGTCATCCGGCATTTACGAAGTGAGTCCGTTTACCTTCGGGAAACTACGAGAGTTTTCGTACATACAAACACTAGAAATATAGAAATAAACATTCACGGAAGATTCTTCTATAAGCAAACAGGTTTTAAACTACTTGCATTCTAACAGTTATTTCATACAAATTACTAATAAAAGTGTGTTATACAACAATGTTAATGACATATTTCTACATTTAGCTATCATTACTTCAATCGTTAATTGATTTGTATTTAAGTATGTAATGAGCAGGCATCATGAAGAATGTTTTTGTATAGTCTTCTGCAAACTGTTTTTGTACTTAGTGTTGTGAGAGGCTAAATGTAACACCGAAAGAGTTGCAGGTCTTGCATGTACAAATAAATTATTCACTTTTTAAAAGTAATTGATCAGTGCTTTTAGACCAAGTTCATAATACAAAATTAAGTATTTTATGAACATTTTGTCCAACAGAAAGAAACTAAAGATTATTATGTTTGTTATAACGATTGCACTTGACATAATAGTAAGGTTTCTTAATAATAGCGGCTATTTCGCAGGCCTGCTGTAGGGACTCCGCTGGCGGACCAGAAGCCCCAGCAGAGGCGGAAGTGACACATGTAACACGAGTGTCGGGAGACACGGGCAGGGCAGACCTACACACCCAATAGTTCGGTTACACGTGCATAGATGGCACCACTAGCTTAAAACTAGAATAATCATAGAATAAGAAAAAGGAAATAAAAGCAAGGTTAATAGAATTAAGTTCTAAGTTATAATGTAGTATTATTAATAATCTAAGGTTGTATTATGTGGCGCCATCTATGTTAGTAACCAAAATATGACTTCTACATTTTTCTAGCTACTTTGTTTATGGCAAATATCATTTGTTTTCGTTGCAATAAATTGTAGTGTTCATGTTGTCACTGGTGATTTAAAACATTTAGGAGGGGGAGTGTCGCTAATCATCTAGCTACCGTGTCTGCTGTCGCGGGCGCGTGGTGTCGGTGAAGCGGATGCTGCAGTCCTGCGCGGCCATGTTGGGGCGCAGGAAGTCGGTCAGGGTGCCGGCGCCGGGCGCGGGCCGGTCGAAGGGGAAGCCCATGGCGCGCCGGTCGGGGTACTTGCGGTCGCGGATGCCGCAGTACGACGCCGCGTCGTTGCACGACCCTACCAGGTCTTGTTCGATCTACGGAGGTTGAAACATTTAGTAAGGTTGGTGGAAAATTCCTTTGTTACAATCTAAAAACATTTTATTATTGCACTAAAGGATCATAATTTTAACAGGCATGTGTATGTGTACTACTGTTCTCTCATTACTTCTAAACTGCATCGCATTTTGACTTAATTGTGTTCTAGTGCAGCCAACGAGAGATCCGGAACCAATGAAATACTGTTACAAAACTAAACTTTGACCACTAGCGCATTTTCTTTACAAATCTGAATTAACCAGGTCTATAATACGTACTACCTAACTCAAACCGTCGGTAAGTACTTTCAACCCTTAACTTAATACAACTATTATAGGTACCTTCTCGAGAGTACCGACACAACAAAGTAAAACTACGACCTAGTGAAAATTACAGAAATCCCATTGAATGCGATGTTTGTACCAATCGTTTGACGATTCCAGATAAAAAGAAACTTTAGGCTCTATAGTAAACATCATCTGACTGAAACGATGGTCCTAATAGACCTGTACCTATTTCTTTTAGAATAGTACCTAGTTATAGTATAATGGGCTAGTGTCCACAACTCCACGTCAAAGCGCGTATTACCTAATAGTATTGTGAATGAACTCACCCTGTCCTCGTTCCAGTTGGAGACCATAGCGAAGAGTACGACAGGGTACCCTCGCTCGTGCCCCTTGGCCAGCAGCATGTGGTGCGGCCACCCGCAGCCACAGAAGTCGAACTGCGCCGCGTCCGCCGTGCCCGGGTCCGACGGGCGGGCCGACTGCGCACGAGAACATATTTAGCTTACAGAAACATCTCAGAAAACGAAGAATGCATGGTTTTAAACTAAGAGAATGCCGTATTATTCCATGTCATCGATTCTTCCGTATAGAAAACGATACGACGCTCACATTTCAATGCTTTACTGTGTGTCGAGTCGGAGTACAGCCGGCATCAAGTCTGTGTAATGTGCCAAAGCCAGCCATCAACAACCAGTCTTACCGAGGGATATCCTATTACCCAATAACTATGCTGTAGTCAGATAGGAAATCACTCCAAATAAATCTGGTAAGACTGTAAAACGACTCCCACATAATTGAGAAAAAGCCAAGCAGACCAAGATCTAGCAGCTTTCAAAAATCTTTTTAAAATATCGAACTAGTGCCTCTTAATTAATGATTTTGAAATTTCTGGTTGGCATTGAATTTTTACAATATTCAATTGAGTATTGTAGAACAAAGATGAACACTACACAAGTTCCAGTTAGTCGACATACCTGATCGCGGAAGGTCCTCTCGTAAGGGATGGTGACGGACGAGTCCAGACTGCGGTGACGGATCGTGTTGTTGCCCGGACGTACTGCAAAAATTATAGATGTTTATAAAAACTTTATCCTCTTCTTTAGAAGTGTCCCCATGATCAAATCTCATATTCAACTACATATAACTTGGTTAAAATTCCTGTTAGCATTCTGTGCTCAGACCAACCAGTTACCAAACTTTTTTGATGTACTCAGGACCCTGGATACCAGACCCTTGGAAGGCGTACAAAGACACAAAACCAACAGGGGCCAGTTGGATACTTTAAATGGAATTATTATTTTATCCTGGATTTGTCTACTGCAGCATACAGGAGGAGGTAAAAGGCAGAGCACTGCATTCTGTTTCAATCCATCCACCAGCACAATGTTTTGAGTGCGTTTCATTGAGTTTTACCGTAAAACGTGATTTGTCACCCCAAAAAAAGTCGTTTTCCAGCAATAATTATTTGCGTAAAGTTACTTAGAATGATGTACAGAATGCTTGGTTGGGCTCCGTGATGAGTCTGTATACAGCCTGTATTAACTGTGTGTTTGGGTAATTTCCAATAACACAAGCCATCTTGATGTAAATCGGCGTTACCTTATCGTCGGCGTAGGGGTTGAGCTTGTACTTGTAGAGCTGGAACAAGTCGTCGATGTACGAGTGCCAGCGGTAGAACACAGGATCGCGCATGGCTGTGGCCGAGTCACCCATCACGCCGAACTGTTCCTGAGGGGGTAGGGGGAAATATTGTCTTTTAGCTTCATATTTTATACAACATTAGGTATTGCTTGAAATCTAGTTTCAAAATGGGATATAATCCCAGCCTAATAAAACGAGGCTAACCAAAGGCGCCTGTGAGGTCACATACAATTTGGAAACATAACCGCAGGCTTGATGAAAGACCAAACTTGTCAGTCGAAGTCCCCAGAATTAACTCTTTAAACCCACTGCCTTCTTTAGAATACCAGGTCATTCTAATTACCACTAACTACTAACATTTCGGAAGCCATACTATTATGGGCTTTCACGTGAAAATTGCTTTTGAATTTTGCAAAGTGTGTACATTTCATTGCTCGTAACTGTACACTGTCAGAGGAATGACATTGACAAGCCTTCGGATGTCACTCACATATCTTCGTAAGCCGTTACGCCGCGTTCTCACTTTGTCGTGACGACAAATAACCGTGTAGTTTTAAGTGTCTTGGCTTGTGTATTTAAATGGAAATGTTCACAAATAGGACGACGCGATAACTGTCGTCCACGACTTTTTCCAACTAAAAACCAACGATAAATTAATCGTCAAGCTTTTGTATAGTCCACGAAAGTCAGGTATAGAGGTTTATGAAATTCCGAATATTTTTCTAATAACTGGTTCTTAGTGTTAAGGTGGTCTGCAGTAGAAATACCTGACAGGAACCCGGCTTGTTCCGGTGGTTGGTGTGAGTCTAATTAATTTGGCATCTATGCAATTGTGGATGACTTTGATGAACGCCTTATAAATATGAAAAATTAACCAATGGGCCTGTAGTTATGATTATTGCACTTGTCGTCTTTCTTATGGAGAAGAACAATATTTGAGTGGCACATATGGGAAAGGAGTTTACCTACGTGTAAGATTTCATTGAATAAGTTAGTTAAGTGAGGGAGCAGAATGTGTGGCAGATCCGAGTTTTAGGACTTCGGTGGTAACGCCATCTTCGCCAGGGCTATATTATCATAGTGTATTGTTTTGAGCACTCTGTCTACTTCGTATCCCTATAAAGGAGAAAATACTGCTAGGTAGCAATAATTATAGAATCGTGTTTGCTCTCATCAATCTTAAGATCTGTTATGAGCATGCGATCTCCACAGCCCTACATATTCTCGTTTTCATTATAATATAATAAATAATATAATAATAATAAATTTTATTTTCTCCCACAAAGTAAAGTTACAATATAGAGGTGTTACAATTAAATATTGGAGGTACAAAGGTTTGTGGGAGTCAGGAGTTCAAACTAGGATGATACCCTGTGCTTTGGACTCCTGGCCCCCCTCGCCGAGATTGGCATTATGACAATTTTATAGAGACATGTCATTGTAGGACTATTTTAAAAAAGAATTACAAAAAAAGTACTAATGTAATAAAATAAAAACTAAAAATGCGTGTGTGTTTGTGTGTGAAGTGTGAGTGTGAAGTGGAAGGTGTCATATGTGGTGTGGTGTAGTGTGTGTGTGTATGTGTGTGAGAGACCGAGAGTAAGATAGTGTAATTAACTAGGTAACGCGTGAGTGACTGAGAGATGAAATTCTAACATTGCAATAATTGTAATCATATTTAGGCATTTATTTAGGTGTGAATACAAACATTAGACCGATAGCAATAAGATTTTATACAAATTGTATGTATGGGGCTCAACTGGATGAGAGTTGCCGAGAACAGAGTTGAGTGGCGTGGGATTGAAGAGGCTTATGTCCAGCAGTGGACTGCTGTAGGCTCAGGCTGATGATTATGATGCTGTATGTAGGGGTGTTTTGACGTGTTATTCATACATGTCATAATTTACTATTAGTTACACTAAACAGTACTTGATTACCCAAAAAGGTCACGGGTTCAATCGCTGCACGAAATAATTATTTGTTATTGTTCCAAGAGGCAGTTTGACTGGTTTGTGTGTGTGTGTGTGTGTGTGTGATGATATAGACGTAAAAGTTTAAAAGTCACATAGGAATAAATGATGTATAATGCTATGATAAAAATTAAGAACATAATAAAACAACAAATTGGTAAAAGGCTAATTTATTCAGTCTCAAGAATCACAAGTATTTACACTATGTACATAAAACTAAGAACTATTCGATTTATTTACAGACCCGTTTACTTACAACTAAACTTATATACTTAATAGCAAAAAATAATGAAATCAGAATCCGTTATGAAAAAGCCGAGGTCGGTCCAGTAACAACAAAACTGTATATTTGTGGTAAAGTATCTGCTACCCAGGTTTGAAAACTTTCTATTACAGGGTAATAGCCTCTGCTCATACATACAAGGAACAGGCATTGATCAATATATTTGCTTATTTCGTGATGTAGGTTTCAGCCTATAAAGGTTCTCCACGTTTCCTCACGAAGTTTTTCCTCTGTAAGTCTGAAAGACTTTTTAAAAAGTAACTTTGAAACATGTTAGATTATTTAAACCGTCATCCGGCATTTACGAAGTGAGTCCGTTTACCTTCGGGAAACTACGAGAGTTTTCGTACATACAAACACTAGAAATATAGAAATAAACATTCACGGAAGATTCTTCTATAAGCAAACAGGTTTTAAACTACTTGCATTCTAACAGTTATTTCATACAAATTACTAATAAAAGTGTGTTATACAACAATGTTAATGACATATTTCTACATTTAGCTATCATTACTTCAATCGTTAATTGATTTGTATTTAAGTATGTAATGAGCAGGCATCATGAAGAATGTTTTTGTATAGTCTTCTGCAAACTGTTTTTGTACTTAGTGTTGTGAGAGGCTAAATGTAACACCGAAAGAGTTGCAGGTCTTGCATGTACAAATAAATTATTCACTTTTTAAAAGTAATTGATCAGTGCTTTTAGACCAAGTTCATAATACAAAATTAAGTATTTTATGAACATTTTGTCCAACAGAAAGAAACTAAAGATTATTATGTTTGTTATAACGATTGCACTTGACATAATAGTAAGGTTTCTTAATAATAGCGGCTATTTCGCAGGCCTGCTGTAGGGACTCCGCTGGCGGACCAGAAGCCCCAGCAGAGGCGGAAGTGACACATGTAACACGAGTGTCGGGAGACACGGGCAGGGCAGACCTACACACCCAATAGTTCGGTTACACGTGCATAGATGGCACCACTAGCTTAAAACTAGAATAATCATAGAATAAGAAAAAGGAAATAAAAGCAAGGTTAATAGAATTAAGTTCTAAGTTATAATGTAGTATTATTAATAATCTAAGGTTGTATTATGTGGCGCCATCTATGTTAGTAACCAAAATATGACTTCTACATTTTTCTAGCTACTTTGTTTATGGCAAATATCATTTGTTTTCGTTGCAATAAATTGTAGTGTTCATGTTGTCACTGGTGATTTAAAACATTTAGGAGGGGGAGTGTCGCTAATCATCTAGCTACCGTGTCTGCTGTCGCGGGCGCGTGGTGTCGGTGAAGCGGATGCTGCAGTCCTGCGCGGCCATGTTGGGGCGCAGGAAGTCGGTCAGGGTGCCGGCGCCGGGCGCGGGCCGGTCGAAGGGGAAGCCCATGGCGCGCCGGTCGGGGTACTTGCGGTCGCGGATGCCGCAGTACGACGCCGCGTCGTTGCACGACCCTACCAGGTCTTGTTCGATCTACGGAGGTTGAAACATTTAGTAAGGTTGGTGGAAAATTCCTTTGTTACAATCTAAAAACATTTTATTATTCCACTAAAGGATCATAATTTTAACAGGCATGTGTATGTGTACTACTGTTCTCTCATTACTTCTAAACTGCATCGCATTTTGACTTAATTGTGTTCTAGTGCAGCCAACGAGAGATCCGGAACCAATGAAATACTGTTACAAAACTAAACTTTGACCACTAGCGCATTTTCTTTACAAATCTGAATTAACCAGGTCTATAATACGTACTACCTAACTCAAACCGTCGGTAAGTACTTTCAACCCTTAACTTAATACAACTATTATAGGTACCTTCTCGAGAGTACCGACACAACAAAGTAAAACTACGACCTAGTGAAAATTACAGAAATCCCATTGAATGCGATGTTTGTACCAATCGTTTGACGATTCCAGATAAAAAGAAACTTTAGGCTCTATAGTAAACATCATCTGACTGAAACGATGGTCCTAATAGACCTGTACCTATTTCTTTTAGAATAGTACCTAGTTATAGTATAATGGGCTAGTGTCCACAACTCCACGTCAAAGCGCGTATTACCTAATAGTATTGTGAATGAACTCACCCTGTCCTCGTTCCAGTTGGAGACCATAGCGAAGAGTACGACAGGGTACCCTCGCTCGTGCCCCTTGGCCAGCAGCATGTGGTGCGGCCACCCGCAGCCACAGAAGTCGAACTGCGCCGCGTCCGCCGTGCCCGGGTCCGACGGGCGGGCCGACTGCGCACGAGAACATATTTAGCTTACAGAAACATCTCAGAAAACGAAGAATGCATGGTTTTAAACTAAGAGAATGCCGTATTATTCCATGTCATCGATTCTTCCGTATAGAAAACGATACGACGCTCACATTTCAATGCTTTACTGTGTGTCGAGTCGGAGTACAGCCGGCATCAAGTCTGTGTAATGTGCCAAAGCCAGCCATCAACAACCAGTCTTACCGAGGGATATCCTATTACCCAATAACTATGCTGTAGTCAGATAGGAAATCACTCCAAATAAATCTGGTAAGACTGTAAAACGACTCCCACATAATTGAGAAAAAGCCAAGCAGACCAAGATCTAGCAGCTTTCAAAAATCTTTTTAAAATATCGAACTAGTGCCTCTTAATTAATGATTTTGAAATTTCTGGTTGGCATTGAATTTTTACAATATTCAATTGAGTATTGTAGAACAAAGATGAACACTACACAAGTTCCAGTTAGTCGACATACCTGATCGCGGAAGGTCCTCTCGTAAGGGATGGTGACGGACGAGTCCAGACTGCGGTGACGGATCGTGTTGTTGCCCGGACGTACTGCAAAAATTATAGATGTTTATAAAAACTTTATCCTCTTCTTTAGAAGTGTCCCCATGATCAAATCTCATATTCAACTACATATAACTTGGTTAAAATTCCTGTTAGCATTCTGTGCTCAGACCAACCAGTTACCAAACTTTTTTGATGTACTCAGGACCCTGGATACCAGACCCTTGGAAGGCGTACAAAGACACAAAACCAACAGGGGCCAGTTGGATACTTTAAATGGAATTATTATTTTATCCTGGATTTGTCTACTGCAGCATACAGGAGGAGGTAAAAGGCAGAGCACTGCATTCTGTTTCAATCCATCCACCAGCACAATGTTTTGAGTGCGTTTCATTGAGTTTTACCGTAAAACGTGATTTGTCACCCCAAAAAAAGTCGTTTTCCAGCAATAATTATTTGCGTAAAGTTACTTAGAATGATGTACAGAATGCTTGGTTGGGCTCCGTGATGAGTCTGTATACAGCCTGTATTAACTGTGTGTTTGGGTAATTTCCAATAACACAAGCCATCTTGATGTAAATCGGCGTTACCTTATCGTCGGCGTAGGGGTTGAGCTTGTACTTGTAGAGCTGGAACAAGTCGTCGATGTACGAGTGCCAGCGGTAGAACACAGGATCGCGCATGGCTGTGGCCGAGTCACCCATCACGCCGAACTGTTCCTGAGGGGGTAGGGGGAAATATTGTCTTTTAGCTTCATATTTTATACAACATTAGGTATTGCTTGAAATCTAGTTTCAAAATGGGATATAATCCCAGCCTAATAAAACGAGGCTAACCAAAGGCGCCTGTGAGGTCACATACAATTTGGAAACATAACCGCAGGCTTGATGAAAGACCAAACTTGTCAGTCGAAGTCCCCAGAATTAACTCTTTAAACCCACTGCCTTCTTTAGAATACCAGGTCATTCTAATTACCACTAACTACTAACATTTCGGAAGCCATACTATTATGGGCTTTCACGTGAAAATTGCTTTTGAATTTTGCAAAGTGTGTACATTTCATTGCTCGTAACTGTACACTGTCAGAGGAATGACATTGACAAGCCTTCGGATGTCACTCACATATCTTCGTAAGCCGTTACGCCGCGTTCTCACTTTGTCGTGACGACAAATAACCGTGTAGTTTTAAGTGTCTTGGCTTGTGTATTTAAATGGAAATGTTCACAAATAGGACGACGCGATAACTGTCGTCCACGACTTTTTCCAACTAAAAACCAACGATAAATTAATCGTCAAGCTTTTGTATAGTCCACGAAAGTCAGGTATAGAGGTTTATGAAATTCCGAATATTTTTCTAATAACTGGTTCTTAGTGTTAAGGTGGTCTGCAGTAGAAATACCTGACAGGAACCCGGCTTGTTCCGGTGGTTGGTGTGAGTCTAATTAATTTGGCATCTATGCAATTGTGGATGACTTTGATGAACGCCTTATAAATATGAAAAATTAACCAATGGGCCTGTAGTTATGATTATTGCACTTGTCGTCTTTCTTATGGAGAAGAACAATATTTGAGTGGCACATATGGGAAAGGAGTTTACCTACGTGTAAGATTTCATTGAATAAGTTAGTTAAGTGAGGGAGCAGAATGTGTGGCAGATCCGAGTTTTAGGACTTCGGTGGTAACGCCATCTTCGCCAGGGCTATATTATCATAGTGTATTGTTTTGAGCACTCTGTCTACTTCGTATCCCTATAAAGGAGAAAATACTGCTAGGTAGCAATAATTATAGAATCGTGTTTGCTCTCATCAATCTTAAGATCTGTTATGAGCATGCGATCTCCACAGCCCTACATATTCTCGTTTTCATTATAATATAATAAATAATATAATAATAATAAATTTTATTTTCTCCCACAAAGTAAAGTTACAATATAGAGGTGTTACAATTAAATATTGGAGGTACAAAGGTTTGTGGGAGTCAGGAGTTCAAACTAGGATGATACCCTGTGCTTTGGACTCCTGGCCCCCCTCGCCGAGATTGGCATTATGACAATTTTATAGAGACATGTCATTGTAGGACTATTTTAAAAAAGAATTACAAAAAAAGTACTAATGTAATAAAATAAAAACTAAAAATGCGTGTGTGTTTGTGTGTGAAGTGTGAGTGTGAAGTGGAAGGTGTCATATGTGGTGTGGTGTAGTGTGTGTGTGTATGTGTGTGAGAGACCGAGAGTAAGATAGTGTAATTAACTAGGTAACGCGTGAGTGACTGAGAGATGAAATTCTAACATTGCAATAATTGTAATCATATTTAGGCATTTATTTAGGTGTGAATACAAACATTAGACCGATAGCAATAAGATTTTATACAAATTGTATGTATGGGGCTCAACTGGATGAGAGTTGCCGAGAACAGAGTTGAGTGGCGTGGGATTGAAGAGGCTTATGTCCAGCAGTGGACTGCTGTAGGCTCAGGCTGATGATTATGATGCTGTATGTAGGGGTGTTTTGACGTGTTATTCATACATGTCATAATTTACTATTAGTTACACTAAACAGTACTTGATTACCCAAAAAGGTCACGGGTTCAATCGCTGCACGAAATAATTATTTGTTATTGTTCCAAGAGGCAGTTTGACTGGTTTGTGTGTGTGTGTGTGTGTGTGTGATGATATAGACGTAAAAGTTTAAAAGTCACATAGGAATAAATGATGTATAATGCTATGACAAAAATTAAGAACATAATAAAACAACAAATTGGTAAAAGGCTAATTTATTCAGTCTCAAGAATCACAAGTATTTACACTATGTACATAAAACTAAGAACTATTCGATTTATTTACAGACCCGTTTACTTACAACTAAACTTATATACTTAATAGCAAAAAATAATGAAATCAGAATCCGTTATGAAAAAGCCGAGGTCGGTCCAGTAACAACAAAACTGTATATTTGTGGTAAAGTATCTGCTACCCAGGTTTGAAAACTTTCTATTACAGGGTAATAGCCTCTGCTCATACATACAAGGAACAGGCATTGATCAATATATTTGCTTATTTCGTGATGTAGGTTTCAGCCTATAAAGGTTCTCCACGTTTCCTCACGAAGTTTTTCCTCTGTAAGTCTGAAAGACTTTTTAAAAAGTAACTTTGAAACATGTTAGATTATTTAAACCGTCATCCGGCATTTACGAAGTGAGTCCGTTTACCTTCGGGAAACTACGAGAGTTTTCGTACATACAAACACTAGAAATATAGAAATAAACATTCACGGAAGATTCTTCTATAAGCAAACAGGTTTTAAACTACTTGCATTCTAACAGTTATTTCATACAAATTACTAATAAAAGTGTGTTATACAACAATGTTAATGACATATTTCTACATTTAGCTATCATTACTTCAATCGTTAATTGATTTGTATTTAAGTATGTAATGAGCAGGCATCATGAAGAATGTTTTTGTATAGTCTTCTGCAAACTGTTTTTGTACTTAGTGTTGTGAGAGGCTAAATGTAACACCGAAAGAGTTGCAGGTCTTGCATGTACAAATAAATTATTCACTTTTTAAAAGTAATTGATCAGTGCTTTTAGACCAAGTTCATAATACAAAATTAAGTATTTTATGAACATTTTGTCCAACAGAAAGAAACTAAAGATTATTATGTTTGTTATAACGATTGCACTTGACATAATAGTAAGGTTTCTTAATAATAGCGGCTATTTCGCAGGCCTGCTGTAGGGACTCCGCTGGCGGACCAGAAGCCCCAGCAGAGGCGGAAGTGACACATGTAACACGAGTGTCGGGAGACACGGGCAGGGCAGACCTACACACCCAATAGTTCGGTTACACGTGCATAGATGGCACCACTAGCTTAAAACTAGAATAATCATAGAATAAGAAAAAGGAAATAAAAGCAAGGTTAATAGAATTAAGTTCTAAGTTATAATGTAGTATTATTAATAATCTAAGGTTGTATTATGTGGCGCCATCTATGTTAGTAACCAAAATATGACTTCTACATTTTTCTAGCTACTTTGTTTATGGCAAATATCATTTGTTTTCGTTGCAATAAATTGTAGTGTTCATGTTGTCACTGGTGATTTAAAACATTTAGGAGGGGGAGTGTCGCTAATCATCTAGCTACCGTGTCTGCTGTCGCGGGCGCGTGGTGTCGGTGAAGCGGATGCTGCAGTCCTGCGCGGCCATGTTGGGGCGCAGGAAGTCGGTCAGGGTGCCGGCGCCGGGCGCGGGCCGGTCGAAGGGGAAGCCCATGGCGCGCCGGTCGGGGTACTTGCGGTCGCGGATGCCGCAGTACGACGCCGCGTCGTTGCACGACCCTACCAGGTCTTGTTCGATCTACGGAGGTTGAAACATTTAGTAAGGTTGGTGGAAAATTCCTTTGTTACAATCTAAAAACATTTTATTATTCCACTAAAGGATCATAATTTTAACAGGCATGTGTATGTGTACTACTGTTCTCTCATTACTTCTAAACTGCATCGCATTTTGACTTAATTGTGTTCTAGTGCAGCCAACGAGAGATCCGGAACCAATGAAATACTGTTACAAAACTAAACTTTGACCACTAGCGCATTTTCTTTACAAATCTGAATTAACCAGGTCTATAATACGTACTACCTAACTCAAACCGTCGGTAAGTACTTTCAACCCTTAACTTAATACAACTATTATAGGTACCTTCTCGAGAGTACCGACACAACAAAGTAAAACTACGACCTAGTGAAAATTACAGAAATCCCATTGAATGCGATGTTTGTACCAATCGTTTGACGATTCCAGATAAAAAGAAACTTTAGGCTCTATAGTAAACATCATCTGACTGAAACGATGGTCCTAATAGACCTGTACCTATTTCTTTTAGAATAGTACCTAGTTATAGTATAATGGGCTAGTGTCCACAACTCCACGTCAAAGCGCGTATTACCTAATAGTATTGTGAATGAACTCACCCTGTCCTCGTTCCAGTTGGAGACCATAGCGAAGAGTACGACAGGGTACCCTCGCTCGTGCCCCTTGGCCAGCAGCATGTGGTGCGGCCACCCGCAGCCACAGAAGTCGAACTGCGCCGCGTCCGCCGTGCCCGGGTCCGACGGGCGGGCCGACTGCGCACGAGAACATATTTAGCTTACAGAAACATCTCAGAAAACGAAGAATGCATGGTTTTAAACTAAGAGAATGCCGTATTATTCCATGTCATCGATTCTTCCGTATAGAAAACGATACGACGCTCACATTTCAATGCTTTACTGTGTGTCGAGTCGGAGTACAGCCGGCATCAAGTCTGTGTAATGTGCCAAAGCCAGCCATCAACAACCAGTCTTACCGAGGGATATCCTATTACCCAATAACTATGCTGTAGTCAGATAGGAAATCACTCCAAATAAATCTGGTAAGACTGTAAAACGACTCCCACATAATTGAGAAAAAGCCAAGCAGACCAAGATCTAGCAGCTTTCAAAAATCTTTTTAAAATATCGAACTAGTGCCTCTTAATTAATGATTTTGAAATTTCTGGTTGGCATTGAATTTTTACAATATTCAATTGAGTATTGTAGAACAAAGATGAACACTACACAAGTTCCAGTTAGTCGACATACCTGATCGCGGAAGGTCCTCTCGTAAGGGATGGTGACGGACGAGTCCAGACTGCGGTGACGGATCGTGTTGTTGCCCGGACGTACTGCAAAAATTATAGATGTTTATAAAAACTTTATCCTCTTCTTTAGAAGTGTCCCCATGATCAAATCTCATATTCAACTACATATAACTTGGTTAAAATTCCTGTTAGCATTCTGTGCTCAGACCAACCAGTTACCAAACTTTTTTGATGTACTCAGGACCCTGGATACCAGACCCTTGGAAGGCGTACAAAGACACAAAACCAACAGGGGCCAGTTGGATACTTTAAATGGAATTATTATTTTATCCTGGATTTGTCTACTGCAGCATACAGGAGGAGGTAAAAGGCAGAGCACTGCATTCTGTTTCAATCCATCCACCAGCACAATGTTTTGAGTGCGTTTCATTGAGTTTTACCGTAAAACGTGATTTGTCACCCCAAAAAAAGTCGTTTTCCAGCAATAATTATTTGCGTAAAGTTACTTAGAATGATGTACAGAATGCTTGGTTGGGCTCCGTGATGAGTCTGTATACAGCCTGTATTAACTGTGTGTTTGGGTAATTTCCAATAACACAAGCCATCTTGATGTAAATCGGCGTTACCTTATCGTCGGCGTAGGGGTTGAGCTTGTACTTGTAGAGCTGGAACAAGTCGTCGATGTACGAGTGCCAGCGGTAGAACACAGGATCGCGCATGGCTGTGGCCGAGTCACCCATCACGCCGAACTGTTCCTGAGGGGGTAGGGGGAAATATTGTCTTTTAGCTTCATATTTTATACAACATTAGGTATTGCTTGAAATCTAGTTTCAAAATGGGATATAATCCCAGCCTAATAAAACGAGGCTAACCAAAGGCGCCTGTGAGGTCACATACAATTTGGAAACATAACCGCAGGCTTGATGAAAGACCAAACTTGTCAGTCGAAGTCCCCAGAATTAACTCTTTAAACCCACTGCCTTCTTTAGAATACCAGGTCATTCTAATTACCACTAACTACTAACATTTCGGAAGCCATACTATTATGGGCTTTCACGTGAAAATTGCTTTTGAATTTTGCAAAGTGTGTACATTTCATTGCTCGTAACTGTACACTGTCAGAGGAATGACATTGACAAGCCTTCGGATGTCACTCACATATCTTCGTAAGCCGTTACGCCGCGTTCTCACTTTGTCGTGACGACAAATAACCGTGTAGTTTTAAGTGTCTTGGCTTGTGTATTTAAATGGAAATGTTCACAAATAGGACGACGCGATAACTGTCGTCCACGACTTTTTCCAACTAAAAACCAACGATAAATTAATCGTCAAGCTTTTGTATAGTCCACGAAAGTCAGGTATAGAGGTTTATGAAATTCCGAATATTTTTCTAATAACTGGTTCAAAGTGTTAAGGTGGTCTGCAGTAGAAATACCTGACAGGAACCCGGCTTGTTCCGGTGGTTGGTGTGAGTCTAATTAATTTGGCATCTATGCAATTGTGGATGACTTTGATGAACGCCTTATAAATATGAAAAATTAACCAATGGGCCTGTAGTTATGATTATTGCACTTGTCGTCTTTCTTATGGAGAAGAACAATATTTGAGTGGCACATATGGGAAAGGAGTTTACCTACGTGTAAGATTTCATTGAATAAGTTAGTTAAGTGAGGGAGCAGAATGTGTGGCAGATCCGAGTTTTAGGACTTCGGTGGTAACGCCATCTTCGCCAGGGCTATATTATCATAGTGTATTGTTTTGAGCACTCTGTCTACTTCGTATCCCTATAAAGGAGAAAATACTGCTAGGTAGCAATAATTATAGAACCGTGTTTGCTCTCATCAATCTTAAGATCTGTTATGAGCATGCGATCTCCACAGCCCTACATATTCTCGTTTTCATTATAATATAATAAATAATATAATAATAATAAATTTTATTTTCTCCCACAAAGTAAAGTTACAATATAGAGGTGTTACAATTAAATATTGGAGGTACAAAGGTTTGTGGGAGTCAGGAGTTCAAACTAGGATGATACCCTGTGCTTTGGACTCCTGGCCCCCCTCGCCGAGATTGGCATTATGACAATTTTATAGAGACATGTCATTGTAGGACTATTTTAAAAAAGAATTACAAAAAAAGTACTAATGTAATAAAATAAAAACTAAAAATGCGTGTGTGTTTGTGTGTGAAGTGTGAGTGTGAAGTGGAAGGTGTCATATGTGGTGTGGTGTAGTGTGTGTGTGTATGTGTGTGAGAGACCGAGAGTAAGATAGTGTAATTAACTAGGTAACGCGTGAGTGACTGAGAGATGAAATTCTAACATTGCAATAATTGTAATCATATTTAGGCATTTATTTAGGTGTGAATACAAACATTAGACCGATAGCAATAAGATTTTATACAAATTGTATGTATGGGGCTCAACTGGATGAGAGTTGCCGAGAACAGAGTTGAGTGGCGTGGGATTGAAGAGGCTTATGTCCAGCAGTGGACTGCTGTAGGCTCAGGCTGATGATTATGATGCTGTATGTAGGGGTGTTTTGACGTGTTATTCATACATGTCATAATTTACTATTAGTTACACTAAACAGTACTTGATTACCCAAAAAGGTCACGGGTTCAATCGCTGCACGAAATAATTATTTGTTATTGTTCCAAGAGGCAGTTTGACTGGTTTGTGTGTGTGTGTGTGTGTGTGTGATGATATAGACGTAAAAGTTTAAAAGTCACATAGGAATAAATGATGTATAATGCTATGATAAAAATTAAGAACATAATAAAACAACAAATTGGTAAAAGGCTAATTTATTCAGTCTCAAGAATCACAAGTATTTACACTATGTACATAAAACTAAGAACTATTCGATTTATTTACAGACCCGTTTACTTACAACTAAACTTATATACTTAATAGCAAAAAATAATGAAATCAGAATCCGTTATGAAAAAGCCGAGGTCGGTCCAGTAACAACAAAACTGTATATTTGTGGTAAAGTATCTGCTACCCAGGTTTGAAAACTTTCTATTACAGGGTAATAGCCTCTGCTCATACATACAAGGAACAGGCATTGATCAATATATTTGCTTATTTCGTGATGTAGGTTTCAGCCTATAAAGGTTCTCCACGTTTCCTCACGAAGTTTTTCCTCTGTAAGTCTGAAAGACTTTTTAAAAAGTAACTTTGAAACATGTTAGATTATTTAAACCGTCATCCGGCATTTACGAAGTGAGTCCGTTTACCTTCGGGAAACTACGAGAGTTTTCGTACATACAAACACTAGAAATATAGAAATAAACATTCACGGAAGATTCTTCTATAGGCAAACAGGTTTTAAACTACTTGCATTCTAACAGTTATTTCATACAAATTACTAATAAAAGTGTGTTATACAACAATGTTAATGACATATTTCTACATTTAGCTATCATTACTTCAATCGTTAATTGATTTGTATTTAAGTATGTAATGAGCAGGCATCATGAAGAATGTTTTTGTATAGTCTTCTGCAAACTGTTTTTGTACTTAGTGTTGTGAGAGGCTAAATGTAACACCGAAAGAGTTGCAGGTCTTGCATGTACAAATAAATTATTCACTTTTTAAAAGTAATTGATCAGTGCTTTTAGACCAAGTTCATAATACAAAATTAAGTATTTTATGAACATTTTGTCCAACAGAAAGAAACTAAAGATTATTATGTTTGTTATAACGATTGCACTTGACATAATAGTAAGGTTTCTTAATAATAGCGGCTATTTCGCAGGCCTGCTGTAGGGACTCCGCTGGCGGACCAGAAGCCCCAGCAGAGGCGGAAGTGACACATGTAACACGAGTGTCGGGAGACACGGGCAGGGCAGACCTACACACCCAATAGTTCGGTTACACGTGCATAGATGGCACCACTAGCTTAAAACTAGAATAATCATAGAATAAGAAAAAGGAAATAAAAGCAAGGTTAATAGAATTAAGTTCTAAGTTATAATGTAGTATTATTAATAATCTAAGGTTGTATTATGTGGCGCCATCTATGTTAGTAACCAAAATATGACTTCTACATTTTTCTAGCTACTTTGTTTATGGCAAATATCATTTGTTTTCGTTGCAATAAATTGTAGTGTTCATGTTGTCACTGGTGATTTAAAACATTTAGGAGGGGGAGTGTCGCTAATCATCTAGCTACCGTGTCTGCTGTCGCGGGCGCGTGGTGTCGGTGAAGCGGATGCTGCAGTCCTGCGCGGCCATGTTGGGGCGCAGGAAGTCGGTCAGGGTGCCGGCGCCGGGCGCGGGCCGGTCGAAGGGGAAGCCCATGGCGCGCCGGTCGGGGTACTTGCGGTCGCGGATGCCGCAGTACGACGCCGCGTCGTTGCACGACCCTACCAGGTCTTGTTCGATCTACGGAGGTTGAAACATTTAGTAAGGTTGGTGGAAAATTCCTTTGTTACAATCTAAAAACATTTTATTATTCCACTAAAGGATCATAATTTTAACAGGCATGTGTATGTGTACTACTGTTCTCTCATTACTTCTAAACTGCATCGCATTTTGACTTAATTGTGTTCTAGTGCAGCCAACGAGAGATCCGGAACCAATGAAATACTGTTACAAAACTAAACTTTGACCACTAGCGCATTTTCTTTACAAATCTGAATTAACCAGGTCTATAATACGTACTACCTAACTCAAACCGTCGGTAAGTACTTTCAACCCTTAACTTAATACAACTATTATAGGTACCTTCTCGAGAGTACCGACACAACAAAGTAAAACTACGACCTAGTGAAAATTACAGAAATCCCATTGAATGCGATGTTTGTACCAATCGTTTGACGATTCCAGATAAAAAGAAACTTTAGGCTCTATAGTAAACATCATCTGACTGAAACGATGGTCCTAATAGACCTGTACCTATTTCTTTTAGAATAGTACCTAGTTATAGTATAATGGGCTAGTGTCCACAACTCCACGTCAAAGCGCGTATTACCTAATAGTATTGTGAATGAACTCACCCTGTCCTCGTTCCAGTTGGAGACCATAGCGAAGAGTACGACAGGGTACCCTCGCTCGTGCCCCTTGGCCAGCAGCATGTGGTGCGGCCACCCGCAGCCACAGAAGTCGAACTGCGCCGCGTCCGCCGTGCCCGGGTCCGACGGGCGGGCCGACTGCGCACGAGAACATATTTAGCTTACAGAAACATCTCAGAAAACGAAGAATGCATGGTTTTAAACTAAGAGAATGCCGTATTATTCCATGTCATCGATTCTTCCGTATAGAAAACGATACGACGCTCACATTTCAATGCTTTACTGTGTGTCGAGTCGGAGTACAGCCGGCATCAAGTCTGTGTAATGTGCCAAAGCCAGCCATCAACAACCAGTCTTACCGAGGGATATCCTATTACCCAATAACTATGCTGTAGTCAGATAGGAAATCACTCCAAATAAATCTGGTAAGACTGTAAAACGACTCCCACATAATTGAGAAAAAGCCAAGCAGACCAAGATCTAGCAGCTTTCAAAAATCTTTTTAAAATATCGAACTAGTGCCTCTTAATTAATGATTTTGAAATTTCTGGTTGGCATTGAATTTTTACAATATTCAATTGAGTATTGTAGAACAAAGATGAACACTACACAAGTTCCAGTTAGTCGACATACCTGATCGCGGAAGGTCCTCTCGTAAGGGATGGTGACGGACGAGTCCAGACTGCGGTGACGGATCGTGTTGTTGCCCGGACGTACTGCAAAAATTATAGATGTTTATAAAAACTTTATCCTCTTCTTTAGAAGTGTCCCCATGATCAAATCTCATATTCAACTACATATAACTTGGTTAAAATTCCTGTTAGCATTCTGTGCTCAGACCAACCAGTTACCAAACTTTTTTGATGTACTCAGGACCCTGGATACCAGACCCTTGGAAGGCGTACAAAGACACAAAACCAACAGGGGCCAGTTGGATACTTTAAATGGAATTATTATTTTATCCTGGATTTGTCTACTGCAGCATACAGGAGGAGGTAAAAGGCAGAGCACTGCATTCTGTTTCAATCCATCCACCAGCACAATGTTTTGAGTGCGTTTCATTGAGTTTTACCGTAAAACGTGATTTGTCACCCCAAAAAAAGTCGTTTTCCAGCAATAATTATTTGCGTAAAGTTACTTAGAATGATGTACAGAATGCTTGGTTGGGCTCCGTGATGAGTCTGTATACAGCCTGTATTAACTGTGTGTTTGGGTAATTTCCAATAACACAAGCCATCTTGATGTAAATCGGCGTTACCTTATCGTCGGCGTAGGGGTTGAGCTTGTACTTGTAGAGCTGGAACAAGTCGTCGATGTACGAGTGCCAGCGGTAGAACACAGGATCGCGCATGGCTGTGGCCGAGTCACCCATCACGCCGAACTGTTCCTGAGGGGGTAGGGGGAAATATTGTCTTTTAGCTTCATATTTTATACAACATTAGGTATTGCTTGAAATCTAGTTTCAAAATGGGATATAATCCCAGCCTAATAAAACGAGGCTAACCAAAGGCGCCTGTGAGGTCACATACAATTTGGAAACATAACCGCAGGCTTGATGAAAGACCAAACTTGTCAGTCGAAGTCCCCAGAATTAACTCTTTAAACCCACTGCCTTCTTTAGAATACCAGGTCATTCTAATTACCACTAACTACTAACATTTCGGAAGCCATACTATTATGGGCTTTCACGTGAAAATTGCTTTTGAATTTTGCAAAGTGTGTACATTTCATTGCTCGTAACTGTACACTGTCAGAGGAATGACATTGACAAGCCTTCGGATGTCACTCACATATCTTCGTAAGCCGTTACGCCGCGTTCTCACTTTGTCGTGACGACAAATAACCGTGTAGTTTTAAGTGTCTTGGCTTGTGTATTTAAATGGAAATGTTCACAAATAGGACGACGCGATAACTGTCGTCCACGACTTTTTCCAACTAAAAACCAACGATAAATTAATCGTCAAGCTTTTGTATAGTCCACGAAAGTCAGGTATAGAGGTTTATGAAATTCCGAATATTTTTCTAATAACTGGTTCAAAGTGTTAAGGTGGTCTGCAGTAGAAATACCTGACAGGAACCCGGCTTGTTCCGGTGGTTGGTGTGAGTCTAATTAATTTGGCATCTATGCAATTGTGGATGACTTTGATGAACGCCTTATAAATATGAAAAATTAACCAATGGGCCTGTAGTTATGATTATTGCACTTGTCGTCTTTCTTATGGAGAAGAACAATATTTGAGTGGCACATATGGGAAAGGAGTTTACCTACGTGTAAGATTTCATTGAATAAGTTAGTTAAGTGAGGGAGCAGAATGTGTGGCAGATCCGAGTTTTAGGACTTCGGTGGTAACGCCATCTTCGCCAGGGCTATATTATCATAGTGTATTGTTTTGAGCACTCTGTCTACTTCGTATCCCTATAAAGGAGAAAATACTGCTAGGTAGCAATAATTATAGAATCGTGTTTGCTCTCATCAATCTTAAGATCTGTTATGAGCATGCGATCTCCACAGCCCTACATATTCTCGTTTTCATTATAATATAATAAATAATATAATAATAATAAATTTTATTTTCTCCCACAAAGTAAAGTTACAATATAGAGGTGTTACAATTAAATATTGGAGGTACAAAGGTTTGTGGGAGTCAGGAGTTCAAACTAGGATGATACCCTGTGCTTTGGACTCCTGGCCCCCCTCGCCGAGATTGGCATTATGACAATTTTATAGAGACATGTCATTGTAGGACTATTTTAAAAAAGAATTACAAAAAAAGTACTAATGTAATAAAATAAAAACTAAAAATGCGTGTGTGTTTGTGTGTGAAGTGTGAGTGTGAAGTGGAAGGTGTCATATGTGGTGTGGTGTAGTGTGTGTGTATGTGTGTGAGAGACCGAGAGTAAGATAGTGTAATTAACTAGGTAACGCGTGAGTGACTGAGAGATGAAATTCTAACATTGCAATAATTGTAATCATATTTAGGCATTTATTTAGGTGTGAATACAAACATTAGACCGATAGCAATAAGATTTTATACAAATTGTATGTATGGGGCTCAACTGGATGAGAGTTGCCGAGAACAGAGTTGAGTGGCGTGGGATTGAAGAGGCTTATGTCCAGCAGTGGACTGCTGTAGGCTCAGGCTGATGATTATGATGCTGTATGTAGGGGTGTTTTGACGTGTTATTCATACATGTCATAATTTACTATTAGTTACACTAAACAGCAAAGTACTTGATTACCCAAAAAGGTCACGGGTTCAATCGCTGCACGAAATAATTATTTGTTATTGTTCCAAGAGGCAGTTTGACTGGTTTGTGTGTGTGTGTGTGTGTGTGTGATGATATAGACGTAAAAGTTTAAAAGTCACATAGGAATAAATGATGTATAATGCTATGATAAAAATTAAGAACATAATAAAACAACAAATTGGTAAAAGGCTAATTTATTCAGTCTCAAGAATCACAAGTATTTACACTATGTACATAAAACTAAGAACTATTCGATTTATTTACAGACCCGTTTACTTACAACTAAACTTATATACTTAATAGCAAAAAATAATGAAATCAGAATCCGTTATGAAAAAGCCGAGGTCGGTCCAGTAACAACAAAACTGTATATTTGTGGTAAAGTATCTGCTACCCAGGTTTGAAAACTTTCTATTACAGGGTAATAGCCTCTGCTCATACATACAAGGAACAGGCATTGATCAATATATTTGCTTATTTCGTGATGTAGGTTTCAGCCTATAAAGGTTCTCCACGTTTCCTCACGAAGTTTTTCCTCTGTAAGTCTGAAAGACTTTTTAAAAAGTAACTTTGAAACATGTTAGATTATTTAAACCGTCATCCGGCATTTACGAAGTGAGTCCGTTTACCTTCGGGAAACTACGAGAGTTTTCGTACATACAAACACTAGAAATATAGAAATAAACATTCACGGAAGATTCTTCTATAGGCAAACAGGTTTTAAACTACTTGCATTCTAACAGTTATTTCATACAAATGACTAATAAAAGTGTGTTATACAACAATGTTAATGACATATTTCTACATTTAGCTATCATTACTTCAATCGTTAATTGATTTGTATTTAAGTATGTAA
Source organism: Xestia sexstrigata (assembly GCA_941918905.2). Taxonomy (NCBI): domain Eukaryota; kingdom Metazoa; phylum Arthropoda; class Insecta; order Lepidoptera; family Noctuidae; genus Xestia; species Xestia sexstrigata. Next base: position 857,215 of record OW799221.2, on the reverse strand, counting down.
TGAGCAGGCATCATGAAGAATGTTTTTGTATAGTCTTCTGCAAACTGTTTTTGTACTTAGTGTTGTGAGAGGCTAAATGTAACACCGAAAGAGTTGCAGGTCTTGCATGTACAAATAAATTATTCACTTTTTAAAAGTAATTGATCAGTGCTTTTAGACCAAGTTCATAATACAAAATTAAGTATTTTATGAACATTTTGTCCAACAGAAAGAAACTAAAGATTATTATGTTTGTTATAACGATTGCACTTGACATAATAGTAAGGTTTCTTAATAATAGCGGCTATTTCGCAGGCCTGCTGTAGGGACTCCGCTGGCGGACCAGAAGCCCCAGCAGAGGCGGAAGTGACACATGTAACACGAGTGTCGGGAGACACGGGCAGGGCAGACCTACACACCCAATAGTTCGGTTACACGTGCATAGATGGCACCACTAGCTTAAAACTAGAATAATCATAGAATAAGAAAAAGGAAATAAAAGCAAGGTTAATAGAATTAAGTTCTAAGTTATAATGTAGTATTATTAATAATCTAAGGTTGTATTATGTGGCGCCATCTATGTTAGTAACCAAAATATGACTTCTACATTTTTCTAGCTACTTTGTTTATGGCAAATATCATTTGTTTTCGTTGCAATAAATTGTAGTGTTCATGTTGTCACTGGTGATTTAAAACATTTAGGAGGGGGAGTGTCGCTAATCATCTAGCTACCGTGTCTGCTGTCGCGGGCGCGTGGTGTCGGTGAAGCGGATGCTGCAGTCCTGCGCGGCCATGTTGGGGCGCAGGAAGTCGGTCAGGGTGCCGGCGCCGGGCGCGGGCCGGTCGAAGGGGAAGCCCATGGCGCGCCGGTCGGGGTACTTGCGGTCGCGGATGCCGCAGTACGACGCCGCGTCGTTGCACGACCCTACCAGGTCTTGTTCGATCTACGGAGGTTGAAACATTTAGTAAGGTTGGTGGAAAATTCCTTTGTTACAATCTAAAAACATTTTATTATTCCACTAAAGGATCATAATTTTAACAGGCATGTGTATGTGTACTACTGTTCTCTCATTACTTCTAAACTGCATCGCATTTTGACTTAATTGTGTTCTAGTGCAGCCAACGAGAGATCCGGAACCAATGAAATACTGTTACAAAACTAAACTTTGACCACTAGCGCATTTTCTTTACAAATCTGAATTAACCAGGTCTATAATACGTACTACCTAACTCAAACCGTCGGTAAGTACTTTCAACCCTTAACTTAATACAACTATTATAGGTACCTTCTCGAGAGTACCGACACAACAAAGTAAAACTACGACCTAGTGAAAATTACAGAAATCCCATTGAATGCGATGTTTGTACCAATCGTTTGACGATTCCAGATAAAAAGAAACTTTAGGCTCTATAGTAAACATCATCTGACTGAAACGATGGTCCTAATAGACCTGTACCTATTTCTTTTAGAATAGTACCTAGTTATAGTATAATGGGCTAGTGTCCACAACTCCACGTCAAAGCGCGTATTACCTAATAGTATTGTGAATGAACTCACCCTGTCCTCGTTCCAGTTGGAGACCATAGCGAAGATTACGACAGGGTACCCTCGCTCGTGCCCCTTGGCCAGCAGCATGTGGTGCGGCCACCCGCAGCCACAGAAGTCGAACTGCGCCGCGTCCGCCGTGCCCGGGTCCGACGGGCGGGCCGACTGCGCACGAGAACATATTTAGCTTACAGAAACATCTCAGAAAACGAAGAATGCATGGTTTTAAACTAAGAGAATGCCGTATTATTCCATGTCATCGATTCTTCCGTATAGAAAACGATACGACGCTCACATTTCAATGCTTTACTGTGTGTCGAGTCGGAGTACAGCCGGCATCAAGTCTGTGTAATGTGCCAAAGCCAGCCATCAACAACCAGTCTTACCGAGGGATATCCTATTACCCAATAACTATGCTGTAGTCAGATAGGAAATCACTCCAAATAAATCTGGTAAGACTGTAAAACGACTCCCACATAATTGAGAAAAAGCCAAGCAGACCAAGATCTAGCAGCTTTCAAAAATCTTTTTAAAATATCGAACTAGTGCCTCTTAATTAATGATTTTGAAATTTCTGGTTGGCATTGAATTTTTACAATATTCAATTGAGTATTGTAGAACAAAGATGAACACTACACAAGTTCCAGTTAGTCGACATACCTGATCGCGGAAGGTCCTCTCGTAAGGGATGGTGACGGACGAGTCCAGACTGCGGTGACGGATCGTGTTGTTGCCCGGACGTACTGCAAAAATTATAGATGTTTATAAAAACTTTATCCTCTTCTTTAGAAGTGTCCCCATGATCAAATCTCATATTCAACTACATATAACTTGGTTAAAATTCCTGTTAGCATTCTGTGCTCAGACCAACCAGTTACCAAACTTTTTTGATGTACTCAGGACCCTGGATACCAGACCCTTGGAAGGCGTACAAAGACACAAAACCAACAGGGGCCAGTTGGATACTTTAAATGGAATTATTATTTTATCCTGGATTTGTCTACTGCAGCATACAGGAGGAGGTAAAAGGCAGAGCACTGCATTCTGTTTCAATCCATCCACCAGCACAATGTTTTGAGTGCGTTTCATTGAGTTTTACCGTAAAACGTGATTTGTCACCCCAAAAAAAGTCGTTTTCCAGCAATAATTATTTGCGTAAAGTTACTTAGAATGATGTACAGAATGCTTGGTTGGGCTCCGTGATGAGTCTGTATACAGCCTGTATTAACTGTGTGTTTGGGTAATTTCCAATAACACAAGCCATCTTGATGTAAATCGGCGTTACCTTATCGTCGGCGTAGGGGTTGAGCTTGTACTTGTAGAGCTGGAACAAGTCGTCGATGTACGAGTGCCAGCGGTAGAACACAGGATCGCGCATGGCTGTGGCCGAGTCACCCATCACGCCGAACTGTTCCTGAGGGGGTAGGGGGAAATATTGTCTTTTAGCTTCATATTTTATACAACATTAGGTATTGCTTGAAATCTAGTTTCAAAATGGGATATAATCCCAGCCTAATAAAACGAGGCTAACCAAAGGCGCCTGTGAGGTCACATACAATTTGGAAACATAACCGCAGGCTTGATGAAAGACCAAACTTGTCAGTCGAAGTCCCCAGAATTAACTCTTTAAACCCACTGCCTTCTTTAGAATACCAGGTCATTCTAATTACCACTAACTACTAACATTTCGGAAGCCATACTATTATGGGCTTTCACGTGAAAATTGCTTTTGAATTTTGCAAAGTGTGTACATTTCATTGCTCGTAACTGTACACTGTCAGAGGAATGACATTGACAAGCCTTCGGATGTCACTCACATATCTTCGTAAGCCGTTACGCCGCGTTCTCACTTTGTCGTGACGACAAATAACCGTGTAGTTTTAAGTGTCTTGGCTTGTGTATTTAAATGGAAATGTTCACAAATAGGACGACGCGATAACTGTCGTCCACGACTTTTTCCAACTAAAAACCAACGATAAATTAATCGTCAAGCTTTTGTATAGTCCACGAAAGTCAGGTATAGAGGTTTATGAAATTCCGAATATTTTTCTAATAACTGGTTCAAAGTGTTAAGGTGGTCTGCAGTAGAAATACCTGACAGGAACCCGGCTTGTTCCGGTGGTTGGTGTGAGTCTAATTAATTTGGCATCTATGCAATTGTGGATGACTTTGATGAACGCCTTATAAATATGAAAAATTAACCAATGGGCCTGTAGTTATGATTATTGCACTTGTCGTCTTTCTTATGGAGAAGAACAATATTTGAGTGGCACATATGGGAAAGGAGTTTACCTACGTGTAAGATTTCATTGAATAAGTTAGTTAAGTGAGGGAGCAGAATGTGTGGCAGATCCGAGTTTTAGGACTTCGGTGGTAACGCCATCTTCGCCAGGGCTATATTATCATAGTGTATTGTTTTGAGCACTCTGTCTACTTCGTATCCCTATAAAGGAGAAAATACTGCTAGGTAGCAATAATTATAGAATCGTGTTTGCTCTCATCAATCTTAAGATCTGTTATGAGCATGCGATCTCCACAGCCCTACATATTCTCGTTTTCATTATAATATAATAAATAATATAATAATAATAAATTTTATTTTCTCCCACAAAGTAAAGTTACAATATAGAGGTGTTACAATTAAATATTGGAGGTACAAAGGTTTGTGGGAGTCAGGAGTTCAAACTAGGATGATACCCTGTGCTTTGGACTCCTGGCCCCCCTCGCCGAGATTGGCATTATGACAATTTTATAGAGACATGTCATTGTAGGACTATTTTAAAAAAGAATTACAAAAAAAGTACTAATGTAATAAAATAAAAACTAAAAATGCGTGTGTGTTTGTGTGTGAAGTGTGAGTGTGAAGTGGAAGGTGTCATATGTGGTGTGGTGTAGTGTGTGTGTGTATGTGTGTGAGAGACCGAGAGTAAGATAGTGTAATTAACTAGGTAACGCGTGAGTGACTGAGAGATGAAATTCTAACATTGCAATAATTGTAATCATATTTAGGCATTTATTTAGGTGTGAATACAAACATTAGACCGATAGCAATAAGATTTTATACAAATTGTATGTATGGGGCTCAACTGGATGAGAGTTGCCGAGAACAGAGTTGAGTGGCGTGGGATTGAAGAGGCTTATGTCCAGCAGTGGACTGCTGTAGGCTCAGGCTGATGATTATGATGCTGTATGTAGGGGTGTTTTGACGTGTTATTCATACATGTCATAATTTACTATTAGTTACACTAAACAGTACTTGATTACCCAAAAAGGTCACGGGTTCAATCGCTGCACGAAATAATTATTTGTTATTGTTCCAAGAGGCAGTTTGACTGGTTTGTGTGTGTGTGTGTGATGATATAGACGTAAAAGTTTAAAAGTCACATAGGAATAAATGATGTATAATGCTATGATAAAAATTAAGAACATAATAAAACAACAAATTGGTAAAAGGCTAATTTATTCAGTCTCAAGAATCACAAGTATTTACACTATGTACATAAAACTAAGAACTATTCGATTTATTTACAGACCCGTTTACTTACAACTAAACTTATATACTTAATAGCAAAAAATAATGAAATCAGAATCCGTTATGAAAAAGCCGAGGTCGGTCCAGTAACAACAAAACTGTATATTTGTGGTAAAGTATCTGCTACCCAGGTTTGAAAACTTTCTATTACAGGGTAATAGCCTCTGCTCATACATACAAGGAACAGGCATTGATCAATATATTTGCTTATTTCGTGATGTAAGTTTCAGCCTATAAAGGTTCTCCACGTTTCCTCACGAAGTTTTTCCTCTGTAAGTCTGAAAGACTTTTTAAAAAGTAACTTTGAAACATGTTAGATTATTTAAACCGTCATCCGGCATTTACGAAGTGAGTCCGTTTACCTTCGGGAAACTACGAGAGTTTTCGTACATACAAACACTAGAAATATAGAAATAAACATTCACGGAAGATTCTTCTATAAGCAAACAGGTTTTAAACTACTTGCATTCTAACAGTTATTTCATACAAATTACTAATAAAAGTGTGTTATACAACAATGTTAATGACATATTTCTACATTTAGCTATCATTACTTCAATCGTTAATTGATTTGTATTTAAGTATGTAATGAGCAGGCATCATGAAGAATGTTTTTGTATAGTCTTCTGCAAACTGTTTTTGTACTTAGTGTTGTGAGAGGCTAAATGTAACACCGAAAGAGTTGCAGGTCTTGCATGTACAAATAAATTATTCACTTTTTAAAAGTAATTGATCAGTGCTTTTAGACCAAGTTCATAATACAAAATTAAGTATTTTATGAACATTTTGTCCAACAGAAAGAAACTAAAGATTATTATGTTTGTTATAACGATTGCACTTGACATAATAGTAAGGTTTCTTAATAATAGCGGCTATTTCGCAGGCCTGCTGTAGGGACTCCGCTGGCGGACCAGAAGCCCCAGCAGAGGCGGAAGTGACACATGTAACACGAGTGTCGGGAGACACGGGCAGGGCAGACCTACACACCCAATAGTTCGGTTACACGTGCATAGATGGCACCACTAGCTTAAAACTAGAATAATCATAGAATAAGAAAAAGGAAATAAAAGCAAGGTTAATAGAATTAAGTTCTAAGTTATAATGTAGTATTATTAATAATCTAAGGTTGTATTATGTGGCGCCATCTATGTTAGTAACCAAAATATGACTTCTACATTTTTCTAGCTACTTTGTTTATGGCAAATATCATTTGTTTTCGTTGCAATAAATTGTAGTGTTCATGTTGTCACTGGTGATTTAAAACATTTAGGAGGGGGAGTGTCGCTAATCATCTAGCTACCGTGTCTGCTGTCGCGGGCGCGTGGTGTCGGTGAAGCGGATGCTGCAGTCCTGCGCGGCCATGTTGGGGCGCAGGAAGTCGGTCAGGGTGCCGGCGCCGGGCGCGGGCCGGTCGAAGGGGAAGCCCATGGCGCGCCGGTCGGGGTACTTGCGGTCGCGGATGCCGCAGTACGACGCCGCGTCGTTGCACGACCCTACCAGGTCTTGTTCGATCTACGGAGGTTGAAACATTTAGTAAGGTTGGTGGAAAATTCCTTTGTTACAATCTAAAAACATTTTATTATTCCACTAAAGGATCATAATTTTAACAGGCATGTGTATGTGTACTACTGTTCTCTCATTACTTCTAAACTGCATCGCATTTTGACTTAATTGTGTTCTAGTGCAGCCAACGAGAGATCCGGAACCAATGAAATACTGTTACAAAACTAAACTTTGACCACTAGCGCATTTTCTTTACAAATCTGAATTAACCAGGTCTATAATACGTACTACCTAACTCAAACCGTCGGTAAGTACTTTCAACCCTTAACTTAATACAACTATTATAGGTACCTTCTCGAGAGTACCGACACAACAAAGTAAAACTACGACCTAGTGAAAATTACAGAAATCCCATTGAATGCGATGTTTGTACCAATCGTTTGACGATTCCAGATAAAAAGAAACTTTAGGCTCTATAGTAAACATCATCTGACTGAAACGATGGTCCTAATAGACCTGTACCTATTTCTTTTAGAATAGTACCTAGTTATAGTATAATGGGCTAGTGTCCACAACTCCACGTCAAAGCGCGTATTACCTAATAGTATTGTGAATGAACTCACCCTGTCCTCGTTCCAGTTGGAGACCATAGCGAAGAGTACGACAGGGTACCCTCGCTCGTGCCCCTTGGCCAGCAGCATGTGGTGCGGCCACCCGCAGCCACAGAAGTCGAACTGCGCCGCGTCCGCCGTGCCCGGGTCCGACGGGCGGGCCGACTGCGCACGAGAACATATTTAGCTTACAGAAACATCTCAGAAAACGAAGAATGCATGGTTTTAAACTAAGAGAATGCCGTATTATTCCATGTCATCGATTCTTCCGTATAGAAAACGATACGACGCTCACATTTCAATGCTTTACTGTGTGTCGAGTCGGAGTACAGCCGGCATCAAGTCTGTGTAATGTGCCAAAGCCAGCCATCAACAACCAGTCTTACCGAGGGATATCCTATTACCCAATAACTATGCTGTAGTCAGATAGGAAATCACTCCAAATAAATCTGGTAAGACTGTAAAACGACTCCCACATAATTGAGAAAAAGCCAAGCAGACCAAGATCTAGCAGCTTTCAAAAATCTTTTTAAAATATCGAACTAGTGCCTCTTAATTAATGATTTTGAAATTTCTGGTTGGCATTGAATTTTTACAATATTCAATTGAGTATTGTAGAACAAAGATGAACACTACACAAGTTCCAGTTAGTCGACATACCTGATCGCGGAAGGTCCTCTCGTAAGGGATGGTGACGGACGAGTCCAGACTGCGGTGACGGATCGTGTTGTTGCCCGGACGTACTGCAAAAATTATAGATGTTTATAAAAACTTTATCCTCTTCTTTAGAAGTGTCCCCATGATCAAATCTCATATTCAACTACATATAACTTGGTTAAAATTCCTGTTAGCATTCTGTGCTCAGACCAACCAGTTACCAAACTTTTTTGATGTACTCAGGACCCTGGATACCAGACCCTTGGAAGGCGTACAAAGACACAAAACCAACAGGGGCCAGTTGGATACTTTAAATGGAATTATTATTTTATCCTGGATTTGTCTACTGCAGCATACAGGAGGAGGTAAAAGGCAGAGCACTGCATTCTGTTTCAATCCATCCACCAGCACAATGTTTTGAGTGCGTTTCATTGAGTTTTACCGTAAAACGTGATTTGTCACCCCAAAAAAAGTCGTTTTCCAGCAATAATTATTTGCGTAAAGTTACTTAGAATGATGTACAGAATGCTTGGTTGGGCTCCGTGATGAGTCTGTATACAGCCTGTATTAACTGTGTGTTTGGGTAATTTCCAATAACACAAGCCATCTTGATGTAAATCGGCGTTACCTTATCGTCGGCGTAGGGGTTGAGCTTGTACTTGTAGAGCTGGAACAAGTCGTCGATGTACGAGTGCCAGCGGTAGAACACAGAATCGCGCATGGCTGTGGCCGAGTCACCCATCACGCCGAACTGTTCCTGAGGGGGTAGGGGGAAATATTGTCTTTTAGCTTCATATTTTATACAACATTAGGTATTGCTTGAAATCTAGTTTCAAAATGGGATATAATCCCAGCCTAATAAAACGAGGCTAACCAAAGGCGCCTGTGAGGTCACATACAATTTGGAAACATAACCGCAGGCTTGATGAAAGACCAAACTTGTCAGTCGAAGTCCCCAGAATTAACTCTTTAAACCCACTGCCTTCTTTAGAATACCAGGTCATTCTAATTACCACTAACTACTAACATTTCGGAAGCCATACTATTATGGGCTTTCACGTGAAAATTGCTTTTGAATTTTGCAAAGTGTGTACATTTCATTGCTCGTAACTGTACACTGTCAGAGGAATGACATTGACAAGCCTTCGGATGTCACTCACATATCTTCGTAAGCCGTTACGCCGCGTTCTCACTTTGTCGTGACGACAAATAACCGTGTAGTTTTAAGTGTCTTGGCTTGTGTATTTAAATGGAAATGTTCACAAATAGGACGACGCGATAACTGTCGTCCACGACTTTTTCCAACTAAAAACCAACGATAAATTAATCGTCAAGCTTTTGTATAGTCCACGAAAGTCAGGTATAGAGGTTTATGAAATTCCGAATATTTTTCTAATAACTGGTTCAAAGTGTTAAGGTGGTCTGCAGTAGAAATACCTGACAGGAACCCGGCTTGTTCCGGTGGTTGGTGTGAGTCTAATTAATTTGGCATCTATGCAATTGTGGATGACTTTGATGAACGCCTTATAAATATGAAAAATTAACCAATGGGCCTGTAGTTATGATTATTGCACTTGTCGTCTTTCTTATGGAGAAGAACAATATTTGAGTGGCACATATGGGAAAGGAGTTTACCTACGTGTAAGATTTCATTGAATAAGTTAGTTAAGTGAGGGAGCAGAATGTGTGGCAGATCCGAGTTTTAGGACTTCGGTGGTAACGCCATCTTCGCCAGGGCTATATTATCATAGTGTATTGTTTTGAGCACTCTGTCTACTTCGTATCCCTATAAAGGAGAAAATACTGCTAGGTAGCAATAATTATAGAACCGTGTTTGCTCTCATCAATCTTAAGATCTGTTATGAGCATGCGATCTCCACAGCCCTACATATTCTCGTTTTCATTATAATATAATAAATAATATAATAATAATAAATTTTATTTTCTCCCACAAAGTAAAGTTACAATATAGAGGTGTTACAATTAAATATTGGAGGTACAAAGGTTTGTGGGAGTCAGGAGTTCAAACTAGGATGATACCCTGTGCTTTGGACTCCTGGCCCCCCTCGCCGAGATTGGCATTATGACAATTTTATAGAGACATGTCATTGTAGGACTATTTTAAAAAAGAATTACAAAAAAAGTACTAATGTAATAAAATAAAAACTAAAAATGCGTGTGTGTTTGTGTGTGAAGTGTGAGTGTGAAGTGGAAGGTGTCATATGTGGTGTGGTGTAGTGTGTGTGTGTATGTGTGTGAGAGACCGAGAGTAAGATAGTGTAATTAACTAGGTAACGCGTGAGTGACTGAGAGATGAAATTCTAACATTGCAATAATTGTAATCATATTTAGGCATTTATTTAGGTGTGAATACAAACATTAGACCGATAGCAATAAGATTTTATACAAATTGTATGTATGGGGCTCAACTGGATGAGAGTTGCCGAGAACAGAGTTGAGTGGCGTGGGATTGAAGAGGCTTATGTCCAGCAGTGGACTGCTGTAGGCTCAGGCTGATGATTATGATGCTGTATGTAGGGGTGTTTTGACGTGTTATTCATACATGTCATAATTTACTATTAGTTACACTAAACAGTACTTGATTACCCAAAAAGGTCACGGGTTCAATCGCTGCACGAAATAATTATTTGTTATTGTTCCAAGAGGCAGTTTGACTGGTTTGTGTGTGTGTGTGTGTGTGTGTGTGATGATATAGACGTAAAAGTTTAAAAGTCACATAGGAATAAATGATGTATAATGCTATGATAAAAATTAAGAACATAATAAAACAACAAATTGGTAAAAGGCTAATTTATTCAGTCTCAAGAATCACAAGTATTTACACTATGTACATAAAACTAAGAACTATTCGATTTATTTACAGACCCGTTTACTTACAACTAAACTTATATACTTAATAGCAAAAAATAATGAAATCAGAATCCGTTATGAAAAAGCCGAGGTCGGTCCAGTAACAACAAAACTGTATATTTGTGGTAAAGTATCTGCTACCCAGGTTTGAAAACTTTCTATTACAGGGTAATAGCCTCTGCTCATACATACAAGGAACAGGCATTGATCAATATATTTGCTTATTTCGTGATGTAAGTTTCAGCCTATAAAGGTTCTCCACGTTTCCTCACGAAGTTTTTCCTCTGTAAGTCTGAAAGACTTTTTAAAAAGTAACTTTGAAACATGTTAGATTATTTAAACCGTCATCCGGCATTTACGAAGTGAGTCCGTTTACCTTCGGGAAACTACGAGAGTTTTCGTACATACAAACACTAGAAATATAGAAATAAACATTCACGGAAGATTCTTCTATAAGCAAACAGGTTTTAAACTACTTGCATTCTAACAGTTATTTCATACAAATTACTAATAAAAGTGTGTTATACAACAATGTTAATGACATATTTCTACATTTAGCTATCATTACTTCAATCGTTAATTGATTTGTATTTAAGTATGTAATGAGCAGGCATCATGAAGAATGTTTTTGTATAGTCTTCTGCAAACTGTTTTTGTACTTAGTGTTGTGAGAGGCTAAATGTAACACCGAAAGAGTTGCAGGTCTTGCATGTACAAATAAATTATTCACTTTTTAAAAGTAATTGATCAGTGCTTTTAGACCAAGTTCATAATACAAAATTAAGTATTTTATGAACATTTTGTCCAACAGAAAGAAACTAAAGATTATTATGTTTGTTATAACGATTGCACTTGACATAATAGTAAGGTTTCTTAATAATAGCGGCTATTTCGCAGGCCTGCTGTAGGGACTCCGCTGGCGGACCAGAAGCCCCAGCAGAGGCGGAAGTGACACATGTAACACGAGTGTCGGGAGACACGGGCAGGGCAGACCTACACACCCAATAGTTCGGTTACACGTGCATAGATGGCACCACTAGCTTAAAACTAGAATAATCATAGAATAAAAAAAAGGAAATAAAAGCAAGGTTAATAGAATTAAGTTCTAAGTTATAATGTAGTATTATTAATAATCTAAGGTTGTATTATGTGGCGCCATCTATGTTAGTAACCAAAATATGACTTCTACATTTTTCTAGCTACTTTGTTTATGGCAAATATCATTTGTTTTCGTTGCAATAAATTGTAGTGTTCATGTTGTCACTGGTGATTTAAAACATTTAGGAGGGGGAGTGTCGCTAATCATCTAGCTACCGTGTCTGCTGTCGCGGGCGCGTGGTGTCGGTGAAGCGGATGCTGCAGTCCTGCGCGGCCATGTTGGGGCGCAGGAAGTCGGTCAGGGTGCCGGCGCCGGGCGCGGGCCGGTCGAAGGGGAAGCCCATGGCGCGCCGGTCGGGGTACTTGCGGTCGCGGATGCCGCAGTACGACGCCGCGTCGTTGCACGACCCTACCAGGTCTTGTTCGATCTACGGAGGTTGAAACATTTAGTAAGGTTGGTGGAAAATTCCTTTGTTACAATCTAAAAACATTTTATTATTCCACTAAAGGATCATAATTTTAACAGGCATGTGTATGTGTACTACTGTTCTCTCATTACTTCTAAACTGCATCGCATTTTGACTTAATTGTGTTCTAGTGCAGCCAACGAGAGATCCGGAACCAATGAAATACTGTTACAAAACTAAACTTTGACCACTAGCGCATTTTCTTTACAAATCTGAATTAACCAGGTCTATAATACGTACTACCTAACTCAAACCGTCGGTAAGTACTTTCAACCCTTAACTTAATACAACTATTATAGGTACCTTCTCGAGAGTACCGACACAACAAAGTAAAACTACGACCTAGTGAAAATTACAGAAATCCCATTGAATGCGATGTTTGTACCAATCGTTTGACGATTCCAGATAAAAAGAAACTTTAGGCTCTATAGTAAACATCATCTGACTGAAACGATGGTCCTAATAGACCTGTACCTATTTCTTTTAGAATAGTACCTAGTTATAGTATAATGGGCTAGTGTCCACAACTCCACGTCAAAGCGCGTATTACCTAATAGTATTGTGAATGAACTCACCCTGTCCTCGTTCCAGTTGGAGACCATAGCGAAGAGTACGACAGGGTACCCTCGCTCGTGCCCCTTGGCCAGCAGCATGTGGTGCGGCCACCCGCAGCCACAGAAGTCGAACTGCGCCGCGTCCGCCGTGCCCGGGTCCGACGGGCGGGCCGACTGCGCACGAGAACATATTTAGCTTACAGAAACATCTCAGAAAACGAAGAATGCATGGTTTTAAACTAAGAGAATGCCGTATTATTCCATGTCATCGATTCTTCCGTATAGAAAACGATACGACGCTCACATTTCAATGCTTTACTGTGTGTCGAGTCGGAGTACAGCCGGCATCAAGTCTGTGTAATGTGCCAAAGCCAGCCATCAACAACCAGTCTTACCGAGGGATATCCTATTACCCAATAACTATGCTGTAGTCAGATAGGAAATCACTCCAAATAAATCTGGTAAGACTGTAAAACGACTCCCACATAATTGAGAAAAAGCCAAGCAGACCAAGATCTAGCAGCTTTCAAAAATCTTTTTAAAATATCGAACTAGTGCCTCTTAATTAATGATTTTGAAATTTCTGGTTGGCATTGAATTTTTACAATATTCAATTGAGTATTGTAGAACAAAGATGAACACTACACAAGTTCCAGTTAGTCGACATACCTGATCGCGGAAGGTCCTCTCGTAAGGGATGGTGACGGACGAGTCCAGACTGCGGTGACGGATCGTGTTGTTGCCCGGACGTACTGCAAAAATTATAGATGTTTATAAAAACTTTATCCTCTTCTTTAGAAGTGTCCCCATGATCAAATCTCATATTCAACTACATATAACTTGGTTAAAATTCCTGTTAGCATTCTGTGCTCAGACCAACCAGTTACCAAACTTTTTTGATGTACTCAGGACCCTGGATACCAGACCCTTGGAAGGCGTACAAAGACACAAAACCAACAGGGGCCAGTTGGATACTTTAAATGGAATTATTATTTTATCCTGGATTTGTCTACTGCAGCATACAGGAGGAGGTAAAAGGCAGAGCACTGCATTCTGTTTCAATCCATCCACCAGCACAATGTTTTGAGTGCGTTTCATTGAGTTTTACCGTAAAACGTGATTTGTCACCCCAAAAAAAGTCGTTTTCCAGCAATAATTATTTGCGTAAAGTTACTTAGAATGATGTACAGAATGCTTGGTTGGGCTCCGTGATGAGTCTGTATACAGCCTGTATTAACTGTGTGTTTGGGTAATTTCCAATAACACAAGCCATCTTGATGTAAATCGGCGTTACCTTATCGTCGGCGTAGGGGTTGAGCTTGTACTTGTAGAGCTGGAACAAGTCGTCGATGTACGAGTGCCAGCGGTAGAACACAGGATCGCGCATGGCTGTGGCCGAGTCACCCATCACGCCGAACTGTTCCTGAGGGGGTAGGGGGAAATATTGTCTTTTAGCTTCATATTTTATACAACATTAGGTATTGCTTGAAATCTAGTTTCAAAATGGGATATAATCCCAGCCTAATAAAACGAGGCTAACCAAAGGCGCCTGTGAGGTCACATACAATTTGGAAACATAACCGCAGGCTTGATGAAAGACCAAACTTGTCAGTCGAAGTCCCCAGAATTAACTCTTTAAACCCACTGCCTTCTTTAGAATACCAGGTCATTCTAATTACCACTAACTACTAACATTTCGGAAGCCATACTATTATGGGCTTTCACGTGAAAATTGCTTTTGAATTTTGCAAAGTGTGTACATTTCATTGCTCGTAACTGTACACTGTCAGAGGAATGACATTGACAAGCCTTCGGATGTCACTCACATATCTTCGTAAGCCGTTACGCCGCGTTCTCACTTTGTCGTGACGACAAATAACCGTGTAGTTTTAAGTGTCTTGGCTTGTGTATTTAAATGGAAATGTTCACAAATAGGACGACGCGATAACTGTCGTCCACGACTTTTTCCAACTAAAAACCAACGATAAATTAATCGTCAAGCTTTTGTATAGTCCACGAAAGTCAGGTATAGAGGTTTATGAAATTCCGAATATTTTTCTAATAACTGGTTCTTAGTGTTAAGGTGGTCTGCAGTAGAAATACCTGACAGGAACCCGGCTTGTTCCGGTGGTTGGTGTGAGTCTAATTAATTTGGCATCTATGCAATTGTGGATGACTTTGATGAACGCCTTATAAATATGAAAAATTAACCAATGGGCCTGTAGTTATGATTATTGCACTTGTCGTCTTTCTTATGGAGAAGAACAATATTTGAGTGGCACATATGGGAAAGGAGTTTACCTACGTGTAAGATTTCATTGAATAAGTTAGTTAAGTGAGGGAGCAGAATGTGTGGCAGATCCGAGTTTTAGGACTTCGGTGGTAACGCCATCTTCGCCAGGGCTATATTATCATAGTGTATTGTTTTGAGCACTCTGTCTACTTCGTATCCCTATAAAGGAGAAAATACTGCTAGGTAGCAATAATTATAGAATCGTGTTTGCTCTCATCAATCTTAAGATCTGTTATGAGCATGCGATCTCCACAGCCCTACATATTCTCGTTTTCATTATAATATAATAAATAATATAATAATAATAAATTTTATTTTCTCCCACAAAGTAAAGTTACAATATAGAGGTGTTACAATTAAATATTGGAGGTACAAAGGTTTGTGGGAGTCAGGAGTTCAAACTAGGATGATACCCTGTGCTTTGGACTCCTGGCCCCCCTCGCCGAGATTGGCATTATGACAATTTTATAGAGACATGTCATTGTAGGACTATTTTAAAAAAGAATTACAAAAAAAGTACTAATGTAATAAAATAAAAACTAAAAATGCGTGTGTGTTTGTGTGTGAAGTGTGAGTGTGAAGTGGAAGGTGTCATATGTGGTGTGGTGTAGTGTGTGTGTGTATGTGTGTGAGAGACCGAGAGTAAGATAGTGTAATTAACTAGGTAACGCGTGAGTGACTGAGAGATGAAATTCTAACATTGCAATAATTGTAATCATATTTAGGCATTTATTTAGGTGTGAATACAAACATTAGACCGATAGCAATAAGATTTTATACAAATTGTATGTATGGGGCTCAACTGGATGAGAGTTGCCGAGAACAGAGTTGAGTGGCGTGGGATTGAAGAGGCTTATGTCCAGCAGTGGACTGCTGTAGGCTCAGGCTGAT
This sequence comes from Xestia sexstrigata, assembly GCA_941918905.2. Lineage (NCBI taxonomy): Eukaryota > Metazoa > Arthropoda > Insecta > Lepidoptera > Noctuidae > Xestia > Xestia sexstrigata. The sequence goes on along the minus strand of OW799221.2, from coordinate 841,213 downwards.
GATTATGATGCTGTATGTAGGGGTGTTTTGACGTGTTATTCATACATGTCATAATTTACTATTAGTTACACTAAACAGTACTTGATTACCCAAAAAGGTCACGGGTTCAATCGCTGCACGAAATAATTATTTGTTATTGTTCCAAGAGGCAGTTTGACTGGTTTGTGTGTGTGTGTGTGATGATATAGACGTAAAAGTTTAAAAGTCACATAGGAATAAATGATGTATAATGCTATGATAAAAATTAAGAACATAATAAAACAACAAATTGGTAAAAGGCTAATTTATTCAGTCTCAAGAATCACAAGTATTTACACTATGTACATAAAACTAAGAACTATTCGATTTATTTACAGACCCGTTTACTTACAACTAAACTTATATACTTAATAGCAAAAAATAATGAAATCAGAATCCGTTATGAAAAAGCCGAGGTCGGTCCAGTAACAACAAAACTGTATATTTGTGGTAAAGTATCTGCTACCCAGGTTTGAAAACTTTCTATTACAGGGTAATAGCCTCTGCTCATACATACAAGGAACAGGCATTGATCAATATATTTGCTTATTTCGTGATGTAAGTTTCAGCCTATAAAGGTTCTCCACGTTTCCTCACGAAGTTTTTCCTCTGTAAGTCTGAAAGACTTTTTAAAAAGTAACTTTGAAACATGTTAGATTATTTAAACCGTCATCCGGCATTTACGAAGTGAGTCCGTTTACCTTCGGGAAACTACGAGAGTTTTCGTACATACAAACACTAGAAATATAGAAATAAACATTCACGGAAGATTCTTCTATAAGCAAACAGGTTTTAAACTACTTGCATTCTAACAGTTATTTCATACAAATTACTAATAAAAGTGTGTTATACAACAATGTTAATGACATATTTCTACATTTAGCTATCATTACTTCAATCGTTAATTGATTTGTATTTAAGTATGTAATGAGCAGGCATCATGAAGAATGTTTTTGTATAGTCTTCTGCAAACTGTTTTTGTACTTAGTGTTGTGAGAGGCTAAATGTAACACCGAAAGAGTTGCAGGTCTTGCATGTACAAATAAATTATTCACTTTTTAAAAGTAATTGATCAGTGCTTTTAGACCAAGTTCATAATACAAAATTAAGTATTTTATGAACATTTTGTCCAACAGAAAGAAACTAAAGATTATTATGTTTGTTATAACGATTGCACTTGACATAATAGTAAGGTTTCTTAATAATAGCGGCTATTTCGCAGGCCTGCTGTAGGGACTCCGCTGGCGGACCAGAAGCCCCAGCAGAGGCGGAAGTGACACATGTAACACGAGTGTCGGGAGACACGGGCAGGGCAGACCTACACACCCAATAGTTCGGTTACACGTGCATAGATGGCACCACTAGCTTAAAACTAGAATAATCATAGAATAAGAAAAAGGAAATAAAAGCAAGGTTAATAGAATTAAGTTCTAAGTTATAATGTAGTATTATTAATAATCTAAGGTTGTATTATGTGGCGCCATCTATGTTAGTAACCAAAATATGACTTCTACATTTTTCTAGCTACTTTGTTTATGGCAAATATCATTTGTTTTCGTTGCAATAAATTGTAGTGTTCATGTTGTCACTGGTGATTTAAAACATTTAGGAGGGGGAGTGTCGCTAATCATCTAGCTACCGTGTCTGCTGTCGCGGGCGCGTGGTGTCGGTGAAGCGGATGCTGCAGTCCTGCGCGGCCATGTTGGGGCGCAGGAAGTCGGTCAGGGTGCCGGCGCCGGGCGCGGGCCGGTCGAAGGGGAAGCCCATGGCGCGCCGGTCGGGGTACTTGCGGTCGCGGATGCCGCAGTACGACGCCGCGTCGTTGCACGACCCTACCAGGTCTTGTTCGATCTACGGAGGTTGAAACATTTAGTAAGGTTGGTGGAAAATTCCTTTGTTACAATCTAAAAACATTTTATTATTCCACTAAAGGATCATAATTTTAACAGGCATGTGTATGTGTACTACTGTTCTCTCATTACTTCTAAACTGCATCGCATTTTGACTTAATTGTGTTCTAGTGCAGCCAACGAGAGATCCGGAACCAATGAAATACTGTTACAAAACTAAACTTTGACCACTAGCGCATTTTCTTTACAAATCTGAATTAACCAGGTCTATAATACGTACTACCTAACTCAAACCGTCGGTAAGTACTTTCAACCCTTAACTTAATACAACTATTATAGGTACCTTCTCGAGAGTACCGACACAACAAAGTAAAACTACGACCTAGTGAAAATTACAGAAATCCCATTGAATGCGATGTTTGTACCAATCGTTTGACGATTCCAGATAAAAAGAAACTTTAGGCTCTATAGTAAACATCATCTGACTGAAACGATGGTCCTAATAGACCTGTACCTATTTCTTTTAGAATAGTACCTAGTTATAGTATAATGGGCTAGTGTCCACAACTCCACGTCAAAGCGCGTATTACCTAATAGTATTGTGAATGAACTCACCCTGTCCTCGTTCCAGTTGGAGACCATAGCGAAGAGTACGACAGGGTACCCTCGCTCGTGCCCCTTGGCCAGCAGCATGTGGTGCGGCCACCCGCAGCCACAGAAGTCGAACTGCGCCGCGTCCGCCGTGCCCGGGTCCGACGGGCGGGCCGACTGCGCACGAGAACATATTTAGCTTACAGAAACATCTCAGAAAACGAAGAATGCATGGTTTTAAACTAAGAGAATGCCGTATTATTCCATGTCATCGATTCTTCCGTATAGAAAACGATACGACGCTCACATTTCAATGCTTTACTGTGTGTCGAGTCGGAGTACAGCCGGCATCAAGTCTGTGTAATGTGCCAAAGCCAGCCATCAACAACCAGTCTTACCGAGGGATATCCTATTACCCAATAACTATGCTGTAGTCAGATAGGAAATCACTCCAAATAAATCTGGTAAGACTGTAAAACGACTCCCACATAATTGAGAAAAAGCCAAGCAGACCAAGATCTAGCAGCTTTCAAAAATCTTTTTAAAATATCGAACTAGTGCCTCTTAATTAATGATTTTGAAATTTCTGGTTGGCATTGAATTTTTACAATATTCAATTGAGTATTGTAGAACAAAGATGAACACTACACAAGTTCCAGTTAGTCGACATACCTGATCGCGGAAGGTCCTCTCGTAAGGGATGGTGACGGACGAGTCCAGACTGCGGTGACGGATCGTGTTGTTGCCCGGACGTACTGCAAAAATTATAGATGTTTATAAAAACTTTATCCTCTTCTTTAGAAGTGTCCCCATGATCAAATCTCATATTCAACTACATATAACTTGGTTAAAATTCCTGTTAGCATTCTGTGCTCAGACCAACCAGTTACCAAACTTTTTTGATGTACTCAGGACCCTGGATACCAGACCCTTGGAAGGCGTACAAAGACACAAAACCAACAGGGGCCAGTTGGATACTTTAAATGGAATTATTATTTTATCCTGGATTTGTCTACTGCAGCATACAGGAGGAGGTAAAAGGCAGAGCACTGCATTCTGTTTCAATCCATCCACCAGCACAATGTTTTGAGTGCGTTTCATTGAGTTTTACCGTAAAACGTGATTTGTCACCCCAAAAAAAGTCGTTTTCCAGCAATAATTATTTGCGTAAAGTTACTTAGAATGATGTACAGAATGCTTGGTTGGGCTCCGTGATGAGTCTGTATACAGCCTGTATTAACTGTGTGTTTGGGTAATTTCCAATAACACAAGCCATCTTGATGTAAATCGGCGTTACCTTATCGTCGGCGTAGGGGTTGAGCTTGTACTTGTAGAGCTGGAACAAGTCGTCGATGTACGAGTGCCAGCGGTAGAACACAGGATCGCGCATGGCTGTGGCCGAGTCACCCATCACGCCGAACTGTTCCTGAGGGGGTAGGGGGAAATATTGTCTTTTAGCTTCATATTTTATACAACATTAGGTATTGCTTGAAATCTAGTTTCAAAATGGGATATAATCCCAGCCTAATAAAACGAGGCTAACCAAAGGCGCCTGTGAGGTCACATACAATTTGGAAACATAACCGCAGGCTTGATGAAAGACCAAACTTGTCAGTCGAAGTCCCCAGAATTAACTCTTTAAACCCACTGCCTTCTTTAGAATACCAGGTCATTCTAATTACCACTAACTACTAACATTTCGGAAGCCATACTATTATGGGCTTTCACGTGAAAATTGCTTTTGAATTTTGCAAAGTGTGTACATTTCATTGCTCGTAACTGTACACTGTCAGAGGAATGACATTGACAAGCCTTCGGATGTCACTCACATATCTTCGTAAGCCGTTACGCCGCGTTCTCACTTTGTCGTGACGACAAATAACCGTGTAGTTTTAAGTGTCTTGGCTTGTGTATTTAAATGGAAATGTTCACAAATAGGACGACGCGATAACTGTCGTCCACGACTTTTTCCAACTAAAAACCAACGATAAATTAATCGTCAAGCTTTTGTATAGTCCACGAAAGTCAGGTATAGAGGTTTATGAAATTCCGAATATTTTTCTAATAACTGGTTCTTAGTGTTAAGGTGGTCTGCAGTAGAAATACCTGACAGGAACCCGGCTTGTTCCGGTGGTTGGTGTGAGTCTAATTAATTTGGCATCTATGCAATTGTGGATGACTTTGATGAACGCCTTATAAATATGAAAAATTAACCAATGGGCCTGTAGTTATGATTATTGCACTTGTCGTCTTTCTTATGGAGAAGAACAATATTTGAGTGGCACATATGGGAAAGGAGTTTACCTACGTGTAAGATTTCATTGAATAAGTTAGTTAAGTGAGGGAGCAGAATGTGTGGCAGATCCGAGTTTTAGGACTTCGGTGGTAACGCCATCTTCGCCAGGGCTATATTATCATAGTGTATTGTTTTGAGCACTCTGTCTACTTCGTATCCCTATAAAGGAGAAAATACTGCTAGGTAGCAATAATTATAGAATCGTGTTTGCTCTCATCAATCTTAAGATCTGTTATGAGCATGCGATCTCCACAGCCCTACATATTCTCGTTTTCATTATAATATAATAAATAATATAATAATAATAAATTTTATTTTCTCCCACAAAGTAAAGTTACAATATAGAGGTGTTACAATTAAATATTGGAGGTACAAAGGTTTGTGGGAGTCAGGAGTTCAAACTAGGATGATACCCTGTGCTTTGGACTCCTGGCCCCCCTCGCCGAGATTGGCATTATGACAATTTTATAGAGACATGTCATTGTAGGACTATTTTAAAAAAGAATTACAAAAAAAGTACTAATGTAATAAAATAAAAACTAAAAATGCGTGTGTGTTTGTGTGTGAAGTGTGAGTGTGAAGTGGAAGGTGTCATATGTGGTGTGGTGTAGTGTGTGTGTGTATGTGTGTGAGAGACCGAGAGTAAGATAGTGTAATTAACTAGGTAACGCGTGAGTGACTGAGAGATGAAATTCTAACATTGCAATAATTGTAATCATATTTAGGCATTTATTTAGGTGTGAATACAAACATTAGACCGATAGCAATAAGATTTTATACAAATTGTATGTATGGGGCTCAACTGGATGAGAGTTGCCGAGAACAGAGTTGAGTGGCGTGGGATTGAAGAGGCTTATGTCCAGCAGTGGACTGCTGTAGGCTCAGGCTGATGATTATGATGCTGTATGTAGGGGTGTTTTGACGTGTTATTCATACATGTCATAATTTACTATTAGTTACACTAAACAGTACTTGATTACCCAAAAAGGTCACGGGTTCAATCGCTGCACGAAATAATTATTTGTTATTGTTCCAAGAGGCAGTTTGACTGGTTTGTGTGTGTGTGTGTGTGTGTGTGATGATATAGACGTAAAAGTTTAAAAGTCACATAGGAATAAATGATGTATAATGCTATGATAAAAATTAAGAACATAATAAAACAACAAATTGGTAAAAGGCTAATTTATTCAGTCTCAAGAATCACAAGTATTTACACTATGTACATAAAACTAAGAACTATTCGATTTATTTACAGACCCGTTTACTTACAACTAAACTTATATACTTAATAGCAAAAAATAATGAAATCAGAATCCGTTATGAAAAAGCCGAGGTCGGTCCAGTAACAACAAAACTGTATATTTGTGGTAAAGTATCTGCTACCCAGGTTTGAAAACTTTCTATTACAGGGTAATAGCCTCTGCTCATACATACAAGGAACAGGCATTGATCAATATATTTGCTTATTTCGTGATGTAGGTTTCAGCCTATAAAGGTTCTCCACGTTTCCTCACGAAGTTTTTCCTCTGTAAGTCTGAAAGACTTTTTAAAAAGTAACTTTGAAACATGTTAGATTATTTAAACCGTCATCCGGCATTTACGAAGTGAGTCCGTTTACCTTCGGGAAACTACGAGAGTTTTCGTACATACAAACACTAGAAATATAGAAATAAACATTCACGGAAGATTCTTCTATAAGCAAACAGGTTTTAAACTACTTGCATTCTAACAGTTATTTCATACAAATTACTAATAAAAGTGTGTTATACAACAATGTTAATGACATATTTCTACATTTAGCTATCATTACTTCAATCGTTAATTGATTTGTATTTAAGTATGTAATGAGCAGGCATCATGAAGAATGTTTTTGTATAGTCTTCTGCAAACTGTTTTTGTACTTAGTGTTGTGAGAGGCTAAATGTAACACCGAAAGAGTTGCAGGTCTTGCATGTACAAATAAATTATTCACTTTTTAAAAGTAATTGATCAGTGCTTTTAGACCAAGTTCATAATACAAAATTAAGTATTTTATGAACATTTTGTCCAACAGAAAGAAACTAAAGATTATTATGTTTGTTATAACGATTGCACTTGACATAATAGTAAGGTTTCTTAATAATAGCGGCTATTTCGCAGGCCTGCTGTAGGGACTCCGCTGGCGGACCAGAAGCCCCAGCAGAGGCGGAAGTGACACATGTAACACGAGTGTCGGGAGACACGGGCAGGGCAGACCTACACACCCAATAGTTCGGTTACACGTGCATAGATGGCACCACTAGCTTAAAACTAGAATAATCATAGAATAAGAAAAAGGAAATAAAAGCAAGGTTAATAGAATTAAGTTCTAAGTTATAATGTAGTATTATTAATAATCTAAGGTTGTATTATGTGGCGCCATCTATGTTAGTAACCAAAATATGACTTCTACATTTTTCTAGCTACTTTGTTTATGGCAAATATCATTTGTTTTCGTTGCAATAAATTGTAGTGTTCATGTTGTCACTGGTGATTTAAAACATTTAGGAGGGGGAGTGTCGCTAATCATCTAGCTACCGTGTCTGCTGTCGCGGGCGCGTGGTGTCGGTGAAGCGGATGCTGCAGTCCTGCGCGGCCATGTTGGGGCGCAGGAAGTCGGTCAGGGTGCCGGCGCCGGGCGCGGGCCGGTCGAAGGGGAAGCCCATGGCGCGCCGGTCGGGGTACTTGCGGTCGCGGATGCCGCAGTACGACGCCGCGTCGTTGCACGACCCTACCAGGTCTTGTTCGATCTACGGAGGTTGAAACATTTAGTAAGGTTGGTGGAAAATTCCTTTGTTACAATCTAAAAACATTTTATTATTCCACTAAAGGATCATAATTTTAACAGGCATGTGTATGTGTACTACTGTTCTCTCATTACTTCTAAACTGCATCGCATTTTGACTTAATTGTGTTCTAGTGCAGCCAACGAGAGATCCGGAACCAATGAAATACTGTTACAAAACTAAACTTTGACCACTAGCGCATTTTCTTTACAAATCTGAATTAACCAGGTCTATAATACGTACTACCTAACTCAAACCGTCGGTAAGTACTTTCAACCCTTAACTTAATACAACTATTATAGGTACCTTCTCGAGAGTACCGACACAACAAAGTAAAACTACGACCTAGTGAAAATTACAGAAATCCCATTGAATGCGATGTTTGTACCAATCGTTTGACGATTCCAGATAAAAAGAAACTTTAGGCTCTATAGTAAACATCATCTGACTGAAACGATGGTCCTAATAGACCTGTACCTATTTCTTTTAGAATAGTACCTAGTTATAGTATAATGGGCTAGTGTCCACAACTCCACGTCAAAGCGCGTATTACCTAATAGTATTGTGAATGAACTCACCCTGTCCTCGTTCCAGTTGGAGACCATAGCGAAGAGTACGACAGGGTACCCTCGCTCGTGCCCCTTGGCCAGCAGCATGTGGTGCGGCCACCCGCAGCCACAGAAGTCGAACTGCGCCGCGTCCGCCGTGCCCGGGTCCGACGGGCGGGCCGACTGCGCACGAGAACATATTTAGCTTACAGAAACATCTCAGAAAACGAAGAATGCATGGTTTTAAACTAAGAGAATGCCGTATTATTCCATGTCATCGATTCTTCCGTATAGAAAACGATACGACGCTCACATTCCAATGCTTTACTGTGTGTCGAGTCGGAGTACAGCCGGCATCAAGTCTGTGTAATGTGCCAAAGCCAGCCATCAACAACCAGTCTTACCGAGGGATATCCTATTACCCAATAACTATGCTGTAGTCAGATAGGAAATCACTCCAAATAAATCTGGTAAGACTGTAAAACGACTCCCACATAATTGAGAAAAAGCCAAGCAGACCAAGATCTAGCAGCTTTCAAAAATCTTTTTAAAATATCGAACTAGTGCCTCTTAATTAATGATTTTGAAATTTCTGGTTGGCATTGAATTTTTACAATATTCAATTGAGTATTGTAGAACAAAGATGAACACTACACAAGTTCCAGTTAGTCGACATACCTGATCGCGGAAGGTCCTCTCGTAAGGGATGGTGACGGACGAGTCCAGACTGCGGTGACGGATCGTGTTGTTGCCCGGACGTACTGCAAAAATTATAGATGTTTATAAAAACTTTATCCTCTTCTTTAGAAGTGTCCCCATGATCAAATCTCATATTCAACTACATATAACTTGGTTAAAATTCCTGTTAGCATTCTGTGCTCAGACCAACCAGTTACCAAACTTTTTTGATGTACTCAGGACCCTGGATACCAGACCCTTGGAAGGCGTACAAAGACACAAAACCAACAGGGGCCAGTTGGATACTTTAAATGGAATTATTATTTTATCCTGGATTTGTCTACTGCAGCATACAGGAGGAGGTAAAAGGCAGAGCACTGCATTCTGTTTCAATCCATCCACCAGCACAATGTTTTGAGTGCGTTTCATTGAGTTTTACCGTAAAACGTGATTTGTCACCCCAAAAAAAGTCGTTTTCCAGCAATAATTATTTGCGTAAAGTTACTTAGAATGATGTACAGAATGCTTGGTTGGGCTCCGTGATGAGTCTGTATACAGCCTGTATTAACTGTGTGTTTGGGTAATTTCCAATAACACAAGCCATCTTGATGTAAATCGGCGTTACCTTATCGTCGGCGTAGGGGTTGAGCTTGTACTTGTAGAGCTGGAACAAGTCGTCGATGTACGAGTGCCAGCGGTAGAACACAGGATCGCGCATGGCTGTGGCCGAGTCACCCATCACGCCGAACTGTTCCTGAGGGGGTAGGGGGAAATATTGTCTTTTAGCTTCATATTTTATACAACATTAGGTATTGCTTGAAATCTAGTTTCAAAATGGGATATAATCCCAGCCTAATAAAACGAGGCTAACCAAAGGCGCCTGTGAGGTCACATACAATTTGGAAACATAACCGCAGGCTTGATGAAAGACCAAACTTGTCAGTCGAAGTCCCCAGAATTAACTCTTTAAACCCACTGCCTTCTTTAGAATACCAGGTCATTCTAATTACCACTAACTACTAACATTTCGGAAGCCATACTATTATGGGCTTTCACGTGAAAATTGCTTTTGAATTTTGCAAAGTGTGTACATTTCATTGCTCGTAACTGTACACTGTCAGAGGAATGACATTGACAAGCCTTCGGATGTCACTCACATATCTTCGTAAGCCGTTACGCCGCGTTCTCACTTTGTCGTGACGACAAATAACCGTGTAGTTTTAAGTGTCTTGGCTTGTGTATTTAAATGGAAATGTTCACAAATAGGACGACGCGATAACTGTCGTCCACGACTTTTTCCAACTAAAAACCAACGATAAATTAATCGTCAAGCTTTTGTATAGTCCACGAAAGTCAGGTATAGAGGTTTATGAAATTCCGAATATTTTTCTAATAACTGGTTCAAAGTGTTAAGGTGGTCTGCAGTAGAAATACCTGACAGGAACCCGGCTTGTTCCGGTGGTTGGTGTGAGTCTAATTAATTTGGCATCTATGCAATTGTGGATGACTTTGATGAACGCCTTATAAATATGAAAAATTAACCAATGGGCCTGTAGTTATGATTATTGCACTTGTCGTCTTTCTTATGGAGAAGAACAATATTTGAGTGGCACATATGGGAAAGGAGTTTACCTACGTGTAAGATTTCATTGAATAAGTTAGTTAAGTGAGGGAGCAGAATGTGTGGCAGATCCGAGTTTTAGGACTTCGGTGGTAACGCCATCTTCGCCAGGGCTATATTATCATAGTGTATTGTTTTGAGCACTCTGTCTACTTCGTATCCCTATAAAGGAGAAAATACTGCTAGGTAGCAATAATTATAGAATCGTGTTTGCTCTCATCAATCTTAAGATCTGTTATGAGCATGCGATCTCCACAGCCCTACATATTCTCGTTTTCATTATAATATAATAAATAATATAATAATAATAAATTTTATTTTCTCCCACAAAGTAAAGTTACAATATAGAGGTGTTACAATTAAATATTGGAGGTACAAAGGTTTGTGGGAGTCAGGAGTTCAAACTAGGATGATACCCTGTGCTTTGGACTCCTGGCCCCCCTCGCCGAGATTGGCATTATGACAATTTTATAGAGACATGTCATTGTAGGACTATTTTAAAAAAGAATTACAAAAAAAGTACTAATGTAATAAAATAAAAACTAAAAATGCGTGTGTGTTTGTGTGTGAAGTGTGAGTGTGAAGTGGAAGGTGTCATATGTGGTGTGGTGTAGTGTGTGTGTGTATGTGTGTGAGAGACCGAGAGTAAGATAGTGTAATTAACTAGGTAACGCGTGAGTGACTGAGAGATGAAATTCTAACATTGCAATAATTGTAATCATATTTAGGCATTTATTTAGGTGTGAATACAAACATTAGACCGATAGCAATAAGATTTTATACAAATTGTATGTATGGGGCTCAACTGGATGAGAGTTGCCGAGAACAGAGTTGAGTGGCGTGGGATTGAAGAGGCTTATGTCCAGCAGTGGACTGCTGTAGGCTCAGGCTGATGATTATGATGCTGTATGTAGGGGTGTTTTGACGTGTTATTCATACATGTCATAATTTACTATTAGTTACACTAAACAGTACTTGATTACCCAAAAAGGTCACGGGTTCAATCGCTGCACGAAATAATTATTTGTTATTGTTCCAAGAGGCAGTTTGACTGGTTTGTGTGTGTGTGTGTGATGATATAGACGTAAAAGTTTAAAAGTCACATAGGAATAAATGATGTATAATGCTATGATAAAAATTAAGAACATAATAAAACAACAAATTGGTAAAAGGCTAATTTATTCAGTCTCAAGAATCACAAGTATTTACACTATGTACATAAAACTAAGAACTATTCGATTTATTTACAGACCCGTTTACTTACAACTAAACTTATATACTTAATAGCAAAAAATAATGAAATCAGAATCCGTTATGAAAAAGCCGAGGTCGGTCCAGTAACAACAAAACTGTATATTTGTGGTAAAGTATCTGCTACCCAGGTTTGAAAACTTTCTATTACAGGGTAATAGCCTCTGCTCATACATACAAGGAACAGGCATTGATCAATATATTTGCTTATTTCGTGATGTAAGTTTCAGCCTATAAAGGTTCTCCACGTTTCCTCACGAAGTTTTTCCTCTGTAAGTCTGAAAGACTTTTTAAAAAGTAACTTTGAAACATGTTAGATTATTTAAACCGTCATCCGGCATTTACGAAGTGAGTCCGTTTACCTTCGGGAAACTACGAGAGTTTTCGTACATACAAACACTAGAAATATAGAAATAAACATTCACGGAAGATTCTTCTATAAGCAAACAGGTTTTAAACTACTTGCATTCTAACAGTTATTTCATACAAATTACTAATAAAAGTGTGTTATACAACAATGTTAATGACATATTTCTACATTTAGCTATCATTACTTCAATCGTTAATTGATTTGTATTTAAGTATGTAATGAGCAGGCATCATGAAGAATGTTTTTGTATAGTCTTCTGCAAACTGTTTTTGTACTTAGTGTTGTGAGAGGCTAAATGTAACACCGAAAGAGTTGCAGGTCTTGCATGTACAAATAAATTATTCACTTTTTAAAAGTAATTGATCAGTGCTTTTAGACCAAGTTCATAATACAAAATTAAGTATTTTATGAACATTTTGTCCAACAGAAAGAAACTAAAGATTATTATGTTTGTTATAACGATTGCACTTGACATAATAGTAAGGTTTCTTAATAATAGCGGCTATTTCGCAGGCCTGCTGTAGGGACTCCGCTGGCGGACCAGAAGCCCCAGCAGAGGCGGAAGTGACACATGTAACACGAGTGTCGGGAGACACGGGCAGGGCAGACCTACACACCCAATAGTTCGGTTACACGTGCATAGATGGCACCACTAGCTTAAAACTAGAATAATCATAGAATAAGAAAAAGGAAATAAAAGCAAGGTTAATAGAATTAAGTTCTAAGTTATAATGTAGTATTATTAATAATCTAAGGTTGTATTATGTGGCGCCATCTATGTTAGTAACCAAAATATGACTTCTACATTTTTCTAGCTACTTTGTTTATGGCAAATATCATTTGTTTTCGTTGCAATAAATTGTAGTGTTCATGTTGTCACTGGTGATTTAAAACATTTAGGAGGGGGAGTGTCGCTAATCATCTAGCTACCGTGTCTGCTGTCGCGGGCGCGTGGTGTCGGTGAAGCGGATGCTGCAGTCCTGCGCGGCCATGTTGGGGCGCAGGAAGTCGGTCAGGGTGCCGGCGCCGGGCGCGGGCCGGTCGAAGGGGAAGCCCATGGCGCGCCGGTCGGGGTACTTGCGGTCGCGGATGCCGCAGTACGACGCCGCGTCGTTGCACGACCCTACCAGGTCTTGTTCGATCTACGGAGGTTGAAACATTTAGTAAGGTTGGTGGAAAATTCCTTTGTTACAATCTAAAAACATTTTATTATTCCACTAAAGGATCATAATTTTAACAGGCATGTGTATGTGTACTACTGTTCTCTCATTACTTCTAAACTGCATCGCATTTTGACTTAATTGTGTTCTAGTGCAGCCAACGAGAGATCCGGAACCAATGAAATACTGTTACAAAACTAAACTTTGACCACTAGCGCATTTTCTTTACAAATCTGAATTAACCAGGTCTATAATACGTACTACCTAACTCAAACCGTCGGTAAGTACTTTCAACCCTTAACTTAATACAACTATTATAGGTACCTTCTCGAGAGTACCGACACAACAAAGTAAAACTACGACCTAGTGAAAATTACAGAAATCCCATTGAATGCGATGTTTGTACCAATCGTTTGACGATTCCAGATAAAAAGAAACTTTAGGCTCTATAGTAAACATCATCTGACTGAAACGATGGTCCTAATAGACCTGTACCTATTTCTTTTAGAATAGTACCTAGTTATAGTATAATGGGCTAGTGTCCACAACTCCACGTCAAAGCGCGTATTACCTAATAGTATTGTGAATGAACTCACCCTGTCCTCGTTCCAGTTGGAGACCATAGCGAAGAGTACGACAGGGTACCCTCGCTCGTGCCCCTTGGCCAGCAGCATGTGGTGCGGCCACCCGCAGCCACAGAAGTCGAACTGCGCCGCGTCCGCCGTGCCCGGGTCCGACGGGCGGGCCGACTGCGCACGAGAACATATTTAGCTTACAGAAACATCTCAGAAAACGAAGAATGCATGGTTTTAAACTAAGAGAATGCCGTATTATTCCATGTCATCGATTCTTCCGTATAGAAAACGATACGACGCTCACATTTCAATGCTTTACTGTGTGTCGAGTCGGAGTACAGCCGGCATCAAGTCTGTGTAATGTGCCAAAGCCAGCCATCAACAACCAGTCTTACCGAGGGATATCCTATTACCCAATAACTATGCTGTAGTCAGATAGGAAATCACTCCAAATAAATCTGGTAAGACTGTAAAACGACTCCCACATAATTGAGAAAAAGCCAAGCAGACCAAGATCTAGCAGCTTTCAAAAATCTTTTTAAAATATCGAACTAGTGCCTCTTAATTAATGATTTTGAAATTTCTGGTTGGCATTGAATTTTTACAATATTCAATTGAGTATTGTAGAACAAAGATGAACACTACACAAGTTCCAGTTAGTCGACATACCTGATCGCGGAAGGTCCTCTCGTAAGGGATGGTGACGGACGAGTCCAGACTGCGGTGACGGATCGTGTTGTTGCCCGGACGTACTGCAAAAATTATAGATGTTTATAAAAACTTTATCCTCTTCTTTAGAAGTGTCCCCATGATCAAATCTCATATTCAACTACATATAACTTGGTTAAAATTCCTGTTAGCATTCTGTGCTCAGACCAACCAGTTACCAAACTTTTTTGATGTACTCAGGACCCTGGATACCAGACCCTTGGAAGGCGTACAAAGACACAAAACCAACAGGGGCCAGTTGGATACTTTAAATGGAATTATTATTTTATCCTGGATTTGTCTACTGCAGCATACAGGAGGAGGTAAAAGGCAGAGCACTGCATTCTGTTTCAATCCATCCACCAGCACAATGTTTTGAGTGCGTTTCATTGAGTTTTACCGTAAAACGTGATTTGTCACCCCAAAAAAAGTCGTTTTCCAGCAATAATTATTTGCGTAAAGTTACTTAGAATGATGTACAGAATGCTTGGTTGGGCTCCGTGATGAGTCTGTATACAGCCTGTATTAACTGTGTGTTTGGGTAATTTCCAATAACACAAGCCATCTTGATGTAAATCGGCGTTACCTTATCGTCGGCGTAGGGGTTGAGCTTGTACTTGTAGAGCTGGAACAAGTCGTCGATGTACGAGTGCCAGCGGTAGAACACAGGATCGCGCATGGCTGTGGCCGAGTCACCCATCACGCCGAACTGTTCCTGAGGGGGTAGGGGGAAATATTGTCTTTTAGCTTCATATTTTATACAACATTAGGTATTGCTTGAAATCTAGTTTCAAAATGGGATATAATCCCAGCCTAATAAAACGAGGCTAACCAAAGGCGCCTGTGAGGTCACATACAATTTGGAAACATAACCGCAGGCTTGATGAAAGACCAAACTTGTCAGTCGAAGTCCCCAGAATTAACTCTTTAAACCCACTGCCTTCTTTAGAATACCAGGTCATTCTAATTACCACTAACTACTAACATTTCGGAAGCCATACTATTATGGGCTTTCACGTGAAAATTGCTTTTGAATTTTGCAAAGTGTGTACATTTCATTGCTCGTAACTGTACACTGTCAGAGGAATGACATTGACAAGCCTTCGGATGTCACTCACATATCTTCGTAAGCCGTTACGCCGCGTTCTCACTTTGTCGTGACGACAAATAACCGTGTAGTTTTAAGTGTCTTGGCTTGTGTATTTAAATGGAAATGTTCACAAATAGGACGACGCGATAACTGTCGTCCACGACTTTTTCCAACTAAAAACCAACGATAAATTAATCGTCAAGCTTTTGTATAGTCCACGAAAGTCAGGTATAGAGGTTTATGAAATTCCGAATATTTTTCTAATAACTGGTTCAAAGTGTTAAGGTGGTCTGCAGTAGAAATACCTGACAGGAACCCGGCTTGTTCCGGTGGTTGGTGTGAGTCTAATTAATTTGGCATCTATGCAATTGTGGATGACTTTGATGAACGCCTTATAAATATGAAAAATTAACCAATGGGCCTGTAGTTATGATTATTGCACTTGTCGTCTTTCTTATGGAGAAGAACAATATTTGAGTGGCACATATGGGAAAGGAGTTTACCTACGTGTAAGATTTCATTGAATAAGTTAGTTAAGTGAGGGAGCAGAATGTGTGGCAGATCCGAGTTTTAGGACTTCGGTGGTAACGCCATCTTCGCCAGGGCTATATTATCATAGTGTATTGTTTTGAGCACTCTGTCTACTTCGTATCCCTATAAAGGAGAAAATACTGCTAGGTAGCAATAATTATAGAATCGTGTTTGCTCTCATCAATCTTAAGATCTGTTATGAGCATGCGATCTCCACAGCCCTACATATTCTCGTTTTCATTATAATATAATAAATAATATAATAATAATAAATTTTATTTTCTCCCACAAAGTAAAGTTACAATATAGAGGTGTTACAATTAAATATTGGAGGTACAAAGGTTTGTGGGAGTCAGGAGTTCAAACTAGGATGATACCCTGTGCTTTGGACTCCTGGCCCCCCTCGCCGAGATTGGCATTATGACAATTTTATAGAGACATGTCATTGTAGGACTATTTTAAAAAAGAATTACAAAAAAAGTACTAATGTAATAAAATAAAAACTAAAAATGCGTGTGTGTTTGTGTGTGAAGTGTGAGTGTGAAGTGGAAGGTGTCATATGTGGTGTGGTGTAGTGTGTGTGTGTATGTGTGTGAGAGACCGAGAGTAAGATAGTGTAATTAACTAGGTAACGCGTGAGTGACTGAGAGATGAAATTCTAACATTGCAATAATTGTAATCATATTTAGGCATTTATTTAGGTGTGAATACAAACATTAGACCGATAGCAATAAGATTTTATACAAATTGTATGTATGGGGCTCAACTGGATGAGAGTTGCCGAGAACAGAGTTGAGTGGCGTGGGATTGAAGAGGCTTATGTCCAGCAGTGGACTGCTGTAGGCTCAGGCTGATGATTATGATGCTGTATGTAGGGGTGTTTTGACGTGTTATTCATACATGTCATAATTTACTATTAGTTACACTAAACAGTACTTGATTACCCAAAAAGGTCACGGGTTCAATCGCTGCACGAAATAATTATTTGTTATTGTTCCAAGAGGCAGTTTGACTGGTTTGTGTGTGTGTGTGTGTGTGTGTGATGATATAGACGTAAAAGTTTAAAAGTCACATAGGAATAAATGATGTATAATGCTATGATAAAAATTAAGAACATAATAAAACAACAAATTGGTAAAAGGCTAATTTATTCAGTCTCAAGAATCACAAGTATTTACACTATGTACATAAAACTAAGAACTATTCGATTTATTTACAGACCCGTTTACTTACAACTAAACTTATATACTTAATAGCAAAAAATAATGAAATCAGAATCCGTTATGAAAAAGCCGAGGTCGGTCCAGTAACAACAAAACTGTATATTTGTGGTAAAGTATCTGCTACCCAGGTTTGAAAACTTTCTATTACAGGGTAATAGCCTCTGCTCATACATACAAGGAACAGGCATTGATCAATATATTTGCTTATTTCGTGATGTAGGTTTCAGCCTATAAAGGTTCTCCACGTTTCCTCACGAAGTTTTTCCTCTGTAAGTCTGAAAGACTTTTTAAAAAGTAACTTTGAAACATGTTAGATTATTTAAACCGTCATTTACGAAGTGAGTCCGTTTACCTTCGGGAAACTACGAGAGTTTTCGTACATACAAACACTAGAAATATAGAAATAAACATTCACGGAAGATTCTTCTATAAGCAAACAGGTTTTAAACTACTTGCATTCTAACAGTTATTTCATACAAATTACTAATAAAAGTGTGTTATACAACAATGTTAATGACATATTTCTACATTTAGCTATCATTACTTCAATCGTTAATTGATTTGTATTTAAGTATGTAATGAGCAGGCATCATGAAGAATGTTTTTGTATAGTCTTCTGCAAACTGTTTTTGTACTTAGTGTTGTGAGAGGCTAAATGTAACACCGAAAGAGTTGCAGGTCTTGCATGTACAAATAAATTATTCACTTTTTAAAAGTAATTGATCAGTGCTTTTAGACCAAGTTCATAATACAAAATTAAGTATTTTATGAACATTTTGTCCAACAGAAAGAAACTAAAGATTATTATGTTTGTTATAACGATTGCACTTGACATAATAGTAAGGTTTCTTAATAATAGCGGCTATTTCGCAGGCCTGCTGTAGGGACTCCGCTGGCGGACCAGAAGCCCCAGCAGAGGCGGAAGTGACACATGTAACACGAGTGTCGGGAGACACGGGCAGGGCAGACCTACACACCCAATAGTTCGGTTACACGTGCATAGATGGCACCACTAGCTTAAAACTAGAATAATCATAGAATAAGAAAAAGGAAATAAAAGCAAGGTTAATAGAATTAAGTTCTAAGTTATAATGTAGTATTATTAATAATCTAAGGTTGTATTATGTGGCGCCATCTATGTTAGTAACCAAAATATGACTTCTACATTTTTCTAGCTACTTTGTTTATGGCAAATATCATTTGTTTTCGTTGCAATAAATTGTAGTGTTCATGTTGTCACTGGTGATTTAAAACATTTAGGAGGGGGAGTGTCGCTAATCATCTAGCTACCGTGTCTGCTGTCGCGGGCGCGTGGTGTCGGTGAAGCGGATGCTGCAGTCCTGCGCGGCCATGTTGGGGCGCAGGAAGTCGGTCAGGGTGCCGGCGCCGGGCGCGGGCCGGTCGAAGGGGAAGCCCATGGCGCGCCGGTCGGGGTACTTGCGGTCGCGGATGCCGCAGTACGACGCCGCGTCGTTGCACGACCCTACCAGGTCTTGTTCGATCTACGGAGGTTGAAACATTTAGTAAGGTTGGTGGAAAATTCCTTTGTTACAATCTAAAAACATTTTATTATTCCACTAAAGGATCATAATTTTAACAGGCATGTGTATGTGTACTACTGTTCTCTCATTACTTCTAAACTGCATCGCATTTTGACTTAATTGTGTTCTAGTGCAGCCAACGAGAGATCCGGAACCAATGAAATACTGTTACAAAACTAAACTTTGACCACTAGCGCATTTTCTTTACAAATCTGAATTAACCAGGTCTATAATACGTACTACCTAACTCAAACCGTCGGTAAGTACTTTCAACCCTTAACTTAATACAACTATTATAGGTACCTTCTCGAGAGTACCGACACAACAAAGTAAAACTACGACCTAGTGAAAATTACAGAAATCCCATTGAATGCGATGTTTGTACCAATCGTTTGACGATTCCAGATAAAAAGAAACTTTAGGCTCTATAGTAAACATCATCTGACTGAAACGATGGTCCTAATAGACCTGTACCTATTTCTTTTAGAATAGTACCTAGTTATAGTATAATGGGCTAGTGTCCACAACTCCACGTCAAAGCGCGTATTACCTAATAGTATTGTGAATGAACTCACCCTGTCCTCGTTCCAGTTGGAGACCATAGCGAAGAGTACGACAGGGTACCCTCGCTCGTGCCCCTTGGCCAGCAGCATGTGGTGCGGCCACCCGCAGCCACAGAAGTCGAACTGCGCCGCGTCCGCCGTGCCCGGGTCCGACGGGCGGGCCGACTGCGCACGAGAACATATTTAGCTTACAGAAACATCTCAGAAAACGAAGAATGCATGGTTTTAAACTAAGAGAATGCCGTATTATTCCATGTCATCGATTCTTCCGTATAGAAAACGATACGACGCTCACATTTCAATGCTTTACTGTGTGTCGAGTCGGAGTACAGCCGGCATCAAGTCTGTGTAATGTGCCAAAGCCAGCCATCAACAACCAGTCTTACCGAGGGATATCCTATTACCCAATAACTATGCTGTAGTCAGATAGGAAATCACTCCAAATAAATCTGGTAAGACTGTAAAACGACTCCCACATAATTGAGAAAAAGCCAAGCAGACCAAGATCTAGCAGCTTTCAAAAATCTTTTTAAAATATCGAACTAGTGCCTCTTAATTAATGATTTTGAAATTTCTGGTTGGCATTGAATTTTTACAATATTCAATTGAGTATTGTAGAACAAAGATGAACACTACACAAGTTCCAGTTAGTCGACATACCTGATCGCGGAAGGTCCTCTCGTAAGGGATGGTGACGGACGAGTCCAGACTGCGGTGACGGATCGTGTTGTTGCCCGGACGTACTGCAAAAATTATAGATGTTTATAAAAACTTTATCCTCTTCTTTAGAAGTGTCCCCATGATCAAATCTCATATTCAACTACATATAACTTGGTTAAAATTCCTGTTAGCATTCTGTGCTCAGACCAACCAGTTACCAAACTTTTTTGATGTACTCAGGACCCTGGATACCAGACCCTTGGAAGGCGTACAAAGACACAAAACCAACAGGGGCCAGTTGGATACTTTAAATGGAATTATTATTTTATCCTGGATTTGTCTACTGCAGCATACAGGAGGAGGTAAAAGGCAGAGCACTGCATTCTGTTTCAGTTTTGTCCGCGACTTAGTATAAGTAGAACTCACGTCCAGTAGTGAACTTGTCGAGCTCGATCATAGCTCTCCGCTGCTCGTCGAAGCCGAGCGGCTCCCCGTTCTCGTTGAGGGTGGGCGCCATGAAGATGCGCACCGTACCCATCGCGCCCTGACCCGATGTGTTGTTCACCTCGATACTGCGCAGGCACAGACCAAACACCTCATTATTTTTTGCACCTCGCAGATAATTTTCAGGTTACATGGTGACCATTGATATGTTGTCAGTAGTGACGTTAAAGAGAGAGCTGATAATTGAATTGTATAGCATGTTATTGGAGAGACTGGAAATGGACTTCTAAAGGTTAATGATGATGAAAGTGTTTGAAACAAATGTTCTTGAACTTAACAAGTAAAATGTGCTGCCGATGAATTTGTTACATCAATTCTTCTTTTGTGCTGAAATAACTAGAAAGCCCTGATCTTACTCCTTATTAGGGATATAATCGAGGCTAGTGTCCAGCAATGGTCAGCTAGGCTGTAGAGACATGACTCACACATAGTCGTAGGGCTGGTGCTGCAGGTGCGTGAAGCGCGCCAGCACGGAGCCGCGCGGGGTGAAGTCCAGGCCGCGCCCCAGCTCCACCGTGCTGAGCTCCCAGAACGTGCCGAACGTGTTGGTACCGGCGTCGCCCACTATCTGGATGCTGGACACGCGGATGCCGGGGAAGTCCAGCTGGAATTGTGTTTAAAGCATTAAGCATAGATCTATATTTTAAGTACATGAAAAACTAGGGCAACAATAAAATAGTACATATGAACCAAAAGGATAAAACAGTATTTTACGATTCCAGGGCTCTCTCGCTCCACTCGGGAGCTTTGAGCTCCTGGATCCTGAGAGCAGTGAGGGACTTAAGCTCGCCCAACACGAAAACACACTTTTATCCCTGAGGAGCATACTCAACTTTTCTCACCTACTACGACTGCGAGGACATAAAAACCAATTCGATTTTAAAAATATGATGTTGCGAACCAACATTCCACCGCGCGGTTTGCGAAATTTTTTTTTGTCCTAGACCATACCTTCTAGTACGAAAATATTGGGGGTCAAAGTTCCAACTTTTCCACAAGTTTTTTTTTTTAATACATGTTTTTAATGTAGGATACTGGGTTACTGGGTTACTGAGTTGGGTTACTGGGTTTTACTTTAAACACCTCCACGACCTCCGTACTATTCAATCCACTATTCAATCACCAAAACAATGTTTTGAGTGCGTTTCATTGAATTTTTCCGTAAAACGTGATTTGTCACCCCAAAAAAAAAGTCGTTTGCCAGCAATAATTTTTGCGTAAAGTTACTTAGAATGCTGTACAGACTGCTTGGTTGACGGCTTCGTGATGAGTCTGTATACAGCGTGTATTAACTGTGGGTAGTTTCCAACAACACAAGCCACCTTGATGTAAATCGGCGTTACCTTATCGTCGGCGTAGGGGTTGAGCTTGTACTTGTAGAGCTGGAACAGGTCGTCGATGTACGAGTGCCAGCGGTAGAACACCGGGTCGCGCATGGCTGTGGCCGAGTCACCCATTACGCCGAACTGTTCCTGAGGGGGTAGGGGGAAACATTCAGTTTTAGCTTCATAATTTGTACAACATTAGTGCTTGAAATCTAGTTTCAAAATGGGATATAATCCCAGCCTAATAAAACAAGGCTAACCGAAGGCGCCGTGAGGTCACATACAATTTGGAAACATCAACAACCGCAGGCTTGATGAAAGACCAAACTTGTCAATCGAAGTCCCCAGAATTAACTCTTTAAACCCACTGCCTTCTTTAGAAAACCAGGCCCCCTATTCACAACGCTTCGATTCGATTTTCGATTCGGAAAGTCGTATGTCTATCTTTTTTTGACATTACGAAAGCGAGTGAGATGACATAGGTACGACTTTCCGAATCGAAAATCGAATCGAAGCGCTGTGAATAGCTATGCAGGTTACTATTAGGGCAATGTCATTCTTCAGACAGTGTGCAATCACGAACGATAATATGCACTATACATTTAGCGAATTTCAAAAGTTTTCTCCTACTGTATTGATTAACGTTTTATGTTTTCACGAACATAGTATTTCGGAAGCCATATTATTAAAGCCATACTAGAAAATCGTGCTCGTAACTGTACACTGTCAGAGGAAAGACATTGACAAGCCTTCGGCTGTCACTCACATATTTTCGTGAGCCGTTACGGCGCGTTCCCACTTTGTCGTGACGACAAATAATCGTGTAGTTTTAAGTGTCGTGGCTTGTGTATTTAAATGGAAATTTTCACATATAGGACGACGCGATAACTGTTGTCCACGACTTTTGCCAACTAAAAACCAAAGATAAATTAATCGTCACCGACATAGTGGGAACGGGGTCTTACGGTAGTCTGTAACTGACAACTAGTCTCATGGGGTATCGTGTTGCCGAACCGCTGGGTTATGGAGATCAGGTAGGCAGTCGCATTCCGCTGGTTAGACTGGAAGCCGACCCGACAAGGTCATCACTTACCAAGTGGCGATGGTCAGGGTCGTGCGAGTAGGAGATGAAGACGTGACCCATGTTGTGCATGTCGCCGTAGTAGGTGCGGTTGGGGCTGATGATGGACGACTCCATCATGTTGCCCAGGATGTCGATACCGGTCTCCTCGTTCAGCGGCATCTGGCGGCCGTTGGGCTGCGGGCAGCAGGATGGTTCAGTTACACGTTAGCAGTAGCAGGCACTGCGCCCGGATGTGACAATGTCGAACAGTCGATTTACTTAGGCGCTTAGAGATAAACCACTAGTGAGCACATGCGGTACGTCACGTAACTACGCTACGAAGATCTTTAAACGCTTCAATGTCAATGACATGAAGGCGCTGTAAAGAAACATTTGTCACTAATTATTCTGCACTAACTATTCTGTGATACAAAAACAAAATGACAACAGTAAAACGATGCTCCATAAAATCCTTGTACAACTAATCTTTTATTGAACATCCCTACTAGAGTGCACTTATATAAAGTAAATGATATGTATGTTCACAGCATCTCACCAACATAACGGAGAGAGTCTCGACGGCCTGCACGAAGCGGTCCCGCCAGGTCTCCAGCTGCGACACGTCAGCTCTGATCTGGTCCACTGGCCGGTCCAGGTCTCTGATCGTGGTGTCGGCGAACCTGGAATATGCATTTAGGAACTTAACATCACGCCTCTAATCTACAAAGGCTTAGGTAGAAGAGTACCTAATAATACACACTCAATTCAGCATTTACATTCATGTCCCTTCCCTTGTGATAGGAAACAAACCTATTGCCATCAATCGAGCACAAATCTCGACTCAGTGGCTGCTTTTGAAAAAATTTTGATGGAAAACTCAATAAAAAAAAATAAAAAAAAAGTAAGTAAATATATTGTCCTGTAAAGTATTTTGTGTGTACATAAATAAATAAATAAATAAACACTTTGGTCGACCTGGGAATCGAACCCAGGACTTATATTCCACCATCGAAGTAGCACACGAACAAGAATAAGAAAATATGTCTAATAGAAGGCGTACAGAAACTTAATATTTGTTTTGAGACAGACACTAAGCTTCACTAACGTTACAGCAGTTAGAGTCCTGTGTGATGCACTAGTCAGGAGTCATCTGGAACATAGTGCGGGCATATGGGCTCCACGTGAAGCTAAGTACTCTGCAATGTTGGAGCGCGTTCAGAATAAGTTCACGCGCCATTTGTACAAGAAATTATATGGGGTATATCCGTTTTACCCACTGATGTATCCCACTCTGTTGGTCCTGGGCATGGTTGGCTATAATCAAGTGCATGTCCGACGGGAGTGTACTTTGGAGTGGAGAGTCACCGAGTCACCTTGAGTATGTGTTACCGTTATCTACCGCTATTGGTCCCTACAGACAGAACTAACCTGCTTGCCAAGGCACCTCTTACCAGAGCTATCTGTACCATCAACGATCTTCAAACTCAGAATGATGTGTTTACATATTGTTTTAGTGAATTCGCAAGGGTACTCGTATTACTATTTTTATTATGTTACAGGCGAAATAATATCTAATTTTATCTTTATTTTTGTACTATGTTTATGTTATGCTATGTTTTTGTGTTTTTAAATAATGTAACATTTTAATAATGATGTTGGTTTAATCTTTTCTTAATTGGTGGCAAGTGTATGGTTTAGGTTTAGTGTCGCATTAGGGTAAACCCTGTAATGATAGTTTAAGGTGTTATAAATAAATATCGAGTAACGGTGAGAATGTAACATTACCTGGGCGGCCAGGCCCGGCTGGCGACCTGCGAGTCCAGCTTGGGGAAGTACCCCTCGGCGATGGGCTGCCGGAAGTTCTGGTAGCGCGACACGCGCGCCAGGCCGTTACACAGCCGCTCCATGTTGTATCTGACGACTCAGCGGTGTGTTACACTCATTTGGAATAAATGCTATGGTTTTAGACAAAGTTGATGAAAATGATTCGACAGCCAAAGGTATCCAGCATAGCTATTCACAACGCTTCGATTCGATTTTCGATTCGGAAAGTCGTATATGTCTATCTTTTTTTGACATTAAGAAAACGAGCGAGATAGACATACGACTTTCCGAATCGAAAATCTAATCGAAGCGTTGTGAATAAGGGGCCAGGACTGGGAGTACATTATTTGTCAGTTAAGACCTCACTGCATTGATAGGGATGATGACTGACTAAAAAATATATGATTCTGTTTAGTCCGTCAGTTAGATTATCGAAAAGTATTGGATACGTGTTTTTTGTTTTATCAAATTAATAAATATTTACGAACATAAAAGGTGTCAAAGATCATGAGTGGGGGCTTGTGACGTCACATTCGAGTAAAAAATGTACTCAATTGAGACGTCACATGACTTTTCGACGAACTGTATCGTCTTCATTTTTTGTTTACATGAAAAAAGAAAAAATATGTGTCCAATATTTTTTGGAAATCTATCTGACGGACTAATTAGATTTTTCATCTTGCCAATTGCCCTATTGGCAATTTATTGGACTAATAGTAGACAAGCTAAAATACAACACATACACACTTCTTGGAGTTGCAATTGATTCATGGTATAATTCTTCAGAAGTGTGAAACTCCTCATCGTCCATAGAAAAGGGAGGATCTTCCGACCAGATGGGTGTTGTGTCTGGTGGGCAACAGACCGACAATTGTTGTCGAGTTTCTGTATTTAAGTTAGTTGCGCGGATAGCCTTAATATCACAATGAGAGTGATGATTCCTGTGCCTGACTGAAGCAAAGTATAGTCATGTTCACCTGGCGATGATCTGCTGATGCATGTAGTAGAAGAGCTCCCCGCGCCGGTCCTTGTTGACGATGGCGCGGTCGGCCGAGTCGAAGGGGTACACGAGGTGCCAGTGCCAGTGGTGCAGGTTGATGCCGATGTCCTCGCGGAAGTACGCCACCAGCTGCTCCGGCTCCAGCGCGCTGGCCGTGTAGTTCACCGGGATGGTCACGGGCAGCTGCGGGAAGCTTCATCTGTTACCCTCGCGTTAATACGATCGATCCCTCCCCAGAATTGACACATACAGGGTTCGTTTTCAATGACCGGCCAAATTTTCAGAAATGGTTTAGAATCGATAATATTTTCGATTTAATGAAAAAAAAACAACATTTTTTTAAATAAAATTCTTTTCCACCACTAAAAACCAAAAGTGTGGATATTCCAACAGTTCAACAGCCTAGATAGGTAGCAGTTGCACACACATACATTTGGCACGCAAGTGCATTTATTCCCACTAAGTTTATGATTTAGGAATTTTTAGGACACTTTCAAATGAATGCTATTATTTTATTTTATATTTTTCGACAGTAGGTAATAATATTTAAAATGCACTTTTATCTAGATCTTAATTTGAAATTTTGGCTGGTCATTGAAAACTAACCCTGTATAATGCAAGTTTAGTCAAAATTCACTATATTTTTAAAACAGAACAGTCATCAGTTGTCAGACGTTTTTTCTGCCATCTAACACTTTTACAATCTAGTTAATAACTATTTGCTCACCCTGTTTCCGGAAGTGACGACGTTGCTGACTTCCCTGGCCTTGCGGAACACCTTGGGGTCCATGAACTTGTCGGGGAACGTCTCCGCGAACGTCGGGATGTTGATGCCTTTGGTGTCGGGCCTGGGATGTTTAAACTGCGTTATAGTAACGTTTGGCAAACCTTGAGAATGTTCTAGGTTCTGCACTCCTGCCAAGGACTGGCTCGGGTTAGATTTCCCATATCCATTTTCTCCATCTTTTCTGATGATTTTTGCCGTTTACGAATTCTCAGTTCCTCCTCATCCGTTCAAAAAAAAAGCCGAAACGCTTGAAAGCTGAATTTATGTTTAGTTATTGCTTCGGGTCAGTTTTGTTATTCAACAAAAACTGCCTAATCGTATGTGCCGACACGGCCACGTGCCTAGCATTTCTTACTCCGCAACTATTATAATATTACTAAGCTCGTTTCCTAGCATTCATGTCATTATTTTTCGCAGAATCTCTGACGATATTACTTTTGTAGAGAAAATGAAAGTGGTTTTAATGCATTAAATAAGATTGGAGGGGTTTACCTGTGCAGTATAGCGACGGACAGGCAGTAGTTGAACATGTAGGGGTTGATGCGCAGCTGACAGAACGAGCAGACTGACGTCAGGTCTTCCACGTCACGCATGCCTGGAACATAAGGCAGCTGGGTCAGAACTGCTGTGGGCTAATATACCTATTGTGCTTTAGTTGACAAACTACACGGGAAAATATTTACCAAATGACGCTGAATGGAACCGTGCTTCGAAAAGCACGTTAAGCCGTTGTTCCCAACTGTCATTTGTAGATCTTTGACAGTCGTTACAGGTAGTCAGTGGCCCGAAAGTCTGACAACCAGTCTTATCAAGGGGTATCGTATTAAACAGTACTAACTGAGTTGTGGAGGTCAGATAGGCAGTCGCTCTATGTAAAATACTGGTATTCAGCTGTATCCGGTTAGACTGGAAGCCAACCCCAAAATTGTTGGGAAAAGGCTAGGCAGATGATGATGCCGCTGAATGGAACCGATTAAAGTCTGGGTCTAAGGGGTTTGAAGTTCCTTCGTTTAAAAGGGAGGACTCTCCCACCAGATGGTTGCAGTGTAACTAACTTTGGTCGCGATGCATGCATGATTCTGTGAAGTCAGTCGTACAAGTCCCGATGACCTCGTGAAAGCGAGACTATTCAATTTTTTATCATGCATATTTGAGAATTTAATTGAATTTAGCACAAGACTAGGTAGTCGTAGTAGATGTGGCGACACTTGGGAGACGCCTATGAAGTGTTGATGCTGACTCACCCATAAAGATGTCAATGAGCTTGCCGGCCATGGTTCTGTGCTTGGGCACGAACAGCGAGAACTGGTCGTTGTAGGGCAGCTCCATGGGCAGGCTGAGGTTCGGCAGCGCGATGTTGCGCACCGGGATGGTGCGGCCGGCGCTGTCTCCGAACCGGTTGGAGATCGTCGTGGTCAGCGCCTTGTATTTGTCGGGCTAGAATAAGGATAATAAATGTGCACATGAAGGTGTTTATTCTGCATGAGTCATACGCATCTAAATTTGCCTTGGCTGAACGGAAATTATCCCGAAGTAGGATTTAAAATAACGGGTCATTCCGAAAGATGATCCTCTCGATGTTTATTCCATTGCCGAAGAGCTGTGTTGATCGATGTCATAACTCTACAAGTCTAATATAACTCATATGCCTAATAAAAGTGCAGCGCCGGTGGTTTTTGCAGCACTTTTCGGGACTTCTACTTTTGGCCGCAGAAGCTTCGGCCAGGCAGAAAGTATGGTCGCACAAGCGGCCGTTCGAGTCAAGTTCAAGTCGGCACACAGCATGTACCCAGTTTCACGTTACACGTTATACTTACATAGTAATGCGACGGAATCTCGAAGACAGCCTTTTCATCTCCCTTCTGCATGAAGCACGGCTCCGACGGCCGATCGAAGAATAACAACAGGTTCTTCTTAGCGTCCGACATCTTGTAAACTGGAATAACAATAACCAAGATTCATAGAAGTTTCTGAAACACTGTGGTCGGTGGCGATTAGCGACTCTATTGCTTTACACACTCTATATCAAAGTTGTAGTTTGTGTCAGTATTAAAAAAAAACATAAGTGACAGCAGCAACCAACTACAACCCTAACGAAACAGGAATAAGATTATAATTATGATTTTATCATATATGTCACTGACCGCAATCTAACAACAACCTTATAGAGCAGAGAATAAGGATCACTGTGATTTTGACAATGTTGCAACATCAGAGGTAAAATAACTGTGAAAGAACTGTACGCGCAGCGATCAATCAAGCTTGGCAAAACCAGTATACGCGGATCTCTCTTTGGCAGGAAAATTTATACAAATTGGCAAATGTAGTCATACATTTTCCAGTAAGTATAGATATGATACTAAATAACGCATAGCATCTTGTCGAAATGTCAAAATGAAAGGCTTTGCCATTGTAGATGTTTTAAGGAATACCCCTGTGGCTTAGGTATCTTCCGTATCTTTACACACCACTATTATGGAATACTTACTTAGGTGCTTTTCGAAAAACTCATAAATGACACGAGAAAAAAGATGATGTTCAAATGAAATATCTTCACTACACTGCTATGGGCGATTTCACCAAGGACACTAAACGTAATTAGCACATTTAAACTGCGTTCAAGAGTCAGTATCATCAATGCTATGGAATAACGACACAGCTCTTGTACTCAGTTTAGTTGACGTGCTTATCGCGTTTAGTTTATTTGATGAAATTTCCTCTAAACCAAACTAATACAAGCTAAGGGATGCCGATTTTGCGGAAATATATTAATAAAGGACTGCCTCTACCAACAATAATTCATCTAGTATTACAATACCTACAACAATTAATGCTACAATATTAAGTGCCACCACGTCTTCGGGGTACAGTTTCAATAGAACCACGCATGATTGGACTTCTAATGAGATACCGGTAGGTACCCATATTATGATATAACTGTGGCATATGATTACTTACCCAAGCAATAATTAAGTATATGAACAATAAGTTTTTCTATTGTAGGTACTTAATAACTATGATATTTTCTATTTAATGTCCATTTTAAACACAACAGACATGAATGAATGTCTTTTTTTACAACACCAGAAATGAATGTCTTTTTTCAATGAATAATATAATATTATTGTTGGAATTACGACTCTCGACACTGAGCTGAGCGTTTGAAATTCAGCATACCTAGCGTTTCAAGCATTGAAAAAAGTTTTCACTAACGCTGCACAACTTTTTACAAAACCACCACTCTTGGGAGTCAAACGTGTAGAGTGAAAACGGGCATAAACGTCTGTCTAATCTAGTGTCCCGGATGCACAATCTACCAGTTGAAAATAAATTCAACAGAATTCTAAGCCAGAATTCTAAGCAGCCATAGAAGTTAACCGGAACTGGTTACTGCTTACCTCCAAAATCCGCGAAAATAGAGGCAAACAATAAAGCAAACAAATAAAATTAAAACGATGAACAAAGAAAACATAAAATAATCAAAACTGCACTTACCACAAGATTTTCCACCAAACAAAAAATAGAAACTAAACTGTTTTTTTCTTCCAAGCCGTGATGTCCACGGCCCGACTATGGTCTTCCAACCCTGGAACACACTATTTATACCCATAAACCATTGCACACGGCTTCACCAGGAACCCGTGTGCAAACACAATATGCAACTATTCTTGATAAGCCGGGAACTAATGGAAGGATATTCGCGGTCGGTATATCGTAGGCTACCACAAAATGATCAGGACTGATATCGTTATGCAATGTTAGTTATATAATTTAGAAAAGGTATTGTTATAAACCGCGTGTCTGGTAGCAGCCGGATGAGAGTGCTGAGGATCGAGCACCTGCACCACAGGTGTTCCAGTGGGAACGGTCGTGACTTATGGGCTTGTAGGTCATCATCGCTGCACCGTGATGAAACCGACAAGTCCTAGAACGAAACATTCGAAGACATTGTAAAATCACCGCTGTGTCCGCGCGGTGTAATACAGCCTAATACTTACTCCTTCACATTGAGAGGAGCCGTAACGTGTGTCCCAGCCCCAACAGTGGGGACATTGTAGGATGATAATGAGGATCTTAATTGCGTGGGTTGGAGAGCCTTATGTAGGTATGGCCTAACAGTGGACTGACTGACTGTAATCCGATGATGGAACCTAATTGTTGGTTGTCGTTTTGTTAATTTAGAGATTGAAATCCAGTTGTAAACTATTTTAATTGTAAACTTTGCAATTTGATCACATGTAAAAAACAATGACCCTTTTATATGTTCATTGATAGTAAGTAAATAATATGTGATGGAAGGCGTGATACTATCGAACACCCACCCAACTACTTCTGTATTCTGAAACGCTACAAAAGCATAGCATTGCGGTAGGTACCTACTACTTACCATAAAAATATGTAAAAATCGATACCCCTCTACATAACTAGCTAGCTTACCTATACCTAGGTATATAAAGTCATAACCCCGCATCACCCGCATGCTACGACGGAATTATTTATACCAATAAATGTATTCTTTGACCTAGCCCTCGAACTCTGAACTCCCATAATGGCTAGGTTACCTTTATTGGGGCAAAGACCTCAAACAGGAAAAGATGTCCCTATAAAATTAGGGTTTTTCTTATAGTATTTTACTTTAACTAGGAGTAAGGTCCGACGGTCAAGAGTCATCGAGAAGCTACTGAAAATTAGCATAGCCAGTGTCGCAATGCTAACCCGGTAACAACGCTAAGACCAGCGACTTTGAGCCAATACGTATGTAGGAAGTTTGCCAAAATTGCTATTACAGCATTCAATTAGTAACTTTGTCTAGTTAACGACTTCCTGCTAGTTAGCCCATAGCATGTTTAGAGAAGTTAAGACCCTTCTAATCCTAAAATTAGCAACTCTATTTGTGGTGATTAAACCTTCGTTTGAAATCCAGTTAGAATTAAGTTCTAATCAGCTTGCACTACAAAGCGGTTGTTACGTCAGTCACTGCGACCGAATAGTGCGAAATTAAGTAGTGGTTTTTTGCGATTTACAAAAAATCTATTGATTGGACTAAAAAAGTAAAACACATAAGACCTGCTATAGAGTTAGTTCAGTTAGTATGCAAAGTTCCATGATCTAATTTGAAGTACTTTTTGAATACCAGCGGTTTATTGTTCGATTTGGAGGTAACTTTAGATTTTTTTCTATCGAGAAAAGTTTATGGAATCGTGTTTTCGTCACACATAGTACCTACTTAGCATTAATCCTCAACTTTACCATATATTTATTTCAAAATTAATGATGCAGTATTTTAGGCGTAACGGAGGATCATGCTAAGCCATTTGAGGGGGTATAGGCCCTTAAATGTTTCCTCACGGAGCTTAAACAGTACGTTATCAATGAAGCTGAACAGCTTCGGGATTTTGAATAGAGCGACTGCAACACACATCCAAAAGTCCACAACAGTTACGCGATACCCTTTGTTAAAACTGGTTGTCAGATTTTCGGGTTTCTGAGTAGCCTGCAAATGCTGTCAATGATCCAGTAATATAAGTCAATAAAATTTAACGGCACAGGACCATGGAGATTGATACAAGAAAAAAGAGGCCAATACCCGGCAGTGGGTGAATTTAGGCTGTGGACTACATTGGAAAACGTATGCTGTAGCCGGATCAAACTCAATAGGTAAGTAATTGGGAAGGGAACACAAAATATATAAGTTGCTACTTACATTGTGTTCCCTTCCCAATTAAGTAGGTACTATACCTATTACCTTTATATAAAATTGCTATTTTATCTAACCCACGCCAAGTCAAGCTAAGTGAAAAGTCAATACTTAACAACAGAAGGCCCATACCACAAGACATTCAGAAGGTCGGTACTAGGCTCCTTGAGAAAGGCTTCATCCAGAATTCATCATAAAAGTTCTCTGGGAGTCTCTGCAATGGTACCTACCAGAGACTCCCACCATATAAAACTACCCCATCAACAGCCAGCTTCTTCGACCTACTTACTTGCATCAAACTGAGTACCTAACTCTTATCAAAAATTATTGCTGTTGGAATTTCAAGTCTCGGAACTAAGCTGTAAAAATCCGTCCGTGCTATTTTAATTACGCATTCATTTAGGTGCCGCCTAGTGTAAGTGAAAATGGGCCTGTCCCTTAAGTAAGACCATTATTTATGTCCACTGTTCTCCTAAGCTGAAGACATACATACAATCAGTAAGTGACTCCTTTTGATATAGGTAGATACTTAATATAGATATAGATATAGGTACCTACCTAGTGGCAGTACAAATTCTCCAATTAGGTACCTAGATAAAGTGTTAGGTAAGTAGGTATGTATTTTCATTATAATCAAGCGATTAACTGATTAGTTACCAGATTATCCAACAGATATACGAGTTAAACGTACCTACCTGTCTCGCATTTTTATCGAAAATCGATATAGGCATTAAGTACGTGCTGCTTGTTGCTTTCCCTGGCAATTCAAGCTTTTTACAACAGAAAAAAACACACAAAAAAACGCTAGGCAAAGTAAACACTTTTGGGAGCAAATCCAGATTAGCATTCCAATACTTGATGTGACATCCGTAGGTACCTATCAGCTTCCCCTCTTTCATACCGCTAATCCTCTTAAAAATATATTATTTAGAAAAATAAATAGGAGCTAGATAGCGACATAAGTACAGTTTGCAATTACCACGTCACCCATAACAAATCTAGAATAAAAAGTCACGCATTTACAGAACAATCAAATATGTAGGTAAACTGTAAACGCAGATTATGTACCGAGCTACTCGCATTTATCGATTTCAGGAAAGCGCTAAAGTGTAAGTTTTACCTTGGTGGATGTCAGTCGTTTGCCCGATGCGCCATAGTATGACACTTCCGAATTGACCTATTTATCCAGCGACGATCAAAAGAAAAAAGAGCACTTTTCAGTTTATTTTTCAATCATAGCGAGGAAATGTCTTTCATTTTGATTTAAATTGCGGACGCGCGACGGAGAATTAATCTTAAATGAAGTTCGGTTAACAATAGAGCCGCGCGAGTCGATCTTCAGATTAAGCCGCGCTGGCCAAGGTCGGTCTGTGGATGGGTGGCCATCCATTACATACCGAGTTTCCTCCGGGCTTCGACAAAGCACATAAAACATTCATTCAACAGTCATTTGTAGATCTTTAGACAGCCGTACGCTGTCGGTGAAAAACGAGAATATCCAAATCTACGTGGGGTCTGTCATTTATAACTTAGACCATTTAGGCACCTGTTTGGGCCGATAGGGCCACCATAGGAGCGGTACGACGTAAATTGCTTCAAAGCCAGAGTTTGGCTTTGATATTCTTATGCAAAGCGTATAGGACGGTTAGTACTGAAGCCTTACCGGTACTTGCAGGTATACTTCCAGTCGATCTTGAAGTGCAGCGACGGGCTGCAATGTACTATAACGCACGTGAGACCACGGACGCAGACTTTTAACCCTACGTGACCGTGTTAAGATTGCTAGATTATTCAAACCACAGACCGACGTCTGGGAGGAACTTTTGTCTGAATGGCAAGGTAGGTGGGATAATTCCATCAAGGGCCGACACCTCCACCAGTTCTTTCCATCCGTTCGTGAGCGGCTGGCCAATTAATGTTAATATGTATCCGTGGTGCTAGGCAACTGGGCCTATCCCAGTTGTAAACGTCCCTTTGTGCCTATTGGCCTTGTTTCGTTCTTTCTCCTGCTGAAATGGAGGGAAGTGGAAATTACGGTTTTTTCCACTCCTCCACTATACTTTTCTGATTAATTTCGTTGCGGGATCCAAGACAGTTAAATTCATTCTCTGGGACTTCGTCGAGCTTCATTGTCTCGGCGCTTTTCTGGTGGTCGCCACTGTTGATTCTGGCTTTCAGGAGTTACAGTGGTTTGGGAACAGTGTGGCGGGCATGTCCCAAAAAACAAAAAAAAAGACAGCCGTTACAGGTAGTGTGTGGCCCGAAAGTCTGACAACTGAGAGCCGTTGCTCCCGGCTGTCATTTGTAGATCTTGACAGCCGTTACTGATAATCTGTGGCCCGAGAGTCTAACAACCAGTCTTACTA
This sequence comes from Xestia sexstrigata, assembly GCA_941918905.2. Taxonomy (NCBI): domain Eukaryota; kingdom Metazoa; phylum Arthropoda; class Insecta; order Lepidoptera; family Noctuidae; genus Xestia; species Xestia sexstrigata. The sequence continues at coordinate 806,568 of OW799221.2, read as the reverse complement.
AGGGGTATCTACTTAAATCGTATTAAGTACTTAACTGCCGGGTTGTTGTGAAGGTCAGATAGGCAGTCGCTCCATGTAGGTAATACCAATATTTAGCTACACCGAGCAATATTATGAGACTGGAAGCCGACCCAAACGTAGTTGATCAAAGGCTAAGCAGATGATGGAGTTGCAAAGGGCTAATCTGTGGAAAATTGACACTAACTATGCTGAACGCGGTTTAAAGACGTGCTGATCGGATACTTAAGCTTGATTGGTGAAATCCGTACCTACTTAACAGAATATGGTCTGGAGTCTACAAAAGCGGCTCGGAGAGGAGACAAGACGAGAGATTGTGTTACAAACCACCAATAGATTTTTTTTATTCACACTTCTCTGCAGTCAGCTTTATTACCTGACTCTGAAGTGCGGGCTACTGTACCTAATAATATAGCACCACTAATCTATCGAAAGGCAGCCAATAACATTTCGGTCTCAATGCATTGGCTAGGAAGGTAGGTACCTACCGACGTCTGAAACGTTAACCAATTATTTTAATAGCATACGATAGGAGGCTGACACGACCTAATTGATGTTATATAGGCATTTTTGTAAGAACACCTATTTGTTCTAGCACATCAAAAAAAATACATGTCATGTTAATTTTCATCATCAATTTCAAAGACCGTGGACGGACTCGATACCCTACATAATTGGACGAAATCGGCTCGATAGAAAATAATTGCAAACAGTGGTCTTAAAATCATAATTACACGGTTCTATAACTTTATTTTTTTGACCTAACGGGTCTGCAATTAAAAACATGGAGTCAACATAAATACCTATTCATACATAAACCGCTAACGAGTCACATTTCACAAATAATCCACACTTTTTTTTATTTCATTATCCATTATCTTCTAAGACCTGGCCGCTCAGTAACTCTCTCGCTCTCGTTAACTCCGATACAAATAGCATTTTGGTGTTGACAACCCCATTAACAACATTAAATTTATAACCGACTTCAAAAAACTTTTTTTTTTTTGTAACAATATTAAACTAGCTATTTCGTCTCTAAACATAAGAACACACTCCTTACAAGTTCCACCCCTTTGACCATGACCTTGTAAAACAGCATAAAATAAAAATATTAGCATGTCGTATAAAATAGGTAAGCAAAAAAGCTAAGTAGGTACCTACTTACTTACCTACATGCTATTGCTATTTTTATTATTCTAGGTATGAAACTGTTTTGGTACCTATGTTAATTACGTTCTTAATAATAAAGGGACTTGCTTATCTAGTATACTTAGCATAGTAGGTAACTCGGTTTTCGAGAAAGTTCCAAATTTCAGTGCTGTTTTTCGAGATACTAGTTTAAATACCAGTCTATGTAAAGACGTGCATATTATGAGATTTTCGAAGTCACAGCACATGAGTAGGTAGCTCATGTGGTCACAGCACACGAATAGGCAGATCTTTGAAATAGTAGATAGTAGGTATAGCTCTTAAACTCTCAACCCTCGGGGCCTTTAGTTCCTTTAGGTTCAAAACGAACACTTCCCAAAACATCCACTTTCCCAAAATTGTAGGTCCCTAAATGTCTATTTCCCATTTCGTCCACTTTACCAAAATTAGGGAGTGTGTGCACACTTGGCGACGCGGAATTGGGAGGTGAACTTTATGTCCACCAATACTAGTATGGTCGCTCAGTTCACACGCACATCATGTACCGACTAATACCACTTGAACCCCAACTTTGCCTTTAGACCTTGCGCCTACGCATCTAGTTTCGTCTGAGTGTATTTATTCTCTGAATTCTGAAGCCCCCTCCCTGCCCAAGCCCTATTTTTATTAGAAAGGCACGTCGTCATTATCATTTCTAATTTTCTATCTATTCACAAAGGTAATGAGGCAGCAAATATCCATGTAAGGCCCCGCACACACAGCGCATTTGAAGACAATTTAATATAAACCTTAACTACCGTGATCTACGGTCGCGCGGTGTGGATGACACTGGCAGAGCCACCATCAGGGATTTTAATTTTGATAACACAAAAATTTTGTCGCTAATTAGTCGAAATTAGTCGCCAAATATCAGATTTGGTCGGTCACTGGTTCAAAAGATATAAGGGTTTATAGGTGGCCCTTCTGGAGAGAGCCTACCCCAGCAGAGCCACATTAATATCTCAAAATCTAGGGCACCTAGCGAAGATCTGTTTTCTCCCATATTTACTCGTTAATTAGTCGAAATTAGTCGCCAAATATCAGAATTGGTCGGTCACTGGTTCAAAAGATATAAGGGTTTATAGGTGGCCCTGCTGGAGAGAGCTTACCCCAGCAGGGCCACATTTATATCTCAAAAACTAGGGCACCTAGCGAAGATCTGTTTTCTCCCATATTTACTCGCTAATTAGTCAAAATTAGTCGCCAAGTTACAGATTCAGTCGGTGTGTCATTAAAAAGATATTATAGAATTCAATTTCCCCATACAGTGGTACAACCAAGTACAAAATACTTAAAGTAGTTTTTAGACAGGTGTATCTACGACGTCTGGAGGAATTCTATAACTTCAACCCACCAAAGGAAAGCAGTATTCATTACCTAAAAACAAGATCTACAATAAATATATGTAATTATTAAACTTTAACTTAAGGCTGATGCTCCAGGGTAGCCCGCGAAATTCAAATTTTCTTACGTTTTTTTGCAATTACGTAACAACGTAACAAAATTTGAATTTCGCGGGCTGGTTGGAGCTTTCACCTTACGACGTTATTATATAGGTAAATACACACATCAAACCAACTTTTTGGAAACTAATTTTTATAAAATAATTTGATTTAGGTTTATATATTATTTCCGGCATTTATATACAGTTCAACATGTTGTATTTCTAAGGAACAATAAATAAACTTACCTATTAAACCTTTATTAGAGCCATTAATGCTCATATTAGGTATAGTAAGTATTTACATCTTTGATTTAAGTTAAGTATGTATTTTTTTGTAGTGTAATTCAAGCAATGGGTTGATACTTACCTACATACTTACAATACGTTTCCAACGTTTAAGTATTACATTTTACTAAAGATATCTACGATAATTTTAACGTATTTATTATTCTAACGTAAATTAGAGCTCAACATTGTAAATTAGTAAAACAGTTGCATGCGACTGTACATCTTGACACTAAATAGACCAAGAGCAAGGTTTAATGGTTTCAAAGAAGTTTAAGCCAGTCTAACTTAATAATTAAAAACATTAAACATGTATTTAATAGAGAATTTATCTCTCTCGGTTATTTCTAAGGACTTTAGACCGATAAAACTAGAAGTCTATTACACATATTAATAGAAATATATTTTTGTAAATATATTTTTCTTGGCAATTTTTCGTGAACTCTTTGATCTAGCTCTTGGACTATACCTTAATAATTGAACTCATTATATCTTCTGAACTAGGATTAAATCGACCAATTAAATCTGTAACTTGGCGACTAATTTCGACTAATTAGCGAGCAAATATGGGAGAAAACAGATCTTCGCTAGGTGCCCTAGTTTTTGAGATATAAATGTGGCCCTGCTGGGGTAAGCTCTCTCCAGCAGGGCCACCTATAAACCCTTATATCTTTTGAACCAGTGACCGACCAATTCTGATATTTGGCGACTAATTAGCGATTAAATTTTTGTGTTATCAAAATTAAAATCCCTGATGGTGGCTCTGCCAGTGTCAGCCACACGGTCGCGCGCATGCTCTTGTAGTAGCTTGAGGGCGCTCCGAGTACCGCGTGCGAATTTATTCTTATATTGACCGTATATCAAGGTAGTTAAGGTTTATGTTTTTTACGTCTGTTCCCACTAGTTCAAATGACCAGTTCAGTTAACTGAACTAGTGAGATTTCCTTTCACGTTTGTTCAGTTGATAAATTGTTGTCTTCAAATGCGCTGCGCTGCGCTTCCAGCGGTGTGCGCTGGGCCTTAAGTGGAACGAATGAACAATATTATTACCTGTTAGGTAATCAATTAACAATTTGATGAGTAGCGCGCAAGGCTAGTTTCACTTGTTCTAATTTGATACTTTACACGCAGTTCGAATTTCTATGGGTGGGTGCTTCGATCAACAATTAGCAACTAATTGTTGATCGAAGGGTGGGTGTAATAAAAAGATTTCATGAAGTACAGTCAAAGTAAATGCTTTATTATTTTGATTAGGTACATAATATCAAACATTAGATCCTAGATATTATCCTGATTTTTATATAATCCAAGAGCATAAAATTGGAAATGACGGTAGCATGGGTTGAGTGTGCATATTCAATTTGTGACAAAAAGGTTTGTATACATTAGTCCGGCCATCGTTTAGCAGATAAAAACTTATGTCCAAGCCAGAATCAAGAGAATGCGCTTGAGTGCGACCATCGGATAAGTCTGATCTTGAGACAGTTCTCAAGGACCGGACCAATGTAAAAACTAAATTACTCTCATTTGATAGCTCTCCGTATATTAATAAGGTAACACTGAATTTGAATTTAGTAGTCTAATAGGAATGGTGAAGTTTGCATTAAGATAGTTGAGCTCTCAAATGCGAATAATTTAATAATACAGTCCTAAATATGAATTTATGTTTGGTTTTGTTATGTAACTGTCCGTATCTAATTGTTAAGAATCTAAAATTTTAAAAGACTGTCTCCTAGTAGTTAGGGAACACTTGTTAAAATTTACAGCTTGAATGCTTTATGTATTAGGTGTTCTTATCGAATAAGGTGTAAAGTGTAGAAGGTTCAACAAAATATAAAAGTAGGACTCTAAGGTACATATATATAAACAATTATAGATGTTTGGTTTGTAAGAAAGTTTAATAAAGAAGTATTGAAAAATATTTTCACAGGGTGTATTAACAAAGAAATTAAACAATAAATTTAGTTATATACTAACATATGACTTTTACGCTATGCTAGGTAATAAGTCTAGGAATAATTAACTAAAATTTTTAATATAAATACACTAGAAGTGAATGTTTTACCCAAGTCAATATCGATTCTTAAGTATAGCTAACACAGTACAAACATACATCGAGTGCGCCGGGGACTAAGAAGTGAAGAGATTCGACGCAGCTAATGTCCAGCATCGTAAATTGTGGGTTTGAGGCTAGTCCTAGTCGCGTGGCGGGCCGCTCACACACACAGTCACCAGTCCTGTCACTCGTCACACTCACACACACTGCACACTCATGCCGCCGGCCGGGGGCACTCGTCGCCCGGTAGGTAATACTGCGTCTGTGCTAACAACATAAAATTTTGAAGGGGCGCTGCCCCGCCTAGCCGCTCTTGAACAGTAGGATAGCCACCTGGCCCAGGTAGAAGTAGATGAAGTGGCGCGTCTCGTGCGTTACGTACGAGCCGAAGTTGCGCCCCACGATGCAATGCCACGTCGGGTTGTACTTCTTGTCGAACTCTTTCTTGATGAACGCCGCGATGTCCTGCAACGATGCAACACACACCCTCAAAATTTGTCCTTTAGGCCATACAAAAAGACTTCTAAATTCCATTCATGTAATTTGTTGATAGATAAATTATGTGAATTATATTTTAGAAATTAAACTAACCACAACAGGAAAACCTCAAAGTTATCATTTGTGGGAACTTTGCACACCATACCTTATTGTCAATTTATTACATGTCTATAATAATTAATTTACATTATTAGACATTAGTCATTAAACTAATTTGGAAATAATTGATTGGTTACTTTTTTGGAATTTAAATTAATTTTGTATTTATGGATATCACGATTTATTCAGCATTTCTATAAAGGCATTTAAAAAGTGTTTTCATAATACCAAAATAATTTACTTTAACATTATTATTAAATTTACAGATTCACTGATTATTGCATCCATCCCGTATTATATAATTATGCTGAAATTAAAGTTCAAAATGGTCACACAAGGAGACCTACCTTTTCAATATTGAACTTCTCTAGTGCCTGCGTTGCGCAGTCGACAGCGTCTTGCTGCATCTCTTCGCTCATGTCAGCATTCTTGATTACCGCCTTGCGGTCGCACATCTTGTCGGCTAAGTGTCTGGGCAAAATGTATTTTGGTGAGTGTTTGTTATGTAAGTGACTACCTGCAGGCCTTCCCCCCACAGAGGGGTAAGGTAACAATAGCAGACCATGAAAGTAATCTTCAATGGAATTGAGCCATTAAGATAAAAAAGCAAACCATATTAAATGATTTTTGAAAGGAAATTAGTTACAAAGTAAAATATCCTTTAGCTGGGTATTCAGGTCTTCATATTTCAATCAAATCTCTTCTATTGTAAGGTTAAATTAAGAGAGTTTTATCATTATGATCCAAATAATTCAAGAGATCAAATAATAAAGTTTTTAAACAAAATGTAATTTTTTCCGTCCCCAGTGAATTGGCCTTTTAATTCCAATCTCAAAGCACCAATATGTTAACACTTAACCATAAAAGTGTTTTTCTCCTACTGTTCTAATTAAAATTTTACATTTTGGAACTCATATTTTTATAAAAAGAGATTCTATCTCCTAGTTTCAATTGTTATTTCTGGCGAAAACTGCTTTTAAATTTAGGAAAGTATTCATTTGTGCTCAGAAGTGTTTTTCATGAAATAGGGTTAAAGTACCTTGTCAATTTCTTGAAAAACAAGGAAATTCATTTCAATTTGAATGCCTCTATATGGTAGGCCATTTAAAGGCATACAAAATTATGAACTTCCTTATTCAATTACACTGTGGTTAATATATTAAGTTAACACTGACGGGTATTTTATTTTATCATACAGAGTTCTCTCATGAAGCTGTTTCATCAAAAATTAAAGACCTCATCAGCAATGCCTTAGCCTTTTTTTTGTAGAAAGTTACCAATAATCCTATTAAGGCGCAATATTAGATAGTGGGTTGTATCCATTATCTTATCTGATATAATATATTCAAATCGGGTAACAGGCGTACCTCTGTTCTAATAGTGTTAGGGATTTTAAGTGGAACTTATATCAATATCATTTGAAGAAGAAATTTGGTCAATGAATGGTAATTAATGAAGTAAAACAAAAATCAGTAGGGGGCTGTCAAATAAAATAAATGAGGTTTTGGGATGACACTTGACAGTGTGACAAGGAAATTATGTATTTGTGCATCTGATCATCTCAAGCCTGTACTTGTTGCAATAGATGACTGATAGTGTTAATGCGAAAGGTTATAGGTTCCTGAACCTTATCGATAACATTCTGATATGATTGATTTTCTACGTCTCTCTGAAGAGGAGAATGTTGATTGTTTTTATTGAACAACAAAACGCTAATAATAACCTCCAGAAAAGGTCAAGCGCGAAATCTGGGACTCAATGCGCGCCCTTTACAAAATGTGTTCCTCACCCGCAAAGAAATAATATCACAATGTGTAAAATGCAAACGATGAATAAGATACGGTTACTGGCGTAGTCCACTTTACCTGACCTCTTCTACAACCTGCGACGGCCTTTTCGTAGTAATTCTAACGGAAGCACTAGCACTAATGCCCGTCATCAAAACGAAGTTATGGAGAAATTAGAACGAGGCACCGACTTGTAATTCGGCATAGGGCTTCAAAATATCGAGATTTCTTCATACCGCAGATTATCACTATAGAAACATCGTGGTTTAATCAATAAAACCATTTCGTTGCACATATCCGCGAATACTTGCAGAAAATAAATTGTTCCGCCTTCGGATTTTCGCACACCATTTTGTGAATACATCGAAGTAATCGAAAACTAGCACTAACAATATTGAATACGCATTACAACAAACAAAATAATCACCGAAATAAAGAAATACTCACTTTTGCTTCGGGATAAGAACAAATTCTCACGTTAAGATTTTGATAACCGGAGATTCAATGCCTACTTTCCAGAGGATTCTTTCACAGGCTTCTTTCAACGAAGATTTCTTCTAATTGCGATAGAGGGCGTTCTAAATTCAAACATATTCGAAAATTGAACTTTATGGCGTATTTTAAAAAATATTATTTGTGGCCAGTAAATGTTTAAATAAATAAAAAAAAACATAAAATTTCATATTTTTCACAAAATAGTTAGTATACCGACAATTTTCCTGGCATTGCCAGATACTTTCAGAACGTTTTCCAGGAAAACTTCGTTTCATTAAATAACTTATCGCTGAAACTAAACAGTACTGAACAAATTAAGCTAAATAAGATATTAAAAAACGAATCCATGTTGTGGGAATGGTTTAGTGAACACAAATTACAAAATAAATAAGCGGTAAGCTTTCGTAATTTTTGAACGAATGAATTTAAAAAAAAAATGCCAACCATAAACTGTCGGCGCCACAGTATTATGTCAATATTTGTTCCATTTCCGTTTCCTACTTCTGTCCTGCCTGTCAGTCCGGTCGCCATATTTAATTAGTTCCGGCTAATGAGAAACGCCGAAGCGTTACTCATTTACCCAAGTTTTGAAGGAAATTAATGTAAAATATCTCTTAGTTTATTCATCTAATAAGTCAAAATGTCTGGCGGCAGCAGCAGCAACAGAAATGAGTGCAGGATATACGTTGGCAACCTTCCCCCTGACATAAGGACAAAGGACATTCAAGATCTATTTTACAAATTCGGCAAAGTTACGTTCGTTGATCTGAAAAACAGGAAAGGACCACCCTTCGCCTTCGTCGAATTTGAGGATCCAAGGTAATATATTGAAAATTAGTGTAACAGTTATGCATCTAAGGCATATGAAATTAGTGATTCTTCCTAATCTTCTTTGTTGTGTGTAGGATAAGCTTGGTATTGACCTATTTTGCTAGTATTTTTACCCTACTGAGGAGGGTAATGTGTTTCCTTCCTCTTGTTGTTGCATTGATATTTCATTAACGACGGTCGGAAAGCCAAACAATGACATGCATTTTGCAGCCATCATGAATTTATTTAGTCTATGAGGGGGGAAAACTATTAAACTACAGTGGGTATAAAATATACAAGTTTTACATACCATCTCAATCTTTTGTCTCAAAATTCTTCTACGTAAATAACATTGGAGGAGCATCATATAAAAAAAAATTTTAAACGCCTTCAAAAGATTTATTTTATTCATTATCACATTTGTTGAACAGACCGAAAAAGTAACAAAAGTAGTCATAAATTGCTAATTATCCAGTCCCAAGTAATGGGTCTGTGTAGAAACACAAATCTCATAGTGGACAACAAACTAAGTGTCACCCTCTAGAATTCTGCTAAAGAGCAAGAAAAAATGTCCAAGCATTATTTTTACTGCATGAATCACATGCAAATTTTATTAAGTTTGTACGGGTTGCCAGAACTTTAAAGAGCCCCTCTCTCAGTACACTCATCAATTAGTTTGGCATCCAGTGTACCTACTGGTGGCCTACTTCTGTGTAATATCAAAACAATGTACGAGAAATGTATGAACTTGTACGCTAAATTAAAGACTGCAGAAAACAATAATTAACATCAGTCCATACAATGCCATGTCACGGCTAAAAAGTATGACACACCTACTGATGATAAATAACTCTATAGTGCACGCACAATGGTCCATTTTAAGGATTAAGTGCGGAAACCAAAACCCCATGATAGAACTCTATAGTGGCATGTTGTGTTGTTAATTATTCACTTTCTGCACATGATAATCTTCATGAAGTTAAGCACCTGCATGATCAATATTTTTTTCATCTCACAACACGGTATCCACCATAACAAACACTGCTGTATTAATAGAAAAGAGATGGAAATGTAGCGTTGGGTGCTTGCATAGAGAATGCATTTTAAAATACTGACTGACTTGTGCTGATGAAAAATGCATTCTCTATGCAAGCACCCTTATTTTCTAACCTTTGCAAATGTTTATCTTTATCTGTGTTTAGCAGGAAGTATGTTTCATCCACTCAGTTTTTAATAGTTATTACCTTAAGGGGCTTTTTCCTATGATTGCATAATTAAAGGCTCATGACTGAGCAAATAAAAGACTATTCTATTCTACTAAATCCAACTTGAGCTCTCTCAAAACATTGTTATTTACTGAAAAGAAAACAATATTTTCTAATTCCACATTAGTTATACAAAATACCTTATAATAGCATTATATAATTGTGAGTATACTGTAGAATTCCATTCTAATAACTGGGATTCATCATTTGCAACAATAATATGCCTATTTCATGCTATTTTCTGATAAGCAAGGCATGTGATGATAACAAGCTGTGGCTTTGTTATCATTGCATGTTGTGTACAATCCATATTGCATTGTCAATATTTAATTTAAAATAAAGGCTGATTTCGATTGTATGTGGGCAAATTTGCAGTCTTTGATAACAAAAATTCAAGGAGCGGTGTTTTATCGTTAGGATTAAAAAATTAACATAGAAATCTGCATTATTGTTTAAAAATACCACCTGGCTTATGTGAAAAGTAGTCAAGTCTCCACTCAGACTTGCCTCAGCTTCTTCACTGTTAAGTCAACTCATACTTGATAAAACAAGATACTTAACTAAAATGTTTCCTTCATACTATAATTAGTCATAAAATAAGTCTATTTTATGACTAATTATAGTATGTTATTGGTATGTTAATGTTTAAATAGTCATTTAAACATACTGTTAATTTGACCAATAATTTTAATGATTTAACAAAATGGTTTTTTTAGAAAAGAGAAAACTACTTTTTACTATGACTAAAAACATTTGGTTTCATTACAATAGTTGCCTTGGAGGTGTGTGATTAGTACCCACGCATTAATGAAGTCTATTAACATATTAATTGCCACAGCTGCTGGTATTGTTGAAAAATAGTTTAATACAAGTCCATGGAACATATTTTAAACTACATTGTTAGTTAACATAATGTGGGATTAAGAGCCAATTTTAATAATGATAATGAACACTATTTTAATAACCACACAAAAGGCTGCAGATTCGTTGAAAACATATTAATTAATAGTACAATTATATTTCATGACTTGCAATATTTTTGTGAATAACCTAATTATGACTTTGACAATGAAATCGTCAGCTTATTGCAAGAACTCATTAACTGCAAATCACTAAATACTTTCTTATCTATAATGGACTACTTTTGACACATTCTATAAAATGCAATAACTCACTAATTTCTATCTAGTCAATTTTAGACGTTATGGCCTTGCCATAAAATCCATAACTGCAACTTTGGAAGTCAGGCATTTATAAATAATCACTAAGCTGCACTAGTTATTTTTATTAAATACATAATTATTTAAAAAACAACATACAATATTATACAGAACTCATTTTCACCATGTAATTAACTTTATCCAAACAAGTGTTGTAACAAGCTTAAATAGCTTAGATTTAGGTTCGATAAAGTTAATTATTTGCATTAAATTAGTTTCTGTTATGAATAATTTAACAGAAGTGCAAAATAAGGTAATCTTAGTGAATTTTATCGAATTTAATTTTATATTATCATAATATTAAGATTTCCATAAAATCATTTATTGTTTTTAGTTACTTTTTTATTTTGTAGATTGCATAATTTGATTAAATTATCATCAATTAAAAGATTATAATACCTTCTTGCAAGCTACGTAGATCGTCGATTGTAGTTTAGTGAGTTATTTATGGCTAAATAAGTGCGACAAATCCAAGCAGTAGAAAACAAGATGATGAACCGATCGAAGGCGTTTGCGCATCGCAAGATAAAAATACACAATTTTTATAATATTTTGGTCAAATTGTTTTCAAAAGCTGTTTATTTCGAACAGGTTACAACTATGGATATGACACACTGCCAGACAGCCAACTTTCTAGACATTTTTTGTTATGTATCAATACGTGACATTGCTTGATTTGTATGGTTACAATTTATTTGTAATTTGAATTGTAATAATATTTATATAATTATTTTATTATTTGCTTTATTTATTTCTTTACAAATTTCATAAATTAAAAAAAAAATCCTTAAAAAAACAGTACCTATAAAAAGCAATTACAAACGTAATAAAATTGTAGTCCACCTGTATCGGGAACGGGGTTCAAGCTAGCGGCGGTCAGGGCTCCAGAGAAAGAAACCTCAAGCCCTTGATCCAGCTGCCTAACGAGAGCCTCCTCAGGTATTCATCAAGGCTCTTGGCAATTAAGCCATTGGCCGATACGACTATCGGTACAATGATCGCCGAGTCCACATCTCACATGGCCGACAACCTGGCAAGCCAAGATACTTTGGTTTATATTTGTCAGCTTTTACGACACGCGGGACCGTTATCAAAATCAAAAATCAAAATCAATTTTATTTGTGTAACATAGGTAATAAATACAGTTCTTAAATTAAAATAGGTCGCTATGCTATGCCAAGAGGCGTACAAATATATGGTTGCATGCGAAATAAAAAATATAAATCATGCGAGAGGTAAACACAAATTATTATATATATATGTCAAAATTAATAGCATAATGATAAAAAAACAAAAATGATAAAATGTCACAATATAAAGGAATTACTTCAGTCAATGTTTAGTTAAATAATCATAATTATCATAAATTACCATTGCTCTCAATATTCTACCAGAAATTGTCAATTGCGTGTATTCTCCAGTCAAAAAAAAAAAAAAAAAAAAGTCTACATTAGTTTATCATTCAGAAATTCATCAATCGTATAATAACATTTTTCAATTAACAACAGTTTTAATTTTTTTTTGAATTGTGTAACATTCAAATTTTTTATTACATCTGGCAATTTATTGTAAATGCGCGGTGCCATGCCTAAAACACTCTTTCTCACTAAGGCCGTCTTACAGCGCTGATTGCTTATAGAGTTTGCGTATTGGCTACGAATCGCAACATCTCGTAAAGTCGACACTTTTTCGAACAACCTCATGTTGGTTTTGACGAAAAGACTTATTTCAAAAATATATAATGATGGTAAGGTAAGTATTTTCAGCGATTTAAAGAATGGTACACAGCTATCATCAATTTTCAGACCACACATCGATCTTATGCATCTTTTTTGTGCCTTAAAAACGACATCTTTATCTGTAGAATTACCCCAAAAAACAATACCATATCGCAAAATTGAGGCTACTAGGCCGTGATATGCAACTAGTAGCGCATCCATATTTATATTTCTAGCAATTTGGAAAAGTGCGTATGCTGATTTATTTATTTTCTTACTTAGGTCATCTATGTGGGCCTTCCAGTTAAACTGATTATCAAGCAACAAACCTAAGAATTTTGCTACTTTAACTTCTTCAATGTCACAGTTACTATGTCTAATATTTACTTTTGGTACATCAGTTCTTTGGTGAAAGTGCATTATTTTTGTTTTCTTTAAGTTAATAACTAAATTATTTTTACTTAGCCAATTAATTATGTCAGATAGTGTATTATTTATGTCAACTTGATAAATATTGCGATCAATACATTTCACTATGGCAGTACTGTCGTCTGCAAACATAACCATTTGATGTTGAGTCACCTTTGGCAGATCGTTTATATAGATCAAGAAAAGAGGTGGCCCAAGGACGCTACCCTGTGGGATACCAAACTTTATTAATCTGGAATGAGATAAAAAACTCTTTTCAAATTTTGTTTTTTCACATATTCTTGCAATCTCTGTACATTGCATTTTGTTGGAGAGATAGGATTCGAGTAGTTTTAAAATGTTACCTCTGATACCGTAGCTACGCAGTTTCTCCAACAAGATGTCGTGCTGTACGTAATCGAAGGCTTTGGTCATATCTGTGTAGATGGCACAAATAGGAGCTTTTTGGTCTACTGCCAACATAGTGCTACGTAAAAAATCAAAAATAGCCATGTTGATCGTGGTATTCTTTCTAAAGCCATATTGTTCCTTGCATAATAAGTTAAATTTGTTGAGATAGTTATATAGAGACTTATAAATAATTTTTTCGAAAATCTTGGAAATTACAGAAATTTTAGCTATTGGCCTATAGTTCTTCATATTAGTTTTACTATCTTTTTTATGAAGTGGTTTAATAATAACTTTCTTCAAGTCTTCTGGATAAACCCCGTCAACAATGCAAAGGTTCATAATATGCGCTAATACGGGTGCTATAAGTCCATTTACAAATTTTATCACCTTTGTTGACATACCGTCAAATCCTACAGTACTTGTATTTTTAAGTGATCTTATAGCCGAAATCATGTCGTTTGTTAGAACCGGCTGCATAAACATTGATTGGCTTGTCAGATTAACTAATTTATTGTCGAATTCTATGTCAGTTTTAATATTATTCTCAATGTCATCTATAAAATAATTATTAAATGCATTTGCAATGTCAATAGGTTTTGAAAAGGTGTGGTTACTTTTATTAATTGTTATTATTTGTTCTTTATGAGAATTATTTTTAGGTCTATTGACAATTTGCCATGTAGCTTTCGACTTATTCTTCGAGGTTTTTATAAAGTAATCATTTTGAGCTTTTTGTGTGAGTCTTATAATTTTCCTATATTGTGAAGAGTATTTTATAAAGTTAGTTTTATTTTTTAATACAGGATTTAGTCTATATGTCCACAGTAATTTTCTTTGTTTTTTACTACAGCTTTTTATGCCGCTCGATACCCATTTTACGTTTTTATTAGTATGAATAGTTATTATTTTATTAGGGAAGCAAAGTTTGTAGAATAGGGAGAACGTTTCATAAAATCTTTTGTAAGCTATATTGGCATCATTACTTGCATATACATCCGTAAAGGTTAAACTTCGAATGCATTCTCGGAATTTTTTGAGGTTCTCTGTGGAGTAGTCTTTTTTTATAATTTTCCAGAATTTTAAGCGGCATGTTCTATTTATGGGAACCCTGAGTATCTGTGACGTGTGATCAGAAAGGATAAGATCTATAACTTCAGCTTTACATCCTCTTCGCAAGTTATGCGCAAAATGATCGATACATGTGTTACTACTGAGCCTGGTAGGTTGATTTATTTCTAATGTCAAGTTGTAACTAAGTAAAAAAATCTCTAGTTCCAAAGTAATCCTATTCCTTTTTAACGTATCAATATTTAAATCGCCACATAAAACAATTTTTTTACTATTTAACGAACATAACTTATTCAAAACAATGTCAAGCTTATCATAAAATGTCAAGTAATTGTATTTAGGAATTCTATAAACACAAATCACAATAATAGAGTGAGTTGTCAGTTCAATTCCACAAATTTCAAAAACACCTGACACAGAGTGCCTAGCAATATCTGGCAGTTCTTTATATTGATGCCCAGTTTTAACTAGAATACAAGTCCCTCCGCGATTTGATTTGCGACAAAAGAAAGCAGCGGGATGGAAACCAGGAACGTACAACAAACTCTCATGGCCAGATGTAATAAAATGTTCAGATAAACAGAGAACGTCTACAATAGTTCCTTGATTTTCAAGGTTTTTCAATTGAATAGTCAATAAGTCCGATTTGTTCAGCAAACCGGCAATATTTTGGTGCATAATATTGAGAGAACTTATGTCAACAAACATTGCGCGCAGCTCTGATCGATCCACCACCACTATATCAGGCTTATTGGCTACAATAGTCCTGTCAGTGATGATGGATTGATCCCAGTTCAATGTGATATTGCCATTTTCGAGAACTAGAGGTTGAGCACATACCTGAAGTACGGCACTTCCTTTTCCACAAGGCTATGCACATGGGGCCCATGCAGGGCCCGGAAAAACGTCCGTAAAGCTCTTTAATCTGCCATACTTCCCTGCGGTCGTTAGTGTCAAGCTCTCAAGTTTGCGCCAGTTCTCTTTGGCCAAGGAGAGACGGGTGAGGCCCTTGTCCACCGCGACAGCATGTCGATGCGTCCCCACGTCAACTTCTAGGAAACATTCCCTGAAACTGCATATTTCACGATTGTGGAGTCTTAGCATTCAAAAAGCTTCGACCCCCACACCTCCGTGGCATATACAGTCAACGTGGATAATGTCGTCAACAATGTGCGGGTCCTCCTATCCAAGGCGTCTAGTACTGTTTGAGTCCATTTAAGTATGCCGAAAGAGTCATCAAAACCGGCATTACCCAACCGTTGAAAGCGCGCACCTTATTTGCGCCTGATAAAAACTATTAAATACTTTTCGCAGGCGGCCAAAGCGGCCGAAGCGTTCCTTGAACGATAGCTTCATGTCAACAACATTGATGCTTAGCGCTTCCGACATACCCAAATACTTGTACGTTTCGGTAAGGTTGCTGAGAGGGATCTAAGATTTATGGAATCCGAAAGCTGTATTCCCACAAATTCCTTAATCCCCCCTCCCTTAACATGCATGACCGCACATTTGTCCACACAAATTCCTGATGGTGCTACTGAAAGTTTCAGTTACCTTCAGTAGCTCCATCAGTTGCAAATCATTGGGAACAAAGAGTTTCAGGTCATCCATGTAAAGAAGGTGAGATATAACCTGACCACCTTTTCTCTACCGATAGCCCAGACCTGAATCCTTCACAAGCGTGCTTATAGGGTTCGAAGCTAAACAGAACCAAAGTGGACTCAAACTATCGCCCTAAAAGATACCACGCTCTATCCGTATCTGTTCGCTATTCCTATGGATACGCGGGATACATCCTGGATAGCGAAGGACTGTCCTCCATTACAAAAAAAAACCTAAATTTCATGTGTTTTCCACTTACTTTTTGTTAAAATAAGCTTTATAATTCGTTGAAAGCCTGGCAGTGCGGCAAATACATTCAGTCAAAAAAGTATCGGGAATGGATGATTTGTTTATGGTTCCAATTTTTTTTTTTGTTGTTGTTAGATTAGCACAACTGTTTTCCATTTTGGCGCGGAGTTTGAGTTACATCTGTTAATAAGATTAAATACAGTGCTGTTTTTAATTATATCATATCTAGTGTGTATTGCGAATTTCATAATGGACAAAAACATCGAACAAAGAGTTTGTCCTAAATTTTGCATCGCCAATGGAATTTGGTGTTCGGAGTCACTGAAAATGTTACAGAAGGCTTACGGTGAATCGACTTTATCAAAAACACGCGCTTATGAGTGGTACAAAGCGTTCAAAAGCGGTCGAGGTGTGATAGAAGATTTGCCTCGCTCTGGTAGGCCATCAACGTTTGCAACTGAAGTTAACATCGCAAAAGTGAAGGAAATAGTGACTGACAATCTTGCCGGAAGGTCAAACGGTAAATAAAGAATATTAATCGGGCGTTATGCGGCGTTTAAGAGAGCAAATTAGATGAAAAAAGCCAGATTTGTGGAAAGAAAATTCTTGGATTTTGCACCACGATAATGCGCCTTCGCACAATTGTGAACGATTTTTGACCAAAACTCAACAAATACCATCGAGCAACCACCTTATTCACCAGATATGGCTCCAGCCGACTTCTTTATTTTTCCTAAACTCAAACTACCACTTCGTGGCACCCGTTTTCAATCAGTAGAAGACATAAAGGAAAATTCGCGGCGAGAACTGAACTCAATTCTGGAATAAGCATTTAAAAAATATTTTTATGATTGGATTATTAGTTGGCGTAAGTGTGTCGTTTCTGAAGGAGCATACTTTGAAGGTGATAAAATAAATTTGGATGAATAACTAATATTTTGTGTTTTATTGATCTTTTCCCGGTATTTTCTTGACAGAGTAGTATAATACATAGATTTTATTTGCTAAGAGTCTGGCAATGTGCCTTATGTGATACATTCAATAATAAAATTAAATTTTGGTTTTTATTTTTCCTCCCCTCAGTGAAGACCTAGGAATTCAATAAATATGTAAAATTGAATTTGTTTTAATGACTAGCACTGTTTTTCATTATAATACTGGCTATCCCTTTTTTAAAATGAACGTCGTTTGATTGATTTTTGTTGTTTTTTTTTTACAATGAAAGAAATAATTAATTCACATACCGAACAGACTTACTGTAGCCAGAAGTCATTAACTTATATTTTTTGTTTTAAAAAAATGCATAACTTTAATGGGCTAGCCACTCTCACTTGTTTTTATTAATATACATATTAAGCTAATCGAGAACATTTAATTTTTCACCATCGTAATTATATTTAGGATAATATGGGATTATCTGTGATACGGGCAAATCAACATAACCGCTAACTAATTTGGACTAAAATACCGTTTATCTCAGAATAGTGAATATCTCACTTACTGACTTTTAGCAATAAGCCGACGAAATATACATTTTAGTTGTATATTTTTTTCGGCTTTCTGAGAACCTTTTTTCTAAAGTTTTGGCCACAAGGAAAACGTAATTTTGGCTGAAAGAAAACCTCTAAAAAGTGTCTCCATTAGGCTATTATTGCTCCAAATGTTGATGCACAAGCTTCAATTATCCACAGAGATGCAGATGACGCAGTCCGTGCCCGCGACGGCTACGATTACGACGGCTACCGCCTCCGCGTGGAGTTCCCGCGCGGTGGCGGTGGGGGCGGAGGCCGAGGCGGCCGCGGAGGCCCTGAGCGCTTCGGAGCGCGCACCGCGACCCGAGGCCCACCGGCCCGACGCTCCGAGTACCGCGTCCTGGTCACTGGACTGCCACCGTCCGGCTCCTGGCAAGATCTGAAGGATCACATGCGGGAGGCCGGGGATGTCTGCTTCGCGGACACCTTCAAGGACGGCACGGGCGTGGTGGAGTTCTTGCGTCATGAAGATATGAAGTATGCTGTTAAGAAGCTTGATGATTCGAGATTCAGAAGTCATGAGGTGAGTGGTCTGGCTAATATTCAAGCACTAAGTCTAAATAAATTCAAATCGTTCATAAAACGGAAGTTATGCCTGAAAGCCTACTATCATGTTAATCACTATCTCGAAGATAAAAAGGCTTGGGATTAAGCTGCTCCAATTAAATTTGCTCTGTGAATGGCGAAATTTCGGACTTCGCTTGTTTATTGTTGATTCCTTTCTTGTATACACTGTGACATTGAATGATTTGACATGTATTTTATTATTTTTGACTTTATTTTATGTGACATTTACTGATTTGACATGAATACTTATTTCATTAAGTATTTTACTTTTTATTATCATTGTGACATTTAATGATTTTTGTGATTTTTATTTACATTCATTTTGAAAAGAACTTGTTATTAATTTTATTTGATTATTGTGAATGTGGGGACCATGTGGGTCACATTTTTATTTTTTGTTTATTTTTTCCCACAACTGTCTGGCAGTTTGAGTACTATAAGCGACCTACCCAAATGTCCTTTCTTTGGTATTGTTCGTCGTTTCGTTGAGCTCCTTGAGTTATAAGTCGAGCTACACGATAACTGACAAATGCTTGCAATGACTGGACAGGTCCACTCAAATCTGTGTGGTTCTTTCTTCAAAAGACCATCTCAGACACTAATCTGCATACTGCACTAATCCTCATGTGAATTGAGCAAGATTATGTCTGGACTTCAAAAGAGACTATGACCTCTGAGTTTGTTTCGGCTGTTTCTTCTCAGAGTAGTCAGGTACGAAACACCGGCCCCATCTAGTTTTAAAAAGTGACGTGTAAAAGTGTTTGTAAAAACCTACTTGCAAAATAAACATCATTTATCATAACCAACTTTGGGTCATAATTTAAGGAACATATAATTTTGCAGCAAAACTGATGAAAATCTATGATGTGAAACTTTCAGGACAGTCCTTTATATAGCTTATTAAGCAGTCTGACTCTATCAACTCATAGTGAACACTAATAACAAGTTCTAAATATGCCCTTACAAATATCAATGTGGCTGTATATTCAAGCTACTAAATAAAATGTAAAACTACCGTTTTACATACTTCTTTATTTCCCTATTTCAGCCCCAACAAAAACCTAATCAAATTCAAAGTACTCAACGCCCATTCGTGACCAAAACAAAGTTCGATAATATTGTCAGAAACTTTTCAAAACCCATTACTATACATTCTAAAGTTTGTAGGTAGTTAAATGATACGACTCTATGAACAGGTATATTGTAGACAGACATGCAATTATATTGATCCACCTCCAAGCTAGGGAGGTGTCAAGGTGATATACCTTTGTTCTCTATTGATTTTACCATCTATGGCTCGAGTAACTATGTAGTTGTGTTGTAGTAGGGGAGGAAGCTATGCTAACTGTGTTGAGTCACTGAAAGAGTTCAATGAATTTGGATGAATGATGAATAGGTAGATAATTGAATTTATGATAACAGTTATGTTAACATTCGTTTTTTAGGAATCGAGTTAAAAAAGATTAATTAACTTTACTTTAATACTATAACTTATGAAGAAACACTCATGATTTTATTCATAAATAATAGTGGTGTTGTCTGTTTGAAAAATACCCTTAAATAAAATATCATAAGTCTGAACTACCAATCTTAATGTATTACTTCGACTCATTAATTTGGCCATATTATAAAAAACAAACTATCGTATTACGTAAACACTGATAAGATGACTGATATTTATATCCGTGAATATACATTTACGCATCAAATATATCTTCAAAGCAAATAAATTATTTAGATTTATTTATACAACATGAATCCCAAAAGCTTGCTTAGTGTCCTTGTTCATCCCTGATGTAAAACCAGTAACTGGTACTATTCCAAATAAATAACCGACAATTCGTTATGTTCTCTGATTAGGTTATTTTGCATTATTTCCTTGATACGTTTGCCGATGTGTCTGCTGAACTTGTAAATAGTTGATTTGCAGCATGTTCTTGTTTCCATATTTATTAATAATATAGATAGTAGTCTCCTAATACAGGCTTTTTCTTTGTTTAAAAGGAGGCTCCAATCATCAACTTGTTGTTCTGATTTGATTAAGAAATAAACAAATTTTTATATTTTTTTTTATAGATAGTGCGTACAATGACCCATCTTACATATTGTGTCGCATTCACTGCGTCATTGATGGTTTGCGTAGCTGAATTTTGTGGCCAACATATCGACGATTTGCTAAGAAGTTAATGAGCATACATAATATTATGTGGTTGTTTGTGCAGGGCGAGGTGTCGTACATCCGTGTGAAGGAAGACTACGGCGGCGGCGGCGGCGGCGGCGGAGGGGGCGGCGGCGGCGCCGACCGGTACAGCGGCGACCGCGACAGGTGAGCCACACTACTGTTCTCTCCACTCCAAAGGTTCAGTCAAACTGTTACGGACAAATCATGGGCGCGGCGGAGGCGCTACTCCCTAACGCTTCGTCCTTATATTCGGATCTATCCGTCTCCCTCAATCGCACGAACGAAGTGTTAGAGAGTAGGGCCCCAGATACTATCCTGTGTAGCTAGTCTGCAACTTGTCCATACCGGTTTGTCCGAACCACTCACTTATCTAAGTCATTGGTTAAGTAGAGACAGAATGGGATTATGGTCCAGTCAGAATGTCAAACTTGCTCTCACAGAGATGATGCCCGAGTGACACTAATCGTCAATTTACTGTAATACAAAATATCCCATACGACTCTATTTAAGAATGACAGGGTTGATGAAATGTTTAGACAATGTAAGTTGGTTTTGATATTCAATTGAGTAATAAATGATTTGTGTTGACTCGTCCTAGTCCGCGTGTGCGCAGGTCGCGCTCGTACTCTCCGCGGCGGCGCGGGTCGCCGACGTACTCGCCCGTGCGGCGCAGCTACTCGCGCTCGCGCAGCCGCTCGCGCGACCACGCCTACTGAGCGCACAGGTCAGTCAGCACACTACACCACGAGAATACAACTCGACACATTTCTGTAGCATTACAATGACCGTTACTCAACTTTCTTGTAGTCTTAAATGCTAAACATCATAGCAATGCGAAGCTAGAATTACTACTTTCTCAGTATAGAATTTCCAGGGGAATAAAAGACAAATTGCAATAAAATCTACTAAAGAACAGGCAAGACACAGTCGTGCAAACAAAAACATGTGGAGGGGACACCGATGCGCAAACGCTTACCACGTATTCAGTACATCATTCTGAAAGAGAGAAATTTTACATTGGTAATTTATGATGAAAAATGTATCTGGCTCAGAATGATGTAGGTACTGTATACATGGTGTTGCACGTTGTTGCGTTTGTGGTCCTTCCATTATGTATATGAATTCAACATGACATGTAGTCAAACCTGCAATACTGTAAATATGACTGAACTGGCTGATTTCATAATATTTTAATTATCTTCCAAGTTATAGAAAATTACGTAATTCATCATTTTGTACTAAAACATATTTGTATAACCGCTTGCGATGGAGCCGGGCCGGTTATATTTTAATTGAAAGATATCTTTGGGGTTGTTGGATATCACACTGCTCAATTGTCTAGTATAATCTAATAAAGTACACATTCACGCATAACTAATTTTATATGTGTAGGGCCCTAGCTTAGGTAAACATTGGCTAAATTGATTGTATTTGTAGTGAAATTAATGGCTAAAATCCGTATTATCTATATTTTTACGGTCTTAGAAATATTTTTACATAATATGCGACAGCTATATTTACAGTAAAGGATAAAGGAAGGATACACTGGATATAGCAGTTGACAGCTTATTGAAAATTACACTGGACTTCTCAGGACTTTTTCGAAATAATTGAAAATATCTCTGGACTTAAGGATATGGATTTCATATGGATTTATCAGGTTTGCGGGAATACAGACATACTTTGGCAATGGTATCCTTGAGATAGCTTTTACGAGTTATTATGATTTTCGTTTGTTTGTTTTGCCTTAAATAAGTTTGATTTTTTTATGCTTATAAATGAATTTTAAATGCATACTCAATATTTAGTTTTATAAACCAAACAACCTTATCTAAATGATGAGGATAAGGCAGATTAATATATTATTTTAATATTATTATCAACTTATAATCGTTTATGTACACTTTAAAAAGAAATACATGTACTAAATACATATTTAATTTTGTAATATTAAAATCTTTCTCTAAGTCAGTCCGGATTCGGTAAGATCACTCTGTCTCTGGATTCGGTAAGAAGACTGGCGTCAACTCGCTGCCCCATTACTAGCTCGCACGCAGTAGGAAGCACATGGAGCCCACTAGCGGTAGCTACATGTGGTTGCTGCTCGTGCCAGCGAGGTGTTACCGTATACAACTGAAGGTCTATATTTCGACAGCTGACGGAGCGGCGGGCGGCGACGCGGCGGGGGAGCCACACTCTGCTAGACTTAAGAGAGCATATTAATGTATTATTAGTTCGTCAAGCTGGACGGCACTCTGTTACCGACCACGTCCATGTACGTCATGTACGTCATGTACTGCCGACCGCTGTGCCGCACGCCACATGCCGCCGCGGCAACGCCACAGCCACAAGTTACTTATAAACATATCTTCAGTAGTACATAGACGTGGTCGCAGTTTAGTGTTTAGAGTCGGTTATTTAGTAACATTCGGGTTAACGGTAGATGTTTGTTGCGACGTGGGCGCCCTCTGTGTCGTCGGGAGCGCGACGCAGCACACACGGAGCTGCGCCGCGCGCCTGAACGTTATAACTTGACACGATGACTGTTTATAATTAAAAGCATTTTCTTTTGTTTCATCCACTGTGGATTGGGCTCGTTGGATGTGCTTGGCTGGAGGTGTGAGTCAGGATGCCGTAGAGGCCTCGCGTGTAGGATCGGATCGGATCTCTGGCGGACATTTGAATATTTGTCGCGTGGATGTAATGTTCCTTTCGGATGTTGGATGTTGGTATTGCGCTCGGAGCGGCCCGGCGCGGTCACTACGCACCTTCCGCGCTGGATCAGGATCAGGACCTTTGGGTATGAATATTCAAATTAATTGCAAAATAACTTATGTTGAGTGCACGCTCGGTACAGAGTATTAATGTTTGTTTGGATATCCTTAACTCACACTTTATTTGCTTCTCGATGTCTGCCGTTTATTTCCTAGACGTAGGATGTCGGTTCAGTGACGATATGAGAGAATTTTTCTATTAGCTTTGCTCATTAGTGTGTTAGACCTAACAATTCAGTGTCATATATAAATAATTAGCATGCTTTATGAGCTTTCATACAACCTACATGCGTGTCAGCGAGACGAAGAGTGTTTGGGAGGATGCCCGAGAATGGATGTTGTTTTAAAATTGACATTATGTATAAAGTAATACAGAGTAATAATGGAACGTGATGTTAGGAGACAAAGTTAAATCACAAATGTATTGTAACGTGCGCGTCGCCGATGCTCGATATCATATAGATGTATTGTGTGGACATTGTAATTTAGGTACTGGATCTGCATTCCAAAGACCAACACAGTTTGATGGACTTAATAAATTCCTTACAAAAGAATTTGTATGTTTTTCTTTTCTGTTTACCTATAATTTCCTTTATTCGCATAAGACATCACCAATAATAGTGTAATATGTTCTCTTATGAAAAGTTCTTCACAAAAGAAAGTCAAATCATGTGTAACACACATAAACCTGCATTTCTTACTGCACTCCATTTAATTACTTGATTATCTATTTGTTAACATTTTTAAAGAAGTTATGAGTTTGCAATAACAGATTACTTATCTTCTTAGCTCGCTATGAGAATTAAAACAACGTAATTTTAAATAGAATTTCCTATATTTATGTACACAAGCCTAGCATTAAATTACGTAAATAATTAGTCTTATAAACGACACACACTTTAAATCTTGAACCCCGAGTGGATGGCGCAGGTTCCGAACGTGAGGTTCTCGTACGTGACCTGTCTGAAGCCCGCGTCTTCGATCATAGACTTGAACTTCTCCTGGGAATAGAATAGAATACACAAATTAACTCAGAAATTAAACATTCCTGTTTTTCCTGATGAAAGGTGTAGGGTTACAGACTTTTATTTTTACATAATTTTTCTGCCGGATGCCGGCGCAAATCTGCGGGTCCGCATATCACAAAGCTGGAGCCCTGAGACAGCATGACGGGGTCGCGGCAGACCGAGGAGAAAATAGCAGGACGTCTTGGATGGCTTTCTCGTTAATTGACGAACAGAGGCGTAAGACTGAGAAAAGTGGAAAGAATGGGAGAGGCCTTTGCCCAGGAGTGGGAGTTGGGACAGTTCAGGCTAAGAAAAAAAAATACGCAATGAAAAAAGGTCTTTCCTTTCATAGTAAAACAACCCGGTTCAACTTGGTCTTCACGATATAGGATTTTCCATATCGCACTAAATAACTTCCACGCCTGGCAATTAGATGTCCAATGCTAGGTTAACTGCTTCATTGCTTCATTTTATCAGGGCCGCGCCGCCCCTGTGTGCGAAGTGTGCGGCGCACACAGGCGCCAAGACAATAGGGGCGCCGCCATCGAAATTATTTTTGTTACACTTACACAACAACATTCTTTCTAATAGAGTATCGATTAGTAAGTAGGTACACTATGTCAATAGCCGCAACATATGCCTTGTAAATAACAAAATGGGGGAGAAATCGGTGAATGTACATAAAATTAGATCACACGACTGAAGTAATAAAATGAAAACTACTGGGCCAAACTATGTTAAATTTTTATGGGACCAAATGGCAACTATTCCGCATCAGACTAAGAAGAATCCGTAAATCGGATCATAATTCTCTGCGTAATAATAAAAAAAATAAGTTAATACCATTCGAATTGAGAACCTCCTCCTTTTTGAAGTCGGTTAAAAACATTACAAAACATAGTTAGTGCGCTAGTTGTAAAAGTCTCCCAAGATAATATTCACGTTTGTGGTTTATATTTACGGTTTGGGTTTTAGTTTATACCAACGGAAGTGTGTACAAGGTGCGCATTGGTTTTTTTATAATAAAAATAAGTTCTAGCACTAAAACCAATATACAGGATGGAATTTTTAACGAATGTTCCCTTTGAGTATTTGCTATCTCCAGTATTCAGAGTACTTTTTCTCCAGGTGGCATTGAAAAAATCCACCTGTATAGTTTGTGTGTTAATGATTGTTTTAAGATTTATTTCGGTCAAAATTAACAAATAATAAAAACAAAAATATGTATGGTGGGATGACAAGTGCGACATGTAACGGGGATGCACAAGAAAGTGTGTCATATTAACTTTGTCGCAATGAGCTGATCTGAAGCAATGACTACACTATATTATGCGGCTCGTGTCGTACCGATCTACACTTAACCACGCAGTGGTGCTCACCGACAGACTGAGCAGCTTGCTTCAAACTGAGCAACTTTCTTCGTGAGACCAACATTGTAATCGCGATAACAATGACGGTTCTATGGAGAAAGTTGTTCAGTTTGATGGTCGTACTCGTATTCGATTCCAACCGGCTGACAACCCGGTTATTCTGAACATGCCCAAACATGTGTAGCACCTCTAGGCCCGGCCACATACCTGGTCAGGGAACTGACGGATGCTTTCAACGAGATACTGGTACGGCTTCCACTGGCCCGCGAATAGCTGGCCCAGCACCGGGATCACTTGGAACGAATACTGGTCGTATGCCCTGCAGGATAGATAGATCATACATCAACATCGGCATAAAGGGCGCACTACTACAAATGCTAGATAATCATTTGAGAACGAATGTTCCGTCATCGTGAAAAATCGCCGCCTAGAATCTAAAACTGAAATAAGAACTCTGTGGCTCAAGTTTTAATAATAGCTTATTTAGTGGCACTTTGGACACTAACATGATCTACAGTGTCCAAAGCATGAATGATTTTGTGTCACCACATTTTGGGACAAAAATAATACCTACCACTGTAATGTACTGTTGGGCAGTTGGCTGAACTCTAGGCACATGAAGCGGCCGCCGGGTGTCAGCACTCTGTAAGCTTCCTCAAGGACCTGCAAAACAAACAATATTCATTTAGTACAATTATGTGAGCAGTCCAGCCTGGCTAAGTTTCGATGCGCGGCGAGTCAATGTCGACATGCCTTCTGAGAAGGTGGCTCTGAGGTTAACTAGTAAAATATCGGTCTTAGGCTCCGCTCCCACCTCCGATGAGGAAGAGGTTCATCTATCAGCAGGACTTCGCCCACAGCTGGGTATCATCAGCCTACACCAGTCCACAGCTGGTCATAGGCCTCTCTTTGTATGTGCCAGCCTCATCCAGGTTTTACTCGCGATGGCAACAATATCGTCGGACCATCTCGCTGCCGGACGACCAACACTTCTCCCTAGCTATCGACAATATTCTCGCCCAACAAACATTCATTAAATGTACTTAGGTCCCGTATCAGTAGAAGAAATATGTCTTTGAAGCCATCAATATTGAAAGTTTCTTGACAAGCTACTTACTACAGAGCAGTCTGCCTAGATAAACGTACATGATCAATATGAGTACAGTTCCTAATGCCGAAGGCGACGGTGTAGGCGTCGTAGCTATCGTCGGGCAAGGCCAGCTGCTCCGCGTCCCCGCACACCCAGTCTATCGCCACGCCGCAGCTCTCGGGCGTATAGCCTAGTCTGGAATAAGAGAGTAATCACCATAAATAAACAAACATGACGTCTGTGCTCCCTGATTTATTAGCCAGAGGAGTACCTATAGTAGGTACCTACTTACATCCACATTTCGCCTGTTAAGTTAAAAGTCCAATTTAATAGACCCATGGCTTTCGATCCCCAGAAACGCCTGCCGCCGCCGTGCTATTGCACCAACCGCAAATAATAAGTTTGTAATAGTAAAATCGCTTTTTTTTTTGTTAATAAACTTCATATTGACGGTTTACAGATTTTTCCCTTTACATGTTCTATGAATTATTTTGGTTTTTCAATTGTATTTTTTTGTTTTGCTACATTGTTCTCAGATAATATAGGTACCATCTCAACATGAATGATGTAACCAAGATTTTGTAACAATATTTTGATTTAAAAGAGTGTCCATGGAGTTCCTTGCCCGTTCTTCTCCATAGAGATCTACGCTAGGGAATGGGCAACCTACTCTCAACCGCCAGGGCACATTCAAGTCAAGAAAAGACGTAGGTTTCCAGTGAATGATAGCTTTCTAGTACATAATACTCACACATAATAATAATCATAATAATATGAGCTATGCGATTATATAACACTAAAGAGATTGAATCTATACAATGCAAAGATAGGTAGTTGTACAATCTTCAGCAGCTCCAACAATACCCTATAATGCTATCAATTTATGCGCGCTGTCCTTGTGGAGCAGGACCAGCATTGAGCCAAGCATTTTTATCAGCGATATAATCGCTCAACTTGTAATAAGCTTGCTTACATAGTGTGCGTTTAGTGTGCGTTTCGATGTCGAAACACGGCGTTTTTAAAAAAAAAAAAAATATGCCAAGATTTTGTAAAAATTTGTAAAAGTTGATTATCAAAACCATACATCTGTCAAAGATATGGTTAAAAAGTTACAAGGGTTTGAACGTGGCCGTGCCATCGAAACGCGGAGAACCGCGCGACCACGGAGATCTTTAAAACTAATCGTTGCAGAGACTTGATATAGTACAAGATGCCATAGGAATCTTCTGTGACCTTTCGAAGGCATTTGATTGTGTAAATCACGAAACCCTGATCTTGAAACTTGAGCATTACGGTTTAGGTAAACTTGCGCTCAGTTTAATAAAATCGTATTTGAATGATAGACAGCAGCAGGTACAAATAAATGGAGTCAACTCAATGGGTTTAAAAGTAAAAATGGGTGTACCACAAGGTTCGATATTGGGTCCCTTCCTCTTTTTAGTGTATATTAATGACCTACCCCATTTATTTAACAACCATCCGCATATGGTGTTGTTTGCTGACGATACTTCTTTAATATTTAGGATAAACAGACGTGCCACTAATCATGACGACGTAAATAACGCCCTACTGCAGGTCCACAATTGGTTTACCGCCAATAATTGAGTACTAAATGGAAAAAAGACTAAGTGCATTAGATTTGCTCTACCAAATGTCAAAAGTAGTGATTGTGACATAATATTGAATCAAGAGAAACTAGAATTTGTCGATAAAACGGTTTTCTTGGGAATCACGCTCGATTCAAGGTTACAATGGGGTCCTCATTTAACATCTCTTGCAGGACGGCTGAGCTCAGCAGCATATGCTGTTAGAAAAATCCGTCAATTCACTGATATTGATACCGCGAGGCTAGTCTATTTTAGTTATTTTCATAGTATTATGTCATACGGTATTTTACTATGGGGACGGGCTGCAGACATCGAGTCTATATTTATTCTGCAGAAAAGAGCCATCAGAGCCATTTATGAATTACGTAGACGCGATTCTCTAAGAGAACTGTTTAAGGAAATTAATATCATGACAGTACCTTGTCAATACATCTATGAAAACATCATGTACGTTAGGAAAAATCGGCATTTATTCAGTAGAAGAGGTGACAGACACCACTATAACACTAGAAATAGGGACCAACTAGTTCAGCCAGGTTTCAGGCTTGCTAAAGTAGATTCATCTTTCATGGGGTACTGTTTGAAATGTTACAATAAAATACCTCCCCACATTCTTCAACTGAACGAGACGAAATTTAAATCTTTTATAAAACGCACACTATGTAGGCAAGCATATTATAAGTTGGGGGATTACATTGATGATAAAAATGCTTGGCTAAATGCTGGTCCTGCTCCACAACCATAGGGGGGGGGGGGGGGGGCAAATTAATTGATTGTTTGGGTCGGGCATTATTTGAGTCCATCGACACGTAAAGAAGAAGATGAAGAATTGATTCTCATGTTAATGTTTTGTGGAAGCTGCAGAAGATTGTAAAAATATACTTGCATTATATAGATTCCAGTTCATAATATTATATAATTGCATAGCACATGTGTGAGTACTTTGTACTGTTCAGCCACCATTTACATTTATTTATATTTCATTGACTTGAATATGCCTTGGTGGCTGAGAGAATGTCATGCTCACTTAAATGTCTCGCTGATGGTGGCGGGTGTGTCGGGTCATTTAGTTCCCTTCAATATGGTTGAGTTGAATGGCGCCGGTACATGCGTCATGTTCGTGAACGGGCGCTGTCAGTTGGGACTGGTCATCTCTTAGCTGCCAAGGTTCATTTTAATTACTTTATTCGTAAACTGTTGATCTAATCTTTTACTCTGGACGCTCTTAGTGTGCACGTCTTTCTACATCGTTCTCACATATATGTATAATCTCAAAATTAAAGATGTAACCAAGATTTTGTAACAATATTTTGTTTTTAAAAGAGTGTCCATGGAGTTTCTTGCCCGTTCTTCTCCATAGAGATCTGCGCTAGGGAATGGGCAACTACAGTACTTTCTCAAGTTATTATGCCTTGTGACTGGGACTGTAGCTTTGATTTTCTTTTTTGAATTTTTGACATTCAAAAGTGCCGTAATGGTCTAATTGAAATAAATGCTTTGAGTTTGAGTTTGAGTTTGAGTAAATAACAGATTAAAATTGTAAAACTATAGAAAAAAAAAATTGGCTTATATTTTAGGAGCTGTAAGACAAAGCCCATGGCTGCGCCATTGAAACGGTGAAAAACACGTTATCGCCGATATCTCGTTAGAAAGGCATCATAAAGGTCTAAAGTTTTTTGTACTTAAAACCTAAATTTGAATTTGTAAAAATATGCGAAAAAATCCAAGGTTTATAATTCAGGAGCTGTAGTACGGTATCGCTTAGAAATAAGTCGCGATTATTTACCTAAGAAATTAGGTAATAGCTAGATCTTTTTTGTAAAAAAAAACCGATGATTAAGTAGAACTACCGATAATACGCAATTTTTTTTTATTTTTTTCAAAATTTAGGACCTTTTACTACGTTTTTAATGTTTCGATAGGGTGACCATGATTTATTGTTTACAGAAAGCTTTCCACATATTTTAAGAAATTATTTCTCAAGGATTATAAATTAAATTAAAATGAAAAGTCGTATGTTTATTTCTTATTAACATAATGATGTTTTTGTATTGTATCGTTTCATTTTAGTTTATTTATTTTTAATTAAAAAACACATAAATCACCGACTATTCAGTTAGGTGCTTTTTCAGCTATCAAGCAAAGGTAGCTTAATAGCTGAAAAAGCGCTAAAATTAAAAAAAAGTCACTGTTTTGAATTTGTCTAAAGGATTTGAAATATATGTATTATGCCAGAAATAATACCTGTAATTAAGTCACGGATTCCAACATCAATTTACCCTGATAAACAGTGTTGCCGTTCAATCAATGTCTGTTCTGGACAATCTAGTTTGTGGCTACATGTAAGAAAAAAGTTGCCAGTTTTGTAAATAAATCTCTTTCAAAATTCCGCTAGAAGTGGCTAAAGTACTTTTGGCCAGCTACTGCTATCCTATTACTATTGTTATGTATTACAATATAGGCATGGGGGATAAATGGGTTAATTTTTTTTTAAATAGTATTAAACATTTAATAGAAGCTGACTAAAATAAAGTGTACCTACAGTTAGTGAAACATTGTCAATTTATAAAGTAAAGTCTACAATGTCACCTGGAGATTTTGTAATTTCTTCGTCAATGGATGATGACGTGGATGGTATTTCACTTTGTTTTACCGATTTGACCGTTTTTGTGACTTTGTTTCAAACTTCAGGCGACAAAACATAATTACACAATAAACTTCTATTAGTAATAAAAGTAGGTTTAACAATCTAAAAATCAGCCAGAAGTAGCTAGATTTATTTTGGTGGCTGAAATGGTTTTCTTTTTGGCTAAAACCGTTGAAAATCCGCTAGATCTAGCCACAAGGTGGCTAAAACGGCAACACTGCTGATAAACTCAAAAGATGATATAGCATAAGTCGAAATACTTTCATTGCTGAGCCACCCTTAGACTGTTTTTAAATAAACAACCAACATCATGTTATGACATTCGGGCTTTCATATTTAAAACTGTTACTTTTTTTGCGGCAGCATTCTCAAAATGATTAAACATAGTACGACATTGAATTGCACTGAAGGAATCAACAATAAAGGCTACACACACTACAGTACACAGGAGCGAACGGAGACACCGGCTGTCTAACCAATCACAGCAGTCCAATATGTGCGCTCTAAAAGAGATATCCCGTTACTCCCGTAGTCGCGCCCCGTCCCCGCCAAAGTTGTTCGCCCGGTTACAACCGGGCACCGGCACTTGCAATGACCAATCAGGCCTGCAGGCCTGATTGGTCATTACAAGTGTCATTGCTTAGTAAGTAATTCCAGAATGATTTCTTAGGACGATAATAAAACCGGAATGCACGCAAGTTCTGAACAACCTATGACAATACATCATCTAACATATGGTCTAATAAATGATTAAGAGATTAGAAAAACAGAGTAATTTTAAACCAAGCATACTTTACAGTCGTATTAAAAAATATGATATAAAAAAAAAATCTTAGTGTAAGTAAATAATCTGTGATTTGTGATTTAGTCAGAAATATATATCTTAGTTTTAGTAAACAATCTGTGATTTGTGATTTAGTCAGAAATATATATCTTAGTTTTAGTAAACAATCTGTGATTTGTGATTTAGTCATAAATATATATCTTAGTTTTAGTAAACAATCTGTGATTTGTGATTTAGTCAGAAATATATATCTTAGTTTTAGTAAACAATCTGTGATTTGTGATTTAGTCAGAAATATATATCTTAGTTTTAGTAAACAATCTGTGATTTGTGATTTAGTCAGAAATATATATCTTAGTTTTAGTAAACAATCTGTGATTTATGATTTAGTCATAAATATATATCTTAGTTTTAGTAAACAATCTGTGATTTGTGATTTAGTCATAAATATATATCTTAGTTTTAGTAAACAATCTGTGATTTGTGATTTAGTCAGAAATATATATCTTAGTTTTAGTAAACAATCTGTGATTTGTGATTTAGTCATAAATATATATCTTAGTTTTAGTAAACAATCTGTGATTTGTGATTTAGTCATAAATATATATCTTAGTTTTAGTAAACAATCTGTGATTTGTGATTTAGTCAGAAATATATATCTTAGTTTTAGTAAACAATCTGTGATTTATGTGATTTTTAAAGAAATTAACATATATTTTTGTATCTTATCGGTTTTTTCTATATTTTTACCATTTTTTAGAAATTCAATCTGTTATTTACCTTTATTTGACAAATTTATGGTTTTGGGAATCAACTTTTACAAATTTTTACAAAATCAAGGCATTAAAAAAAAAAAAAAAACGCCGTGCTCGCGCCATCGAAACGCACACGTGCGTTAAATGCATGTTCTAAATTTCGTCTCATTTAGTTCAAAAACACTTTGTGGAATTT
This sequence comes from Xestia sexstrigata, assembly GCA_941918905.2. Classification (NCBI taxonomy): domain Eukaryota; kingdom Metazoa; phylum Arthropoda; class Insecta; order Lepidoptera; family Noctuidae; genus Xestia; species Xestia sexstrigata. The sequence goes on along the minus strand of OW799221.2, from coordinate 773,436 downwards.
TATTATAGCATCTCAAACAGAAAGATGAGTCTATATAGTATATATGGTGGAATTTTGTAATGCCACCTGGAGGGAAAGTACTCTTAATACTGCAGATAGAAAATTTTACTCAAAGGAAACATTCCTTTATTTTAGAATAGAAAGCAAACTGCATTCAAAGATTTTCGAAAATTATCTTCTCCCACACCCGGGAATCGAACCGGCTAAAATCTGAAAAAATTATACCCTGTACTTTTATTGCATCGATCGTTAGGGTCAATTATAAGGATGAAATCTCTCTAACAAACATGATAAATTAATTGAAAGGAAAACCAGGAAATCTTAAATTAATTTAATTATTTACAAAAAATGGTAAACTTTAATTATTGACCTCCTTCAATATAAGTCTTTAGAAAACATCGTGAGGAAACCGGCATGTCCTAGAACCAAAACATTCGAAGACAAGTGCGCCGCGTGGTGGATTCCACATCCCATTCCCATTCCCTCTCATCGAGAGGAGGCCTGTGTCCCAACTAATTAGTTGCTCGAAATGGGCTCCATTCTCTTGGATACACAATTTTTTTCTTTTAACGAATTAATTTCTAGTAACCTTTAATAAAGTGTTGTGGTGAATATTATAAATCGTATTCTGAACTTCAACTCTCAACTCGTTGTCATTCGCATCAGATTTTATGTAAATTTGATTTTTTACATATCCCCACAAAAAAAAATCTAATGGGGTGAGATCTGGCGATCTCGCAGGCCATCTGATTGTGCCGTTTGTACCAATCCAGGTATTAAAATGGTTATTAATGTAGGCAGTAGTGATTCTGCTGTTATGTGCTGGAGCACTGCACCATCTTGCTGTAGAATTATTTGGTTTCGCTCTTCCTCGGGGAAACCATTTAACTCGTTTCTTAAGAGATCCAGTATTTCAATATACTTGACAGTGTTTAAATGACCTTCGTACACGTGGACTAACACTACATTATTTCTCATAATTCCGCACCAAACGTTGAAAGAAAATCTTACTTGATTGTTAGTTCCATGAACACGAACAGGATTCACTCGAGACCAATAATGGTTATTGCGGCGATTGTACATGCCATTATTGCTAAAGTTGGTTTCGTCAGACCATACAATGTTACTCAAAAAATTAGGGTTTCGGTCAATTTCTCCAAGCATGTTTTCACAAAATTGTAATCGTCTCTCACGATCCCCAATATGCAATTTTTGCACCAACCGACCTTCACGATAGCATTTATACTTATACTTTTTCAGCACTTTAAGTACGCGAGTGTGGGTTGTTCCTAATTCATCGGCAGCATCTCTACTTGAAGCCTTCGGAAATGATTCAAAGTATGTAAAACATCTAGTTCAAAATCGAAATAGTTTTGCTGAATAGTTTGCCGTCTCTTCTTGAAACCACCCGTATTCTTTAAATTTTCTACCATTCTTTTCAATACGAACCGAGTTGGTGCCTGTCGGTCTTGATATCTCTCTCCATACCACCGCAGAGCTAGATTCACGTTTTTGTTATTTAAAAAATAAGCTTCCATTAAATCAAACTGTTCTTGATAAGCCATTTTCACCGTGAGACAAAATGTGAAATGAGTTGTAAAAACAATCAAATGTGAATAACAACTGTGACAATCTAATTTTCAAATTATAATCTAACATTCCTTATTTAAATTACCTCATACACGCAGCTACGAGTATGTCGCAAAGGAGTCTGCATTACAAAAGATGGATGTTAGTTAAAGAGCTTTAACTTGACTCATTGAATTTGTAACTTCAAATTTCCTGGTTTTCCTTTCATTTAATTTATCATGCTTGTTAGAGAGATTTCATCCTTATAATTGACCCTAACGATCGATGCAATAAAAGTACAGGGTATAATTTTTTCAGATTTTAGCCGGTTCGATTCCCGGGTGTGGGAGAAGAGAATTTTCGAAAATCTTTAAATGCAGTTTGCTTTCTATTCAAAAATAAAGGAATGTTTCCTTTGAGTAAAATTTTCTATCTGCAGTATTAAGAGTACTTTCCCTCCATGTGGCATATCCGTGGGACGCCCTGTATAGTTGGTCCCTATTTCTAGTACTGTAATTATGTCTGTCACCTCTTTTACCAAAAAGGTGCAGATTTTTTCTGACATTATGTTTTCGTAGATATGTATTGACAATGTACCGTCATGATACCAATATCCTTAAACAGTTCCCTTAGAGAATCGCGCCTACGAAGATTATATATGGCTCTGATGGCTCTTTTCGGCAGAATAAATATAGACTCAATATCTGCAGCCGTCCCCATAGCAAAATGCCATAAGATATTATACTATGAAAGTAACTAAAATAGACTAGTCTAGCGGTATCTACATCAGTATTTTGACGGATTTATCCAATGGCATATGCTGCTGAACTTAACCGCCCCGCAAGAGACGTTAAATGAGAACCCCATTGTCATTGTAGCCAAGCGTAATCCCCAGGAAAACCGTTGTATCTACGAATTCAGGTTTCTCTTTATTCAATATTATATCACAATCACTACTTTTAACATTCGATAAAGCAAATCTTATGCATTTGGTTTTTCAGTAGCGCGTGCCGCGCTAAGACGAGTGGTCATACTCGTCACGTATAAGTTAATATCTCACAATCTTTTTAAAAATGCCACGAACGTATTGCGCGGTATACGGCTGTTTGAATTTTTTACACAATTAAATTCAATGGTGTCGATTCTGTTGTGCACAAACTAAACTTAATTTAGGCTATTGCTATCTTTTTCTCTCTAATAAAACGAGAAAGAGACGGACGTAATTCAGAGCTGTAAAATTTAATTGGAACTAATATTTCCATACAAATGAAGGGTGCACGTAAAAAAATGTCGACTAAAAACACGGTGAAGCGCAAGGCATAAACTAGTTTGACATCTCTAACTTAGTTCATAGCTATAGCCGTCCTTTTCTCGCACTGCTTTTTTGTAAAAGATAGCAATAGCCTAAATTCCTAAATTAGGTTTAGTTTGTGCACAATAGAATCGACACCAATATAAACAATTTCGAACGTGTCGTAGCAGAAGAAAGTATTTTTATGTAAATAATTGGTAAAGATATTTTTTTAAGTAATAAGGGTTTTTTTCATGTCATAGTTTTTTAATTCCTTTCGTATCACACGCATTTTCGGGTTGAAACGTGGTACGGTTCGCAACCGCTCATGAGCCCTGCCCGCGCGCCACTTGCGCTGCGGCGCGGCGGCAGCTAGTGCCCGCCCGCTCCGACGAACACACGAAACGTTATCGTCCAGCCGCGGTCGCCAAAACTAGTAAAAGGTAACGCCGTAATGACAAAGTTAAAGATCTTTATTTCTACAAGTTGTTGTGTTAATATTAAACTGTTTTCCGTGTTTAAGCTATCGTCTTTTGTTGAGTGTAACCGACGCCATAAGATAACTACGCCATAAATACTATTTAAAATGTATTTCTAAGCTAGGTACATATTTCAATTCGATCGATTGATCACAACAGAATAAAAATGTTTTAATAAAAAAAAAACAATATCAACAACATTGAAAGGGACAACCCTATGGCTTCAATGGAACGTAGGTAATTGTTGCATCAACTAGGCTTAGTTTCGCTACTGTCCATATTTATTCTGTGACATAGGCATGCGCGGGCAACCAGTGCTAATACTGGGGCGGACACGAAGGGAGATAACGAAAATGAGGTCAAAATGAAAATCCAAGATGGCGCCGAGGAAAATTTTCGGTTTTTTCTTCATGGGTGTCGTTTTCGTGGTTTTTGGGGTCGCTGATAATAAAAATGAGGTCAAAATGAAAATCCAAAATGGCACCGAGGAAAATTTTCGGTTTTTTTCTTCATGGGTGTCGTTTTCATGGTTTTTGGGGTCGCTGATTATGAAAATTAGGTCAAAATGAATATCCAAGATGATGCCGACGAAAATTTTCGGTTTTTTCTTCACGGGTGTCGTTTTCGAGGTTTTTGAGATAAGTGATAATGAAAATTACCAGAGAATGGGCAGCAGTGTTCTCTGTGTTGTTGTAACAACCGTACTGCGATCGCCAACCCGCCTGCCAAGCGTGGCGATTATGGTAAAACCCCCCCAAATGAATAGTGCATCACAGAAATGGCCCCTAGTGCCCGGCAGCCAGTCTACCCTCGACTACGGCAGCGGTCAAAGCTTCGGCGTGGTAAGGGGTACGAAGAATCTCCGGAAGGGATCCAGCTGCCAATAACAGCGACTGGACCTGGCAACATACAACACACGCACACTCCGGACGGCGAGAAGATAACGGAACTCGAAGAGGAATTGAGCAGGCTGCGATGGAGTATTGTGGGAATATCTGAAGTCCGAAGAGAGGGAGAGGACACGATAATCCTGAAATCCGGCAACCTGCTCTATTTCCAAGAGGGTGACCGGCAGTCCCAGGGTGGTGTTGGGTTTATCGTCCACAAGTCCCTTGTGAATAACGTGGTGATGATCGAGAGTGTGTCGACCAGGGTGGCGTACCTTATACTCAGAATATTCTTAAGATATTCGCTAAAGGTCATACAGGTCTACGCCCCGACCTCGGCACACCCCGATGACGGCGTGGAGACCATGTATGAGGATATTTCTAAAGCCATGCATGGTTCCAAAACTCAGATCACTAACAACCACCAAAACCAAAACTACCTCGAGAATTTGTAAATTTCTTTACACCGATATACCAATAAAAACTACGGAGGCTCTTATTTCCTCACCTAAACTCTCAGTTGGTTTATTAAAGGCAAATGTGTCTGTCTGGCTGCCTGGCTGAATTTAAATTTAAACACATTAACCCTATGATAGTAATTAAAGCTTTCCGGCAAATAAAAATCAAACTAACCGAAGATCTATGGGGAAAGTCTATCAAAGTTTGTACATCCATACTTGAGACTATAGCCTCTTACTTAGCTTTAATTTTTAATTTATGTGTAGACCAAGGAGTTTTCTCTGATTTAATCAAATACAGTAAAGCATCATACCTCAAGATAAGTAGTAAAGATACTAATAATTATAGACCTGTATCCGTGTTACCACTTTTTAGCAAGGTTTTTGAAAAAGTAATGCATTCAAATGATCTATCATTTTAACACCAACAGAATGTTTCCTGATCAACAGTATGGTTTCACCAAGGGACGTTGTACAACTGACGCCGGTGTAACCTTATTAAAGCACATATTTACTGCGTGGGAAAAGTCCCAAGACGCCATAAGAATTTTTTGTGACCTCTCTAAAGCGTTTGATTGCGTAAATCACGACACATTACTTTTGAAACTTGAGCATTACGGACTGGGTAAACTTGCACTTAGTTTGGTAAAACCTTATTTGAATGATAGACAACAACATGTTCACATAAATGGTGTTAATTCACAGGGGTTAAAAGTAAAAATGGGGGTTCCTCAAGGCTTAATATTGGATCCTTTCCTTTTTCTAGTATTTATAAATGATCTACCCTATTTATTGAAAAGCCAACCTCAAAATATGGTGTTATTTGCTGATGACACTTTCCTAATTTTTAAGATAGACGGGCCCAAAATCTAGATGACGTGAATAATGCCCTAATTCAGGTCCAAAATTGGTTCACAGCAAACAATTTGGTATAAAATTAAAAAAAAAACCAAATGCATAAGATTTGCTTTACCGAATGCTAAAAGTAGTGATTGTGATATAATATTGAATAAAGAGAAACTTGAATTCGTAGATAAAACGGTTTTCCTGGGGATTACGCTTGATTCAAGGCTACAATGGGGTTCTCATTTAACATTGCGGGGCGGTTAAGTTCAGCAGCATATGCCATTAGAAAAATCCGTCAACATACTGATGTAGATCTATACCGCTACACTGGTCTATTTTAGTTACTTTCATAGTATTATGTCTTATGGCATTTTTCTATGGGGACGGGCTGCAGATATTGAGTCTATATTTATTCTGCAGAAAAGGGCCACCAGAGCCATATATTATCTTCGTAGGCGCGATTCTCTAAGGGAACTGTTTAAGGATATTGGTATCATGACGGTACATTGTCAATACATCTACGAAACCATAATGTCAGAAAAAATCTGCACCTTTTTGGTAAAAGAGGTGACGGACATAATTACAGTACTAGAAATAGGGACCAACTAGTTCAGCCAGGCTTTAGACTCGCTATAGTAGACTCATCTTCAATGGGGTACTGTTTGAGATGCTTTAATAAAATTCCACAAAATATTCTTGAAAATGTAAGCAAGCATATTACAAGTTGAGCGATTATATCGCTGATAAAAATGCTTGGCTCAATGCTGGTCCTGCTCCACAAGGATAGCGCGCATAAATTGATAGCATTAAATGGGATTGTTGGAGCTGCTGATTTTACAATTATCTTTGCATTGTATAGATTCAATCTCTTTAGTATTATATAATCGCATAGCCCATATTGTGTGAGTATTATGTACTAGAAAGCTATCAATCACTGGAAACCTACGTCTTTTCATGACTTGAATGTGCCCTGGCGGTTGAATGTATGTCATGCTCACTCTTATGTCTCGCTGATGGTGGCGCATGTGTCGGATCATTTAGTTCCCTTCAAAATGGTTGAGTTGAATGGTGCTGATCCATGCGTCATGTTCGTGAACGGGCGCTGTCAGTTGTGACTGGTCATCTCTTAGTTGCCATGGCTTATTTGAATGAATTATTTTCTTTTTTGAATTGTATTTTTTTGTTTTGTTTTTACTGTGGAAACTTTTAACGTGCACTTCTTGCTACATTGTTCTCACGTAATATAACTAATATACCATCTCAACAAGAATGATGTAACCAAGATTTTGTAACAATATTTTGATTTAAAAGAGTGTCCATGGAGTTTCTTGCCCGTTCTTCTCCTCTAGAGATCTACGCTAGGGAATGGGCAACTACAGTACTTTCACAGTTTTTATGTCTTGTGACTGGGACTGTAGCTACATTTAATTTTCATCTTTGTTTAGACAATTCTAAAGTGCCTACCTGGCCTACTTGAAATAAGTGCTTTGATTTTGATTTTTCTCTTCATCGTTATCATGGGGGACTTCAACGTGAAACTGGGCAAACGAGATGGGGATGAGCTGCAGGTGGGGCAATTTGGAGTTGGACGTTGGAATCGCCGGGGTCACCAACTGGCTAGTTTTACGGAGAAGGAGGGCCTCTATATGATGAACTCCTTCTTCAGAAAGCGTGAGCACAGGAGGTGGACCTGGCAGAGCCCCGATGGTGCAACTAGAAATGATATTGACTTCATCCTGTCAACCAAGAAGCAAATGTTCAATGATGTCTCGGTGATCAATTCGGTGAAAACCGGGAGCGATCACCGGATGGTAAGAGGCACATTGAACATGCATCAAGCTTGAACGGTATCGACTGATGAAGTCTACTCTCCGTCCAGCACAGATCCAAATCCAAAACCCCGAGAGTTTTCAGCTTGAACTCCAGAACCGTTTCCAGTGCATAGGAAGCTCAGTGGACGAATACAACGATGGGTTCGTGAAAACTGTTCATACGACCGGGTCTAAGTTGTTCAAGGCACGTCGTACAGATAAAGAGGCTCTCCGATCACACTCCCAAGCTCATGAAGGAGCGGCGTGAGATGATCCTGCAGTCTTGCGGCAAGCAGACGAGGCGTGTAAATACCGGCAGCTCAATAGACGGATCTCTAAATCCTTGAAGAGGGACCTCCGTCGCTTTAATACCGAGCGTATTAAAGACGCGATTGAGCGGAATAAAGGCTCCAAGGTATTTGCAAGAGATCTGGCTATTGGGCAGAGCCAGCTTACGAAACTGAAGACCGACGATGGTAGGATCTTATCCGCCAAACCGGAGCTTCTGAGGGAGATCGAGAGCTTCTATGGACAGTTGTACACGTCAACCAGTAAAACCGTCGTAGATCTAGCAAACGACCCAAGACCTAGACTAACCCGACACTATACCGAAGACATTCCGGACGTCAAGCCTGTACGAGATTAGGATGGCTCTGAAGCAGCTCAAAAACAACAAGGCACCGGGTGATGACGGATTACGGCCGAACTCCTGAAGGCGGGTGGAAAACTGGTACTTAAGGCCCTTCAGAAGCTGTTTAATTCCGTTATACTTGAGGGAAAAACGCCACAAGCATGGTGCAGGGGTGTGGTGGTACTCTTCTTCAAGAAGGGCGACAATGCCCGGTTGAAGAATTATAGGCCCATCTCACTTCTAAGCCATGTCTACAAGTTGTTTTCAAGAGTCATCACGAATCGTCTCGCGCGCAGGTTTGCCGATTTCCAGCCTCCCAAACAAGCCGGTTTCTGAAAAGGCTTTAGTACCGTGGACCACATACATACGCTGCGGCAGGTAATACAGAAGACCGATGAGTATATATATATATACTTGCCCATGTGTTTGGCGTTTGTGGACTACAAGAAACCCTTCGATTCGATCGAGACCTGGGCTGTACTGCAGTCTCTCCAACGGTGCCAAATCGACTATCGGTACAACTCGAGTGTTGAAGTGTTTGTACAAAAACGCCACCATGTCAGTCCGACTTTAGGACCAAGCCTCCGAACCTATCCTCTCACACCGCAGCGAGGTGTGAGACAGGGAAACGTCATATCTCCGAAACTGTTCACTGCTGCACTGGAGGATGTCTTCAAGGTTCTGGACTGGAGAGGGCTAGGCATCAACGTCAATGGCGAGTACCTCACTCACCTTCGGTTTGCCGACGATATAGTGGTCATGGCTAAGACCAAGGAGGACCTCAGTACAATGCTCGATGACCTCAGTAGAGCTTCCGGAAGAGTGGGTCTTAAAATGAACATGGACAAAACCAAGATCATGTTGAATGCCCACGTCACACCCACTCCTATCAAGATCGGAGACTGTACACTCGAAGTTGTGCACGATTATGTGTACCTGGGACAAACGACCGTTTGTCCCAGGTACACATAATCGTCCACAACTGACCTCTTTCTCGAAGTTAGACCTACCTACCGACCGACCTTAGTTAGAATCGTCGAATCCGACTCGGCTGGGCAGCGTTCGGGAAATTGCGCGGTATCTTCTCGTCCAACTTACGGTAGTGTCTCAAGACGATAGTCTATGACCAGTGTGTGTTGACATACGGGACCGAAACGTGGTCGCTCACAATGGGAGGATCAGAAGGTTTAAAGTCACCCAAAGGGCAATGGAGAGGGCTATGCTCGGAGTTTCCATGCGTGATCGAATCAGAAATGAAGACATCCGCAAGAGAATCAAGGTTACCGACGTAGCCCGAAGAATTGCTTAACTTAAGTGGCAGTGGGCAGGGCACATTGCTCGCATAGCGGATGGCCAATGGGACCGAAAAGTTCTGGAGTGGCGACCGTGAACAGACGTTGCGTTGGAAGGCCTCCCACTAGGTGGATCGATGACCTGGTGAAGGTTGCGGGAATCCGCTGGATGCAACTCGCACGGGGCCGGTCAGTGTGGCTGATAATGAAAATGAGGTCAAAATGAAAATCCAAGATGGCGCTGAAATTTTCAGTTTTTTCTTCATGGGTGTCGTTTTTGTGGTTTTTGGGGTCGCTGATAATGAAAATGAAGTCAAATTGAAAATCCAAGATAGCGTCGATAATTATAATATAATCATATTTTTAATAATAATAACAAACGTTTTTTTTTTTACTTAGTTTTTGGAACATAAAAGGGTGTAAAACACATCTTAACGAAGCCGAAAGGCACTTTTTCTCCTCGTCATTGCGATCATTTTTTTGTTCTACACCATACCTGGGAACCTTCTAGTTACGGAGATATTGGGGGTCAAAGTTCCAACTTTTGGACAAGTTTTTTTTTAAATGCAAGTTTTTAATGTAAGATTTTTACTTTAAACACCTCCACGACCCCCGTACTATTCAATCCATCCATCAGCACAATATTTTGAGTGCGTTACATTGAGTTCTATCACAACACATGATTTGTCACCCCAAAAAAATAAAGTCGTTTCCCAGCAATAATTTTTGCGTAAAGTTACTCAGTTTGATGTACAGAATGCTTGGTTGACGGCTTCGTGATGAGGTCTTTTACACCCTGTATACAAGCATTAAACATTTTCTGGCATCAGAATAATAGCAAAGGGTAATTTTAAAGGAAGTTTTCTTTAAAAATCAATTAATAAGCTCATTATTTATATCATATATTTTTTCATAGTACCATACTCAATTATAAAACCCATTACATTAGATTATTTAGGAAAGCGGTTAAAATAGCTAAAAGTTTAGCTGTGAAGGTTCAAATACAGAAAGCTAAAATGAAAAGCAAAGAAATCTGGCAAGTAGTAAATTGCCATTGAAACAAAAACAAACAAACTTAAAAAAACTAATTGTGAAATTGGATGATAGAATTGTTGATGATCCCAGGGAAGTTGCAAACGTATTTGCAGAACAATTTAATTGTTATAACCACTCATTGGAGGATGCCGAAGAATATATTTCACTTTTCTATTTAAAACATTCTACTGACAGGGTAAATAGTGAAATGTGTTTGACGTCCGTAACTCCTGAGGAAATAATAAAGATTGTAGGGTCAATGCCTAATAAAACTTCAAGTGGATACGATGACTTGCCAATAGGTGTTTTAAAGCAACATATTAAAGTTTTTGCGCTACCTCTATCAGTCTTTTTCAATAAGTGTTTCGAAGACGGTATTTTTCCGGAACAGCTTAAGATAGTGAAAGTTATAACCTTACATAAAAAAGGTTCACTGACGGATACTAAAAATTATCGGGCTATCTCAGTTTTACCAATACTCAAAAATCTTTGAAAAATTAATTAAAATTCGTCTAGTCACTCATCTCAATATTAATAAAGTTATAAATAAAAGACAAATTGGTTATCATAAAGGTATTGGCACTACAGAAGCTATTAGTACTTTAGTTAGCAAAGTGGTTAATAATCTAAATAAAAAATTGAAGTAGCTGGAATTTTCTTAGACTTGAGTTCTGCATTCGACAATGTAAATCACACATTGTTGCTTGCCAAAATGGAACATTATGGGGTAAGAGGACAGGTTCTAGCGCATTTTCGGTCATATTTAACAAATAGAAAAATGTATGTAGAGGTAAAAGACATAAATCAGAATAAATTTTCAAGAAGTCTATCATTCAAAGTTACGAAGGGTTTTGACAGGTGTCCCACAGGGTTCTATACTGGGTCCAATCCTATTTTTAAGTTTTACAAATGATTTACTTAACTTAGCAGCAAAACTTAATCAAAATTTAAAACTAATAGCATTTGCAGACGACACCAATGCTGTTGTTAGTGAAAGTACTGCAGAGGATTTGAGCAGCACTATAAACACTCTCGCACTTTTTACTTTTAATTATGTTGAAATTGATCATTATTGTGATTTTTATTAATTTAATTTGATTTAGTGATGGTATATTTTCTATTTATTATTAGTTGAGTTGTGTTTTTTTTCTGTTTATTTAACTAATTTAAACTTTTTTTATGTAACGCATTCAGACACAATTGTTATTGTTATTGAATAAATGAAATGAAATATTTTGGAGGGTATGAAAGAGTATTTTTGGTGGCAACATTATGTAATTCATCTCTTTTACTCTGATGTTGTTGTCTCTTTCTTGTTTTCTAGCCCACAAGATGTATCTTGTTCGTAGAACAAAGTTGCCAGATCCCTCGGAAAGCACGTTAAGCAGTTGGTCCCGGCTGTCATTTGTAGATCTTTGACAGTCGTTACAGGTAGTCAGTGGCCGAAAGTCTGACAACCAGTCTTACTAAGGAGTAGCGTATTACCCAGCACTAACTGAGTTGTGGAGGTCAGATAGGCAGTCGTTCCATGTAAAATACGGGTATTCAGCTGCATCCAGTTAGTCTGGAGCCGACCCTAACATAGTTGGGGAAAGGCTAGACAGATGATGATGATGTTTTAGTAACAACACATATTATACATTTCACATAAATCCACACGCACACACACACATAGCTCGACGATACGATTCACAAGTTACTTAATTTTCACTTCTGTTGGTTGTCCCCAGACTGCCCCGCATGTTTTTTTTTTTATATGGTAGGTAGAAGGCATCCCTGAGTCCTAAAATTCTGTCTGCGTCCAAACCAAAGTAATCGTCGCGTTTAACATTGTGTATGTATGAGTGAAACTTCAAGAGTAGATACTTCAAAGTGTGTTTATTAATGAAGAACACATACTTCAATGCCCTCTGCTTGCCAACATCCAGCATGGCTTGATTAATATCACAGACGGTGACACTGCTGTTGGCTGTGTGTGATGGGCCCAGGTTCTGCAGGTACTTTATATATCTGAATGCTATGTCACCTGAAATGTTAATAAAGGCCATTATTAGTCAAACCTAAAGCAATCTAGTTCGTTTTAGAACTCTTAGTCAAAACCTCAGTAGGTGCAGTCTACCACACATCAATGGCAACACTTGCATAGTAATGCATAGTACACAGCAAAATGAATGACCCATTTGACGTTAACATACTGTCAATGTTAAATTGTTACCACATTACAGGTCGCGGCACGTAACTCTAGCGCTAACCGAAACGTGAAGGGGATAGCTGCGCATGTTATACGACTGGAGAACCAATCGGCGCAACGCACGCCCCAAGACATTCTTATTTTTTTACTTCTGCGCAATAACGGTCAGCGCTAGAGTTACGTGCCGCGACCTGTATGTTTGATTGACTGAACAGTAGCTTTGGCTGAATACTTTGGTACAAAGTTTCTGTAACAACCAAACAAATAATAGGGATTATGCAGTCCACCCACCCCACTCTCAATATTAGAGAGCCTTACGACCTACAGGGCAGAGAATCCTCATCTGTCTAGCCTTTTCCCAACTATTTTGAACTGTGCATCGTGTCTAGGTTAAACTGGTTTTTTTTAGGTTGCCCTGCACTATGAATTTCTCCTGTAATGAGGGATTTTCTTTTTAGCTCTTCCCTAGTCGCTGGATAGATGGCGCTGAACTTAGTACGTTAATGCAAGGAACGGAACCTAAAAAAACTGATTTTAACAAAGCGCGAGAAAACTAGGATAAATTCGGAAGGTTAAGCAAACGAAAGCGTCAGTCAACGAGCGTATGTGACGTGACGCAATATTTTTTTTACCAAGCGTTTGGCTTTGGCACCAACTATCGTAGTCAGTTCAACACCATCTATAGAGTTCTTGGAAACGGTAAGTTTTTTTTAATACCTCAAAAAGAAAACCCCTCATTGTGGGTGTGTCTGTGTTTACAAACATTTACACAAACAGCCAAACCCGAGACAGCTATCTGTAAAATATTAGTTCCGTGCAGGAATCGAACCCGTGACAAGCAGTGCAGCAGGCAATCAGGCGCTCAGCCACTGTGCCAACCAGGTTGTCAAGTTGAAAACCAGTATTTAACATGGAGCGACTGTCTATGTGGCCCATAGTTCAGCAGTTACTGGATAGCACATTATCGGTAAACGAAAAAAACATAGAAGCATTCCTAGCGCCCGATAATGACCCAACGCAGATTGTGCCTCGGTAGGCGGGGCTTGTCAATTGTGCCTCGAAGCAGTTTTGTTCGGCTGTGACGGGCGACGGCACATGTCGTTTTTCGTATTTTTGTTCAGTTTAAAAGTGTAAATGATACCTTCTTGCGCAGTGAAATGGTGCATAAATCGATCTAATCTGCATTATAAAATCCCGGAATTAGTTATCACGTGTAAGTAGTAATTAAAAACATGGATCAACTTTTTTCTATGGGGATGGTTTTATGCCCGATGGACTAAGTAAATTAATGTTGAATGTTTACAATTTGAAGTAAAATATGTTTGTGTTTTCTTTTTGCTACCTACTTTTAAAAAAACACTCTGCTCCTTTGACGGATTTCCACAGGATCCGAGTCAGAAAGAACAATGGACGAAAGCAGTTCGCTTGGAAAGCCAGGAAAACCACTGGCCCACCACTCTAGAACCTTAGTTAAACATAAGTATTGAATATAAACGATCCGGGCTCTTTTTAACCGACTTTAAAAAGGAGAAGGTTCTCAATTCATTGGAACGTTTTTTATTTTTATGTATGTTCCCCGATTACTCGAAGATGGCTGGACCGATTTCAATTTTGTTTTCTTTGTTTGAAAGGCTATACTTCCCAACTGGTCCCATGATCAAATCAGGATATGATGATGGGATCCTGGAGAAATAGAGAGAACTCTTTAAATTTTATAGGCACACTAGAAGCGATTTGGGTAGTTTTTGGAAGAGTGCTTTCTCGGAATGGTCCCATTTCAATTTGGTGAAGATCTGATCAAGAACTTCGTAGATAAACAACGGAACTCCTCAATAAATGACAGCAAATGGACTCGGATTGCTGAAATCTCATGTCTGTCTATTGTTTACACCAGTTCATAACATAAGATCACGCCGCACGGTGGGCTGGAAATCGGCTTTCATAGACTTAGGGATTTCAATTTGCAAGTGCCTGATTTTTTGCCGGATATCGCTTCTATTAGTCATTACTATGTACAAAAATGACACCCGAGTTAATTCTGCCCAAAAACGTAGGAAATATAATATTTTTACGAAAAATTTGTATGAAGCTAGTATGAAAAATCGAATCATCTCCTAAACGGCATGTTTAACCGTAATATCCTTGGAGGTGGTCATAGTGCTAATTATTTATGATTTTTTGTTTGCCGATTTGACGAAAAATTTAATGTCGTTTTTTTTAAAAAATCGTCAAAATATTTATATTTATTTTTACATGTAAAACGATCCCTTTTAGTGTCCAAGTTAAAAAGTTCGATATGTTATTAACCCAAATATTAAGAACACACAAATAAAGAAAAATTAAATTAAAAAATTGCTGTTTTTTGACACATTTTTATTAATTTAAATAAAAAAAGATTATTATACTCTTATTTAAGTAACATATAAAGTTATGGATGAAGAAATTGAGGCCCTTATCCCCACAGAGTGCAATAATAATAATAGGGTGACTCATGAACTAATGATGACGATGATCGACGCTAAAGTTTGCACTTACCTTTCTGAAGCTAGATCAAATGCATCGTGCTACCTGTGCTTAGCAAAGCCTACAGAAATGAACCGCTTAGATGCTGTAACATCAAAAATTGTGTGTTCTGACCTGTATGAATTTGGCTTGTCATCCCTACACGCCCGTATAAATTGTATGGAATGTCTGTTACACATTGCATACAGGCTCGACTTCAAACGGTGGGCAGCGAGAAGTGATGAGCACAAAGAAATGCTACAGACAAGGAAAAAAATAATTCAAAATAAATTCAAAGATGAGCTCAATCTGTTGATTGATATAGTAAAACAAGGCTCGGGAACCACCAATAACGGGAATACTGCAAGAAAATTCTTTGAGTTTCCTAATAAAACCGCAGCTATAACCGGTTTGGATGAAGACCTCATCAAAGGATTTGCTGTAATTTTACAAGCAATTACATCTGGAGAGCAGGTCGATATAATAAAATTTAGAGATTATGCCCGCAAAACAGCAGAAAAGTACGTATTATTATACAACTGGTACTACATGTCGTCAACGTTCATAAATTATTAATCCATGGGGCTGACATAATCGAGAAAAATAATCGACCGATTGGGACTCTCTCGGAAGAAGCCTCAGAGTCTCGAAACAAAGATTTTAGGAGGTTTCGAGAACATCATTCGCGGAAAAGAAGTAGGCAGGATTCCAATCAAGACATTTTAAATATGCTTGTTGTTTCTTCGGATCCTTTGCTAAGTGCACAAAGGCCTATGTTAGATGCCAAGAAAAAGCAGAGCTTTTTTGCTGAAACTCTCGACTTAATTCAATTTCAGGAAACAGAGTTCGAGTTTTTGGGTATATCCAATCTGGATGCTGACTCAGAATTGGAGTCTGACAACGAGAGTGATAAGGAAAATTTGTAAAAAAATTATATATGTACATATTTGTAAATTTGTATTTGAGTGTGTTTGGTTTTTTTTTTGTAATATTTAATGATATTTTGTCTTTTTTTTATTTAATTTACTTTATTTTACAAATGCTTAGTATTCATTCCTTAAATTAAATTATTTTGTATATAATATAACTATATATGTTACTTAAATAAGAGTTTGATAATCTTTTTTTATTTAAATTAATAAAAATGTGTCAAAACCAGCAATTTTTTTATTTAATTTTTCTTGTTTTGCTTGTTCTTAATATTTGGGTTAATAACATATCGAACTTTTTAACTTGGACACTAAAAGGGATCGTTTTACATGTAAAAATAAATAAAAATATTTTGTCGATTTTTTAAAAAAAACGACATTAAATTTTTCGTCAAATCGGCAAACAAAAAATCATAAATAATTAGCACTATGACCACCTCCAAGGATATTACGGTTAAACATGCCGTTTAGGAGATAATTCGATTTATCATACTAGCTTCATACAATTTTTTCGTAAAAATATTATATTTCCTTCGTTTTTGGGCAGAATTAACTCGGGTGTCATTTTTGTACATAGTAATGACTAATAGAAGCGATATCCGGCAAAAAATCAGGCACTTGCAAATTGAAATCCCTAAGTCTATGAAAGCCGATTTCCAGCCCACAGTGCGCCGGTACGCTGTGACCGTAAGGTTTGTGAACCACTAAAAAGTGAAAAATAAAAACTTTTTTGCAAAAAATTAAACCGACTTCAAAAAACACAAAAAAGTGAAAAATAACTTTAGGTTAAACCTCAGACTAGTACTACGGGTAATAAATATCCCAACAACATCTATATGCACGTATAATTCACCAAAATCGTTTTTTCTGAGTCCCACTAGTCCTTTGGATATTTATACTATTACTTATACAAAAATTAAATAACACTAAGAGCACTGGTTTTGATGACATGTGTGTTGGTAATAAAATTCGTATCTCACATAATTGCATCTATACTGAGCCCTGTTATAAACATGTGCTTCAAACAGGGAATCTTTCCATCTATGTTAAAACGACTATAATTAAACCATTCCATAAAAAGGATGTTAAATCAGATATAAAAAATTAGAGGCCTATAGCCCTATCTCCGACATTTTCTAAAATAATTGAAAAGCCACATCCAATAACTTGTACGACTACTTTGAAAGGAATAATATCTTTACACCGGATCAGGTACCCTTATTCAGAATCATTCAATTCGATTCCGTACCGAATCGAACGACTAAGATATCGAAGATGTCCTCCAAACGCAAGAATAATTTTGACAGTTCAAATTCTCTAAGAAGACTCGAATCTTTCCGACAGCTGTTTGCTATCGGGAGTCATAGCGAACAAAAATAAACGAAGAAATAAACCATATTTCCAGATTATTTCAGTGAAATAAAAAGACTGTAAACATATTAAACATTGGCTGAAGTAAATGAAGTTTTTATTGTAAGTATTGACCGTATTTCATTGATGTATCCGCATTTACATAAATTAAAAGTGTTTCAAGAGACGTGATATTCGTTCTAGATTTTAGTTTGGAGTGTGAGTATTATTTCGTAATATGTACGATATCTATGTGTGCGCGCACTTAGCTAAGTAAGCAACTTTTCTACATATTCCTTTTAATGTAATTACGTCTCAGTCTAATAAAAGACACCAAACTACAAAGTGTGTTTCTTTTACTAAACACCAAGGTTCCAACATCACATGGCGACCCTGCCAGGGCTCTGCCAAGGAACTTTATTCTTTTGTTTTAGCTTTTAGGTATTGGTTACCAATTCATCAAGATGTGCCAGTCAAAAGTTGAAAAAGAAGACGTGTTTCTATCCCAGAACGCTGCTGGAGATAATTCGGCTCAGTTGAAAGAATTTGGAAACCACATACAAAATATAAGCACGGTAACATATATTTTGCTGGCCCTGGTTGTGGCACTTGTACTATTTTTTGGTTGCAAGTTATATAGGGCGTGCCATCGACGCCTAATTCAGGAAGAAATGGGGATGCAAGCCATATCCCGCATCAGGTCGTCTCTACGAGCCAGGCGCAGCGTTGAGGAATCTACTGCTTAAGCAAAACGAACTATTCGTGAGTGTTAAAAACCTACATATACTTTTATTATTTCAAGTGTTTCCCATGAACTAAAAGTGTTATCAAAAATATTAGAATTCTAACGTTTTCTAACAAGACAATATTATGTGTAAAGTGTAAAGGCAGTGATCAAATTTCATTACGCTAATATTATAATTCATAAAACGGCGCACTGATACTCATCGAACATGATACCTCGCGGCGAATAGTGCTTACGTGTGAAATTCATGTACCAGTATGTTACGAAATAGTGTTAAGTTTTACCTAATAGTGAATAATTATAGGAATATTTTAAGAATATTACTTACATTATGTTAGAAAGTTTAAAAGAATGTCAAGAGATATTATGTGAAATACGAAAATATTTAGTGAAAAAAGGTCAAAGTCGGTATAAAGGCCAGACTATTGAAATAAAATTAAGTCAAGCTAATGATATTTTTGAGAAGTGTAAATCATTATTATTAGTTTTAGGTAAAAGTAGCGATACGGAAGTAATTACGTTAGGAAAACATATTTTTGAAAAGTGCCAGGAATTGTATTATGAAATAAAAAAATTATGTATTTTTCCTAAATCAATAGAAACTAACAAAATGGAATTCGACTTAAAAGTGGCATGTAATTTGATTCCAGTGATGGATGACACTGAAAGCACCACTAAGAGAATGATTGACTCTATAGAAATGTACGCGAATATGCTCGACGATAAAGGTAATTCTTTATTGATCATTTTTATCTTAAAAAGTAGACTTTCGGAAAACGCAAAATTGCGTATTTCTGACAAATATGAGGCGGTTTCTGAATTAGTTAAAGATTTAAGGAATAACTTATTAACAAAAAAGTCGTACACAGCCATTCAATCGCAGATGCAGATTGTGAGACAAGGTCAAAGGTCTATTGAAGAATATGGTAAGGAAATAGAGCAATTATTTACTGACATGACAATTTCTCAAGCAGACGGAGATTCCAGTGTGTATTCTGTACTTAAACCCATAAATGAAAAATCTGCCATAAAAACATTTACAGACGGACTACGCAGCTCGAGACTATCCACAATCATCGCGTCGCGCAATTACAACAACCTGAAGGAAGCAATCCAGGCTGCGAAAGACGAGGACAGGCCTGCTGCACAGCTACAAGGTAACGTCATGCATGCATCAAAGCAAGGACGTACTTTCTATAATAATAGACGCTTTAGTGACAGTCGTGGTCGCGGTGGTAGTCACAATTATGGTCAAAACGCAAACTATTTTCGTAGACAGCTAGGACAAAGTAGTGGTAATGGATACCAGCGTGGAATAGGGCGCGGAAATTATAATAACTATAGAGGAAACAATTTTAATAACAACTTCAGAGGACGGTATAGTAATCGTAGACCTTTCCAGAAAAATAGGGATAGACTCAACACTCAAAACCGTAACTTATACATGGCAGAAAATGTTGTGGACCCTCAAAGTAATGAACAGACAAATAATAGCCAGATTCAGTTTTTTCGATCTTAAAAATACCATTTTATCATGTAATAAAAACACAAAATACGTGACATTAAACATCAATAACTTAAAATATTGTTGGCTTGTCGATACTGGCGCTTCATTATCTGTTATAAAAAGTGAAGCAATTCCCTTTAACACGCCAGTGCAAAGAGACAATACATTAATAAATGGCATTGGAGGGCAGACCCGATCAAAGGGATTAGTAAATTTAACTTTGAAAAACTCTGACAATATACATTTTAATCATAACTTTGTAATTTTTGAAACGTTACCACTAACGGCTGATGGGATTTTAGGATTAGATTTCTTAACAAAATATAATGCTAATATTAATTTACAAACAAATTTAGTAACTTTATATAAAGATAATAATAGTTATTCATTACAATTAACTAATTATGTTAGTAATAATAAAAATTATTTAGTTATTCCTGCTAGATCCGAATCGATACACCATATCTATGTGGATAAATACATAAAAGGTGATGTTGTTGTGTGTGGAAAAGAGTTAAGCAAAGATATATTTTTAGCAAATGAAATTGCAAGAGTAAATAATAATATGATTCCTATTAAGATCTTAAATGTTACAGAAAAAGACGTAGAATTACCATTATTAACACCAGAACTACATTCTTTAAATGACTATCATATATGTTCATTTAATAAAACTGGTATAGACGTTAATAGAGTTCAAAAACTACTGAACGAATTAAATTTATCTCATTTACACGATGAAGAGCGTAAAAGCATTGAAGCAATATGCGCAAAATATGCAGATGTGTTTTATGTAGAAGGTGATAGGTTAACAACCACAAATGTTTACCAACAATCTATTACTATTAAACCAAATGTTTCCCCAGTATACGTTAAACCATATCGTTTTCCACAAGCATTAAAGCCCGAAATTGAAAATCAAATAAAAAACATGAAAGAGAATGATATTATAGAAGAAAGTAGCAGTGAATGGTCAAGCCCAATATTGTTAGTACCTAAAAAAACTGTTGAAGGTCAAAATAAGAAATGGAGGATGGTAGTAGATTATAGGAAATTAAATGAGATCGTGGCTGATGATAAATTTCCGTTGCCAAACATCAATGAAATACTAGACTCTCTTTCTGGCGCAATTTACTTTAGTCACCTTGACCTTCACCAAGGTTACTACCAAGTGACCTTGAACCCTGAGAGTCGTAAGTATACGGCATTTACAACTAGTTCAGGACAATATCAAATGAAACGTTTGCCAATGGGGCTAAAAATTAGTCCAAGTTCATTCAGTCGTATGATGTCAGTTGCTATGTCGGGCCTAACATTTGAAAAATGTTTTGTATATTTAGATGACCTAGTCATTTTTGGGCGCAATTTGACTACTCATAATCAAAATTTAATAAGCGTAATGGAAAGACTTAAAAAAGTTAACTTAAAATTAAATCCCCAAAAGTGCGAATTTCTAAAAAAAGAACTTTTGTATTTAGGGCACGTCGTTTCAGAAAAAGGCGTTTCTCCTGATCCAGAAAAAACTAAAATACTCCAGAATTATCCAATTCCAAAAAATTCAGATGACGTCAAGCGTTTCGTAGCATTAGGTAATTATTATAGAAAATTTATAAAATCTTTTTCTGATATTACTATACCATTAAATAAATTATGCAGAAAAAACGAACCATTTCAATGGACAGATGAGTGTAACAAAGCGTTCGAAATTTTAAAAAAGTTATTAATAACACCCCCAATATTGCAATATCCTGATTTTTCTAAAAACAATGAATTCGTAATACAAACAGATGCATCAGGAACAGCTATTGGCGCAGTTCTATGCAACAAAGACTTGAGACCCATAGCATACGCTAGTAGGCCATTAAATAAGGCAGAAAGGAATTACCCGACAATACAAAAGGAACTTCTGGCCATTGTCTGGGCTGTGAAGTATTTTAGGCCTTATGTTTACGGCCGAAATTTTACATTAATGACTGACCACAAACCTTTAGTGTATCTTTTTGGAATCAAAGATCCTTCTAATAGATTACTCAAATTTAGACTCGCTTTAGACGAATATAAGTTCAAAATTATTTACGTAAAGGGAAAAGAAAATACTGTAGCAGATGCTTTATCTCGAGTTATAATGACATCGGATGATCTAGAAAATATGCATAAACAAGTAGTGAATGTGATGACAAGAGCACAGAAAAAAAGGATGAATGAGATGAATGAAAATAAAGTTTTGAAAGGGACAGCGGATCTTAATAAATCTGAAGACGATTGGCCTGATCAACCAAAAGTCGTAGATATATTAAGAAAACCGCGTGACACGATTGAGATGATGTTTATGGATGGCAAAACATTAGATAAATTGAGAATGAGAAATATGATTACTGTGGAAATAGAGTGTTTCGCTTATAGAAAAGATGTAAAACATTTATACATTAATCTTAATTTCAAGGCGCATTTCTCGCGAGTCGAATTTGTGCAGAAATTAAGTCTATTTTGCAAAAAGATAGGTGTCGAAGAAGTATGCATAGTAAAAGATGAACAGAATGTTGAATTTATTAAAAATATTTGTAGTGAAATAAAGTTGGACAGGACCCCGTATATGTATATTGCGAGGTGTTAAAAGAATTACGGACGATAAAGAGAAAACTCTCATAATGAATGATTTTCATTTACTGCCATCTAGCGGACATGCTGGTATGCGCAGGATGATAAATACTATTAAGAATCGATATTTTTGGCCAAGCATTGAGAAAGATGTTCAAGAATTTGTGCGGAAATGTACGAAATGTCAAAAAATGAAACATAGTCGTTACACTAAAGAACCAATGGAGATAACGAGTACGGCATCTTCGGCTTTTGAAAAAGTATACCTAGACGTAGTAGGACCCCTAGACAAGTCCATAGATGATTATTCTTATATTTTAACTATACAATGTGAATTGACCAAATTCGTACAGGCAATTCCACTTGTAAATAAAGAAACTACGTCTATTGCTGATGCATTCGTGCGTAATTTTATTCTGGTATTTGGTATTCCTAAGATAATAGCCACAGATCGAGGAACGGAGTTTATTTCGTCTACAATGGAACAGGTATGTAAAATTTTGAATATTACAAAACTATCGTCTACTGCTTATCATCATGAGTCAATAGGAGCTTTAGAAAATACCCACAAAGTGTTGGGCTCATTTTTAAGAATTCAGTGCGATAATCATCCGGAAACTTGGAGTCAATGGTTACCTTTTTGGTGTTTCAGTTTTAATAATACCATTCATTCAGAAACAAATTACACGCCACACGAATTAGTATTTGGTAAACTATGTAATATACCTACCAATTTGTCTAATCATGTAGAACCACTATACAATGTCGACAGTTATCCATTGCAATTTAAATATAGAATTAAAGTATAGTTGGCACAAACTGAAGCTAAAAATAACTTAATAACTAAAAAACATAAGAGAAAAGCTAAGTATGATATTTCAATGAATCCTGTTAGATATAAGGTAGGAGATTTAATATTAATTAAGATAGAAACTGGACGTAAATTGGATCCTCTTTATAAAGGACCGTATGTAGTTGTAGAAGACTTAGGATGTAATGTTAAGATTAAAAATAATTCAAATAAAGAAGAAATAATTCATAAAAATAGGACTAAACCATTTTATGAATAAAACTATTAAACTGTACTTTCTTATTCATTAGATTATAAATAATAATATATTGATCTTTTTTCTGTTAATTTTATTTTATAACATTTTCTTGTTCTATCGTAAAAATTGTTTAAGTAGGTACTAAGTTTAACTAAAAAATAAAAAAATAAAAAAAAATGTAATATTGTCATTTTTTTTTTCTTCGCCCCCGGGAGGTGGAGTGTGAGTATTATTTCGTAATATGTACGATATCTATGTGTGCGCGCACTTAGCTAAGTAAGCAACTTTTCTACATATTCCTTTTAATGTAATTACGTCTCAGTCTAATAAAAGACACCAAACTACAAAGTGTGTTTCTTTTACTAAACACCAAGGTTCCAACATCACAGTTAACATTATTTGATATTTTGGTAGATGGAGCATGTGATTGTGCGAGCCAGAGACCGTCGCCGCCGTCGGCGTCTTCATGGCCTTGCATGAAAGCAAACAACTGCTCGACAGACACTCGTTTCTGAAATTATGCATTTTCACATGTAATTGCTTGACAATGAGCAAATAGCAAGAATTGTTTATTACTGATATCAAATACTTACAGTATTTTTTCCTTTTTTTATATAAAGTTATAGGAAAAAAGAAAACTACAGTTTTACTTTAAAAAATACGTAGGTAACAAAGCGGTCTATCCTCCCGTACATAGAATAATTTCCCGTATTAAAGTTATCACTTCAAATTCAAAACACTTTTTTTGCTTTGCCAGTTTGACAGACGGCTGTTTACAAAGCAGGTTTATTCGAAATAAAGTTTCTTTTGTTTAATAATAAAATAATTTTGTATCGTTTGCTGTCTATTAAGTTACTAGCTGTATATTCCTTATTTAAACGGAACGAAATATTCAAATAAACCAATTTAATTTACTACTTTAAATTTTCTACCACGATTATCTATTTACTACAATTCGGATAGAAAAAAAAAACGCATCCGTTCGGATTTGTGAATAGCGTTTTGACAGTTACACTTAGGCAAGTATATTTTGCTCTTTGTCAGTCAATTCTAACTTACTGCATTACTTCATGGGGTGGGGCAAGTAAAACTCTGTTATTGCCCATTGAAAGAGCTCAAAGAGCTATTCTCAAGGTGGCTACTTGCCGCCCTTTCCTTTTCCCCACTAACCTCCTGTATAAATCTTGTGAAGTATTAACAGTTCGACAGTTATTTATTATGAGCACTGTACTAAAACAACACGCAGCACTTCCATACAGCACTGAATTCACTAAAAAAAGACGGAAAGATATAGTTTGCCCTCAAAAAAGTACAAAACACGCTTTCACAGCCAAGTTTTATATGTAAGTACCTCGGACCGCTACTCTATAACAGGCTAAATGAAAAAGTAAGCATCTACTCTTTAAATCACAATAACTGCAAGAAAATCCTTAAGGAAGCTCTTCAAACTATGTCCTATGAAGATACAGAGAAGTTATTACTTGTGCTAAAGTAAATATTGTCCATATTATTGTTATTTTAATTTTAAACCTCCCATAGACTTTGCCATAAACGCCCACACATGTAATGGCCATACCTCTTGCTCATGCTTTGCTCTTCGTAAGGTTAACCATCTAAAGTATTTGGGTGTGGTTATTGATAGCGGTCTCAACTGGTACGCGCACTTGGATACTATTACTACAAGAGTTAGAAGAATGATTTATGTATTCAAGCTACTTAGGTCCTCAGCTGATTTCAACACGATTAGAATGGTGTATACTGCTATCTGTCAGTCCGTCATCACCTATTGCATCACAGTGTGGGGAGGCGCAGCTCGGACAAAGTTTCTCAAGTTGGAACGAGCACAAAGAGCTGTCCTAAAGGTGATGTCAAAGAAGAACTTTAGGTATCCCACCACACAATTATACAAAGATGCAAATGTACTTACTGTTAGGCAACTGTTTGTGCTTCGATCCGTACTGAGAAAACACACCAAAGTCCCCCACCAGACCCAACACGCCGCAAGAAAAAACCTCTTATTCTTACGGTTACGCATAAGCCCGCTTTCGCTAGACGCCAGCATTATGTTCTAAGCTCACACCTATACACAATAATACATAAAAAAATAAACATAATTCACTTGGATACTTATAGGGTTAAAGCTAAAATTGAGGAGTGGATAAAGATCAAGACTACGAGGCAACTGAAAGTCTACTTGCCTGGATCTCCTAAACCAATGCTACCTATCACATCACAAAGAAGGAAGCTGCCCCCACTAATTCCACTCACTCAACACACCTCACACACCATCACAGCACACCAAACCCCATCAAACTACGCCACATCACATCACATCACACCTCACCACACCACACACCCCTCTTCCTTACACATACATACACACACAACACCTGCACATGACATGACTCCCCATACAAATACACTTCACACATATTATTGCTTACTTATATCAAAATACTAAATATATTTCTATACATAGATATGTCTTTTACCTTTCAGTCATATAAATATTGTTTGTTTTACGAGATTATGCTAGTACGCTCATAAATTGCTCGTCCACTATTTATGCGAAGACACTGCCTCCTAAGATACAGGATCTTCCTAGTTTAGGAGTCAGGGCTCAAATTTTGTATTGACTGTACTGTTATTCATCTCTCGCACACAACTTCTGTTTGCTAATTTTTCTGTACCCTTGTGACTGTTGTGTACTTTAATATGTGTCAAACTTGTATTATCCTAATAAAGACTTATTATTATTATTATTTAAATTAGCTTAGTTAAAATAGTATAATTTTATATACCTTTTTACATTGGTACCAATAATATTAAAATGATTTATGATTATTTAATAAATTAATGTTACCTCAAAGCGCCTGAAACACAGGATTACCTAGTTCAGGCTCAAAGCATGGGTGAACTTGTCATAGATTTAAGAAAAACTGTAAACGTTTACCTCATATATTTTTGAATAAAATTTTATTTATTTTATTTATTTAATATTATACCATTAATAATACGGTTCAATGAAATTGTTTGACGTTGATTGAAAGGCGCCTTAAAATTAAATAAAGGGTCCATGGCCGACATTGAATTGTTAAATTGAATTGTTAGTTCTTCGGCTCGGAAATTAGATTGTCGAATACGGTTCCATAGCGACACGGAAACGTATCAAATAGAATACCCCTACAGAAAGGCTTTCGTAAAAAAATGTCCATATATTTAGCTATTTATGATTTCTCTGCTTTAATATATCCTAGAGTTGATAAAAGACTGTCTCTGCTTTGAACACAAATGTGTGTGTTTGTGTTATAAAATAATAATTTATTAATTAATATCGATAAAACTAAATTAATGCAATTTCAACAAAAAACATTTTACCTAATCAAATATAATTTAACGGTGAAAAAGTTGAATTGACGACTACAACTAAATTTCTCGGTGTTCACATAGATGACAATTTGAAAAGGCAAAAAAAAAGTGTCACAGTCATGTTATAGTAAGTATAAACATGCTAGGGAAAAAGGTCAATCTTAACACATTGCTCGTAGCTTATCATAGTAATGTTGCTTCTAGACTCAGATATGCAATCATATTCTGGGGAAATACTACCAACTGGGATAAAGTTTTTAAATGTCAAAAAAGGTGCGTGCGAGCAATGTGTTTTCGTAACCCTTTATTCCCGTCTGCCACCACCGGTCTGCCACCACTGGTGGCAGTTGCAACTATTTGTCGCATCTACCACCACTGGTGGTGGTTGCGTCGGTGGAGTCGCATTTGCCACGAATTCTGCCACCACTGGTGGCAGATGACACTTAAATTAGTGGAATCCTCCACCAGTGGTGGCAGACTCGACGATCAAGTAGCCGTCTAACACCACCAATTATTTCAAATAACAAATAGAAAAAAGGATGGTCTTGCTGGATCCAGCTATTAACTAGTTAGTTTTCAATAAAAAAAATGGTTTTTGTATTTTGTTTTATTCCAAAACGAACTATTAAATGGTGGCATGCCGCGGCTGCATAATGCATGGAATTAACTTCTCTTCGTCATCTTGCGAAAAAGTCGTCCTTTTTTTTCGTGTGTACTCTGCGGTTCGCGACACCACTAGGCACTGCAGTCTGCGGTCAGTTGATTTAGTTAATACCTAGGTCCCGGACCGGATGGAGCAGAGTCTTTCTACTGTACCAATTCTTTGTAGAGTAATAGTAATGAAACTACGCTCGGTTCGTTTTTTACCAGCTGCAAGGAATACTTTATAACATTTAAAATACTACTATAGACTGGGGCTGTTACAAAACTGCCCGAAAAACCTATAAAAAACTAATACGCCTCAGAAGTAAAAACGGCTGGAGGCGTTTTTGTACTAACATTGAAAATAGCAACCAGGCAATGAGGGTCAAAACTTGTCTCGCCGCCGGGACTGATCATTCTATAGGATGCCTCAAAAAACCAGATAGTACCTACACAATTAATGATGCGGAGACTAGCGAATTACTTCTCACCACTCACTTCCCAGGCTGCCGGATTGCGACCGAACAGAGCTGGGAACCGTGCAGTGAAAGGGCTACGAGCAACATAGACTGGGAGGTGGCCTCAGAAGTAATAGACAAAGACAAAATAATATGGGCAATCAACACCTTCCTACCTTTCAAGGCAGCAGGGTTGGATGGAATTTTTCCGGCTCTGCTCAGATGGAGCGGTGACTCGCTAGCTGAATACCTTGTCAAGATTTTCCGTGCCTGTCTGGCCCACCGCTACATCCCCTTGAAATGGCGCGAAGTAAAAATAATCTTTATTCCAAAACCAGGTAGGAGCAATTATACTCAACCCATGTCCTTCAGAACTATCAGCCTCACCTCGTTCTTCTTGAAGACACTAGAGAGGCTAGGAGACAGAAAGATTAGGAATCAAATCTCGCTACTTAAACCTTTACACCCTAACCAACACTCCTACTGCGAAGGCAAGTCAACTGAATCCGCTCTCCACTGCGTGGTCACACGCATAGGAAACGCTCTAAAAACCAAAAACCCAACACTGGGCGCCTTCATAGACATAGAGGGTGCATTTGACAAAACGAACTTCACCAGCATCAGCCAGGCATTAGTTGTGCACGGTGTGGCGCCAATGCTTATACAATGGATTCACAACATGTTAAAATACCGCGCTATTCAATTCACTGTGAACACCACCACACGAGGCATCGTTAGTAGGGGCTGCCCACAGGGTGGGGTGCTGTCACCACTACTGTGGAACCTAGTAGTAAATGAGCTCATTACCGAGCTCAACGCTAGCAGTCTGTAGATACTCGGTGGGTTATGCGGATGACATAGCAATTCTAATCACGGGGAAATTTGAAGGCGTCTTATGTGACCTCATGAGGAAAGCCTTCAAAATAATCGAGAACTGGTGTACAAAACACGAACTATCAGTTAACCCCACCAAAACAGAACTAATAATGTTTACAAACAAAAGAGTCCTTGGACCACACAAACTTCCCAAACTATTCAACACCGAACTAACACTTAAAGAAGAAGTCAAGTACTTAGGAGTGATCCTTGATAGCAAATTGCTCTGGAATAGGCATCTTGACTACAAAATTAACAAAAGCACAATCGCACTGTACCAATGCAAAAAAATGCTAGGAAAAACGTGGGGGCTCTCTCCAAAGATCACGATGTGGCTTTACACAGCGGTGATCAGACCAATGCTGACTTATGGCGCTTTGGTTTGGTGGACCAGAACTGAATTCTCGACCACCGTCTCTAGGCTTCAGCGGTTCCAAAGGCTGGCCTGTTCCGCTATCACGGGCTGTATGATGACAACCCCAACCGCGGCAATGGAGATAGCCCTACAATTAACTCTCCTTGAATTGTACATACAGCAGGAGGCAGCACTAGCAGCTATCAGGCTTATGCACTTGGGCATATGGGGAAAGAACCACACCAGTCCCCACGCAGGCATCCTGGACCGGGCGATCGAGTATCAACCTCTCATCGCTGCCCCGTGTGATAGGACACATAATAAACCCATGTTAAACAAAAGCTATAGCATACAAACAACAGAGGAATTAAGGGATCAGTCAGGAGTTAATGAAGTACGCATCTACACAGATGGCTCTAAAACTCAAAACGGCTCAGGGGCTGGCGTACACTCCCTAGACCTCAACATTAACTTTCACCTACCACTAGGCGAACACAGCTCGATATTCCAATGCGAGTGTGTCGCCCTAACACAAGCTGCAACAGCCGTAAAGCGTCTGGGGATTCACAATTACGCAATCAGATTCGTATCTGATAGCCTAGCTGTGCTTAAAGCCCTAGAAAACAAACAAACCAACAGTAAATTAATATTTGAATGTCACCTCGCCATGGAGAGTATATCGCTGTCTAACAGAATCACTCTCCAGTGGATTAAGGGGCACAGTGGATCCTTAGGCAATGACGCCGCAGACGAACTTGCTAAGAGAGGTTCCGAAATGGCAGTGCTAGGCCCGTACCCACTCCTTCCCTTACCTTTCTCACATTTCCGTACGTGGATTCGCCAGAGATCAACTGAACTTCATAACAACAAATGGTCACGGTCTACAGACTGTAGACAGTCAAAAATGGCGATGCCAAGTCTACACCCACGACTAACAAAACGACTGCTCAGCTTAAGCAGAAATAACCTCAGAATAATAATAGGGACAATAACAGGCCATTGCCCCCTTAACAAACATCTCTTCAACATAGGCGCCACGGACAGCCCACTCTGCAGGGGCTGCTTTGACGCCGAAGAATCAGCTGCCCACGTCATCCTGGAATGCGAGGCTGTGGCTACCCAACGCAAACAAATCCTCGGAACGGTGAGGTCGCTCCGCGAAGCCTGTGAAGATCCCAGGAAACTTCTGTGCTTCTGGACGGAGCTAGGCTGGCTAACCTAGCCAGGACACCTACGCACAACGGACCGAATGAGAGTCTAAGTGCGGAAAATGGAGTCCCTACTCTACTCTACTCTACTACTAACATTAAAAATACTTACCGTGCCATCTTTATATATTTTTGTAATGGCCCTGTTTATTTGACATCACCCATCGCTATTTACATTAGAGCTCAGATCGCAAAATAGAAGTCATTTGTATAACAACCTTACCAGGCAATATAGAACTACCCTCTTTGGGAAAAGTGTCTTTGCTATGGCCACAAAGATCTACAATAAAATTCCTAGTGACATAAAAGAATGCAGCAATATTAATATCTTTAAAAATAAATTGTTCAAATTTCTAATGGAAAAGTATTATCACTCTGTAGATGACTTTTTATCAACTAGAACTTTTTAAATGTTTTATGTCCCCTTGACAATAATTTATTGTTATTGATTGACTTGTGTCTGTTCATGCATGCCTAATAGTAATATTATAATCTATGTTTAATCTGAAATGGAATTAGAATTTTGGACTCATATTTTTCATTAGGTATGTTATTTTAATCATTTGTATGCCCAAGTGGCTGATCATGGAATGGACATTATTTGCATGTAACCCATGTATCACAAATAAACAATTTGATTTGATTTGCATTGCTTAGCCAATTAGAGACGAGCGTTGACAACCTACCCAATCATAACTTCGTGATGTTAACAGAGCACTAGCTGTTCAAAGAAAACAAACGTGAGGCCGTCTATAAAAAATAATTTGTTTGAAGTTACTCTTCCATGTTTTTTTCGTTCACCGCACATTATCCATTGGTAAGGCTGTTAAATTGATAACACTCACCAGTGCCACCAGCCATATCCAACAGTTTGGTCTCCTGCCTAGGCGCCAGTCTTTGCATGAAGATATCCTTCCACACTCTATGGATGCCCATGGACATCACATCGTTCATCAGGTCATACTTCTGGGCTACAGTCTCGAATACTTTGTGAACTGGAAAATATAAAAATAAATTTTGAAAAGGAAACAACAGTAATCATTAAGAAAACCCAATAATTAATTGATACCAGTGCCGAAACTATATTTGTTTGGGTTACTGATGTATGTATTTTCATTCTGTGGGGAAGATGAGTCAAATAATCTTTAATCTATACCTAGTGTTGCAAAGAGCTTTAGTTATACTTGAATCAATCGCATTTTCATATTTAACATTACCTTTTTTGGTTTTTTCGCCTTCATCAACAACTTCAAATCCAAAGTGTGTCTGTCCGGGTTTCATTGCTTCGATCTCAGGGCCCTTGGAAGCTGTTTGCGTACTTATAGAGCGAACCCGTAATGCTTGTTGGACTGCACATCTTGCGTTACATAATGTAAATAACCCTAATTTAAGCGCCATCGTTTATATTTTTTGAAAAATCCAGATGGATGCACAAAAATTTAAAAATCAGTGCCTTCAGCTCAGCTGACTGTCAATGTCAAAATATTTGAAGGTTAGAAAAAAACTGACAGTAATTTTTTTTTTCTTTGGCTGATCACAAGTCTTTTTATTGCATGTTACTAACACGTTTAGCCTTGGAGCATTTCGTTGAGCTCAACCGTGAATCTACGAAGGAAGATCCTGTTAAAATAGACGAAAAGATTATTTGCATAATTATTTGGAGTAGTTTCTGGTTATTTCGCGCAAGGTTTCAAATTGAAATCGCTTTACGAACGGAATGAAAAATGTCAAGTCAATCACTTCAAACAAAAGTCACAACAAACTTTCAAATTATACTACGAGATACGAGTCAATTTCTTTGAAAAGAGGAAAAAACAAACATGAAAATATACTGGCTAATTATAAGAGATAAATAATAGTTATATAGTAGTTACTACTACGAACTCTAGATTTATCTCTAGTCAAAATGTTAACTCTAAACGAAAGTAAGTTATTTAAAATAACTGGCTGTTTTAGGTTATTTCAAGTTGTTTTTCTTATCAGAATTTGTCAAGTGCCTGTGCAATAAGGCATAGTAACTACATAATACTAGTACTTATAAAATACATAAAGGTACTTACAAAAATTGTTAAACCTATACGGGCTTGGCTTCCATTTAATTTTATACAGCCACTGGAAATATGTAGCTTTTTGTTTCTGCTACTGGCTGGTTTGATAGTATGTCAGCACAGCTTCAAAAACTGAACACAGGCCACCAATTAACAACTACTACTACTTTGAATACTAAAATACATAACATGGGTACTCATATGAAATACATTTAGAGTATTATCCTCTCTCCAGGATATGTAGAACACAATCTTGATCACTACCGGCAGCGCTACAACTGGGACTGCGGGGTGTCGTGCGTGCTGATGCTACTGCCTACAGAGCAGCGCGAGGAGATGCTTGAGAACTTTGAACAGATCTGCCAGGACGAAGGGTTTAGGCAGTCCACGTGGACTATAGATTTGTGCTATTTATTGAAGAGGTAACTATTGTATGGAATTAGGCTGGTGTTGCAACTCCACAAGCTAAGTGCGAGTGTACAGGAGAAAAAATTAGGCGTGCCTGCTCTTGAAATCCTTACTATGATAAGTAAGGAATACTCATCGTCATCATCTGCCTAGCCTTTTCCAACTATGTTGGGGTCTGGTTCCAGTATTTACTGGATGCAGCTGAATACCAGTAAAAGTAAGGAATACTCTTCTCAATAATTATTTTGAGCCTTGCTACTTTGCTTGAATCTACTAAAATGTTATAGTAGATTGCTGGAGTGATAAAGTTGGCAGATGTAAGATACTCAACCTCTGAAGGACCTACTGCCTTACTAACACAATGACACTAACCACTTGAACATGTTTTTCAAGTCAAATCACATAGTGGTCATCTCGTAGAAATTTTGGTCTGTGATAGTTAGCCCAAAATGAATTGTAATACAATAAATAATTTAATTTAAAATCTTCCTGTGTCTCTTTTGTGCAGGTTTGGCATCAGACACTGCATGTACACAAGTTTACTTGGCGTTAATGAAGACTACAGGCGACATGGATACTATGACAGGATTATAAATATGGTATAAACAGATTTTTGCTGTCATCTATTAAGGTTGTGTTGACAATTTCTTAAAAATATTGCTAGAAACACCTGGTTGAATGATGCAGAGAACTAGAATATGAGGCCTATATCCAGCAGTGGGTGATTCAGTTGAAATATTCTTATTAAAAAGGTGTGTTCTAAACATAACCAAACTATATTAAATATGCTATATAGTAAAACAACTGATTTTTGAGACGGTGGTTTTATTTTTCTTGGCTACAATTATGCTACTTACTTCCCAGGACCGCGAACGCGTCAAGCGCCGCTTCGACGAAGCCACAGCCTCCGGCATACACGTTCAGAAGCACTCGCTGACTCACGCAGAGCTGTTGCGGCACCTGGCCACTGCAGGCCCGGTCATAGTGCTTGTTGACGCTTCCATGCTCGTCTGTGATCTCTGCAAGCATAATAAATTGAAGGCTGAGTTCAGGTATCTACCCAATTTTAATATATTTAAGCAACTGTGTTGTAGCCTCTTAGCTGATCCTACTCCTACATGAAAGTAAGCCTATTGGAAACAGTACCTGAGTGTTAATATGACATTATTAACGCTCTCACTCTCCGATAAGATGAATTACAGAAAATGTGTTCAACAAAATCGAAATTATTCTGAAATTCGATGTCATGCCACAGTGACAACCGCATCCGCATACAGTATGTATAGAAAGGGTTTTGTTTTTATTCTTAGCTGTTAGGATGTCTGTCTCAATTCTTTTTACTCAAATATAACGATGCGCGAGGGCTTGAATGGGTCGATTTGGAACGGAGTCTGTGTAATGTATGTACGTGCGAAAGCCCTAAAAATACATGTGGCTTGTTTTCCGTAGGCGTTGTTTCGGCGGCGCGTACACCGGGCACTACATCGTGCTGGTGGGCCACAGGCGCGGCAAGCTGCTGTACCGCGACCCCGCGCTGGCGCCGCGCCTGTGCGCCGCGCGGCCGCGCCGCCTGCACGCCGCCCGCACCGCGCACGGCACCGACGAGGACGCCATACTGCTGTACGGGGACTATAGCTGATGCGCACAGGAACATACGACGGTACTCTTATTGGTTTATATGATTATATTGTAAAACTTAGATATAATTGACCTGAGGAAACTGGCATGTCCTAAAACCAAAAATTCGAAGATATGTGACATCTACCAACAAACACTGGGCCAGTATGGTGGACTTACAGCCTTATTCTCTCACATAGAGAGGAGGCCTGTATCCCAGCAGTGGGAACATTAAAGGCTGATTATGCTATACTATAATTGACCTCGTCTCTTCTCTGACAATATCTACCAGTACAGTGCTGCAAAGATCTTTTGGTGCTTGAATAGCATTTTCAAGAGGGCGCTTTTGGTAATCATTTTGATTTTTCTGTGTAAAAGGTATTAAAAAAAACAAGATGGCGGCTTTGGTTCAAACTATTGCCACACGCCAAATGATCCGTGTACCACTATACCGGATAAAAGGGGATGAATAGACACGCAGGGTGTCTCCAGACAAATCTTTGAAAAGGATTTCAACACTGAATTAATATGGTATGGTATACATGCTGAATAAAAGTTGCACAACATTTTTGCAGTAGAATGGTTTTGTTTTGTCTAGAGAAGTCTTGAAACAGGTTACCTGCAACATGTATACCTTACATTGTTATGTTCCAATAACACAATGTAATATTGCAGCAACAATGTTTTTAATTTTTGCTAAGCATGATTATTAAAAA
Source organism: Xestia sexstrigata (assembly GCA_941918905.2). NCBI lineage: Eukaryota > Metazoa > Arthropoda > Insecta > Lepidoptera > Noctuidae > Xestia > Xestia sexstrigata. Next base: position 738,569 of record OW799221.2, on the reverse strand, counting down.
TAGAGCTGTCATAGTGGTTTTTAAGTACAACTTTCATTTTAGACATAATAATAACGTATTTGTAGGTAAAGTTTATGACAGAAGTTTGTTCACCCAGTAAGTTTTAGACTAGATTTATGAATGGAAACTTGCCAATTGTACCTATTTTCTTTGTAAAATTGAAGGGTATAGAATACTTATTAGACATGTCATAGTTTAGAAGATTATTTTAATTTCTATTTTGGTTGCTAATGTTGTCGATTCTGTTGTGCACAAACTAAACTTAATTTACGCTATTGCTATCTTTTACTAAAAGGCAGTGCGAGAAAAGGACGGCTATAGCTATGAACTAAGTTAGAGATGTCAAACTAGTTTATGCCTTGCGCTTCACCGTGTTTTTAGTCGACATGTTTTTACGTGCACCCTTCATTGGTATGGAAATATTAGTTCGAATTAAATTTGACAGCTCTAAATTACGTCCGTCTCTTTCTTGTTTTATTAGAGAGAAAAAGATAGCAATAGCTTAAATTAAGTTTAGTTTGTGCACAACAGAATCGACACCAATGTGTACTTACAATATGAGCTCTAAACTATAAGGCAGCTAGTTCAGTGATAACTATGAATTTATGGCATTACTAATATACTTACTATTAATAGTACAATACATTATAACAGTATTATTTCCTTTATTTATTCTTATTCACATTAAATACATTTTTGAATATTTCTAAAAAATAATAATTAAAAAAATATATATATATTCAAAAAATAGTAGCCCACCAGCATGGGGACAGGGTCTTAGCTCCGATGGTCAGGGCTCTTGAGAGAGGAACCTCCTAACAATACGCGCTGTGTCCAGTAGTACTGCTTGCTGAATCAAGCCCTTGATCCAGCTGCCAAGCGAGAGCATCTCCAGATGTTGGTCGAAGATATTAGCAATGGGCACAATGATTACTGTACTCACGTCCCACAAGTCGATTTGTTTTTCTCTGCTTTCACGAGGTTCTCGTCATGCGCGACCGCTATATATGAACAATCATAGCGCGAAGCTCCAATTAATCTATCATGACAATGTCATGTCAATGTACAATAAATTGATTGAAGATTTATTATTAAGTAATTAAATCTTCCATTTATTCATTCCGTTATGTAATAATTATTATTATCATAGTGCCCTAAGTGCACAAGTAAAGTAAGTGAGTAAGTGTAAAATTATGCACTACTAGGGAGTAGTGCATAATTTTATAAAAAATATACTTATAAGATTTACACTATGTTTAGCATCGCTAGCTACGATTCCTATAATTTCTTATTTAAAATGTTTAGTTTTTTACTATATTTTAAATTTTAATAAGAAAATGGGTGAAGAGTTAGTGCAGTGATAGCCTAGTGGTGTGACCGTCGGACGCCTAAGTCATAGGTCTCGAGTTCGAACCCAAGGCACGCACCTCTGATTTCTCGGATTCATGTGCAATATGCACATGTATAATTATCACTTGCTTCTGTGAAGGAAAACATCGTGAGGAAACCAGCATGCCTCAGAGATATTTCTTGACGGCATGTAAAGCCAAGTCGGAGGCCCATGGGCGGCTTAAAAACTCTGACACCAGGTTAGTTATGCACTGACACACGATAAAGAATAAGAAAATGTTTAAGAACATAATCGTTAAGTATGCCTATCAAATCTGCATTCTCGACAAAATGAGTTTATAACAAAGATAAAAACTCATTTTGTCGAGAATAACTGTCAGATTTATCGAATCGATTCCTACAAGCACGGCTGAGACGATAAAAAATAAGTTTTTTGCAATTGTTGAAATAAAAAAGAAAACATTTTATTTTTGAAGCTAGTGGCAAATTACCCTATATCTACTAAGAAAAGTCAAAACCGAGTATTTAGCTCTCAGAACAGAAAAAAGTTTTTGCTGTTCTGTGATTTAGCCCAAGCAACGCCATGACTCACCGTGATTCAATAGTAAATAAACATTGCTGTAGCATTTGACGCACTTTGCGTACGTGCTGACAAATTAAGGCGTTCAATTATGTATAGTACCTATATATAATAAGGATATGTACTAGGGGAAGTACACTGATAAAAACATATCGTAATTAGGGAAGCTTGGCGTGACGGTCGGAAAATGACAACATTGAGCAAGCAAAATGTAATATTCATTGCGTAATACTTCTATGTATGAAAAGAGACATTTACTTTGCCTGGTTGATATTTTAATATGAGATAGAGAATCAGTATGTGTACTGTGATAACTAAACCAACTGCAGTATATATCCATCTGATTTGCCTCGCTTTTTATTGCCACAACATGACATACAATCAACATCTGCCTGCCTTTCCCAACTATGTTGGCGTCGTCGGCTTCCAGCATAGAAATATAAAAACTGAATGCAGCTGAATACCACTGCCTACATGATCGACTGTTGATCTGACTGCTCATTTACTGCGTAAAAACATACCCCTTGGTAAGACTGGTTGTCAGGCTTTTGGTAGGCTTTCTATTGCAATAACATGGTCTGATATCATCTGTAATAAGTAGGTGATTGTCAAAATATAACCTCTTGTACAGAAAAAGAACATGCTTAAATCACAACAGTCCACATTAGACTACATGTGGCGGAAATCAGACATTTCGGACCATGTTCCCTCTTGAACTGTAGCGTCGGTGGTGTCTAAGATTTATTAAGTACTTACTAGGTTTTCTGTTTAAAACCTAGAGCAGGTTGAGGTTCAAAGCGATTTCAGAACCGCGTATTATATTTTTTAATACTAATTCTTAAAACAATGCTCTAACTCACCCTTAAATTTATTGCCACCCACGGTTTCGTCCAGCCCGTAAATCGTTTCATAACGTCAATTTTCTTCAGTTAGGTATTTCACAATTTCAGTCCATTGTTTGACATTAGAACGCTTGCATTCATTCACATTTAATTGTTTACTAATACTGTCATTACCACGTAGGTACTTACTACAATAGTCACTTACAAACATACATAGTAGGTATTACAGTCTCACTTGTCTGTTCTGGCTTGTAGCCCAAATACCTTGTATGAAACATAGCATTGCTCCACATTTATAGAAAACCAAGAGTTTGTACTGCCAAAGTTAGCAATATTTTTAAACACTGATTCCAATCACAACCATTACTCGATGTTTAGAAGGGTTATCAAAGTACTCAGGAATGTATACGGGTGTTGTTGGCACTGCCTCTGCCACTGGTCTACCAACGTGTTGCATAAAAGTATAAAACTATGCCAAGGGCACTAGCCCTACCAAGGCTTTGTTCACAATCACAATGTTAATAGTGCCCAAGCAGGGAATATCTTGCATAGTGTGGAAATGCTTTACAGGGCTGTTTTACGATTTTGACAACATAACAAAACAATCATATTGGATGACAGGTAACTGAGCCAACATGACGAACCCGGAACGACTGACACGACTGTCTGTTGTCTTCCGGTTGTCTTGGTTTAGGAAAACACCAATAATATATAACCGTCTCTGGCTTACTTTGCCAAACACATTAGTTTAAAATTAAATACCAAATGATGTGCATAGACTAGTATCTAAATAATAGATAGGTTCATAAATATTAATGTTCATCTTCATTAAATATTAACTAAGTTACTCGTGTCTGCAAGCCTAAACACACCCTTAACCGGGTATTCGCAGACCATAGACCTCAGAAATCAATAAAATCTTGATAATTCTGTTGTCTACTGTTGGGGAATCACCATTAATTGAATGGTGCTGCTAACGTACTCTGACTTTTAAGTATGACCCAGCAAGATTCGTTATTGCGTAAATGGTTGACCATGTTGATGTTGTCTAGGCATTCTTATCAATTTTATAGTGCGTAGTTCAACGCTCCACGTGGAATCGTTCGAGGACGAGTCGCATGCAGTCGTTACCTATTGAAAAGCCATGACTCTACTACTATTGAATGGAAAGCTGCATTTCTAATCGCTTGCTACGAGTATTGGAGCCAAAGCAATAGATAGGTATTATGTGTTGCAATGGTACAGTTTCCTATTTGTCCGATATTAGTTACTTTGGTATCTGTCGAGTATCTCTGTGGCAATCTGTTTATTTGGACAGCATCTTGCATATATCAGACAGACATGTATGTTGAAATTGTTATCGCTGCTTGCTTCAGCATAATTACTTTGATATTCAATGCTCAGACCAAATAAAAAACCAAGACAGCGCTGTGAACAATAAAGTGAGGCCAGCGCAAAATTACGCCTCGCTCTGTGCATAGGTACACGCTCACACGCACACATTTACATCAAACTACAATTAAATTACGTCCCAATAATGCACACATGTTTACAAACCGGCCTCACTTCTCTGTACGCAGAGTTCCGTCTTAACTTTATTTGGTCTGAGATTCAATGCAGACATTTTCGCGTGGGGAAACAATTGTAGGTACTTACTTAATTAATTATTGGTACCTACAAGTGTTACTTTCTTTCATCATTTGTTCATCAGTCTGTTGTATGTAGTATGTAAGACTTAAGGTACCTAGTGTACTGGCTCATGTCTAGGAATTTCTTCGTGAACCAGACAAAATTGTACATGCATGAATACCTGTAAGACCATTTGTCAATTTGTCACGTACGGGCATTGAACCCACGATCCGTAGCGCATAGGTTATCGGTCAGGCACTGAATGTAATTTTATTTTAAGAAAAAATACTTAATTGTATTTTAACCGTACTTATGTTACTTTTTTAAATGCCATATTAATGTGATTTAATTGTGCTGTCAAAAAGAAAAGATATTGTTCCTCTTCAACAAGACTTACCTGACAGGTTTATAATATCTAGTCTAATTTAGCAATAAGATGTAAGAAGTAATATCATCAGTCAAGTCATCATCAAGAAACATACTGATGTCAGATGTGACACTCTAGGGAATATTGGGAAGTTTATTAGTGAGCTAGTCAAGTTTCCAATTTCACCACGCGCTTTAGTTATACTAAGTACAGGAAAACTACTCTAATGTCCTCCATACTCATAACATTCATAGTCATTTTATACGGGGTAGTTCCTGATTACTGTACCTACCTATTCCCATTTGCGTACCTGTATAGCTACAGGCGACGACAAATCATAAGATACATTTCCAGACTGGAATTCCAGTATAAACTTGTACTGAAAATATTAGCAAGACTGATTTAAAACGCCGAAGGGGACGCCCTAGCTGGGATGTTCTTCAAAAGGGTGTATGGTCTGATGCGTAGTACCTAATCGCGACTGGCAATTCAAGCCAAAGGAGTACGTATGGAGGATCGTAGCAGATAGCAGGTGGTGGTCTGTGGTTCTTGCCTAGTGCCCTGGCCGACCCTTGCCTTCAGCTTATAGTGACGATGTTTTTGATTTAGATATTTTGTTTTAAACGTTATTGTACATAAACATCTTTGAACATTATATAATCAAAGATGAACACTTAAGTACTTTAAATACAATTATTGTAAATATAATTAGAACTTTATTTAATGAAGACATTCGTATATAAGAAAATGATTGACTAAATGAAAATGACAAAAAAATTGACGTGACTTCGTAAACTATAGAATAAGATTTTATTTAAAAACTGACTAGTGACTATGCTCTTTGTATGATATTGAAAAAGTACCATGTATTTTATCGAATAGGTAGGTATAAATACTCGTATATATGTATACAAATATAATGAACATTGCCTAACATTTGCCAACGTTACAGCGGACAGTGACTTAGATAATTGAAACAGGGACTAAAGCGACCAGAGATATTTTCAAAAAGTCACCCTTTCGGTTGTTACCAGACCAGAAACAACAGTTTTTTTTTATAAAAGTGGGTAAGTACTGAAAACCCAGCGTCTTTTTCTTACTAACGGAAAAACAGCAGAGTTGGTAAGAGAGGACTATACTATTTCAATTCCCTTTCGAGCCAGCATTGTTAAACTGATTGATTTCTGAATAAAATGATCTGAAAGAGTATTGTTGTCTCTTTCGCATAAATGATAACAGCTACTGTGAAAAGGAGAAAAAAAATTAAAATAGTTACGTCGAATCCACCTACGTAACAATATGACAGAAACACCCACTTGTATGATACAGTCAGCATGTAACAAGGGTGGCGAATGCGATTCCAAATTTGGTGCATTTCAAACATCAGGAAATGATGACGTTATGTTTTCAATATAAAAAAGGAACCAAGCTCAGCTGTTAAGTCACAATGGGGTATTAAAGGTTATGGGCATTACGACCATATGTGGCTATAGGAGGTCATCATCTGCCTAGCCTTCTCCCAACTATGTAGGGTTCGGCTTCCAGTTTAACCGAATGCAGCTGAATACTTACCAGTATTTTACATGGAGCGACTGCCTATCTGACCTCCACAACCCAGTTAGTACTGGTGGGTAATACCCTTGGTAAGCCTGGTTGTCAGACTTTTTGGGCCACTGACTACCTGTAACGACTGTCAAAGATCTACAAAATGCTGCCGGGACCAACTGCTTAACGTGCTAAAATTTACCCGCTGTCCGGTCAACTGAACTAGCCAACTGTACCACGGGCAAGGAATGCTTTCCGAGGCACGGAGGAAATTCGGCATGTAATGAGTGGTCACCCATCCACAGACCAACCTAGGCAAGCACGGCTTAACCTAAATCTAAAATTGTAACACAGCTTTGTAAGTATATCCGATGGTTTTCGTCATAACGACTCGACGGATTTCAATGAACATTTGGAACGCAGGTAGTCCATGACTTGGATTAGAACATAAGATAATCCCGGTAGGAAGTTCGCGCGAACCTCAGGCATAAGCTAATTCTGTAATCTGTATGTTGCAAAACAACGTTCCAAACCTATGTTGAAATTTGAACACACAAGTGGGTGGCCCGTGGCCTCCCGCGAAGACATAGACAACCAATCTCTGTACTTACACGTTTAGTTATCTGTTACAAACGTGCGAACGAACACGGACATCCTTCTTCGAGTTTAGATTTTATTTTGTTTGTTTATTCAGCACTTCTACTATGGAAGTAGACTTTTTCTAGGAACAATAATAGTGTTTACAGTAGCTGTCATAATTACGGTACGATATCGTTGACAACATATTTGCTTGACTGACCGTACTACAAAGTTTTTTACGGTACCAACAAGCACAGCGTCATTCTAGTCCTTATTCCGACGCAATAAGATCCGTGTTAGTGTTGTTTATTATTACAAATTTTGAGTCCGGTATAAAAGGGAGAGGAATTTTGAAATCTGTGCTTGTTCAGTGTTGATGTCGTCGTTGTGAGGGTGTAGTATGTGAAACTGTGCCTTGTTAGTGACATTCACGATGAGTAACGGCTGCGATTGCGAGGTTATGACCGTAAGTACCTAGGAACTTCCGTTAATACTTACCTAATTACTATCTGTTCATAAAATATCCAGGGCTGCATGGGCGGTATTTGAATAACTTGTAACTGCAATACGTATTTGAAAAACCACGTAGGTATTTGGCACGTATTTGTATTTCAATTTACTTCTTATAAATTAATGTAAAATTGGTATACCTACCTGATGCTGAGGTATTTTGTAATTAGTATGGTATCTGGATGCGAGTCGCACGGGACCGGTCTATGTGGCGACACTTTGGGGAGGCCCATTTCCAGCATTCGACGTCTTTCGGCTGAAATGGTGATGATGTTGATGATTCATTTGACAAAGATATCGTGCTGTTATGGCATTTTGCCCATACATCCTTAGGTACTGCACCCTCCATAGCAGCCAGCCCTGTTCATACAATACTTTCACACTTATTTTTCCTCTTGACTGCTTATCACTGTCAACATCATACTTGATGATCTTTCTATTAATATCAATGAGGAAAAGTAACCTCAGGGTGGAGGAGGGTTTTCGCCACTGACGAATGATCAAAATTACAGTTTACACATAAGTACCTACTCATTCTCGTTCCAGTACCTAATGTCCTAATGTTTCTAATAGTTTGCTACTGTTAGAGGTCAAATAACTTTTTAATGGACTGTAACTGCTTTTAGTCTGGTTAAGTATGTATTTACAAACAAAAAGTATCTGTGTAGTATATCAACTATCTGGTGTCCACGACACAAGTCTCGTTGCTTAGTGTGGCACTGGATGGCGCTGTGTGTAATGTCCAGCGATATTTATTTATTTATATTTATTTATATTTATTTATGACATTATTCAATTTCTTTAATTAACATTCTTTAGATAAGTAAGTGCTGACAATTTTCATTTTATTACAATAACTGCAGACTTTTTTTTTTCATTGTTTAGTTTTTCTCAACTACACCCGCGTAGTTCCCGTTCCCGTGGGAGTACGGGGATAAAATATATATGTTACTCAGGGTGAATGTAGCTTTCTAATGGTGAAAGAATCTTTGAAATCGGCGCAGTAGTTTTTGAGTTTATTCATTTAAACATACATAAACACACACAAAAATACAAATGTTTCCTCTTTATAATATTAGTGTAGATGTAGATATAGTCGACATTGTTCAATGTGATTGAAAATTCCTAATTCGATAGATGATCTAATTTATTTACTTATTTATTTGTGGTTCATATTATATCTGTATTGTACTATGTATTGTCTGTGTATTGTGTAAACGTTACGCCATATAGGCAAAACATAGCGCCCTTAATGTATTACCAAATAAGAACATAAAATGTACCTATGTTTTACAATAAATAAATGAATATGAATATAAATAAACTTCTAATCAGCTTGCACTACAAAGTGGTTGTTACGTCAGTCACTGCGGGCCGAATAGTGCGAAATGAGTGGTTTTTTGCGATTTACCAAAAATTTATATATGTTGCTTAGAATTATTTGCCAAAAAATCAAAATGATCGCATGTATTTTAGTATGGTTTTTACTCGTTAAAACAAATTTTTAGTATTTTAGTATGGTTTTTACTCGTTAAAAGAAACTTTTAGAGATAAGTTGGTGATTTTTTTTTTCGAGTAAAATTAGTTGTATTATGTTTAAAAAAACACTATCATACTAGCATATATCCTGAAGAATATCATATATTTTTCTGGTTTTGTTTATTGCAGTGAATCATATGCTTTTTTGCATTATAAAACTCGCGTTTAGCTCCTGTAGTCCCCTTAAAAAACTTCCATCATCAGCCAACAGCATTCCACTGCGGAAAATAGGCCTCTCATTCCACGGCACTCGGCAACTCTCATCTAGCTGCTTCCAGCCGCCCCACGGAGATTTAAGCTTACCGATTCGAGCTCTCGGCTCCAAGAACACGTCTCCTATCGTCTATGTCAGATGTAGGTGGTAGGTACTCGCCGTTGAGGTACAAAGCATCTTGTGATCTACTTTTAAGTACCAATAACGTCTTAAAAAGGCTATTTTATTACGTATAACAACATAGTGTAAAACTTCAGATACATATAATTACAATATTCTTCCTAAAATTAGCGAGCAAGATACATTTAAAAATCATTATACCTCCAAGTAAGTACTAACAAATAAGATAGTTGCTATTTAAAACTTCCAAGTCATAATTAATCAGGAATGGCTCAGTCTAGAACACAATCGTGAGTATTAGTATAATACGTGATAAAAAAGCACGCAACGTGCGAACACTATGATATCTGACATTTCGGAAGACCTTACTCTACACGAACGCCTCTAGCAGCGAATTCATGCGCGGTAGCCCCCATTGAATTGTTATTGTTGGGGCTTCAGATTTCTCAATGAAACTCCCGTTGAATGAGGTATCGGTGAATATAATCAGGATAAATCACAAAAATGTTGAATGTACGGAGCGCGCCTAGCCCTTTTGGATAGCAATGCTCGACACAAACACTGCACTGCACCACACTTACCGCAGGCGTAAACAGTTATTGTTGAACAACTTGTACTATGGGACCAAACCCGAATCACGAAAAAAATTCAGCTGTTCGTTGCCGGTAACTAGGCAACCTATAAAATAATAATAGTCAGCATTACATAGCCGGTTTAGAAACGACTTAGAGCCCTAGTACACGGCGTATTTTAAACGTGCGTTTTCTGCGCCGTAGATGCCGATTTTTGCGTTTTTATAGATTAAAACGCGATACAACAAGCGTGTGAAGCCCGTTCGAAACTCGTTTGAAGCGCGTACAAACGGTCGAAGCCAGCGTAAGCAGTGTTGTCACAAGTTCTCAACCGACGCCATTGTAGGTACAACTGACGAGGAGTCTCTGACCAAAACACGGAAGCTACGACCGACTACAGCGCGTCTGTATCTGCGCTGCGCTGCTTACAAGGTTGCGTTCAAATCTCGTTTGAAGCGTACACGCGCGTAATCTGCGCGTCGTCGTCTGCGCGTTTAAAATACGCCGTGTGCTTAGGCCCTTATTGTTATCGCGACATTCCATAGTCGCATTCAGAAGGTACAAGTATAAGAAAAACCCAACGTCCAAACAAAATTTGAAGCTCGTCAGCAATTCGGACAGCGGGAAAAACATTCGCAAACATTTTAGGGGATGCCCTCAAAAATATCTAGTAGGTAGTTCAAGATGTTTTGAACCATTCAAGATGCTTTGTGAATTTGATAAGTGATTAATTTGATTTTGAAGTACTTACCTACTACGTGTATGTAAAAACCAAGTACATGAGTACAGTCAGTAACATAATTATGTATAACACCCAGTACCGTAAAACGGGGTGAATAGAAAGGCAGTGGTGAATCGAGACAACTTTGAAAGGGATTTTAACGTTGAATCCAAATTATACGTTGCTAACAAGGTCTCTAAATAGTTGAATAAAATAGAGTAGGTACTAATTACTTTTGTGGCTCTTATAAAAACGACTACTTACAACATGATCTGGCAAACGACCATAAAGCGAAATTCGCGTCATGGCTCTTCTGGTTCTTGACTAAACACGTTCTGGCAAACGACCTTAGTAGCGAAATTCGCGTCATGGCTTTTCTGGTTCTTGACTATTACTCCTTTTGGCAATAAAGTAAAGTCACAGCGGGTTCTCAGTCTTTTTCGTGCAGCCACAACTTGATGTGCAGGCTGCACGGAACTTCGATCTTCTCCTATTTAACATGCCGACATGAAAATCGAAGATGGCGGATGCAAAAAAACCTATTAAGTACCTATTTGTCTTGGGGGTCACGTTTATGGTTTTCAGGGGTGCAGATGCTGATTATGACTTAAGGTGAACGTACACTTATCAGAGCCGAAGGAAGAGAAAGAGAAGAAGAAGAATCGAATTTTGGAACAAAATTCTGCGTCGAATCGGTCGAATAGATAACGTAACGTAACGTAACGAATCGATAATCAGTTTTACTGACTGTAGGTCGAGTTATGTACCTACATATTATTACGCAAGTATATAAAGAACGGGTTCTATAAGATTCATATCATTTTGTAATAATGGCTCTCGTACTCAGTTTGATTATTTTTTTGGCTGTGTTTGATTCGACTTTATTCTCTGAGGGGGTGAGTACCTACCTACCACAAAATAATTGACCTAAGTACATTTCTAGTAGTCATTGTAGGTAATCGGAACTAAAACTAAATGTTTTACTGTTTAGTTTTAGTAACGCCAAAAAGTACGCAAGGCTCCGCCCTTTCGGCAATAGGTACGATACTGCATCCTGCATCCAAACCCGGATCACAAAAATATATCGGGGAAAATATAATGACCACCAAAAATAACTTTGTGACCACTAACATCTATCACCTAACTAAAATATCAATTGATCACCAAATTTAGTAAATTGAGCACCAAATTTTAATGAGGTGTTTGATGACAAACTAGTTTTGCCTAGGCCGACTTGGGGCACCCCGACACGGATAGATTAGGTTAGAAGGTCCATTCCTGGTAAGGAAAGGGGGTAAGGGGTATTCTTTGGTTAGGTTATTTTTTTATAAACCATTCAGAAGTAGGACCGTCGACCGGCTCTCCCTCGACCCGGATGCAAGAGCATAACAGTTAAATTTCTGGTGGTCCTAAGTAATTTCACGATAAAATGGGGATTAATTTTGCTGATCATTTACTTACTAATTTTGGCAATCACAAGTGATTTTTTTGCCGTTACATTTTGCTTAATCTGGTGGTTCGTTAATTGTATGCCAAAATATATTATGTTGGTAGATGCGGTAAATGTGAAAATTAGCATGCTACGTGCAACCACAGCTTTAGGTACTGATGCCAATCTTGCAAAACATTTAATAAAGTAAATTGATTTCCGCAAAGTAACGCTTGATGCCATAACTTCTTGATATAGCCCCTACGTCTATCTCCTTACCGTACCTCCACCATCTCATCACCTCCTTTTGTGTTTATGATCATTTCATTTTTATTTCATTTATTCCTTCATCCTTCACACAGTCCATATACTCCATCCATGGTTTCTTTGGTCTTTCTCTACTCTTAAAACGCAATTTAAGCTGGTGCAAATATTACCTACGTCAGCAAATGCTGTTCTATAGTTTCGGAATTTTCGGTACTTTATTCGGTCGCTTCTTTGTCTTTTCAGTTGTTGCAAGATTCGTATTTAAAGCAGTACATTCCATATTTTGAGTATGCTGATTTTTTTTCTTGGTGCTATTATTATTACCCATATTTTAGCCGTCACAAGGAATTAAATAGGTTAAAGCCATCAACTGTATCTACATTCATACACATTTTCCTAATTCCTGCGCATCAAATAATTATTTTTTCCTATTGATCAAATTTTTTTTTCCTATTGATTAAATATGTAATTTTGGCGTTCGAAAAGTGCTATAAGTGTATACATATATTGGATGTAGGTAATGATTTTAGTCTAGATTACCTATTTAATGGGTCCCGACTGACAAACCAAAAATGCCAAAATGCCAAAAATCTGCCATTTTGTTTTTTTTTTATTTTGCCTAGTGTCACTCTCACAGTAAATACGAATCTAACGACACCTCTCAAGCTAAAATCCATCGAGCCGTTCAGGTTGCAGAGAGTGCCAAATATTTTAATTTGGCGCCAACAATCCGCCATTTTTTATTATTTTTTATTTTGATATACTTACCCAGTGTCACTCTCACAATAAATAGGTACGAATCTAACGACACCTCTCGAGCTAAGATTCATCGAGCCGTTCAGGCCACAGAGCGTGCCAAACAACTATACATAGGTACCATACTCTCGAAAAACATAACCCTCCTTCTGGCGCAGTCGGGTAAATAAAGTTTTGTGTATTACCCTTTTTAATTGTAGTAGGTATATTTAGGTACCATACCAATTCTTGTTATTAATCAATTTTACATTGTACCTAACTAGATCATTATGTTGTCAACATAGGCCAAGAAGAAAACATACGCTTTACTCATAAACTACTCAAGCTAAGTTAGGTAATAAATACAAATTTTATGGGACCACTGTGCGGGCTTTCTCTACCGAATGAAAAAAGAATCTTGTAAATCGTCCGTTGTCCCGGAATAATCGGTACCTGGTCTATAGATACTAGAAAAAAATAGATGCCGATGGAATACATAACCTTTTCCTTTTTAGAAGTCGGTTACATATATAGGGGAGATTGGTGTCGATTCTGTTGTGCACAAACTAAACTTAATTTAGGCTATTGCTATCTTTTACTAAAAGGCATTGTGAGAAAAGGACGACTATAGCTATGAACTAAGTTAGAGATGTCAAAATAGTTTATGCCTTCCGCTTCACCGTGTTTTTAGTCGACATGTTTTTACGTGCACCCTTCATTTGTATAGAAATATTAGTTCCAACTAAATTTGACAGCTCTAAATTACGTCCGTCACTTTCTCGTTTTATTAGAAAGAAAAAGATAGCAATAGCCTAAATTAAGTTTAGTTTGTGCACAACAGAATCGACACCATTGACGGCTTTCTTTTATCTCATACACGGTAACCGGTCTCCACAATTTAGTATGTACATAGTGGGGCCGCTATGTAAATGCGTAGTTCGTAAGTAGTGATGATTAGTACGCGTTGCATGTGCAGATGTGTAGTGTAGTGGCCTGATTGGTGCATCGTACACGTGGGGCGAGGAATCATTGTGAGACTAATGTAGTAAGTCATGTCTGTTCATCATATAGAACGATGTCCTACTAATTAATAATTATAATAATATAATTGTTTATTGCTCTTGCTTGCCCCCCTACAAAAAATCAGTCGCAATAGTCAAGATAATTATAAGTAGCTTGTGTTTTCTGAAGCATATAAGGCAGTGGTTCTCAACCATTCTTGGACCAGAGACCACTTTAGCGTCTTTAGTGTTAGCAGGGGCCCGAAGGTCCTACATAAACATGGACACCCACAGGATTATATGTAAGGGGATAAATCTTTAAACAAAACAAAAAAGATAAACAAACAAACAAAAACACTAAAAGAAAAACACAAAAAAGTCGCCATGAATTTATTTTACATTAATTATTAACAATACATGTCATGGTAATAGCTCTAGGCTTATCCCCAATAAATGGAACTTAACATTTATTTATTTATGTACTAGCGACCCGCCCCGGCTTCGCTCGAAACCAATTTAGAACAAAAAAGGAGTGCGCTTACTGTAAAATTATTTTGTAATGCGGTTGCCTTTATTTTCAAATAATTCCATTTTTTTTTTCGGTGGTAAAATCATTAAATGAGACCTCCCGCCCTGGGTGGAGCGGATGGGACTGTCAGACTTACTGACTAAGACACCCTGTGCTTTCGGTTGCCCTTGGGTTCCAGGGCCCCGGTACCCTGTTTATTTTCAGTCGCGCGTAATATTATTTCTGTGATATCTTCTAAATTATTCATTAAAATGATATACTGTAAAAGAGCCATATTGATCTATATTAAATGCACAATGTATTTAAGGTACTGAATTGGATAAGGATAAATACTGTATTGCTTAAAATCGCTTCGTAAATAAGCCATTATTTCTCGTAAAAAGGAAAGGATAAAAAATGGTTATTGTGGGTTATTCCTAAGAGACAGACATATACCGTCGCGGATTTTTTTGTAGACCTTTTTAAGGTGTACAATACTGTAGTACATTATTTTGATCTATCTCGTAGGGTTCAGCCAGCGTTTGCAATGTAAGCGGAAAAAAATGTGTTTATTTAAGACATCACATTAGAAACCTCTAAAATTATCAGCGTTTCTCTACTTTATTATGCATGTTATATACATATAAACCTTCCTCTTGAATCACTTTATCTATTAAAAAAACCCGCATCAAAATCTATAGTTTTGAATCAATCGCGTAGTTTTAAAGATTTAAGCATACATAGGGACAGACAGACAGCCAGAAGTGACTTTGTTTTATACTATGTAGTGATAGTGATTTAATTACAACGGTTATATTTAAACCAAGAGGAGGAGCTCGTGGCTAAATAATAACAGCCGCTCGGGTCGATCTTTAGATTAAGCCGTGCTTGCCTAGGTTGGTCTGTGGATGGGTGACCACCCATTACATACCGAGTTTCCTCTGTGCCTCGGAAAGCACGTTAAGCAGTTGGTCCCGGCTGTCAATTGAAGATCTTTGACAGTCGTTACAGGTAGTCAGTGGCCCAAAAAGTCTGACAACCAATCTTACCAAGGGGTATCGTATTACTCAGTACCTACTAACTGGGTTGTGGAGGTCAGATAGGCAGTCGCTCCATGTAAAATACTGGTATTCAGCTGCATCCGGTTAGACTGCATGGAGGCCAACCCCAACATAGTTGGGAAAAGGCTAGGCAGATGATATTTAAACCAATTACTGTAACCAAAACTAGAACTAAAAGAGTAAGAGATAACATAAAATGTAAATATACAAAATAACAAAGTACCTAAAGGTTCACACATTCATAAATTCCTCTCGCAATACTTCTGACATGCCAATAAAATTTTTCTTCCATCCATCCACAAACATACCTAACTGTCGAAATCTGGGTGTATTGTACACATCTGCGTACCCCCTCAGAGCATACAGGCGTGATGTTACGTCATGATGTTGTATAAACAATAAACATCCAGGCGATTGCAGCTAACACGACAGATTTGCCGTCTATTTTTGAAGAGTTCCATTGTATATCTTCGAACATCAGCATCAGATGTTCATCAAATTTAAATGCGACCTTAAGGAGTATACTCTTTCAAATAAAAAAAGAATTTTGAGAATCGGTCCACAAATGGGAGAGAAATCAGGTAACATAGTTACATTAAAAAAAAATACATGCACACGAACATAAAAAATAATCTCGTCCTTTTTGAAGTCGGTTAAAAATTGGAAAATGAGATGAAAACCATTAGAATTAAGATAGTGAAGGATACCAAAGCGAAAATTTTTCGAGCTCACTTCGATAGTGAGCAGTCATTCATACGGAAATTTTAACCATTCGCGGACCATATTCGAGGCTCCTGCGGACCACTGGTGGTCCGCGGACCTTAGGTTGGGCTTGGGAACCACTGATCTAAGGTAAGCAAAAGATCCATCGGTTATGCCCAATATTGACGAATGTTTCTAATCCAATAAAGAACTGACTGAATCAGTGCGTCTACCGAATAAGTTTGAGCAGGAATATAAGTTAATGTCTATAATTTATTGTTGGTCTACAATTCATTATACATCTACAATTTTATTTACCAGTCATATCATTTTTATTGGTCTAAAATTTCGGTGACACTTCTTATTTGAATGTCAATAACTCTTTAATGAAGCGGTGAAGTACGAACTTCCCATACACATGAGGCAAGCCTAGATTTGACCAATCAATGAACGAGTACCTACATAAGAAGGTATTATGTATCTGTCGGCGTCAAATTGTGAAACCCGTCATTTTCCTAGTCAGATTGTAAACTGTTGAAGTGAAACCGTCAAATTGTCAAATGCATGCGATCAAAGTATCTCTGCCCCCATAATCGGGACTTGGGGCACCCCCACGTTAGGTTAGTTAGGTTCCTTTAAACCCTGCAGACAGAGCGGGGCTCCGTTAACTACGCTTTTTAGGCGAATATAAAGTGTTTTGAGGTTAGGTTACATTAATCGGTTTTTCTCAGGAATGGTACATTATCTTTTCATAGGAGTGGTACCAGGGGGCAAGGGGTACCCCACCTCACTCTCACCCCCCCCCCTCGACAGCGCGCGAGGTGAGCTCTGTCGCATGCATTTGACAATTTGACAGTTTCACTTCGACAGTTTACAATCTGACTGGGCAGATTACAAAATGACGGTTTTTACAATATGCCGCCGACATATCCATATGAAAAATCCCCGTTTCCAATGTTCGTGATACGACGTTTGATGTCATTATAATAATTTATGGTGATGTTAATATTTGTACAAATAAAGTTATATATTGTTTTTATTTCTAATAATATTGTCATCCTTTCTAAGTATTGTTTTAGTCATGAAGGGAAACGCCCATTCTTGGCCACGTTTTACCCACCAATGTGTTTAGTACAAAAAATATTTTTTTGAGCATTTTTAAACTTAAATATTGCTATTACTTATGTGCAATGAAACCTCCGGAATTAAAAGCCGAATTAATCAAGAAACTCAATCATTTATTGCCCATCTAACACTTCCGGTCGTTGTTAATCCTAAAGAAAAAAAAATAAAAAAGTCCAACCGAGTTCTCTGTACAAAATAGTGTTTGTTTCTTCATCTGTGATGTCAACCCTAATATTTATAGTTGGTTCCTTTCATGGGCGTCACTTGGCCAAACCCTCTTCATCAAATGGGCATTTCCCTTTGACGACATGACAAGGACGCTATAGGCTACATTACACTAACGGTCAAGTTCCTTTCAGCAAAACCCACTGCTGTGCTTTACGCAGGTACCTACCTAGGCTGCTAGCATTCGAATCAAGGGTCTAAAGTTTTCAAGACAAGGAATCGAACTTTGGACTCCAAGTCCATACCCAGGTTCCGATTACTTGGCCATTGTAACATTTTTAACGAGCTAATTATAATTGCGGATCTTCGTCTTCACTTTCAGTATTGACTGCTCTTTAACGATTTATTAGCTTCTTAATAGGGAAATTTCTATTATTTTTATCTGTCTTAAGATAAAAAATGCTTTATGAAAAAACCCGTGTTTGACCTCTTAGTTCAGTTGTTAAGATAGTGTTTTTATTGAATAAAATATTTTCAATACACTTCCTCGAAAACTGGTTCTTATCGCATTACGATTAGGTTCAACATACAATGTAAGTAGGTATTTCACACGCGTGGATTATTCTCATCACAACGTGTGCGGAAATAAAAAAAACAACAGATAACTATACTTATACTAATTCCGAATTGGTTCAATGCCTATAGTCGGCAGTGATTGTTTTTTTTAATGTCGGTAAAGAGATACCTATATTATTATGCGTCTTCACGGCGTTAATATATAAAAATACTTTTCGCTCTATTATTTTATTTCTTCGGAAGTGCAAGTATTGAAAAAAGGTCGTTTGACACACGTGGGCTATTGTTACTGCAGTTCTCGGCTCCATAACAACCTCGCCTGCGACTCGGGTGTGAATTCCGCCTCGAATGCAATAACAAAGTTTCCCCACTTAAAAATGCACTACCTATATCTTAACGATTTTATTACAAAAACAAATCGTGTGTGCGAGGGAGTTCCACTTTGATATAAATATTCGCATTTACAATGTTTCAGGAAAATATTATTTTTAATCAGGCGCCTTTTATCTGTGTCTCCAATTTAACTTCTAGCTTGTCACAGTTGTCGAACGCTCACAACGTGTCACATTGAGAATTGTTGAGTGATCCGAAGAAATCATGATGGTTGTCTGTTTGCCTCCCGTCGTCCTATCGATAGACTGAACAAAAACAGACTAGTAGTTACTATTTTTGACGTTCTTAAGCAAAAAACGCGAATGTCAAGAAATATGAGAATATTCATTTATCATAATCTGACTAGTAGGTATTTTCCCAACTATGTTGGAGTCGGCTTTCAGTCTAACCAGATGCAGCTGAATACCAGTATTTACATGGAGCGACTGCCTATCTGGTCTCCACAACTCAGTACTGGGTAATTAATACATACGGTATCGCTTGGAAAGACTGACCATGTCAAACTTTAGGGCCAATAATAATTTTTGTTATAGACATAGACCATACACCGTATACACCTAAAACCTACCTGAGAACCTTCTAGTGACGGGGTCAAAGTTCCGACTTATACACAAGTTTTTCTTTAAATAAGTACATTATTTTTAATAAAAGAACCTTACTTTAAACATCTGCACGACCCCCACACTATTCAATCCATCCACCAGCACAATGTTTTGAGTGCGTTACGTTGAGTTTTACCGTAAAACGTGATTTCACACTTAAAAAAAAAAGTCATTTCCCAGCAATATTTTTTGCGTAGGGTTACTTATTTTAATGTACAGAATGCTTTGGTTGACGGGTTGACGGCTTCGTGAAGGGTCCGTTTACACCCTGTATTAATGAGCATTGCAAATATTTTTATTGTATTGTTTGGTGCTACGGCGGAACACTGTGTGTGCAAGTCCGACTCGTATTTGGCCGGATAAAACTTGACGTTTAACTAAGCTCTCAAATTAATAACATAACATCACGCCAGTAATCTCCGAAGGATTTGTCAGAGGTGTACGTTTACCTGTACATCCACATTTTGATATTTATGTTTAAGTCCCATGCCATGGGCGAGCCATCAACCGGGCACAAATCCAGACTCCGCAGCTATGGCTACTGAAAAATGTTAGAAACACTGCCTGTCTTGGGAATCGAACGGACCTCATGCTCTTGTGACCACTAGACCAACGAGACAATCTCTTAAAATAATGTAAGTACGTAACTAATTATGAGGGCGCTAAAGAAACAATGGACGAAGATCAATCAGCAGCCATATTTTTACGCTTTACGTAGGTAATTTATTTGCTTGTTTGTTTCAACGATAGTCACCTCATATCGACGGTACCTGACTGAACACCGATGACCGACTATAGCGTCCTAACCTTCACTTAACTACAATGTACATACCTACTTACTTTTGCCGGTCTTTGACCAGCTGGACTCAATGAGTGAGTACCCAGTAATATATTTTATTCGGAATACAGATCGTAACGATCTGAACTCATTCTTATCGGATTGGTCAGAGAAGGCAAATTGTTAACAAAATTGGAAAGCCATGGGGAGGCCTCCTATACCCAGCAGTGGGACAGAGCAGGCTGACATAAAAACATACGAATCGGGTCGTGACGAGTATGACGAATAAGTATTATTATTTCGCAATACAATTACTAATACGTACTACGTAGACAGCGCGGCTGTCGTTTTCGTAGCTCTTCCGCATAAAACCCGGAGTTTGTATGAAACAGCCACAGTGTTGAGCAGACTTTACAGACATGCGGATTTCAGTGGAAGTGTGCCTTAATAACAGTGAGACTGTAAGTAGTTTTTTATTTGGATACGTCGGCGTCATATTGTAAAACCCGTCATTTTGTAATCTGCCTAGTCAGATTGTAAACTGTCGAAGTGAAACCGTCATATTGTCAAATGCGATCAAAGTATCTCTGCCCCCATAATCGGGACTTGGGGCACCCTCACGTTAGGTTCCTTTAAACCCTGCAGACAGAAACAGGAACCCCGCGTGCGGGCCCTCCCACCCCTCCACAGCGCGCTAGATGAGCTCCGATGATGATGACTTATCTGTGGTATGGTTAAGTCTTGTCGTGTTGTTTTCTGTGAGTGAGTTAATGTTTTTTAGTTTAAAATATTTCAACTTGTTTACACTTTCTCGACAGTAGATCTTAGTCGTTACAGGTAGTTAGCAGGCAGTCGCTCCATGTAAAATACTGGTATTCAGCTGCATCTGGTTAGACTAGAAACCGACCCCAACATAGTTGGGAAAAGGCATGCAGATGATGACGCACCTCGGCTGTTGGTAATGTCAAGAAGGCGTCAAGTTTCGGATTGGGTTGTTCATTCATTAATATTTTTTGCTGACCATAATTATTTGTTTTTTTTTTGTTGGACATTCAGAGAGCAGAGATACAGTGAACGAATACTAAATAGATAGTAAAGTTACTAATATAACATTGTGCAATTTGTGCCCTGTGAAGGCTATCTCAGACGATTTATTACTTCAATAAATTGTTGTAATATTTACTGAAGGAATAATCTAACTACAACTCCTCCTCCTCTTTTAGGAATATACCTACTGGGTAATTTGTTAAACGTGGGCAATATAAATAAAGGCCATTATAAATGACGAACTTTTACAACCATGAAATATAAAAAAAAAATCAGCTGCGCCATTCATTATTGGTCGCGTACCTACTTAGGTAACTAGAATAGTACATTTTGATTCAAGCGGGGAAATGTTGTTATTGCATTCGAGGCGGTAGTCGAGGGTGTTTTTGAGCCGAGAACTGCAATAACAAATGTCAACGTGTATCAAACGACGTTTTTCAATACACTTTTGAAGAAAAAAAAAAGAAAAATATTTTTGTCACGAATTATGAAACTATGATTTTAATTTTCTTTATTTTTTTGCTCTTTACTTTCGCCAGGTTGAAGGAGAGGCAAAGGTATGAAGCCGTTAAACAGCCTAATATTAAAAATAGATTTATCTTATATTTTTACCCATGACGCGACGGAACGGAGACGGTGTATGCGTTTGGGGTGAGAGGATGTTTGTTTGTTTGTGCAAAAACATGTTGCCATTTTTCTCTAAAACTACTAGTCCGATTTTGATACAGTTTTCAGTTATGGGTTCGAGTTTGATTAGTGCATGTTCTTAGATAGGTGTTACGGTGACAACTCACCAGAGGGCGCTGCAGCAATTTTTTTTTGTACAAATACATGTTGCCATTTTTCTCCCAAATTTACTTATTCGATTTTGATGCAGTTTTCAGTGATGGGTTTGGGTTTGATTGGTTCATGTTCTTAGATAGGTGTTACGGTGACAACTCACCAGTTGTCTTCTCACGAGGGAACTCCTTAACGGTAAATAGCACGGATACGAAAATTTGTAGACGCGTTCATATTTGATAGATAAACATGATTTCTGTCATGACCTGATCCTACAGCCAGTATTGTCTTCTCGCGAGGGAACTCCTCGACGGTAAATAGCACGGATACGAAAATTAGTAGACGCGTTCATTTTTGATAGCTATAAACATGATTTCTATCAGGACCTGATCCTACAGCCAGGATTGTGTTATCACGAGGGGACTCCTCAACGGTTAATGGCGCGCACACGAAATTTTTCACACGAATTCAATGATTACGACAAAACTAAAATTTAAATATAAAATTATTAATTAAAAAAACCTATTTAAAAAAAGCTTTTATAAAAATGCTCTGAAAAGACGAAAATAAAACTTTTAGTAAATGAAAAGCTTTCATAAAAGCTTGTCCCGACTTGAGGTTGGTTTCCAGTCTAATCGGATGCAGCTGAATACCAGTAATTTTACCCACGACGGAACGGAGACGGTATATGCGTTTGGGGTGAGAGGATGTTTGTTTGTGCAAATCCATGTTGCCATTTTTCTCCAAAACTACTAGTCTAATTTAGATGCTCTGTAAAACATTTTAAATAAAAAAGCAAAAATAAAAATTTTGAAAAAACCCACGACTGTTCAAAAGTAATTGAAAAAGGATAAAATAATTAAAAAAAACCCAACTTAATAAAAAACCCAAGAATATCCGTCGGGGGCTGCCATCACTATTTTAAAATTTAACCGCTAGATACCCGCAATAACAGACACAATTAAAATAACAATGCTCCGTTCTCCTTCGGGAACGGCGAACGAAATTAAAGTTCGAGAGTACATTCGCAAGAAGCTGGCAGTTTCATCACAGCGGTAATGTTTCTCTATTGTTTGTCTTTTTATTTTAATCCGTGTTGTTAATATCTATTTACAGTAATAAATAGTTTGATATATATTTATAGTATTTATATATATTTATAGTATTTTATATATCCTTGTAGTTTACCTAGTATTAATTAAATTATTTTCAGATGTACACCTACCACTGCTTGTCTCTGCATCACCCAAAGGTTGACCGGTAGAAAATGCCTATGGTATTAAGTCCGCCTCTGTACTTTGTGCTTGAAGTGTTAAATAAATAAATAAATAAACGGCTGGGGAGTTGGGGACATACGGCTTAAAATAAAAATAAGTATCATCATCCACTTCTAAAGGTCCCCACTGTAGGGGCACGGCCTACCCATTAAGGGTGTAGTGTAGCGCTAAAAAATCTCGAATTATTCAGGTTAATATAAAACTACAAAACCAGTTTATTTAATGGCAGCCCCCGACGGATATTCTTGGGTTTTTATTAAGTTGGGTTTTTTTAAATTATTTTATCCTTTTCAATTAGGTACTTTTTAACCGTCGCAGTGGTGGGTTTAAAAAAAAATGCTTTTTGAATTCAGAACACAACTAAATGTTATTTTGTTTATTAAAGTAAATATAAGTATTAAATAATCATGTTTATCTATGATATTCTATTTATAAACACAATTTGAATCATCAAAAAAATATTTAAAGACGCATAGTGCTTTGCCGAAATTAAAAAAAAAACATTCACCTCCGACTATAGGCATTGGACTAAGTATAGGTATAGTTATCTGTGGCAATTTTCATTCCCGTACACGTGTTGGAAAAATAAAAAAATCCAACGCGTGTGAAATACATTGCATGTTGAACCTAATCGTAGTGCGATAAGAAACAGTTTTCGAGGAAGTGTATTGAAAAAAAAATTAAGTAACAGCAGAATCATAGGTAGTCCCGTACCTAGTAAAACTTGCTCATACATTTAAGCAACAGCAGAATCATAGGTATTCCCGTACCTAGTAAAACTTGCTCATATTTATATTTATGTAACAGCAGAATCATAGGTATTCCCGTACCTAGTAAAACTTGCTCATATTTATATTTAAGCAACAGCAGAATCATAGGTATTCCCGTACCTAGTAAAACTTGCTCATATTTATATTTAAGTAACAGCAGAATCATAGGTATTCCCGTACCTAGTAAAACTTGCTCATATTTATATTTAAGCAACAGCAGAATCATAGGTATTCCCGTACCTAGTAAAACTTGCTCATATTTATATTTAAGTAACAGCAGAATCATAGGTATTCCCGTACCTAGTAAAACTTGCTCATATTTATATTTATGTAACAGCAGAATCATAGGTATTCCCGTACCTAGTAAAACTTGCTCATATTTATATTTAAGCAACAGCAGAATCATAGGTATTCCCGTACCTAGTAAAACTTGCTCATATTTATATTTAAGTAACAGCAGAATCATAGTTAGTCCCGTACCTAGTAAAACTTGCTCATGTATTTTATGAGAATTTTACTCCCGTATAAATCAAACTCCGGCGGAGCATGCATAGTTCATACAAACGTAATACCAAAATAATTTGTAAATCAAACATATTCTTATGATAGTGTGTATTTATTTCGATTGGATTACAGAATATCTATGTTCCCAAATATATATTTTGAAAGGACAATGATAAGTAACGACGAGATTATGAGGAATTTAATATTTCTATAGAAAACTTATTTTTCTCATAACTCTGGTTTAAATCAGTGTCCATTCAAAATATATTATATATTTGAGAACCTAGATATTCTGTATTCCAATCGGAATAAAGACACACTACCTTAAGAATATGTTTGATTTACAAATCATTTTAGTATTGCGTTTGTATGAACTACGCATGCTCCGCCGGCCCCTTAAATGCGGACGCTAATTTAAATCAATTTCGTTTTCGACTTTATTTCAAGGAGTTAATGTTACAATTTGTTTGGCCGTGAAACCCGTTCTGTATAAGGGTACGCGCACATTTGGCACAGTGGGGCCGGGGCTGTGCGCCGACCTACTGGAATGTTCAATTGTTCATCTAGCCACACGTCTCAAATCTAATCTAATGTGTTATTAATTAGTGGAAGGCCAACTGTTCATATTATGAAGTCATTAGTTTACATTTAGAGGACACAAAAGTTAGTTGCGAGTAGTGTTGCGAGTGCGACCATCGAGTCGGTATTTTTGCTTCATCATTGTTTTTTTGTATTGAGAGGCTGTCTAAGAATCCTAGTTCATTGGTTATCAATTATCATAGGTTGTTACACAGAGCCAAATTTAATTAAGTAGGTAGGTACCTATGTAGAAAAACGCCGACATCGCGAAGAATATATAAATAACTTAGATAATTTCTCTTGATTTAACAATCAATTTGTTTTATCAGACACCAATTGATATTCCATCACTTCTGCGGACTAGTTCGCTAGCTCTATTACAATTTGACTTGATATAAAAACCCATCCCACAGGTAATAATCTGGAACAACAGCAGAGTTGTTTCTTGTGTGTACTTCTTACTGTGACATATATCTCAGAAGATATTTCTTCTCGGAAAACAGATGACTAAATATTCTCCGATACACTATAGAGAGTGACATTCACACCTGTTATCAGTGATAGCGTTATCAATATCAACGCCGGCCGGCTACATACGCCACACGGGTACATTGTCTCAGTTGTTTGACAACCGGAGAGCATTAGGTATGTTGGTTTTGTTGTTATACTTACGTGTTTTTCAATATAGTGAAACTACGTACCTACGTAGTACCTACCTATAGTGCTACATAATTTGGAAACATTATGTATATGGACCATGAGAATGTTAGCTTAGACTGGGATTTTTTGTGATCTCATAGCTTTGTTGACGCAGGTGGAATGTGTCAAAGATACTTCGTAATTTTTTTATAACTGGCGAAATGTGGGTATTCTATTATAATCCTTTTCCCAACTCTTCGGGAAACAGTTACAGACGTGCTATTAAGTGTGCAGTTATTCGTGAACGAGGGTTTACGAAAATCTGTAGAAACAGTGAAAGTAAAGTAGGTACCTACCTAATGTAGAACCACATTAATTTATTTATAAGTAGGTAGGTGCACTAGGTAATTTATATAAAAAAGTCTATGATTGTAGGTAAATAGCCATTCCTGTTCTACATTTTTTTTTGTATTTTGTCTCAAGCTGCATCCCTATTTAATTTGATGAGACTATTGCATTGAATGTGTTATTGCGAGACAACGCATGCATCATCACCAGATATAGCAGTATGTTAATTAATGCTAATGAGAACAAAGTCTTTATTCGACCGACTTGCCCGTTGTTAATTACATCACTCAATTTATAAGACGAAAATGGAGGTTATTTTACTAAAATGGCCAAATCTTACTGCTGTTTTTTTTCTGTTTTAAAAAAAAGGGCATACCTACCTACTGCATTTTTGAACTCATCTATATTATTTTCATTAGTGTTTATAACATAACAATAAATCAAAAAAGTCCCATGACCGATAGCTCATTCATTTATTCTACATGATTTCGAAACATGTTTTTTTGTTATACTAATGTGAGTACGAAGATAGTTGGTACTACATACATAATTATAAACATAAAGGAACTCACGCCTTTTTTTAGGCAGAAACTACAGAACGCTATCTGCTACGTACGATCCTTACATACCTACTCCTTTCGCCTGGTCCATGGTCATACCCGCGTGCCGTTTGCGAGTACTACGCACCTGACCTGACCTTTCTGAAGAACCTCACCAATAAGGTCCACTCACAGCTGCCTGTACCTTTTGTTACTCGCCTTTCGCTCATGCTCTCAACATGACCAAACCATCTACTTAAGCGTTTTATTTTCCTAACGTTTTGGTACAACACTTGTAGGTTGGCTTACCTACATAAAGGAGATACATATGCCGCTTTGCGCAAGCTCGGGTCAATGCCTGATATGCAGGGCCCGCGTAGGGTAAGACTTCATCCTCAATAGAATATTCTAGAACTAACAAATCAATGTATAACCCGAAACCAATCAATTAACACAGTTTTAATTAGTGAACGTTATCACAGGGAGTGGCGACTGACACCTGATTGTGACAAACAAACACACACACGCTGATAACAGAACAGCCCGTAATCAAGGCTTTACATAATACAATAAAATCACTGACAAGGTTTAGGTAAATCAATTACATGAAAACAATAAAACCGCGAAAGTGGTAATTGTCTAACATCAACATTTAATCGGCTCTAACGTGGCTATCTACAACCACGGGGTCTTACGCTAGCGGTGACCGCGACAGATTTTCTCTTACCTTCGCACGCATCGTTAGCGGAAGCATGTAGAAATAGCGACAACTCTATAGAGGTATGAAGAACAGGACGTAAAGTTCCCAATCCTCCAAAAGGGAGGTTCCTCTGACCAGACGGGTGTTCCACCCAACAGCTTTTGTCGGAAAGTCAAAATACTAATTTCGTCAATTTTGCTCAAAGTACCAATAACATCTTACAACGGACAAGATCCATCTTGGATCTGGCCAATGGATCTTCTGAGAATGAACGAACTTTACGAGCGCAGACCAAAATATACCACGGATTTTTTTGTATAACCTAGCGATCTCAACTTTATCACAGTGTCCACCCGTGACTCCCGTCAAGATGTCGAAACGCACTGGCTACCCGACCACGACCAAGGGCCTCACCTACCGCGGCCTGGTGGAGAACATGACCATCCCGGCGGAACTGCACGAGAGAGCTGATGGCAAGCCCTACGCCAGCTTCGGGAGCACAGTGCCCATCCACTGCTGCACTCCAGAACAGGTGAGAAAGAGATACATTGTCCATTTTTCTGATTCTTCTAATTATAAATAATTAGAAGAATCAGAAAAATGGACGATGGATGGTTCTGGTTGAACTTAAAAGTTCAACCAGAACTCTGCCACGTCGACACTGTTGATTTGGTCATGGCTTTGCAAAGGCCCTGGCTGGATACCTAAGAGTCTACAGACCTCCTAGTCCGCCACAGGGCGCAGGATATCCATGATGACGTCCACACAGAAAAATAAGATTTTTATTTAGTTCGTCGGAGTGTCATGCGACTTTAAAGCATGTGCATTGATGACTCTCTTTCCCTTGTTCTGCACTACGACTACCCTGCAAATGAGCCAGGACATAATCTGTATAAGTTCACAACGTGTACTGATAGAAGGCGTTATGTGTGCAGGTGGAGCGGTTGTCCAAGACGACGCACCACTACTGCGACATCTTCACGGAGCAGCTGCTGGCGCCGCTGGAGGAGCTCGTGTACGTCAGGATCGATGAGAACACTGCTGAGAAGGTACGACTAAATTTTAACTAGATATATCTTGAGCGAATCTATCCTAATAAATGAGAGCTCAATTTTATTTGAATACACGAATACAGTAGTATCACGCCTGTTATCCTCGAATCCAGCATCACTAAGCCAGTTATAAGGGGCACGCATACTGCTTAAACCGAACACAAAATCCTTACTTCGGGATGCTACTGACAATTTTTTGCTGGAAAAACGCAATAACAATTATCCCGATCTGGGAATCGAACCCAAGCAGTAGGTACTTGATACCTAAACTGAAGAAGCATTGTTAAGGATCCTAATTCACATCACTAGCAAATTTCTGAACGGCAAGATAGTAGATCCATATATTTCTGTCTTTCTTACCTGGCATCAAATACAGAGTTCATGTCCTTCCACCAGGTGTTCATCAACCGCACGAAGCGCATCCTGCTGCGCTCCAGCGACGGCTCGCTGGCGCAGTGGCGGTTCGCGCCCACCTTCGAGTCCGCCAACGTGTACGTCGCCGGCACGCCCGTCGTCAACCAGGCCGGCGACCTGGTCTCCGTCGTCACCGCCAAGAGGGGGAACCACTACGCTGTCTCTACTTTTGAGGTAAATAAAATGGAGAAAAACTTTGATAAAAATTCCAATTTTGTTAGAATTTATGGTTACCAAAGTGTTTTTGGCAACAAACAACATTTCAACCTCAATAATTCCTTCGTTTCAATTTGTAAGCACGTAATACTTTTCTGAATATTCATCGATCCATTTGGAATCCGCAAGATTCTTATTAATTGGAAACAGGCCTTTCATACAAGTATGACAAATACAAGTTTGACTAAAGATACATATTAAAATCTACTTACATAATTCCAGGGTGAAGGCGGTTACTTCGACACGACAGAATCCTGGGAAGTGCTCAACATCCCTGAAGGGTCCGGCGTCTACGGAGACAAGACATTCTCGTCGCGCGACGAGCTGAGGGCCTACGTGGCCTCCCTGCCCCCCATCGGGGCGGGACCCTACGGCCCTCCCAGCCCCATTCTATATCTAGGACAGACGTCTAGAATCGTCCTCGTGGCTAAGAATGGGCGGCAGATCTCGCATCAATATTTGCATGGAGTTATCACGTCTCAAATTGATTATGTGTGAGGTAGATGGCTTCAAGTGCGTTCACAACGAGCATTCGTTTGCAAGCACAGTATCTTCGTTTATTAGGTCAAAATCAAGACATATTCAAATTAGACTGAGAATCAGCAGGTTTTAAACATCCCAGACGTTCCAACGAACGTTCATCAGATCGCAAGCGACCGATTGGACTGCTATCAAATTATGACCACCTGAACGGTTGCAAACGAATACTCGTGTGCGCGCATCTTCGCTAAAATGGTGGTAACTTTGCCACGATCTTGTATTGTGGCAAACTTGCCACTCAGGTTAGGTACATTTTGTTGGTAGCTCGTTGATTTTGATTCGTAGTTTTTAGTATCGATATTACAATTAATTAAGCCACAAATATTGCGTTCTTTATTGATTGTCAGCTACGTACATAGTAAGTTTCTATTTTCATAATTTTGTACATACAAATGATTAAGTACTTTATTTCTTTGATAGCAATTAGAGGTAGCTACAGCCTACACCTATTATGTGGTAGTTAAAGTATTTAACTAAATGTAACGACAGAACAAAGGTAACTACTAAGTACTACTTATATTTTTTTAAGCTTCTATTTATTTAGTCAAATTTGTAAATATAACTAAGACTATATATTATATACTACTATACTATATATTACTTATTATACTCGCAAAAGTGTCAATTTCTATCCTTCTTTTCAACCTGTTTCTTACGGCTGATTGACGATTTCTACTCTAAATATCTTACATTTTGAATACTAGAGCCCAATCATTTCAAAATGGTGGGATAGCGCCTTGTATGTTGCATATCTATAGATGATTAGGAAATACTGGCCACCATCTAAACATCAAATACGGAACCAAATACCATCAAGTAGGTACGTCGGTACGGCACATTCGACTCGGTAGTATTTAATGAATTGTTCATCAAATACTGCAGGTTCAGCCGACCGAGAAGCAATAGGGAATATGCGTATATTTTTTTTAACTTAATAAAATACAGTACTATCGACCCAAGAAAAGCATTAAAAGTTACTTCTGCAATTTTCTACGACAGTTTAAACGTCCGTGACTGTCGCATCCATGATGTGACGTCAATTACCTCAATCTGCCTTGTTTACATCGAATTTTTTACCCTTAATAAAAATTACTTAATGTATGTGCTTTATTCAAGCAAAATTTGCAATAACAATATTATGATAAAATCTTAGTGAAACTGAACTATTTTTCAAATAAAAGTGTTGTTTTTGACACATTATATAGACTCTGACGTCAATACCGGCGTTATCGAGGAAGATGCGTTTTGAGAGTGCGTTCCGTTTCACCAAAAACATGCTACATAACAATAAATTGTAAAATAAGTGATGTTTTAGAAACAAAGTGTACCACAATGTTTTTATGCACCAATAAAAAGCATTTTAGTTTTGTATTTCTTGCATATTCCCTATTCTTCGGCTTTCGTTCGGTATCACCACTGAATCATGTTCGCGTCGCCTTGGTAAAATTCCAACCAAGCCGAAAGGCTGTTTGTCGAACTTTTGTCGAAATATAATCGATATTGCTAGCAGCTTGTGCTGCTATGCAGTATGGTTATCCGATTCTGTCTGAGTGCGGTATCCACCGCTCAGGGAGCGATCCCACCGCGTGTGTCCTGCAAGTCTTGAGCAATGAGAACCGTCTGCGTGTCTGTATGTTTTTATTTCGTTCCCGGCGCGGGGCGGGGGGGGGAGGACTACATACAGGGTCACAGGGGGTTCCCAATGCGAAAGATTTGTATTCCGCCGTAGGTACATGTAACTGTCTCATTACAAAACGAGTTCTTATTCTTGTGCAAGCTTCTAGACACGTTGTACTGTCACCACACAGGTGCAATGATACTTGCAAGTCGTAAAACGCAAGGTTTCTGTTCGTTTGACACGGTTCTGTTAGGTAGTGTCAAACTTAGTACAAGTTTAAATTTAAGTACGAGAATTGTGATTAAAAATAACAGGCGTATATTCATAAACTTTCAAGTAATGATTAACTTCTGCTTGACCATTCTTTTTCATATGCGACTCTTATGAAATCATAATTTTGTTAAGCTGCTACAATTTTTTTGTTCTTCGGAAATTAAGTTAAGTCATTGTTACCTACATTTAATATCATCTAAGTATTACCCATAGAACATAGAGATAGTTAAAAAACATGTGGCAATATTCCTCAGTTGATTACTACCTAGTCTATTATGTATGACTTAATTATAACTGGTATGTTGTGATACGAAAAATAAATGAAAAAATCGAGATAACAGTCATATTTTATTTAAAAAGAACCATAACAAAGTGAGTTATAATACATACCTATGTACAAGTTATAATAACTTAATCCCTTACACAGTAAGGCACCACAATATTAATAAAACATTATTAATGTGTAAAATAAACTAATAGTACCAAGCCACATAATTTATCTAAACGTAAGTGGAATATTGAGCCTTAATTATAATGTGGTAAAGTTACAATATTGGTTACAGGTCACCAAGTTAAGCACGAATGCTCAAACGTTACTTAAACTAAAGCACGACCGCGAGCCGCACTCACTCGTCTGGATGATATGTAACTGTGGGAACGGCAACAAGCGCCATCTGCGGAAGTATTTTACCGAGTTGGTTAGGTTGCAGTCGCTTGAGTGATGTATTTACGTTGTAGCCAAGATGGCCACGGGGCGGCAGACTGCGAGTCTCAAAGCCTGCTGTCCCGTAGTTTTTTAATTGATATAACAGATCCTAGGCGGGGATTGACTTGCTAAGCTCGCTTCGCTTGTGCTCGCATGTGATTGGTTCTTTTTGCCTCTACCTCTCCCGCGGTGGGGGAAATGTTTTTTTTTTGTTTTTTAGTGGGGCAAATCTTGTTCCTGCCTGGGGTGGCAAATCTTAAAATATGCCACTGGCTCGCCTTCGGAAGAGCATCTTTAACATCAACATACAATCGAGTGTCGTTTGAGTATTCGGCCATATTATTAATTTTATTGCATCAATAAATACAATTCTCCCACAGCCACATTTTGATAATAATACAGTAAGTAGTAAACACTACGCCTTTGCCCTAAGTGTTGTCATTAACATGCGAGACTTTAACCGCTACAATGCTTTTAGTGTTACAATGATCTTTGGCGTTTCATATAATTACATTTGTTTGTTTTTGAAATTGTAAAATGAAGGCGGCGGTGTTGTTATGTGCCGCATGCCAAGATCCTTTTACACAACTATAATATAAATAGTACCAAGGCATAAATACTGAAAATATTGAACTGATGTGTCCTATGAAAGCCGCCATTTTTTTAAAATAACAGTTAATTCAATTCTGCCCGCAGTCGGCATACATCTGAAGTGAAACTTGACCTAAAGGTGCATAACATTTTTTGTCTTCGTTTATACAGTTTAGTTGCGCAAGTTTTCGTTGCCATTGGTTACACTATAGTCTGCGCCATTTAAGTTGCGGATAAAGGTCACTAACCCCCGTCTACCAATGTATTCTAATATTTCAAAACGATACGAAAAAAATTGTAAAGGCAGTGTCGCTACACGATCAAAACAAACGTATCGCGGTAAGGGGCATCCTCGGCGCGTCACTGGGCATGAGTTACATTACAAAACTTTTGGTCAACACTATATTCAGTCGTATTTATTTTGGAAGGTACAAAATCAAAGCATTTATTTCCAGTAGGCCTCAGGCATTTTTGTACAGTCCGGTATCAAGACACTTGCGCGAAAGGACAGTTGCACAAATGGACACTTGCGCGACTGGACTTTTGCGCGACTTACTGGTCACTGAGGTGCGACTTACTGGTCACTGAGGTTTACTCTGTAGAGTAAACATAACATCACGCCCGTTATTACTTGAAGGTGTTTTTTTTTTGTTTTTCATGGGTGTCGTTTTCATGATTTTTGGGGTCGCTGATTACGAAACTGAGGTCAAAATGAAAATCCAACATAGCGCCGAGGAAAATATTCGGTTTTTTCATCATGGGTGTCGTTTTCATGGTATTTGGGGTCGCTGATTAAGAAATTGTTTTCGATTGCGCTATCTTAAATTTTATTTTTTTATTAAAATCTTCCTCGGCACCATCTTGGATTTTCGTTCATACAGACTATAGTGCAGCAGCGCTGTATGACATGCAGTCGACTTGCGAGGCAGCTGCAGCACACAGCTTGCGTGAGTAGGAGGCACAGTGGTTACTGTGAGCTCACCTCAGTCGATGTACAGGCGCACCAGCTCGCTCTCCGCGGCGGGACACTTGCTGACCGGGCAGGCGGAGTGTGTGCGCATGTGCCGCGAGATGCAGATGTAGCAGAATACGTAGCTGGAACAATAATAATCTTCAAGTCGATGCAATCTATACCGACTACAGCAAGGCGTTCGATAGAATCGATCATGACATTCTGCTGACGAAGCTCTTCGACTTGGGCATTAGGGGCGACCTATACCGATGGTTCTCCTCCTATTTACAAAATAGGACTCGAGCAGTGGTCCTCAGTGGCTTTATATTCCTGGTCAACCATCCCCTCTGGTGTGCCGCAGGGTTCCCTATTGGAGCCAATTATTATTTGTTCAATCTTATTCATGACATCGGCGAGTGTTTCAAACATTCTAAAAACACAATATTGTTTGCAGATGACATGAAAACCTTTACATCAGTTAAGATTCTAAATGACGCTATACGTTTGCGGGCACACATATCTAGATTAGGTTAATATGACTAATGTAATGACTATTGTAAAATAAATAAATTAGATCTTAATATTTCTAAATGCTTAGTTATCACCTTTACCCGGCAGAACCTATCAATAATATTCAATTACTCAATCGCAAATCAGCCTTTATCTCGAACTCATATCACCAGAGACCATGGTATTCTTCTGGACAGTAAGCTCACCTTTGAGTGTCATGTTGACCATATTGCCAAAAAAGCGTCCAAAGTCCTGGGATTCAATATCCGTAATGCCAGTTCGTTTAAGAGAATGAAAACCCTGAAAATTCTGTATTGTGCTTACGTCCGCAGTCATTTGGAATCCGAATTATGCAGTCCATTCAGACAGATTGGAACCAACACAAAGGAAATTCACGCGATACTTAGGATAATAAATTTAAAAACCCATATCTGAGTTACAAGGAACGATGCGTACGATTCCACTTACTTCCACTTGTAAACTCAGAGAAATATATCTCAGACATACGGTTCCTAGTGAAAATAGCACAATCAAGGATCGAGTGTCCTGAGCTTCTCTGCTAAGCTGTCCCTGAATGTTCCACCTCGCCATTCTCGCATGAGAAATCTTCTTCGTGATCCTTACGAGCATAAGGATCACGAAGAAGTTTTAGAAGAAGCACAGTTTACCGTAGCAATTCTTTTTTGCTTCGTTCAATCAAAGCATTTAACCAAATTGTAATGAACGAACACCCATCAATCGATTTGTTTGCAAGCAGCTTAGCGACAATTAGTACTGCCTTGTCTAAAAGCTGTGTTGTTTGTGATGAATTTTAATAGTACTAAATTTAGTCATAATATTCTTTGTTATTACGTTATGCTTAAACTGTGGAGGCTTGTAAATGGCTTTTTCATGATTGCCTCACTAAACATTTTTGTATTTTTTTTTTGTAAGCCACCCTAATACAATAAAATAAATATCACTGACTTCTGAAGCTAAAAAAATTTTTCACTTTTTTGTTGTTTTTTTGGAACTTGGTTTTATTTTTTCTCTAGTCACTAATAATGATTGCTCAAGACTTTGCAAATTTCTTTACCAGTGGTGTCGATTCTGCTGTGCACAAACTAAACTTAATTTAGGCAATTGCTATCTTTTACTAAAAGGCAGTGCGAGAAAAGGACGGCTATAGATATGAACTAAGTTAGAGATGTCAAACTAGTTTATGCCTTGCACTTCACCGTGTTTTTAGTCGACATGTTTTTACGTGCATCCTTCATTTGTATGGAAATATTAGTTCGAACTAAAGGAGACAGTTTTTTTAGGCCCTCTTCGATGTTGCATAGATATTATTCATATTACACCAAAAAAAAAGTAACCATTTTACTATAGTAATAAACGAAAGATTACATAGAAACGAAACCGGAATCTTAAAATTATAATTAATAAGTTATATTAGGTATGATATTTATCTGCGAGTCAAATCATTCCAGTTGTGGTCAATGTTATTTGACAGAAAATACTTACGTTAATAGGTGCGTTTTAGCGTTTACAAAACAAAGTACGGTATCCATTGGTAATAATATCTGCTATAATTATAATAGAAATAGAATATAATATATAAATATAAAAACTGTGAGCTTTTTAATGCTATTTTTAAAGTTTTCCGCTAAACTCTTGACAATATTCTATAAAAGATGTAACATACAAAACCAAACTGAAAATTAAAAAAAAAAGGAATGCGTGATGTGTCATACAGGTTCCTACCCCATTAACAATGATACCTACATTGTGTAAAACCTATGGAGCCTGCTGCCGATCCTTGAGAATTTTAATTATATCATTTTTTAATTTATATCTGCTTAGGAATAATGTCTATTGCACTAAAACGCGTATTGTATGGGTCGACTAAGCGGTATAGCGGTGAGCGCACCCCAGCATTAGATCTACAAAAGCTGGTAGCGAACAGTCGCCTAGTGCGTACCTCCCGTCCATGTACTGTTCGAGGAACCAGGTAACACAAGGGGCACCCACTAGGTCAGGGCAATCAAACTTGTTTCGGCAGACACTGAATAGCGTCATTGTTTCAAGAGGGACGCGCCTTGACTGTAATGTAAGCAGGTCGTACTCTTTAAGAAGCGATTGGTATGATGTTTGTGATTGGACGATACATCTCTACATTATTTTTAAAGCCACTTTTGTGTACTGGCACGATATTTGCGCGTTTCCATATATCGGGAAAGACTCCACACGAAATACATTTGTTAAATAATATAAATAAGGGATAACATACTGTATAACACGTTTATACTACCACGTTTTATAATAAGAGTGGGTGTTTTTTAAAAATACCGCAAGTATACCGTCTCGACCAGGTCCTTTAGTCGGATCCAACATTTTTAGTTATCTACGGGGAAGTACAATTTAGATAAATTAACATCATACCCATGCATCGGAGTTCAATGTGGAGTCTTGTGATGTCTCGGTGAAAACAATGTCGTAAGCATTCGCCAAAATATTCAAACACAATGTGTTCAGTTTAGTCTTGATCCCTCGGCAGTTTTGGTAATATATAGAAATATAATTAGCTGGTGACGCCATCTCGTTACCCTGTTTGTAACTTTTCTACTCATCAATTGATCCTTTCACATGACGTAGATCATAGGATCTTTTTTGCGCTCGCCTGCCGAATTCATCGCGGCGAGAGTCAAGTTCGTATAAGGCTTCCGTGGTGTGCGGCTGCATCGCGGCGTTCCGTACGTTCACCGCGCCGCGCTGGAACCTTACTGATCACGCAGCGCGTCGGATATAGACTCCACTTCAAGACAGCTAAACGTTCGCATCACGACCGCGCTGCGTATACAACCAGCCCCGGGGCCATCCGCGACCATCCGCGAGCTGGTGCACCAGAAGACACTCACTACCAGTGTTTCAATCAACGCTGGCCGCGCCATCGAAGCCGCCACGTGGCCCAGGAACAAGGTAGATGAGCCTTAATTTCCACCTCCTCTTAATCTATTTTCGCTTGTTCGTGTCATTTTGATTCCTCAAGACGATAATCAGAATCTTCCATAAATAAAATAAATTTTCAAAATCGTCTTACAGATTGGTGAATTTACCCACCAATGAGCCATTAATTAAATGAGTCAATTCAATAGTATTAAATAAAAACAATATTGGTAGGATTATAAAGCAACGACACATTATAAACAGAATCATCTTTCTCGTTTTATTAGAGAGAATAAGATAGCAATAGCCTAAATTAAGTTTAGTTTGTGCACAACAGAATCGACACCAGTATGCCACTTAAAACTACAGAAACCTTAAATTCCTCTCCCTTGCTCTCTATAGATTTATTGAGGGCGAACGTTTCAGCCTGTTCAAATGGATTTAAATTAAAAAGTTTTTATGATTGTTATGGGGTTTTTTACATGCTGTGTTAACCCCATAACAATCATAAAAGCTTTTAAGCAAATCAATATCAAATTAACAGATCAGAGTGTAGGTGAGTTGGCCGTACTCTCAAAATCGCCAAATGAATTTAAATTTCAGCATATAAACCCCATAACAGTCGTAAAAGGTTTTAAGCAAATCAAGATCAAATTAACGGAAGATCTATGGGGTATGCCTATCAAAGCTTGTACCTCAATTATTGAGACTGCAGCACCGTATTTAGCCTCAATATTTAATTTGTGCGTGGATCAAGGGGTCTTCCCGGATCTAATGAAATTCAGTAAGGTAATACCGCTTTTTAAATCCCAGAAAAAATGATACCGCGTTGATGTCTTTTTGAAAGCCCTTTCTTTGTTATAATACTCTATGTTTAGACCACACGACTGAAGTAAAAAAACGTTAATAAAATGAAAACTACTAGGCCAAACTATGTTAAATTTTTGTGGGACCTATTCCGCATCAGACTAAAGAAGAATCACTTAAATCGGATCATAAATCTCAGCGTAATCGGTGTACATACATAAAAAAAAACCAATCGAATAGGCTTGTGTCCTGAAAAAATCGAATTAGTCCGTCAGATTATCAAAAAAGATTAGACATGTATTTCTTCTTTTGTTACGTAAACCAAAATTGATGAAGATACGATGCTTTTAAAATTCTCAATACGTCACGCCGTGCTATAATTTTTAGTGCGTTGTGACGTCACTCTCGAGTTTTGATGGGATTTATCATTATCAATATTCATTGATTTACAAAAACAAAAAATACGTGTCCATTATTTTCCAATACTCTGACGGACTAAATAGATTTACAATTTATTGATGGTGGAAACTAGCCTATTGAGAACCTCCTCCTTTTTGAAATCGGTTAAAAATTACGTGCATATTCCCTATTAATGAGTGCTAGCTATTATATTTCTAAACAAGCTATTTTACGTAGACGAAATCGCGGGAAAAAGTATTTGTTCTAAATTGACTTACAACTATTCAATATTTTACCATTTTTATAACTTTGAACACACAAGTGATTATTTAATTTTCACCTAATCTGATGGTTTCACCGTTTTTCATCAGCTGTTTAAACCTTTTTTATTCCGCAAGTGAATGTATCTTAAATAATAAAAGCATGCTCACCCAGACACTGGCAACACTGTGGGTATCTTCCACGACTGTAGACACAGAGGGCACTTGTTCTTCCAGCGAAGGGCTCGGTCATCTCTCTGTAAACATACATTAAATGGCATAAGCAGGTATGTTATGGTTTTTTTTTTTTGGTAGTTTTACGGTTACTCTAAAGGCCGGGCGAGTTTCGGTGTCTACAAAGCAAACGCAAGTCAATAGCAGAGCGGGGCGTAAGCAGAGCAGTAAACTTCACACTGGGCGCATCGGCAGTTGCCAAGCGTGTTGAGCGAGTCGAGTCAATATGGCGGCCGTACTGACTCGCACCGCGCTGCTCCCGGTGTCACGAGTCGAGTCAATATGGCGGCCGTACTGACTCGCACCGCGCTGCTCCCGCTGTCTCGAGTCGAATCAATATGGCGGCCGTACTGACTCGCACCGCGCTGGTCCCGTTGTCTCGAGTCGAGTCAATATGGCGGCCGTACTGACTCGCACCGCGCTGCTCCCGGTGTCACGAGTCGAGTCAATATGGCGGCCGTACTGACTCGCACCGCGCTGCTCCCGCTGTCTCGAGTCGAATCAATATGGCGGCCGTACTGACTCGCACCGCGCTGGTCCCGTTGTCTCGAGTCGAGTCAATATGGCGGCCGTACTGACTCGCACCGCGCTGCTCCCGGTGTCACGAGTCGAGTCAATATGGCGGCCGTACTGACTCGCACCGCGCTGCTCCCGCTGTCTCGAGTCGAATCAATATGGCGGCCGTACTGACTCGCACCGCGCTGGTCCCGTTGTCTCGAGTCGAGTCAATATGGCGGCCGTACTGACTCGCACCGCGCTGCTCCCGGTGTCACGAGTCGAGTCAATATGGCGGCCGTACTGACTCGCACCGCGCTGCTCCCGCTGTCTCGAGTCGAATCAATATGGCGGCCGTACTGACTCGCACCGCGCTGGTCCCGTTGTCTCGAGTCGAGTCAATATGGCGGCCGTACTGACTCGCACCGCGCTGGTCCCGTTGTCTCGAGTCGAGTCAATATGGCGGCCGTACTGACTCGCACCGCGCTGCTCCCGGTGTCACGAGTCGAGTCAATATGGCGGCCGTACTGACTCGCACCGCGCTGCTCCCGCTGTCTCGAGTCGAGTCAATATGGCGGCCGTACTGACTCGCACCGCGCTGGTCCCGTTGTGACGAGTCGAGTCAATATGGCGGCCGTACTGACTCGCACCGCGCTGCTCCCGGTGTCACGAGTCGAGTCAATATGGCGGCCGCACTGACTCGCACCGCGCTGCTCCCGGTGTGACGAGTCAAGTCAATATGGCAGCCGTACTGACTCGCACCGCGCTGCTCCCGCTGTCACGAGTCGAGTCAATATGGCGGCCGTACTGACTCGCACCGCGCTGCTCCCGGTGTCACGAGTCGAGTCAATATGGCGGCCGTACTGACTTGCACCGCGCTGCTCCCGGTGTCACGAGTCGAGTCAATATGGCGGCCGTACTGACTCGCACCGCGCTGCTCCCGGTGTGACGAGTCGAGTCAATATGGCGGCCGTACTGACTCGCACCGCGCTGCTCCCGGTGTGACGAGTCGAGTCAATATGGCGGCCGACTCGCACCGCGCTGCAGCCGCCCCGCGCTGTTATTGCGTATCCGGCTCGAAGGACCATTTTATGTACGGCTCAGAATAGTAGAGTTGCAGTGTAGGTGAGTTGGCCGTACTCTCAAAATCGCCAAATGAATTTAAATTTCAGCATATAAACCCCATAACAGTCGTAAAAGGTTTTAAGCAAATCAAGATCAAATTAACGGAAGATCTATGGGGTATGTCTATCAAAGCTTGTACCTCAATTATTGAGACTGTAGCCCCTTATTTAGCCTCAATATTTAATTTGTGCGTGGATCAAGGGGTCTTCCCGGATCTAATGAAATTCAGTAAGGTAATACCGCTTTTTAAATCCGGGGACACAAATTAGATATGCTTGTATAAGAACCTAACATAGGGGAGGTGGCTTTGTCTAACACTCGCGCACTAGTTACCACCTTCGCCCTTTCACTGTCACACTGATACACTACCCTATCCCCAACACACGCACGTTGCGTAGCCGGGCCCGCGCTGCTGCCGGGTGTGCCGCTTGCTGCGGGCGTCACCGCCGCCGGCGACAGCGCTGGGGCGCAGCGCCACGCGAACACTCCGAG
This sequence comes from Xestia sexstrigata, assembly GCA_941918905.2. Lineage (NCBI taxonomy): Eukaryota > Metazoa > Arthropoda > Insecta > Lepidoptera > Noctuidae > Xestia > Xestia sexstrigata. Next base: position 697,867 of record OW799221.2, on the reverse strand, counting down.
ACCTGCTGCTACCACGGCGACCATACAGTAGATCGCGGTGTAATGATGAATGTCATGGGATGACAGACTGTCAATTATCAATCCGTTTTCTTTCATGATCTTGATTTTGTCCTCAATTGTTTTAAACTCTCGATCGCTCTGTGTGCTGGAGTCATTCAAGACATCTTGAGGAATAGACACGTTAATTACGTGATTTATGGATGCAATGACTGGTGAGTATAGGTTAGCGCTGATACTAACATCGCTCGTTCTTTGTTGATGAGCAATTACTTCAAAATTGTCTGATTTGATTATGCAGCCGTAGTCTATAGTTATAAGTCCGGAGTGAGTCAGTTGATGCGCGGTAACTTGATCTCCACATACTGTTCGTAGGTTACATTGACCGCAGCAAAAATAAATATAATTGTTGATAGAGTGGCTTTCTATCCAAAGGTTTTGACAGGGATCAGTGTTAACTTCACATGCTGATGCCTTTGATAGGCAGAAGTCTTTATCTCTGCTTAGTTTGTAAATAGGAGAATGAATGTTGCACAAGTGTACGTTTGTCACTAGGCAGGAATCGATGATATTTTCTGTCAAGATTATGTATGACACTGGTTTTATTGATAACATTGTGTTGTTGTTTTTCTTCGCAGGGATTGGTATGAGTTTGAATATTTCGTAGGTGTCCCTGCTTATCAAAGGAATTTGTACCTCAAATATTGAGTAATTCTTAAGCATTCTTGCTTTGACTCGTAGAAGCTTAAAAAGTTGTGCAAGATCCGTATGAATATTTTCTACAGGTGACGTCAGTAGACAAATGACTTGCTATAGTGCTCAGCTGATCCTGTAATTGTTCGGCGGTTATTAAATGTGGATTAAATCGCCCATGATAAATGTCTGTAATTGTATCCACTAAAACGTTCTGTAAATATTTCAAGTCGTGTAGTAGATTGCTTGTGACTATAGCTCCCATAGAAACTTCACTTGCTCTTGAAAGATTTTGAGTTTCAGCCTTTAATACTTCTAATGTATTTTCGATGTTTGAAAACTGTTGATGAATTATTTTATGTTGTTTGTGCATTGTAGCCTCCGTCCTCTTTAAGAGACTGAATTCTGCTTATATGACCGAGGTTTGATTTTGCCAAAATGAGACAATATGCTTTTGATTATTGCGAAGTAGAGTGATATCTTTCTCGTACTGTTCCGCGAATCGAGCGTCCAATATTCCAAACAGCCCGTTTGCTATGTAACCGACACCGTCGATAAAACCTCGTCGCCACCTGTTCGCTGGCCTTGCAAAATGCTGACTGAGTAGCAAATGATTCATTGTCCCCGTTCCAGTTCATTGTACCCGTGACGTAATTGCAATAATATTATGTCACAATATGATTGTGCTTTAATGTTGCTGCATGTTTGTTCTAGCGATATGATACTTTTGTTAAGTGCGGTAATTCCTTCCCAATAAGGCTCTAAGTCGTAGTATATGATTAATTTCCAGTTGTCTCTTATGATTTGCATGTTTGATAGTTTATCGAAGTAAATATGCTGATTACTTCTAAATTGTGTGACGTTAAGTGCGCATTGGGAAGTTGCTATGATGCTAAAAAATAGCATGATTGCTGTAAAAACTGATGCTATATTGTAACGATTGCCTGCTTTTCTTATTTCAGACTGCTTATTTGTGTTGGACTCTCCCGAATCCGTCGTTTTTGCTTGCTTGATTTGCGAGGATTCATTGTTAACTGGGAGTTTTGATAATTTTGTGATAGGACGTTTCAGTGTTCCGTTTTTGGTTTTTACTGTAACCACACGAACATGACCATCGGAACCGGGGTGAAGCTCGATGATTCTGCCCATCAGCCATTTTCCCGGTGGAAGATTGTCATCATGAATCATGACAATATCATTTACATTGAGGTTCCTTTTTCTTGTCTCCACTTACTTCTTTCTGTAAGTTGTACTAGGTACTCATTCTTCCATCTTTTCCAGAGGTCTTGTAAAATTTTTTGCGTCAACTGCCAACGCGTTCTTAAATCCGTTTCAGTCTCGTGTACGGTAACCTTTGATCCACCTGTTAGGAAGTGGGCAGGTGTTAAAAAATCCAAATCGTCTGGATCTTCTGATATAGCACATAATGGTCTCGTGTTGAGACAGGCCTCAATCTGTGTAAGCACCGTATAAAGTTCCTCAAATGTAAGAATCTGGTCTCCAATAACCCTCTTGAAATGATATTTGAAGCTTTTAACTGCCGCCTCCCATAGGCCTCCCGCGGATGGCCATGAGGGCGCATTAAAACTCCATTCGATTTGCATATTTAAAATTTCTGCTTTTAGATATTTGTCTTGCATGATATTCATAAGTGCTTGATATTCCTGTTGTGGTACCTTGTTGGCACCGACAAAGTTGCGACCATTATCGCTATAAATGTGACTAGGCGTCCCTCTGCGAGCTGCCATTCTTCTTAATGCTGCTATGAATGATGTTGTGCTTAGATCACCAACTAGTTCTAAGTGTACTGCCTTGGTGACCATGCACACAAAAACAGCCACATATCCTTTTGTGCTCTTAATGCCTCGTCCTTTGCTTGCTTTGACGTAGATGTGACCAGTAAAATCTACGCCTGTATGTGTAAACGGACGTGATGGATTACTTCTGGCCTCCGGCAGGTGCCCCATGATTTGCTGTTGGCTGTCTGGATTTTGCTTTTTACATATTACGGAACGACGAAGCTGCCTCTTCGTAGCGACGTTCCCTCCTAGAATCCAATATTTTGTCTGATAAAGCCCAATGTCAGCCGGGCTCCGGCATGTAACATGGTTTGATGAGCGTCCTCTATTATTAATTCTGTCAGACGTCCACTGTGCGGCAGAATAATAGGGTGCTGCATGTCATGGCTGATATGTGCCTTTTTGAGTCTCCCTCCAACTCTTAAGATATTATTTTCATCCAGGTAAGGATTTAATTTTGATAATTTGCTTTTTGTATTTAACTTGCCTTCTTGCTTTAAGTCTTTTATTTCTTTCACGAATTCATTTTGCTGTATATGCTTGATTATGTTTTGCCTTGCTTGACTGATTTCTGATAATGATAAATATTGCTTTTTTGCTTTTCTTTTGTAGGTTGTAATCTTCATCACTAATGCTAGAATACGTGTGACTTTGCTGATTGATTGATACTTGCTTAACAGGTCGGTAATGAAGCTTGATTCATTTTTTGTCACAACATGAACGTCTTCTTGCTTCTTTATTTCCTCGTTTGTTGTATAGATTGCTTGATTTCCTTTTGTTGCTTCAAAAGATTGTAACCATGTCGGTCCTCGCCACCACAAACGATAATCAATTAATTGAGTCACTCTGAGTCCTCTGCTACCACAGTCAGCGGGATTTTCACTTGATTTCACATATCGCCAAGATTGTGGTTGAATGATATTAGTTATTTGTGTTGTTCTATTTGCTACGAACGTTTTCCACCGACTTGGGTTTCCTTGAAGCCACCCCAATACGGCAGTAGAGTCACTCCAACCAAATATATGTAGGTCATGACCTGCTAGACTTTGCTTGACTTTAGTCATGAGCTTGGCCAGTAACAGTGCTCCACACAATTCCAATCGAGGTAGTGATATTTGTTTTTTCGTATTATTGCTATTTACAACTCTGCAGTAAATGACGCAAGCATAAGCTTTTGTTGATGCGTCACAAAAGCCATGTAACTCTACGCAGCTTGCTGATTCCGTACCGTACCATCTTGGTATTTTAAATTGATTGATACTTTCTATTTCCTCTTTGATTTTGATCCATTCTTTGCTGATTTTATCTGGTACGTGTTCATCCCATTGAAGATTAGATAACCATGTTTCTTGAAATAAAATCTTCAATTTTGTTGTTACGGGAACGATTCATCCTAATGGGTCGAATATTTTAGACATGTCTGATAATATGATTCTTTTAGTGATATTGGTGCTTGATGGCTCAATTTTGGATACAAATGTGAAGTTGTCATGTGTAGGGTTCCAGCGGAGTCCTAATGTTTTAGTTAATCCTGCTTGACTAAAATTCTTGCTTTCTTGTTTATAATAGTCTTGATCTTCTATTTGCAGCAGACGACTATCGTTTGACATCCACTTTCTCAAGTTAAAGCCCCCTAATTTCAGTAGATTCATCAAATCTTGCTGCAACTGTAGTGCTGATGATAGAGAGCAGGCTCCATGTACTAGATCGTCCATATAGAATGATTCTTCGACGACTTTAGCAGCTTCTGGGAATTTGTCCCGTTCATCAGTGGCTAACTGTCTCAATGTCATCATTGCAAGAAATGGAGCTGCTTTTGTGCCGTATGTTACGGTTGTTAATTGATATTCTTGTATTGTTTGAGACGGGTTATCTCTTCACACAATTTTTTGTAAAGGTTGATCTTCTGGGTGTACCCAAATCTGCCTAAACATTTTTTCTATATCAGCTGTGAATGCGTACTGATATTGTCTCCATTTAATGATAAGAGACTGAAGGTCTTGCTGTAAATTGGGCCCGGTGTACATTAGGTCATTTAAACTTTGATTGGTTGATGTTTTTGCCGAAGCATTGTAAACAACTACATTGTATTACAACTGCATTGTAACAACATCGTAATGCAGTCGTTGCACTATCTTCGCGCAATACGCAATGGTGCGGTAGGAAACATTCCAGTGTCTGATTGCAAGGTGAAGGTTTCATGTGACCTAAGGTTTTGTATTCGGTAATGAATGATTTATATGCGTTGAACAAAGAATTGTTTTTATGTAATTTCTTTTCTAAATGAATGAATTGAGCAACAGCCTTGTTTTTCGACTGCCCCAATTTCTCCTCAAATTGTGGTACGAGTGGAAGTCTCACTTCGTATTTTCCGTCATCCAAACGAGTTGTGGTTGCTTCATAGTATTGAATGCACTCATGATCTTCTGATGATAATGATATTTCTCTTTTGTAATATCTTCCATCTCCCAAAATTGCTGAAATTTGTCTAAGTCGAATTGTACCACGTTGCACATTAATTTAGTTTTCATATTTCCACATAGTATCCAACCCAGACGAGTCTCTTGAACAAGCGGAAGTGATTCGCTTAATCTACACATGCCTGCTAAAAGAATATTCGAGTATACGTCCGCACCCAACAGTATGTCAATGGGTCGGCTGATGTTGTACTCAGAATCTGCTAATTCTAGATTATCCAGAAATGGGCATGCTATTTTAGGGAATGAGTATGATGGTAAATATTTTGTTAAGTTGTTCATAATGTAAACATCGATATTAAATTGATACAGCTTGATTCTTGAGCTTGACATACAGTTCAGGTTCAGCATTCCTTTGCAAATGTTTTCCCTTTGTCCTATGCCTGTGATTATGCCGTCACACCTGGATCGCTGTAATCCTAATTGCTGAGCGGCGTTCTCTGTGATAAGAGACATTTGTGAGCCCTGATCAATAAGGGCCCGCAGGATCAGGTAAGTCCCATCTGCTTTCTGAACCTTTAGCAGTGCGGTTGAAAGCAAAGTTTCTTGCATCATATTTTCTTGTGTCACGTGCGTGTTGCCTTGATTTGCACGTTCTTGATTATAACGGGTGATGTTTTGCTGTGTAGAAGGTATCGAGTTACCTCCTTGTTTTGACAGTTCCTTAGAATACGATTCATGAAGTAATGTGTTGTGAAATTCGTTGCATTCGACGCAACGCTTCTTTGATAAGCATTCTTTGCCTTTATGGTCATATAAGCAGTTTTGGCAATAATTTAAGTTAGTAACACATTGCTTTTTCTTCATCGGGGAAAAGTCAGCAAATTGTTTGCAAAAAAATATAGCATGTGCGTCATTGCAGACTGGACAGTTTGGCCGATAGTTTTGCAATTTCCTGTAACTTGGTTATTGCGAAATAGCCTTGTTACTAGAATATGATTGTTTCGTATGATAATTTCTTGATTCTGATGCTTTATTGCTGTTTGAAGAAAAGGATTTTTGATTATTGATCTCCTGTTTTCTTCTACTTGCTTCCATGCTCGTGAACTTACTCTCTAGAAAGGCTAGAAATTCATTCAACTCGAGTAATTCTCGAGGTTGTTTGATTGCTGCGTTGTATTCACTGAATTCACCGAATCCAATTTCTGACACAAGATGTGCACGATCAACGGGTCCCACGAAGTCACATTAACACCGAGGGTTTTTATGGCGTTCATCGTTTCAAGTGCAGTATCATGAATTCGTTTGATATGATTAATTGATGCTTGCTGTAAATTTGGTATATTTAATAAAATGTTAATTTGTGAGATAAATATCATCCTCTTGTTGTCGTAACGATGGCTTAAGATGTCTCAACTAATGATATAGTTGTCCGAACTGATCGGGAGATGCTGTATGAGGCGCTCTGCTTCACCTTTCACTTTCGACTTGAGAAACTGCATCTTCTGAGCCCCAGATAATGACGGGTTGCCATGAACTGCTTCTGTAAAGAGATCCTTAAAAGATGTCCACTGATGGTAGCTGCCGCTGAATGTAGGTATTTCTATTTTTGGCGTAGTATGCTCTCTATGTGAAACGGACGACATCTTCTTATTGATTGCTTTGATAGCATCGTTGTATGTGCTTTCGTATTTGAGATACATATGATGATACTCTTGATTTCGGTCGCCAAGCTCACTGTCTAATTCCCACTGTTGGGCGTCAATTTTAGACCAGCGAGACCTTACCGTACTCAACAGATGATCGAATTCCCATTTCTCCGCTACCGCATCCATGTTGATGCTTGAAACAGTATGTTCAAAGGCCTTGAAGTTGCTTATCTGTTTTCTCATCATCTCATCCGTCTTGCTGTTTGATCCCTGACTCTTTAAAGATTGTCCTGAAAGTTGCTGTACGGTGCTTGAGGTAGCTAGAGGTGTAGCAGGCTTTAGAAGCGGTGTTGATGGTCTTTCCTCTGTTGGCTGATGATTCTGAACAACTGCTCTGATTTTCTCATATCTCTCCTTCACAGTGTCAAATTGATTCGAAGTAAAATAAGTATGCGATCTGGCATATTCGATGCTACACAATTTTATATGATTTGATTGATACTCTTGCCAGCATGCATCCAAATTTTCTAACCTGCGGCGTAAATAGTCTGAGGTTTTGCGATCGGAGCCATCTTTTTTGAAGTTTGAGTAATTTTGCTCTATCTGATTGAGTAGTTGCTGTTGTTGGGCGAGTACGTCTTCCAAAGACGACATGTTGAAATGATAATAAATGGAACGATCTTACTTGATTGTCCAAGCGGGAGCTTTGTTGCTCACCAAAGGCGGATCCCTGTTGACCCCTGCTGATTGTTGCTGCTGCTGCTGCTATGTACTGCACTATTGCTGGCAGTACAAACACCTTCACTGATAGTTATCTTGATGTTACTAGTGATAGCTTTACAGTACTTGATTGCTACACTGTAATGAACACACGCGACATCTGGCTCGAAGGACCAAAAATGTACGGGTAAGGTACACTTAAATGATAGACTGATCTAATGATTAATCGTGTATTGAAAGAACACCCAAAACTGATAACTGATCGACTCGCGGCGAATGAGTCCTTTTGTTGTTAGCCCGAACGGTGCTATGCGACTACTCATCGTTGACTTAAAATTGTATATTTTATTCATTCGCTGCGCGTCGATGTCAGCATAAAATTGATACATATGCTATTGTACGGGTTTGCTCGTACAACCCCATTTATTTAACAACCATCCGCATATGGTGTTGTTTGCTGACGATACTTCTTTAATATTTAGGATAAACAGACGTGCCACTAATCTTGACGACGTAAATAACGCCCTACTGCAGGTCCACAATTGGTTTACCGCCAATAATTTAGTACTAAATGGAAAAAAACTAAGTGCATTAGATTGACTCTACCAAATGTCAAAAGTAGTGATTGTGACATAATATTGAATCAAGAGAAACTAGAATTTGTCGATAAAACGGTTTTCTTGGGAATCACGCTCGATTCAAGGTTACAATGGGGTCCTCATTTAACATCTTTTGCAGGACGGCTGAGGCCAGCAGCATATGCTGTTAGAAAAATCCGTCAATTTACTGATATTGATACCGCGAGGCTAGTCTATTTTAGTTATTTTCATAGTATTATGTCATACGGTATTTTACTATGGGGACGGGCTGCAGACATCGAGTCTATATTTATTCTGCAGAAAAGAGCCATCAGAGCCATTTATGAATTACGTAGACGCGATTCTCTAAGAGAACTGTTTAAGGAAATTAATATCATGACAGTACCTTGTCAATACATCTATGAAAACATCATGTACCTTAGGAAAAATCGGCATTTATTCAGTAGAAGAGGTGACAGACACCACTATAACACTAGAAATAGGGACCAACTAGTTCAGCCAGGTTTCAGGCTTGCTAAAGTAGATTCATCTTTCATGGGGTACTGTTTGAAATGTTACAATAAAATACCTCCCCACATTCTTCAACTGAACGAGACGAAATTTAAATCCTGTATAAAACGCACACTATGTAGGCAAGCATATTATAAGTTGGGGGATTACATTGATGATAAAAATGCTTGGCTATATGCTGGTCCTGCTCCACAACTATAGGGGCAAACTAAATTGATTGTACTGGTCGGGCATTATTTGAGTCTATCGACACGCAAAGAAGGAGAAGAAGAATTGATTCCCATGTTGATGTATTGTGGAAGCGGCAGAAGATTGTAAAAATGTACCTACTTGCATTGTGTAGATTCCAGTTCTTAGTATTATATAATTGCATAGCACATGTGTCAGTACTTTGTATTGTTCAGCCACCATTTACATTTAGTTATCTTTCATTGACTTGAATATGCCTTGGTTGTTGAGAGAATGTCATGCTCACACAAATGTCTCGCTGATGGTGGCGGGTGTGTCGGGTCATTTATTTCCCTTCAATATGGTTGAGTTAAATGGCGCCGATGCGCGTGTCATGTTCGTGAGCGGGCGCTGTCAGTTGGGACTGGTCATCTCTTGGCTGCCAGGGTTGATTTTAATTCGTTTGTTGTTAAATTGTTGTCTTTTTCTACTCTAGACGCTCTTAATGTGCACGTCTTTCTACATCGTTCTCACATATATGTATAATTTCAAAATTAATGATGTAACCAAGATTTTGTAACAATATTTTGATTCAAAAGAGTGTCCATGGAGTTTCTTGCCCGTTCTTCTCCATAGAGATCTACGCTAGGGAATGGGCAACTACAGTACTTTCTCAAGTTATTATGCCTTGTGACTGGGACTGTAGCTTTGTTTTTTATTTGTAATTTTGACATTCAAAAGTGCCGTAATGGTCTAATTGAAATAAATGCTTTGAGTTTGAGTTTTGAGTTTCTCAATAGCGCAGGAACTGCACAACGAACGCGCCGTACAATAGAGTAGTAGACTAACTCACAGCGGGTGGAGGCGGGGCCGGTAAGGTCTGCGCGGGCGCCGCTCGTGCGTCCCACCAGCGCAGGAATTGCACGCCGAACGCGCCGTACTCCACCGCGCGGAGTGCCAGGCTGCCTAGCATCGGGAATGTTACCACTGCGTTCCTGGAAGGTCATCAAAAAGCACTTTACAAACCTTTTCACGTCCTTGTTTTATTCTGGAATAACCACTAACGAAGGATATCAGAAAGTTTATCCTCTAAAGATGTTTGAGAAAGGAATTAAGTAAATCGTTGCTAATGATAGATCAAATCGTGCGCGCTCACCCGATCTGGCCAGTAGCCAGGCTCCCGGCCAGGTCCCCCCAGGAGTGCGCGGGCGGCGCGCGGGGCGGCGCGGCCCGCAGCGCCAGCCCCAGCGCGAGCAGCGCGGGCGCGTGCGCGCGCGAGCGGCCCGCCAGGTAGCGCGCCAGCTGCAGCAGGCGCGCGCACGACCACAGCGCGTGCAGCACGGAGTACACGTGCACGGCGGCCGACTGTCCCTGCGGATGATAACAATTAACTTAATGTAAAACTAAAGAAAAACTAGCCCAGTGTAAATCTGTTTCTTTGCCTGTATATTACAACTCATTGAAAGTGCACATAATAAAACTCATAAAATAAACTATGCAAAATCTGGCATCATATGCCACGAGCTTCATATTATAACCTTACCTTCCCCAGCCTGCCATCCTCGTCATCCTCCCTCCATCGCTCCACGATCCTCTCGAGCCTGTCCTTCAGGTAAGGTACCAGCACCAGCAGGGCCAGAGAAGCTCGCTCCAGGAACACTGGTAACTGCTGCCCATTGTTGAACTCATTGGATGATGAAGTGGGTACGCGAATCAGCTCATAGAAGCTTTCGGAGAATGATGCAGCTGGAATGTGTGTGGAGATAGTTAGAAGATATGAAAGAGTAAAATATGTAAATTGAAGGATTTGTTACTACCATACAAGGTAAAGTTCATCTGGAAGTTGGTGGCGAGTGACAGTTAGCACAGGATGGTTCAAACTTAATTGCAGCTTGGAATTATCTAACGTAAAGCTGAGTAGAGCACAATTTTAGACATTAGCGAGGTGCAGAGGATCCATCGTCTTGACTGTTTAATGGGCAGACTATAACTCACAGGTAACTTCCGAGCCTTCATAAAGTTTAAACAGAACTACAGTATTTGAGCTGTAAATAACATCAACTTCTTGTTTTATTATAAAAGAATGTGATATGATCACCATTCGAACATTGGCTGTTGGCTAATAAATGGAAAATGCAAGTAACACAAGACAGCCAGTGGCAGTTAATAGTTGGGGACAAGAAATATGTGGTACACATTTTTGAAAAGAGTAAGCTCAAACTCACCATAATGTTTGATGTAATAGTACTGCAGACAGCAATCAAACAGCAAGTACACTTCATCATACCAGTGCAGACACCAGCCACACTTGTTAGGGTAAGTCGCTGCCAAGAACTGGAAACAGAATTCATTCTAAAGTTATGGGTTGTCACATAGGAAGGTTTTCTTGTGGCTGAAATAATTTAGCTAAACCCTCATTTTGAGAACCTGATTAGTAAAACTGAGGAAGAAGTGGGTTGTTTTTTGCTATTAGTTTCCTATAGTTCATGCATTTTTGTTTCATTATTTTTTTCAGACGATGTTACATTATTATAAATAGTAATCCACATCTAAACCATAAAGATAAAGTGGACAATAAATCAGATAAGTATGATTTCAATGCCAAATAATTAAATAGCCATTATAAAATTTAAGTGCCATTATCAATTTAATCTTAAACATTGTATCTCAAATACATGGTAAACATTTAAAAAACTGGTGAGCACTAAAGTAATTATAAGAATGGCATTATCTTACTGAATATTTGAACTCAAAACTCAAAGCATTTCAATTATTTTTATTTCATTTATTTCAATATGAAGGATTGCCAGCAATATGTCGACTACAATGGCTGTGTATCTCAACCGTATTACACGAGATCGGGCGTGAGCCAGGGCAGCAATGTAGGGCCTCTCGAGTTTATTGTAATGATAAATGACTTGCCGGAAGTCGTCAGACATGGGACTTGTTTATTGTTTGCGGATGACCTGAAATTGCTGCTCGAGGTTCGGGATCACTCGGATTGTGAACGCCTACAGGAGGATATTGACAGAGTGGTCGAATGGAGCAATGACAACAAACTGCATTTTAATGTTGCTAAATGTTCGGTGATGTCGTTCACTCGCGCGCGAACTCCCTTGAGTTATCAGTACAAGGTTGAGGATGTGCCGATGCAACGAGTGTCTCAGGTACGAGACTTAGGGGTAGTCTTCTCTCAGGAACTACCCTTCCGTGAGCATATCAATAAGATATGTAAGAAGGCATACAGAAACCTAGGTTTCGTACTCAGGCAGTCCCAAGGATTCACCAACATCACAACACTAAGGGTACTATATGACGCATTAGTCAGAAGTCACCTTGAACATAGCGCATTCATTTGGGCTCCTCATAAGGCGAAATATAGTGTTATGTTGGAACGTATCCAAAATAAGTTCACGCGACACTTGTATTGCAAGCTGTATGGGGTATATCCATTATACCCATTGATGTACCCTACACTATTTGTTCTGGGTATGGTAGGGTATAACACTCTATGAGTACGACGGGAGTTTTCGCTCGTAGCGTATGTAGTGAAACTACTACGTGGCGTGGCGCATAACCCGGGAGTGCTGCGACACAGCTGTACGTGCCCGACCGGTACGTGTGGAGGCGGCACCTCCCGCCCCTGCTCGCTGTGCCTGCAGCCAGGACCAACCTACTGGCGAGAACTCCTCTCACTAGAGCCATACGTGTGGTGAATGAGGTTCACGGGAGGGTTGATGTATTGTGGTGCAACTTGAGTGAATTCGCAAAAGTTACACTATATGTAATAAGTTATTTAGATTAAGATATTTTTTAACTAGGTATAAGGTGTAGATTTAGGATTTAGTTAGTAAGGCCACTCTGTCGCATTGGATCATAGATCTGTAATGATAGTGTAGGTAAGATTGTTATAAATAAACGAATAAAAAAAAATAACGTCACTTTTGAATGTCAAAAATACAAAAAAAAACAAACAAAGCTACAGTCCCAGACACAAGACATAATAACTTGAGAAAGTAATGTAGTTGTGCATTCCCTAGCTCCCATTCATGTTGAGATTATAGATATATGTAAGAATGATGTAGAAAGACGTGCACATTATGAGCATCAAGAGTAAAAGATTAAATCAACAAATTAAAAATTAAGTAATTAAAATGAACAGTGGCAGCTAAGAGATGACCAGTCCCAACTGACAGCACCCGATCACGAACATGACGCTTGTATCGGCGCCATTCAACTCAATCATATTGAAGAGAACTAAATGACCCGACACACCCGCCACCATCAGTGAGACATTTGAGTGAGCATGACTTTCTCTCAGACACCAAGGCATATTCAAGTCAATGAAAGATAACTAAATGCAAATGGTAGCTTTACAATACATGGTACTCATGGTACATGTCCTATGCAATTATACAATACTAGGAGATGGAATCTATACAAAGCAAAGATACTTTTACAATCTTCTGCAGCTAGCACAATAATTTTCCCAATTAGTTTTCCCCTATGGTTGTGGAGCAGGACCAGCATTGAGCCAAGCATTTTTATCATCAATGTAATCCAATTGATTAGTCAAGTATGTGTATGTTTACCTGCCTTAACCTTCAGTAGTGAAGAAGTTTAATGGCTTCTTGACAGTACTTTTACAGTTCCCTTGTGTAGTACTAAGGTGTCCTAATATGTGTCTGACAATTTAAACTAAACTGGCTCCATTTCGTTTGAGACCCTAAAACTGGTTACTGATGATTATTGAACTGATTTACTGATGTATCAGGTTAAAACTTGCCAGTTACTCGTTAACATCAATATTATTATAATAACTACCCAACCAGCAAAACAGTCTCAGAACTCGCACGTTTTAAGAGTAGTAGGCTTAAAGCGCTCTTATATTTGTTTTAGAACATACCATCGATCCTATATTACTTTTAGACAAGCCGGTATGGCCTCAAGAGTGCTCAGTCTCATAACCAAGTCTCATATATGTATATAAGAGCATTTACTAAGACTAGTTGCACTTGAGAAAAACTTGCTCTTATATGGGTATTTTCTAAGCTCGTTTGATTTTATATTAGACTTGCTAAATGCTATTGTAAGATGTCAGACTAATATCAGCATAGCATAAGAGTACTGTGAGTACGTGCATTTCTGATCTTATTTGAAACTAATATAAGATCAATACCACTGGTTAAGTATGATATTAGAGTGATTTTGGTTCAACATATTTACAATACAAAAGACAAGACCCATATAAGAGCGTTTGATCTTAGATCGATTTTGGGAATAACTAATTTAAATAGTTTTAAGAGTAATTTTGCTGGCCATATTTTATTGTAAGTTTTTAAATTTAATTGTTATAATGGATTACAAAAACTGGAAAAGGTTAGTGAAAACTGGTGGCTACAGGAGGAAAATTGTAAAGAAGTACAATGAAATGTTAAAAACACAAACAAATATACCGCTGCCAGGACAAAGTAGTGTTGAGAATAATATCAGTGAGGGTTCTGCAGGTTTTACTTTCTTAGAAGAGGTCGATAATAACGACGAGAATTTTATGATAAACGATTTCAGTGAAGATGAATCTCCGAGCGAGGACGAAACCAAGTATGAAAAAACTTTCGTGTTAAAAAATGATGTCAAGAAATGGGCGTTGAAATTTAACATATCACATGCAGCACTAAATGAATTATTATTTATTTTAAACAAGAATCTAAATGATGTTCTACCCAAAGACGCGCGAACACTACTTGAAACAAACAAAGAGATAGTACACATTAGTAATTCGGCTCCAGGAATGTATTGGCACAGTGGCTTTGATTACGAGACTCATTGATATTTTAGGACGTTTATCGTGCACTCCAGATATTATTCATTTGAATATCAATATAGACGGACTGCCAGTATCTAATAGTTCAAGACAACAACTATGGCCCATATTGTGTAATATATTTGAATTGCCTAACGTATCTCCGTTTGTAATAGGTAAATAAATATATTGTTATTTTTATATAAAATAGCATAATATATGATATAATATGTGGGTGGAAGATATGTGCTATGGGTATGAAAGAGTTGCTAACACTGACCTCTAATATACAAGTACTTGTATAATAGAGGTAAGTGGTTGCTAACAACAGGAAAAAAGGTACTTCTTAAGTCAAAAGGCAAAGACGGCGGCACGGCAGGATCAACGTGTCGCGCATGAAGCATTTTCTTAATAATAATTATGCCCCCGCCGTCGCCCCCGCCACCCGCGCCGACTTCGTGTTTTGTTTTTCTCTCTGTCGATTAAGGGTCAACTCACACCGAAAGAGCGGCGAAGGGCAACGCAGTTTAATGTCATATGAATTTTTACTTTATTTTCTTTACTATAATACTGAAACTCGAACGAGTCGTGCGGATGCCCGCGGCGCCGCGGGAATTCCGGCGAATTCCTAAAATTCATGCGGAAAGTATTACCTATAGTAATGAAAATAAAGTTAAAATTCATATGACATTGAAACTGCGTTGCCCTTCGCTGTTCTTTCGGTGTGAGTTGACCCTTAAGGTTTTAAGTAAAATTGCGAGGAACCCTAATTTATTCCAATATGGAGTTATCTTTAGTATACCGAATGCTAATATTAGAGTAAACAATCTTACATTAGTTTAATAGTGCGCTTGTAAAATGCAGCTATACTAATGGCGACACTATCAATACAAATTAACAAATAAAATAATTAAACGAGAACAGGAAATACCTTATTTAACAAGGCGCATGAATTTTGAAGCGTAAAACGAGGTCTATTTAACAGTAAATAATAAATTCCAATACGATTACTTACCGTATAAGTACTTTTATAGGTACTAAAGTGCCGTACCACACAGTATAAACATTAACTTCACACAATATTAACTTTAATTTGTTTCATTTAATTTCAAGCCAACACTCACACAAACTTTTAAGTTGGATCTGACGAAAAATTCTCAAAATATTCTAACCTTAGACCAATATAAGCCTATGCAGGCTTATATGATACTTACGTAAAAGCAATATTAGCCTAAGTCGGCTTAATTTAACTTTGGCTAGATTTCAGTAAGTGCAAACAGCATTCAATTAGACTGATATTAGAACGATATTAAACTAAATAGGCTTAGAATTGGTGCCCAAATCCGGGCTTATATCATTATATAGGAGTGATTTAAGAGCAACAAAACAGTAGTCTAGAGATTGTTTTAAGCCTAGTTTTTGCTGGTTGGGTAGTGTCACGTAATTATATATTCACTCACAATGTTGTCTGTGTTGTCTGTATGGTGTCGGACGTAAAGAATAGCACCATCCCATATCTTCCCGTGGGTGTCGTAAGAGGCGACTAAGGGACTTACCAGAGAATGGGCAGCAGCGTTCTCTGTGCTTTTGTAACAACCGTACTGCGATCGCCAACCCGCCTGCCAGGCGTGGAGATTATGGCCCATGTCCAGCAGTGGACGTCTTTCGGCTGAGGTGGTGGTGGTGGTGGTCACAATCTTACCTCTACGACTTTCCGCACGGCAGGCTTTACAGTAGCCCCGAGGGCTTCTTGCGCCGTCACTTGGAACACGGTCGGTGTACCCTGCAACGTGCGCGTCAAGTGAGCCGCGTACACCGCCATGCTTTAATATTTGCTACTGTTTGTTGCTAACCAAACTAATAATCAGTATCCACAGTCCAAAAGTTTGTTTATCATTTTTCGGATTTCGGGGACGGACGTCATTGTCGACTTTTGCCGTCGAACACGTCAATGTCAAAACCATATTGTCACTTGTCATTCTTGTTAAGCAAGTGACTTGAGATGGTGCGTTTAGAAACATAGTGGACTAATAAAACGCAGGGGACCCCGCGAAATGGGGAGACACAGGCAAAGATAATCTAAGATGGCGCCACCACAGCTGGTCGCAATCTGACCAATGAGGTTAAGCTATTTTTAAATATAAAATGACATTACCACATTTTCACCCAATGACGATGTTGGGAACCAGCTATGCTAGCGCCATTAGTTTTAGAAGCGCTGTAACGTTTTTTATTTAATGTTACAGCACCATGCTGAGATAGGGGCCTTTTGGCCTCGTCCAGGAGAGGTTTTCTTTTTGAGAGATTAAAAAATAGTTTCCAAGAACTCTCTAGATGGCGTTAAACTGACTACGTTAGTTGGTGCCAAAGCCAAAACGCTTGGAAAAAAACATTGCGTCACGTCACATACGCTCGTTGACTGAGACTTTCGTTTGCTTACCCTTCCGAATTAACCTAGTTTTCTCTCGCTTTGTCATCATCATCAGTTTTTTTACGTTCCGTTCCTTGCATTAACGTACCAAGTTCAGCGCCATCTATCCAGCGACTAGGGAAGTGCTAAAAAGAAAATTCCTCATTTTTTACTTTTTGTTTAATTTTTATTAGTTGTACCTGCTGTTAATTTCACCATTTTAATTTGTGTGTTTTGTCCTGTGGGGGCTAATAAATTCTTTTCCTTTCTTTCTTCCCCATTTAAATTCCCTTGGGATTTTTGCAGGTCAGCGGAGCATGCGTTGTTCATACAAACGTAATTTGTAAATCAAACTTAGATTCTTAAGGTAGAGTGTATCTAATTCGATTGGATTACAGAATATCTATTTTCCCAAACATATATTTTGAAAGGACAATGATAGTAGGCTAGTTTCCACCATCAATAAATTGCAAATCTATTTAGCCCGTCAGTTATAGTATTGGAAAATAATAGACCCGTATTTTTTGTTTTTGAAAATCAATGAATATTGACAAAGATAAAACGCATCAAAACTCGAGAGTGGGGGCTCGTGACGTCACAACGTACTAAATATTATAGCACGGCGTGACGTATTGAAAATTTTAAAAGCGTCATAACTTCGTTAATTTTGGTTTACGTAACAAAAGAAAAAATACGTGTCAAATATTTTTTGATAATATAAAGATTACTTCAGGACACAAGCTTATTATAAATGACGAGATATGAGGAATTAAAAATTTCTATAAAAAATATTTTTCTCATAGCTCTTGTGTCCGTTCAAAATAATTATATTTTTGGGTACCTAGATATTCTGTATTAAAGATACACTACCTTAAGAATATGTTTGATTTACAAATTATTTTGGTATTACGTTTGTATGAACTACGCATGCTCCGCCGGCCCCTTAAAATAGTAGATTATTAACCAAGGGGTTAAAGCAGTGTCTTCTGTCGCGGGTGACGATTTAAATCGCGAGCGTAACGAAGGACTCGAGGTTTACTCCCGAGCGTAGCGAGGGTGTTAAAAACTTAAATCACGAGCGAAGCGAGGGATTTAAAACGAGTCCTGAGTGTAGCGAGGGATTTAAGTTCACCCAAGACTAAGACAGCTTTATCACCGAGGAAAATATACTACTTTTCGTACCATTTGCGAAAAAATTAACACAATAATAATATGAGATAAGCATTTATTAAAAATAATGACAATTAAAAGTAAAAGTTAACTAACGCATAAGTATTTGAAGAAAACAAAAACGCGGCAAATTCCTAGACTAATATTTTTTTGTCGGAAAAGCAAAGGCATCAAGCTCATACGGCCTCGTCGGTTTTCGTAATTTTATTTAATAATCATAACTGCTTATTAAATGCGTATTCCTGTTTCAAAAAGATGTATAATGCTTTATATATACAAACTCAATGGTGTAAACACAGATGTAGTTCAGTCTAAATTTCGGTAAGTATTCCAAATTTAAATCACATTCTCCCCCTATAGGATGAATGAAATTCAGTACAATTTTCTTTCCGTTTTTAACAGATTAAAAATGACTATTGTTGTTCGCTTTTTGTGGCATAGAATATCACTTTTTTGAGCAAGTGGTACGAAAACAATAATAATATTAACAATATTATTCAGTGGCGCGAAGATTTTTTGCGCTTGATTGAAACGGGACCCTGATACAATATAAATAATATTTATATTTTATTAGGGATAGTGAATTATTGCCTCATTAGTCTTTATCGTCGTCTGCATTTACGTTTGTCCTAGTACATAGTATATGTAACATTAATAATATGTACCCGTTCGTTGCGACAATATTTTATGTTAGGCTGGCTTCTCCCTTCATGTTATCAAACAATGCTATAAGTTAGTAAAACACGATAACATGGCGCAACAGGCCTGGCTTTGAAGACTGTTAGGGAAAATAAAAATAATTTTTAATAAAATATTTCATTTATTACCTACTAAAATTTACAATACACAAAATACTTATCTAAAGGGCATATAGATAGCACCTATAATACAATTATGAAGCGCATATTACTGACTGTGCATGTGTTACGTCAAGCTGATGCCTGTGATGTCCTAGCTAGAGAATATAATGAATTTATCCTAACAATATTCATTGCAATACAACTCTCTCTAAACTTGCTATAAACACAACAAAATGTTACTAGTGATCTCAAATAATATCAATATACAGGGCAAACGAATGGCCCTCCAACGAACCGTGGCGCTATCTTTACGAACCGTGGCGCTATCTTTACGAACCAAAGCTGCATTGCTGTTGTTCGTTGAATCTTTTTGAGCCTTTTGTAAAACGATCTTCGGTATCCTCAGGATTTAACGTAGTCCTAGGTTACTGATTTCTTTACCAAATCTCCTCCTAAATAGGGGTCTATTTAAACAACGTAAATAGGGGTCTCTATTTAACGAAACTCAAAAGCACTACCTTGAAATAATATCCCGCCAAAATGTTGAGATCGCAAAATTATTTTTACATTATCATAGTCATATTAACGTAAAATTCAAACTTACCCTAATACAGTATTATGTAAGGGGGAAGCGCTAGGGTAGCCCGCGAAATTCAAATTTTCTTGGGTTTGTTGTACTTTGCAGGTCAGGTTGTGTGTTGATTAATATATTAAAATGGTCGCGAATAATATTTTATTCAACATACCGCCTGACACTGACCAGCAAATTGCAAAAAACGTCAAACATCTGACTTTAGTGGGCTGACCTGGCGCTTCGACCTTAAACATTTTGGTCCATTTATAAACTAACAAAACACCGTATAATGAGGGTTACATGCTTTCATAAGTGACTCGCAGTTATGGCTTGTACGATAGGAACGTTACACAAATACGAAGCTTGTATTCAATGCTTCTTACGTAATTATCCACTGGCGACACTTTAGTGTCCAACACTCGCATCAAGACAACGAATTGCTTGGTGAAGTCCAGCGCACGTAAGTAATAACACTAATATCTCGCACTTCTGTACAATAAAAGCGCTTTCAATGACAAATTGTGATAATGGACGTGCGGTTTACAGTATTGACTATTAGTTATTTCTTCAGTGAGCTACAATACAATAATAATAGCCGATGCTATCATACATTCTATAATATCACCGTAAAATTGTAAATACCGTTACATTGTGATCTATTTCGCGAGATTGTAAACTCTCGAAAGATTGTGAACCACTCGATTGGTAGGCCGTTCTATTTGTTTCTTTGGTTTTTCCAGAATTGTGGTGGAAGTAAAATTAATCTATGATTAATCACAGATTCATTTTACTTCCACCACAATTTTATATAACTAATTCTAAAGCTGGGAGTTATTTTCAACACGAAATCAATTTACAAAGAAAGAAAGAAAGAAAAAATATTTATTTGACGTCAGTTAATAACCAAAACAACACCAAAACACTGTTCGTTTACATTCGACAACAAACGAATTAACTAACATGGCGGCGCGGGGCACATGACGTTCAACCAATCAGCGCGCGAGGTGCGTTCCGTGTTCACAATCTTTTGAGAGTTTACAATCTCGCAAGATTATCAACTCTATATATTTTATTTATACTGTTTATAAACGACATGCCCAAGCAGCCCCATACTCATCTTGCGTGTTTTGCTGATGACACAGCATCATTTACTTCAAGTAAAGATACCGATTTAATAGTTGAGCGGCTTCAGTTATCATTACAGCTTCTAGTTTCATATTTTACCCAATGGAAATTAAAATTAAATTCCACAAAAACGGAAGTCATAATGTTCACACGAAAGAGATCTGTCCCTAAAAAACGCATTAAAATGGATTATTATACTTTGCCATGGCGTGTATCGACCAAGTATCTTGGACTATTGCTGGACAATGAAATGAACTGGACCAAAAATACCGAGTACTTCCGCGTTAAAGGAATAAAAGCTCTAAGCTGCCTGCATCCAATTTTAAAACGGCGTTCTAAAGTCAGCTCAAAGACCAAATTAAAAATCTACGCAACCCTAGTAAGACCCTGCATTACGTATGCGGCACCGGTCTGGAGGAGCACATGCGAAAGTAATTACTCCAAACTACAAGTGGTTCAGAATAAAGCAATAAAAACCTCATTCAATACACCGTTTCGGACAAATCTCAAAACATTACACACGCAATTAAATTTCCCAACATTAAAACAATATATTATAAAACTCACAAACAAGTTTTATCTGGTAACTAACCCTAAACATAATAACCCACTTATTTCCACCATTGGCCGAACACGGTCTACAAACTTAAAATATATCGACAAATATCATCGTTACCGTCTCCCACATCACTTACTGCTATTCGAATAACAAAGGCGAAGTGACTACATGACCGGACTATTTTTATTACGTTCGCTTGAATGTAGGGTAGATTTGCAACAAATCATACTCAGTAGACGAAGCTCATTTGCATTTTTAATACAAGTTGTATATATATATTTTTTTTTTTTTTTTTTTTTTCATATAGTAATACAGATTTTATTGTTTAAATTACACATTTGTGGCTATATATAATTACAAAAATAAAAACTAAAAGTAAGAACCTCCATATATACAACGACGTCAATAAGCGTCAAAGTACTCCTCCGCATCGCTGTCACTCGGAAACGTACCCAGAAGACTGGCAGCATTGCCACGTTGAATGGCAATGCTAATTCTTTGGCCAAAGAAAAAGCCAGCCCTCTGGTCACGCGAAGTGTCGACCAGTCGGTAAGAGATTTCCTTAAAAAGGAGACGCGCACTCGGATCCCATGACCCGAGCGTCTCGACCCCAAACGGCTCAAAGCTGTAGTTACCAATAAGGTTACAGTATTTGCGCCGTTTGAGGATCTCAGCAGCCGCAGCAGCAGCGCCTGCACAGCCCGCCGTTGTATATTATTACACTGTTATAGTAAAAATGTAATGGTATCAATGTTAACTGTAACAATCTTATAAAATACATAGTTTATTATGTGTTCAAAAGTGCGTTTGTGTCTAATCATCGCGCTGTACAGTTCGACATTTGTATAACGTAAGTAATAAGATACTTCTGACTCATATCAACTACCAAGTTTTATACATTACATATTGTTTGCAAATGTTTTATATAGGCGCCATAGTCTGCACAAAACACCTAATCTTAATGTTTAATGCTTTTAGAATAAGATCTGAATGTCATTTATCTGTTGTGTTTATATTAAAATAAAGAAATTTCAAAATCAATCAATCAATCTCGCGAGATAGATTAACCGGTCTTTACAATTTTACGGTGACATATAAATACTAGTAATTGCATATTACAAGTAAAAGTTAAATATTCCGTGTTTATACTTCAATAGTCAAATATAATTATTTTACAGGCACAGGCTTAAAACTTAAGGCTTAGGTATTACAAAATATTTGGATTGCTACTTTATCGGGCTTCAGTGCGTTTATAAATACAGCCTTATCTGCAATAGTGCGACAGACTTTCGTCAAAAAATAAAATATACAAGATGTTTTTTTCTCTTTTGGATATTTTCATGATAATTTTACAAAGAGGCGTATTCCAGATTGTTTCTATTACGAGTGACAGTGAAAATAAATATTCAATTAAGCTGAACTTAGAGAAAATAAATTAAGGATAAATATTAAGTACGAGGACATAAAAATACACTTACAGGTTAGTTTAAGGCAGGGTAAACGTTGAAAGTGGAAATTGAGAAATTTAGCCAAGTTAAAAAAGGCCAGGTCCCCAAAAAAAGGGTACTGACTATGGTTCTTCATAATCAAGCTACACGATTTGTTGTGTGTTTGTGGCTCTAAAATGTGAATTTACTATTCGATACAACATTGTATATTTTTGTAACTACTAATTGTATAAATAGAGAACCTTTTAACAATCATACTTAGCCCAAATGCTTTCATATAGAACTTCAAAGTCCTATCCAACAGATTAAATTACGTTAGTGAGCTACTTAAATCGTCCTTACTGTATATGTTATTCATGTACAATATTGTATCGGTAGTATTTACTCTCCGATCACACTCTAAAGCTCATGAAGGAGCGGCGTGAGATGATCCTACAGTCTTCAGACGAGGCTTGTAAATACCGGCAGCTCAATAGACGGATCTCTAAATCCTTGAAGAGCGACCTCCGCCGCTTTAATACCGAGCGTATTAAAGACGCGATTGAGCGGAATAAAGGCTCCAAGGTATTTGCAAGAGATCTGGCTATTGGGCAAAGCCAGCTCACGAAACTGAAGACCGACGATGGTAGGATCTTATCCGCCAAACCGGAGCTTCTGAGGGAGATCGAGAGCTTTTATGGACAGTTGTACACGTCAACCAGTCAACCCGTCGTAGATCTAGCAAACGACCCAAGAGCTAGACTGACCCGACACTATACCGAAGACATCCCGGACGTCAGCCTGTACGAGATTAGGATGGCTCTGAAGCAGCTCAAAAACAACAAGGCACCGGGTGATGACGGAATTACGGCCGAACTCCTGAAGGCGGGTGGTAAACCGGTACTTAAGGCCCTTCAGAAGCTGTTTAATTCCGTCATACTTGAGGGAAAAACGCCACAGGCATGGTGCAGGGGTGTGGTGGTACTCTTCTTCAAGAAGGGCGACAATGCCCGGTTGAAGAATTATAGGCCCATCTCACTCCTAAGCCATGTCTACAAGTTGTTTTCAAGAGTCATCACGAATCGTCTCGCGCGCAGGTTTGACGATTTCCAGCCTCTCGAACAAGCCGGTTTCCGGAAAGGCTTTAGCACCGTGGACCACATACATACGCTGCGGCAGGTTATACAGAAGACCGAAGAGTATAACCTACCCCTCTGTTTAGCGTTTGTGGACTACGAGAAAGCCTTCGATTCGATCGAGACCTGGGCTGTACTGCAGTCTCTCCAACGGTGCCAAATCGACTATCGGTACATCGAGGTGTTGAAGTGTTTGTACAAAAACGCCACCATGTCAGTCCGACTTCAGGACCAAGCCTCGGAACCTATCCTCCTGCAGCGAGGTGTGAGACAGGGAGACGTCATATCTCCGAAACTGTTCACCGCTGCACTGGAGGATGTCTTCAAGGTTCTGGACTGGAGAGGGCTAGGCATTAACGTCAATGGCGAGTACATCACCCACCTTCGGTTTGCCGACGATATAGTGGTCATGGCTGAAACCATGGAGGACCTCAGTACAATGCTCGATGACCTCAGTAGAGTTTCCGGAAGAGTGGGTCTTAGAATGAACATGGACAAAACCAAAGTCATGTTAAATGCCCATGTCACACCCATTCCTATCAAGATCGGAGACTCTACACTCGAAGTTGTAGACGATTATGTGTACCTGGGACAAACGGTCCAGTTAGGTAGGTCTAACTTCGAGAAAGAGGTCAATCGTCGAATCCGACTCGGCTGGGCAGCGTTCGGGAAGTTGCGCGGTATCTTCTCATCCAACTTACCACAGTGTCTCAAGACGAAAGTCTATGACCAGTGTGTGTTGCCAGTGATTACATACGGGACCGAAACGTGGTCGCTCACAATGGGCCTCATCAGAAGGCTTAAAGTCACCCAAAGGGCAATGGAGAGGGCTATGCTCGGAGTTTCCTTGCGTGATCGAATCAGAAATGAAGACATCCGCAAGAGAACCAGGGTCACCGACGTAGCCCGAAGAATTGCCAAACTTAAGTGGCAGTGGGCAGGGCACATTGCTCGCAGAACGGATGGCCGATGGGGCCGAAAAGTTCTGGAGTGGCGACCGCGTACCGGAAGACGTTGCGTTGGAAGGCCTCCCACTAGGTGGACCGATGACCTGGTGAAGGTTGCGGGAATCCGCTGGATGCGAGTCGCACGGGACCGGTCAATGTGGCGACACTTGGGGGAGGCCTATGTCCAGCAGTGGACGTCTTTCGGCTGAAATGATGATGATGATGATGAGTATTTAGTGTAGTGTCTCGGTTTCAAGTTTTAGTAACAAGTATAATGTCGTGGCTTCGGTAGGTACACAAACATATAGTCGACAGACATTTCATTACAGAAAAAAAACAAAAGTTAATCTACATTCACCGCAATTCTTTGTCCGACAACCAGCACAACGTTTCTATTAAAGCACGGTTCCTCTCTGATAGGGTTCATATAATCGCAGGAGTTTCCAAAAGAACGATACACTCGGGCAAAAACTCGCTGCACACAGAAATGCAAGACTCCCATTAACCAATTAAAAAAAATACATGTAAAAGCACTGTAACAATATTTTCTGATTCACACGCAAAGAGTTTTCAGCCCGAGTCGTATAGAACAAGTCTGTCACAATGAGTAGACAATCCGTCACTGCACCAGTGTTGTGTAGTCACTAGCTGGCCGAGTTGTTGTACTGCGGCCGGCCCGCTAGCTCCAACAGGTATCTGTCCGGGTGCTCGATCCAGTCCGCTGCTGACAACTTTACCTGGAACAACAAATGCATTTCATGTACATAAATCGAAAACATACAATTTGTTGTTTTAGGTTTGAGTTTAAAATATAAAGGGTGTAAAACACCTCTTAACGAAGTCGAAAGGCACTTGTTCTCCCCGTCAATGCGATCATTTTTTTGTTTTACACCATACCTGGGAACCTTCAAGTTACGGAGGTATTGGAGGTTCAAAGTTCCAACTTTTTGACAAGTTTAAAAAAAAAAAACACGTTTTTAATGTTAGATTTTTACTTTAGCACCTCCACGATCCCCGTACTATTCAATCCGTCCATCAGCACAATGTTTTGAGTGCGTTGTATTGAGTTCTACCACAAAACATAATTTTTCACCCCAAAAAAAAGTCGATTCCCAGCAATAATTTTTGCGTAAAGTTACTTTTCGATGTAAAGAGTGCTTGGTTGACGGCTTCGTAATGAGGTTGTTTACACTCTGTATATGTCAACGCTATATTGTAAAAACCCGTCATTTTGTAATCTACATAATCAGATTGTAAACCGTCAAATAGATGTAAACCGTACTTTGCTCAGGATTTTTCTTTGGTTCGCTGTGTACATTCGGCTAGGGACCCACGGCCTATTGTTATATGCTGTAGTATTGGTCCGGCGAGGCGGGGCGCTTAGATTACAGGAGCCTTTCTGGGCCTCATTATTTGGGAATATTTTTTTAAATTTATCTTATTTTCCTTGTCTGTCTATTTTGTTAGTTAGTTCTTAAATATTCCATGCTAGTCTTATGACGTTTACGTTCTTTCTTTTATTTTAAAATCCGAATAACAGGCCAGGGCGCGAAGTTAAGCCGAATCTTAGTAGAAAGTAAGGTGTACTCACATGTCGTTGCCTCTCGGCCTCCTTGACTTGCCACTTCTTGATCTCCAGCTGCACCTCGCGCGACGCCTGGTCGCCGCAGCCCCACACCTACGATATACAACAAACGAACCAACGTTCATTATTTTCGGCCCACAAATCCAAATAATACGTGAGTCATATAGGGATACAAATAATAAAAAAAAAAAATCGCTGGACATTGACACACAGCGCCATCTAGTGCCACACTAAGCAACGAGGCTTGTGTCGTGGACACCAGATAGTTGATATACTACATAGATACTGTTTGTTTGTAAATACATACTTATTATACATATAAACATCCATGACTCGGGAATAAATATCCATGCTCATCACACAAACATTTACTCCAACCGGGATTCGAACCCGGGACCCTAAGAACGTAAGGCAGCCTCACTACCGCTGCGCCATTCGGGTCGTCGACAAGGCATAAATAAGGCATTAAATCGCATTGGGAGGATTTTATTTGATTGATGTCTGGCCTGGCTATGAGCCAATAAAAAGTGGTTCTTCTAAAATCTATACGATTTTCCAGTTTTATATTTAAGATGGAAACACGACTGCGATGCCTTTGTTAGCACATATTTATAAGGACAGTGTCCACTCACGAGGGCTGTTGTTGGCTCGTATTAAAAAAAATGAAATTATGTCCTTGCCAGGAGAACTCGTAGTTACGAAAAAACTCTTATATTGATCGGTTTTGTAAAAATATAATGTCAGCAAAATGTTTTTTTTTTTAATTGTTGGAGTAACGCACCTCAATACTCTCGAGCGGGTAGGGAGTGCCCTGGAACTGCAGCGAGTCGAAGTCCTCCGGTATGATGAGCAGCGGCTTGCGCGGGTCGGAGCCGGCGCGCAGGCCCTTCGGGTAGCCGCGGATCGACGTGTTCAGGTACAGCATCTTAGGGGCCTTCTCTACTATTGAGAACCTGGGAGTGGGACAAGTTGCTCACTCATTTATTTATTGATGCCTCCAACAAAAGAGGTACAAAAAAAAATCGCAATTTTTCACCTTAACGCACTCGCACGTGTAAAACTATAGGGAGGGGTACCCCCTGTACCACGCCCACCCCTCGGAGCCCCATGGTTATGGAGATATCCATAGTTAAAGTTTAGAAGTTAGAATAGCGCTATTTCGTTATTAGAATGAAGAGAGGTCAAAAATTAGTATCGTTTGGCAGAAGGAGGGAGGGGGGAGGAGCCTCCTGTGCCCTGGCACCACTCCCATGTAAAGGCAACACATCGTTCTTGAGAAAGAGCTCCTATTTCTGTCTTTTTTTTTGGGACAAGCCCGCCACACCATTCCGAAACCACTGTAACTCTTGAAAGCCAGAATCAACAGTGGCGACCACCAGAAAAGCGCCGAGACAATGAAGCTCGACGAAGTCCCAGAGAATGAATTTAACTGTCTTGGATCCCGCAACGAAATTAATCAGAAAAGTATAGTGGAGGAGTAGGAAAATACCGTAATTTCCACTTCCCGGTGGAGGAGGAACGTGAGGGGGAGAGAGCCTCACGTCTCGGGCGCCGCGGGAGACGCCCCGGGCGTCGGGCCCATAGCCCACCGTCCACAGGCCCGCGCCTACGGTGGCCGGGGGCCACGTGGTGCTAGCTCGCCGTCCGTCCGTCTCATGACGATAGGCCGTGTCGAAGAGAGTCAGCAATAGGAAGGGGTCCGCAAGGACCGATGCCTGCCGGGGTTGCGGTACTGTTCGAAAGAGATACCGTGACCCCGGAACACAAAGGGCGATGAAGGAACATGGATGGGTTTTAGTCAGTAAAAGTCTGACACTCCCTCCTGCTCCGCCCAGAGCGGGAGGAGTCATTTGATGACTTCCCATTCGAAAAAAAAAAAACGTTACAACTGGGATAGGCCCAGTTGCCTAGCACCACGGATAAATATTAACATTAATGGGTCCTAAGTTGTGAGCCGTTATATTTGATTCCAATAATAGGTATGGCAAAAACGCTTGAACGCACGGAAATTTCAAACACTGTTTTAAGCTTTCACGGTTTACAACTAAACTTATATTGTCACTGACGGGATATCTTCCGTGATTGATATTATTTATATCCCGTAAGTAACAATATAAGTTTTGTTTGCACGGAAATTTGTTCTAGTTTCCACAAGGTCTGTATAGTAAATAACTCCGGATGTAACCTGTACACTATCCAACATAATATTGCGTTCATTCTGCCAAAGACTACACTCCCATAAAATGTGATGTGCTGATTGCTCATATTCGCAGTCAGATGTGGAACATTGACAAAAAGGCGAGTCAACAGGCTTGAAGGAAAATAATTTACTCTTAAAGTTCCTATTTCTGTCTGCCGAGGAAACCATTTCTGTCTGTCAAGGAACCTAACTAACCTCACATTGGGGTGCCCTAAGTCCCGAGTTCGCTTCGCTCGCTCTTGCATCGAAATTCTCCTAGTAGCAGTAGTAACATTGCCTATTTGTACACACATACAATCAGTGACACAACATGCACTTTTTTTTACGTTCCGTTTTGTCAATTTTCACGTTATTTTGCACTAGAGATGAAACGTAAGTGTAAAAAAGTCAATGTACTTAATAGGGAATATGCACGTAGTTTTTTCTTTATTTAAATCAATAAAATACAGTACTATCAACCCAAGAAAAGTATTAAATGTTAAGTTCAACTACTGCTTGTCGCACAAAAATAATATTAAACTTCTGCAATTTTCTACGACAGTTCAAACGTCCGTAGCTGCCGCGGCCATGATGTGACGTCATTATCCACAATCTGCCTTGTAATAAAATAATTTTACTAATTGTATGAGCTTTATTTAAGTAAAAATTGTAATAACAATATTATAATATTTTTTTTGCGAAACTTTAAGCACTTTTTTAAATAAAAGTGTTTTTTTGACACAATGAACTTTGACGTCAATACCGTCAATATCGAAGACGATGCGTTTTGGAAGTGCGTTCCGTTTCACCAAAAACAGTAAATTGTAAAATAAGTGATGTATTAGAAACTTAAACAAGTGTACCACAATGTTTTTATGCGCCAATACAAGGCATTCTTCATAAATAAAAAGAGTTTTGTATTTCATGCATATTCCCTGTTGCGTTGCATAATAATCAATTCAATTATTGTGCACATTTATTTCACACCAAAAGTATGTGAATATGTAAAAATAAAACTATATTTATGTAAAAAAACATTACATAAATCTGAATAAAATAAACGTGCACTTCTACCGTCAACGGAACGTGAAATTTGAACTTTGACGTCTACCATGACAATATAACCAACCTAAAAATGTGCAAATGGCGTGCTATTTTCCAGTTTGTAAAGAAACTTTAAAAAATTAAATCTCTTAAACCTTGGTCGTCCGATTATTGAAAATTTGTAAAAAGCTTTGTATTTATGTGTACTAACATTAATTAGTAAAAAAACAAAGGCTTAGGTCAATTTTAACGTTTTATATCGCTATTTTATCGTGATTTTTTGGTTTGAATAAAACGTAATTACATTAAACAAATTATGTAAAAATAAACTATGATCTTTTACTAAACTAATTCCAAAGTTTTATTAAAATCAATTCATTTAATCAGACATAATATAATTTTTAACATCACTCTAAATTAGAATAAATTACGACGCATAAGCGAGCACCGATTAGTACGGCCCGAGCGCCCATCGACAAAGGACCTGTGCCATTTTTTTCCGCGTCCCGATTTTAGAGCGTATCTATCGTAAACGCATTGTTATACTACCGACTACAACATTTTGAACCGCTTTGTATTTTTTTCATTGGGTTAGAATTTCGTTTATTATCAAGTATTATTTTAGTAGTTTGTAGAATATATGTTATATTTCTGTTTTATTAGTTTTAGCAATGGGGCGTAAGGGTTGTATTATCATTGTGTCAAAAAAAGGAAAAAGTCATTCCTGCACCTATAAGAACTTGGAGGGTTGTATTGATAATTTTGATGATTATAATTCTGTAACTAGACATGATAAATTAAATGAAAGGAAAATCATGAATAAGTGCCAATCTTATTGAATTTATACCTGTTCTTTATATTCCATGGTTTTCCCTTCATTTACTTTCTTTTCTTCATTTATTTTCATCATGGCATAGTTATTTAAAAAAAAAACGCCGTGTGGTCGCGCCATCGAAACGCACAACCTATAGTATGGTGTAGCGACCTACTTATTTAGAAACTTTATATACATAAAACCAACAATATGATTTTTTACTTTTCTTCTGATCTGTCACTTCTCTGTCTTATGTTGACTAAATTTATATTGAATGATGAAAAAATTTAATTTAATTGAATTAGTGTACAAAAACCACTAAATTGGTGACCCCGACGTGATACGCCCTGAAAAGGAAATCCTAAATTTTATCAGGCCAAGAAATCCACAGTACCAGGATGACAATATAAAGCAGTCGTCTGCCGACCAACGTCCAGACTCTGCTGGCTTCACAGCCATTTACTTCAGGGATTAGCTGACCTGGCGGAAGGCGTCCAGGACATCGTGACCCCAGGCCAACAATAACAAACAATATAGTTATACAATATTATTGTTGCCACAAATCTCGCGAATTGTGTAATGACGTTGTATGTTGATAGTAAAAGTTTTAAAGGAAAAGTTTATTTTATACTTTTTAGCGCATTTAAATAAAAGGTCAGACGAAAGTATTCAATGAAAAAGTTATTTGTAAAAATATATATATATAATACATATAAAATAATAATAATAATTAATATATGAAATAATTCAGCGGCGTCGAATAGCATTATGTGCCGTTGGTGTAACTTCGTTTTTGTTCGGCACGGTTCGGAACGCTGTGTTTGTGCGTACGAACTAGACGTGCGTGTAGACTAGCGTCTAACTGCTCATCACTGATACTATCTCTGTCGGGCACGATGCCAGGTGAGAGCGTGCTTTTTGGCCACGCCCACCAATGAGTTCGAGCCCGTGAGTTGTGTCACCTTAAAAACCATTTTCAAACTTCATCAAATGCGTTCACGTGGAGCACGTGAAAGCATTCGATAAAGTCACCTGCGTACCTAGTTTCGACGCCAATGCACGCCACTGACGTTGTGTTAATATTATTTCAAGGGAAGAGGTTAAGGTAGACAATTAACATTCCTTTGTAGTATTTGTTACTCGCAAATTATCTTGGCAACATACAGGACGACAAAGTGGAGAAATATTTATTGTCGGTTAGATAGTGACTCACGTGGGATGTATCTGCAGCAGCGCGCAGTCAGGCCCGCCCCAGTACAGGTGCGTCTCGCGCCACTCCTGCGACGAGCACACCACGACCAGCAGCTCCTGCGCCTGGATCAGCACCATGGAGGGGCCCCTGCACATACACGACTTATAGTACGCGTCACAACCGGTGACAGTGTATTAGTGTGAGTATAGGTACCTGTAGGCGAGCGTGTGGTGCAGGAACCGGTTGGCGCCCATGCCGTGGTCGCGCGACGCGTACAGCGGCACCCAGTGCGACGGCACCGCGCACACCAGCCGCGCCAGCCACGCCGTGGTGACAGTGTATTAGTGTGAGTATAGGTACCTGTAGGCGAGCGTGTGGTGCAGGAACCGGTTGGCGCCCATGCCGTGGTCGCGCGACGCGTACAGCGGCACCCAGTGCGACGGCACCGCGCACACCAGCCGCGCCAGCCACGCCGTGGTGACAGTGTATTAGTGTGAGTATAGGTACCTGTAGGCGAGCGTGTGGTGCAGGAACCGGTTGGCGCCCATGCCGTGGTCGCGCGACGCGTACAGCGGCACCCAGTGCGACGGCACCGCGCACACCAGCCGCGCCAGCCACGCCGTGGTGACAGTGTATTAGTGTGAGTATAGGTACCTGTAGGCGAGCGTGTGGTGCAGGAACCGGTTGGCGCCCATGCCGTGGTCGCGCGACGCGTACAGCGGCACCCAGTGCGACGGCACCGCGCACACCAGCCGCGCCAGCCACGCCGTGGTGACAGTGTATTAGTGTGAGTATAGGTACCTGTAGGCGAGCGTGTGGTGCAGGAACCGGTTGGCGCCCATGCCGTGGTCGCGCGACGCGTACAGCGGCACCCAGTGCGACGGCACCGCGCACACCAGCCGCGCCAGCCACGCCGTGGTGACAGTGTATTAGTGTGAGTATAGGTACCTGTAGGCGAGCGTGTGGTGCAGGAACCGGTTGGCGCCCATGCCGTGGTCGCGCGACGCGTACAGCGGCACCCAGTGCGACGGCACCGCGCACACCAGCCGCGCCAGCCACGCCGTGGTGACAGTGTATTAGTGTGAGTATAGGTACCTGTAGGCGAGCGTGTGGTGCAGGAACCGGTTGGCGCCCATGCCGTGGTCGCGCGACGCGTACAGCGGCACCCAGTGCGACGGCACCGCGCACACCAGCCGCGCCAGCCACGCCGTGGTGACAGTGTATTAGTGTGAGTATAGGTACCTGTAGGCGAGCGTGTGGTGCAGGAACCGGTTGGCGCCCATGCCGTGGTCGCGCGACGCGTACAGCGGCACCCAGTGCGACGGCACCGCGCACACCAGCCGCGCCAGCCACGCCGTGGTGACAGTGTATTAGTGTGAGTATAGGTACCTGTAGGCGAGCGTGTGGTGCAGGAACCGGTTGGCGCCCATGCCGTGGTCGCGCGACGCGTACAGCGGCACCCAGTGCGACGGCACCGCGCACACCAGCCGCGCCAGCCACGCCGTGGTGACAGTGTATTAGTGTGAGTATAGGTACCTGTAGGCGAGCGTGTGGTGCAGGAACCGGTTGGCGCCCATGCCGTGGTCGCGCGACGCGTACAGCGGCACCCAGTGCGACGGCACCGCGCACACCAGCCGCGCCAGCCACGCCGTGGTGACAGTGTATTAGTGTGAGTATAGGTACCTGTAGGCGAGCGTGTGGTGCAGGAACCGGTTGGCGCCCATGCCGTGGTCGCGCGACGCGTACAGCGGCACCCAGTGCGACGGCACCGCGCACACCAGCCGCGCCAGCCACGCCGTGGTGACAGTGTATTAGTGTGAGTATAGGTACCTGTAGGCGAGCGTGTGGTGCAGGAACCGGTTGGCGCCCATGCCGTGGTCGCGCGACGCGTACAGCGGCACCCAGTGCGACGGCACCGCGCACACCAGCCGCGCCAGCCACGCCGTGGTGACAGTGTATTAGTGTGAGTATAGGTACCTGTAGGCGAGCGTGTGGTGCAGGAACCGGTTGGCGCCCATGCCGTGGTCGCGCGACGCGTACAGCGGCACCCAGTGCGACGGCACCGCGCACACCAGCCGCGCCAGCCACGCCGTGGACGCCAGCCCGCCGCCGCCTGCGTGGCACAGAGGTACAGGACCGTGATGACACAGTAGAGGGGCTCGTGGTGGCGGCCGGGAGCCGGGGCGTACCGTGCGGCTGCGGCGGCGGCTGGCCGGGGCGCGAGTACAGCGGCGGCGCCGTGCCGGCCAGCAGCCAGGCGCGCGACAGCGGCAGCAGCAGCGACGCCGCCTGCCACGCGCCGCGCTCCAGCACCGGCGTGCCCAGCTCCAGCCCCGCGCCCGACCCGCTCGACACCACCGACGCCGCCATGTCGCGGTGCCGCGTGGCCAGCATGTGCACGCAGTACCTGGATATTGTAGGGTTAGATAGATCGTGGCCGACCTTCTGATGAAGGATATCAAAGGACCACAAAATAAATATATTCGCAAGTCATGGAGCTACGGAGCTATAGAGCGAAGTATACTGGGTGTCAAACTTACGGACCGCGTCAGAACTTTAGAAACTCTATATTTCGCTCCAAAGCCCAAATAGCTGATGTTGGCCTTACAACTGCTAGGTTAAAGTGGAACTAAGCTGGACACGTCTGCCGCATGTCGGAGGAGCAATGGGCAAAAATTACCGCTCAGTATTTGCTAGGGATGAGCTGGACTCTTTCGCAAAGGATTGGCCTACAATCGCACTAGATCGCAAAATGTGGAAGGAGGAAGGAGGAGGCCTTTGCCCTGCAGTGGGACAATATAGACTTGTAATAATAAAATATGTCGCGGATTGAAACACCAAAGTATAGGTAATCCAAAATGTTTGTAGCGGAAATCCCTTGATATTGAAATCTATACCAAAACAGTTTTGAAGGTGCACAAATGGCTGAAACAAAACCCTGAATACCTATCAGAAGTGACCGTATCTTACCTATGAACAGGGAATATAAGCCTGTGACAGTGTTCCTCTAGCCAGCGCACCACGAAGCCGACGCTGTGCATGTCCTTCTTATTGAAGCACCCGTTCACTACCACCGACAACGTTTTGTTGATCTGAAGGCAGACAATATTGCATACATGGATAGTTGTGATTACGTTATTATTATATTACAGTCCGTTACGAAACGGCGTGTGAGTATCGGAGCCCTCGGGGTAGTGGTCCATCGACAGCTTGTAGCTGGTGTACTGAAGACTGCGCAAACCTTCGGGCGTCACCATGGTCGCGACTCCGTAGTGAACATTCTAGACTATACACTCACCATGAGACAGGTCTGCGGGCCCTCGGGGTAGTGGTCCATGGACAGCTTGTAGCTGATGTACAGCAGACTGCGCAGGCCCTCGGGCGTCACCATGGTGTCGACTCCGCAGTGAACATTCTAGACTATACACTCACCATGAGACAGGTCTGCGGGCCCTCGGGGTAGTGGTCCATGGACAGCTTGTAGCTGGTGTACAGCAGACTGCGCAAACCCTCGGGCGTCACCATTGTTTCGTCCGTTTCGGCGCCGAACATTCTAGACGTGGAGACGAGATATTAGGTCCGGTTTATTACTAGGCCAATCTATTTAAGTCGCGAGTTAATAGGCTTCTTTTGGGTTAGCTCGTTCCATCTTCGACCACATCTCTGCCCTTAGGGCAAGATTGAGGTCAAGATTAGGCCCATTTAACATAAAAGAAAGGTTTTCACCAAAGCACAGATGACCGGAGCATTCCAGAGACGTGACGTGCAAGATTCGACGCATCACAGAAGCGATGTGAGACGCGGTGTAAACGTGTCATTCTGCTCGTTTCGCCCCCACTCAGCTTGTCTCTGGTTTGGTGGTTTGGGGGTATGAAGAACAGGGCGTAAATCTCTTCATCCCCCATAGCAAAGGGAGGATCCTCCGAACAGACGGGTGTTATGTCTGGTGGGCTGCCACTGCCCAACAGTTGTTGTCGGTTTCTTGTATATAGTCTTATGTCGCGGATGACTCTGCTTGCGAGATGTAGGATTTAGACGTATTTAGTTCATCATCTATGTCGTAGATGGCGCTGTAGTACTTTTTGCTCTATGTTGCTGTAATACTTTCTGTAGGTAGAGCCGCTTCAGTGAAAACCGAGCCTCATACAGGCTCCGTACGTTCAGTGATATCATGGAGTGTCGCGCCTTCAGGGGCCTTTTATTCCTACTTGAGCCACAACTTATGCACGCCCGGCTATGTAGGCTCGACCTAGCACGAGATATTACGCAGCGGTATTCCGTGGCAAGCCTGCTTTAGAGCAATTTTATCACTGACCACTTTTCGTGTCAAATGTGAATAGAATATAATAATCTTTATTTGCTAACAATTAAAGTTTAGATAAGCAAGAGTAGTACCTATTTTAGTAGTACCTATTAAAATATATGTTACACAAAAAAAAATGTGATACTCGTAACCAAGGTCATGCATTTTATACAATTCTTGTGAAATTAAAACATGCTTAGCAAGACTTTTGTCGAAAACGTAGCCAAACTATGACATTGGCAGTTGGCACCTTGCCATTTAGGTCATCCAATTTATGGTCAATAGTACTTGCATTGTACCATTTTTGTAAAGTGAACATAAACAACGCATTGTCAAAAGGTAAACTAAGCCGAATCTGAACTAGCGACCTTCCAGTTATTTATGTAGTAATAATTTTTAATGAGTGGAGATAATAGACTGGTGTACTTTATGTCAAGCGAAACTGAAAGGTAATTGGTAACATGATGAATTTGACAGACATTGATTGACATTACAACCTGGGTGGAAGCGGAAAATTCTAGTGAATAAATATGGAACGACGAGAGATGGAGCAAAGCTTTCGTTGGAAGATTTTTTTTTGTTTTGGTTGGTTTTCTGGCGGGCACTCTTCCTGAAGGTAAGTCATCATTTTTTCCTGGTGGATGAATGGGATTGCCATTTGTAACAGGAGGCATTGTCATCCAGCCAGATACGCTAAGGTAAAACGACGTATGTGCTGTACCACTCCAAACTGGTTTAGCAGTAAGCGGAAAATTATTATATTTTATATATATGTTTTTAGGATCATTGCAGCATGATTTCTTGTGTTTAGGCTATTTTATTCTACACAAATAAAACGCACATTTGTTTCTTGTCTTACCTGACATAGGTCTCGATAATCATGGCATCATCGAGCATAGCCAGGATCTTCTCGCACTGCTGCCTGAAGGTGGACTGCGGGATGTGCATGTTCTTGCACTTGCCCACGCGGTGGATGTACCTGTAGAACTGACGCGCCAGCTCAGGGTACATGGGAAACAGGTATTTCTGGAGACAAACACGGTTAGGTACTTTTAGGGGCTCTCCAAAGAAAGTTAATATATTATTTATTTAGCACAGACTAAGCTACAAAAGTGATTCAGGATATTTTGCAAAATAAACAGAAGTAAGTGCCTTACGGCTGCCTCTTCTTTGTTGTCGTTTTTTTTTGTATTAGTTGTGCTTGGACTACAGCTTTGCCACATCGACAGAATTATCAGGGTCTTCAGACAAGTCCTTCAAAGTACAGGTGGAGTTGCACTAAGAGCAGGACAGGAGGTAGAGCATCGTTAGTGCGGGTCGTAGTCACGTCTCGGAGTAAGGACCTCAGAAGGATTAGGTCAACAGCAAGCTTTATCCAGGTTTCCTTGGTTCCGGGCAGTTTTAGCGGCTATTGATCTGTACACAGTTTCGTTCAGAAATATTTACCTGTAGCCCACTTAAGACTACTGAAACCTTAAATTCCTCTCCCTTGCTCTCTATTGATTTATTGAAAGCAACCGTTTCAGCCTGTCCAAATGAATTTAAATTTCAGCATATAAACCCCATATCAGTCATAAAAGCTTTTAAGCAAATCAAGATCAAATTAACCGAAGATCTATGGGGTATGTCTATCAAAGCTTGTACCTCAATTAATGAGACTGTAGCACCGTATTTAGCCTCGATATTTAATTTGTGCGTAGATCAAGGGGTCTTCCCGGTTCTAATAAAATTCAGTAAGGCAATACCTCTTTTTAAATCTGGGGACAGTAAAGATACCAATAACTATAGGCCCGTATCCGTGTTGCCGGTTTTCAGCAAGGTGTTTGAAAAGATAATGCACAGTCAAATGCTTAACCATTTTAACACCAATAAAATCTTACACGAGCAATAGTACGGTTTCACCAAAGGACGTTGTACGACTGACGCCGGTGTCACTTTATTAAAACACATTTACTGCGTGGGAAGAGGCTCAAGATGCCATAGGAATCTTCTGTGACCTTTCGAAGGCATTTTTGATTGCGTAAATCACGAAACCCTGATCTTAAAACTTGAGCATTACGGTTTAGGTAAACTTGCGCTCAGTTTGGTAAATTCGTATTTGAATGATAGATAGCAGCATGTACAAGTAAATGGTGTAAATTCGATGGGTTTAAAAGTAAAAATGGGTGTACCACAAGGTTCGATATTGGGTCCCTTCCTCTTTTTAGTGTACATAAATGACCTACCCCATTTATTTAACAACCACCCGGAATTGGTGTTGTTTGCTGACGATACTTCTTTAATATTTAGGATAAACAGACGTGCCACAAATTTTGACGACGTAAATAACGCCCTACTGCAGGTTCATGATTGGTTTACCGCTAATAATTTAGTACTAAATAGGAAAAAAAACAAAGTGCATAAGATTTGCTTTACCAAATGTCAAAAGTAGTGATTGTGACGTAGTATTGAATCAAGAGAAACTAGAATTGCTAAGCTAAAGCTTGCTAAAGTAGATTCATCTTTCATTTCTGTTTAAAATGTTACAATAAAATACCTCCCCACATTCTACAACTAAATGAGACTAAATTTAAATCTTGTATAAAACGCACACTATGTGGGCAAGCATATTATAAGTTGGGGAATTACATTGATGATAAAAATGCTTGGCTCAATGCTGGTCCTGCTCCACTACCATAGGGGAAAACTAATTGAGAAAATTATTGTGGCAGCTGCAGAAGATTGTAAAAATATCCTTGCTTTGTATAGACTCCATCTCTTAGTATTGTATAATTGCATAGCACATGTGTGAGTACCATGTACTGTAAAGCATTTGCATTCTGTTATCTTTCTTTGACTTGAATATGCTTTGGTGGCTGAGAGAATGTCATGCTCCCTCAAATGTCTCGCTGATGGTGGCGGGTCATTTAGTTCCCTTCAATATGGTTGAGTTGAATGACGCCGATACATGCGTCATGTTCGTGTACGGGCGCTGTCAGTTGGGACTGGTCATCTCTTAGCTGCCACGGTTCATTTTAATTACTTTATTTTTTAATTGTTGATTTAATCTTTTACTCTGGACGCTCTCAATGTGCACGTCTTTCTACATCGTTCTCACATATACGTATAATCTCAACATTAATGATGTAACCAAGATTTGTAACAATATTTTGATTTAAAAGAGTGTCCATGGAGTTTCTTGCCCGTTTTCTCCATAGAGATCTACGCTAGGGAATGGGCAACTACAGTGCTTTCTCAAGTTATTATGTCGTGTGACTGGGACTGTAGCTTTGTTTTTTTGCATTTTTGACATTCAAAAGTGCCTTAATGGTCTAATTGAAATAAATGCTTTAAGTTTGAGTTTGAGTACGATAATTGTTGCTGTTGTGTGTTTGTTTATAGTACTTACCGAAAATGATTTTTCTGTGACACCGTTGACTCCATCTTCTTTTTGTGACCTCTGGACCAGTAACTACAACAAATAATAAAAATTGTTTTTACCTTGGTCAATAACATGAAATGGAACGCGCAGGATGGGCCCGAACGTGACTTAATAAACTCAAAGTTCTTTTAAAGACAAAATTGAAAACCATTGATAAAACGATGTGAATAATATCGTGGGGAAACGAGAAATGTTTGAAATATCATCAGCATCACGCAGCAAGCAGGCATGACTGCGTATAGGTTCTGGTTACTTCCCTGTATGAGATGGTTTTACTTTTCAGGAAACCAACCACGATGAGGGTAGGAGAATTATATATAAATATAACGAATCGAAGTATTGCTTGGTTTCGTGCGTCATGTCGTGAGTCAAATTCGGGAGCCCTAATAAGTTCTACAAACTTATAGTATACAAATTGTTAGACTATTTGCACAGCAAGTTTGATATACGTGAGTAAAGAATTTGAGGACTGAGCAACATCTCCAAAAATATATAACATCTGTGATTGACTGTTTATTGATTCTGTGAGTCATGTACCTATTATATATTTTGCTTAAGAGAGAAGTTTATGGAGTAATATCGACAGTCAGAAAGACGGGTACGGACGGGTACGGACGGGTCTGCTTGTTTTCTCAACTTTACTACTGCACATGGGCCGAAAAGAACCTACGTACTCTGAAAAGATCTTTCATTCTGCAAAATAAAAATCAATGATGCGAGACACTTCGCGCGAACAACAGCTAGTACAACCATAAATTAACTTTAAAAACCGGTACATGTTATAGATAAAACCATAATTCCTAAATCTGTTTATAATCTGGGCGTATTAACTGGTTTATGGCGATCAATGTCAAGTGTACGCTGGCGTAAAATTGGTTTACACTCGGTTTATACTAGATTATAGCAGTGACGTCACAGCAAACAATGGAAACTCGTTAATCAGCTGATTGCATCGTCATACACTGGAAACATTTACCGCTTTAACGGAGAAATGTGCTTACTAGAATCAACACCAATTTTTAGGGTTCCTTACCTCAAAAGGTAAAAAAAAGAAACCCTTATAAGATCACTTTCTTGTCCGTCTGTCCGTACGTCTGTCAACACCGGTTTCCTCAGGAACGGGTAGACCTAGCAAGTTAAAATTTATACCAGATACTGGGGTCTATAGTCCCTATTAGGTGTATAAAAATCAAGGTCTTGAGTCAACATGATAAAAAGATATTAGATATTTGATAATTTAGATTTTCGAAAACTTGTAAGTACCAAAATTTACCTTAATTTTCAACTTTTTTTATTTTTCGGAATTTTCCCTTTACTTGTGCTTGACCTTGCTTTTAACCAAAATTGACAGTTCTAGGTCAACCGCAAGTACCCTATAGGTTTTGGGTCGAAACCTATATGGGTAGTTCCCGTTGACATAGAATCACGGAATTTAGCGAGAAGCAACGTCTTACAGCACATGTAAAGGGAAAAATCTGAAAACCATTAATAACAAAAAAAAAAGCGATTTTACTATTACAAACTTATTATTTGCGGTTGGTGCAATAGCCGTTTCATGGGATGGAACAGCAAAGTTAAGTTTGTCCTTTGAAATGTTTGTACGGAACCCTCGGTGCGCGAGTCCGACTCGCTCTTGGCCGGTTTTTTTTATTGTTAAGCCCGTAATATGATAGTGCAGCGTTTTTGTTGGCGGAACTATCGCCGGCGAAATATTTTTTTCTCCATACAATTTCCATAGACAATTTATCAAACAGTTACTAATAGTGTCGTCCTCTGACAATGTCATTCAAGCGCCAAAAGACCCATGCTGTACTATACCCATTTTATTCCCACGACGCAAGCACAGAGTAAATGATCACTACGTTAACGCAAGAACTTTACTCATTAAACGTTGTTGCATTGCAAAAATGAATTGCGGTGGCCTGCCAGATGTCGAGAGTGGTTACTGCCTCCAAAGGACAATCTAAACATCTACAACACCAGAATGGTATGTTCTATTAGAGGATTGTGTGTGACATCCATGACTAACCCGCTCTGGGCCCGCGTGGTAAATAATGGGCTATGGCCCATTCTTTCTGACTGACAGAGGGATGCTCTGTGTCCCAGCAGGGGGGACGATGTATGCTGAATATGATGATGATAACCAGAGGCAAGAAAAGTTGTTGACAACTTAAACCACAGTTGGAGTGAAGGGGAGACGATTACGAGAGCGAGAGAATGCTTGGAGTTTTATATTGCCTGAACATCGGATTAGGACTAGAACTAGTTTTTCGGGTCATTCTTCATAATATTTCAAGCACGACTGCATGTGCAAAAATATTTGTTATCAGTCATTAATAGCGATTACAAGCAAAAAAAAGTCATCAAAAACGTTTGTTGATAATACAATCAATACAGTCTTTTTATGTCGGAATACGCGCAAATAACATTTGGCGGTTATATTTTAGATATTTTGGGCCCCCCAATGGTAAGATATTAACGAGACTATAGAACTGGAGCTAACAGGAGCCGCTATTCGACTTATTAGTAAGACTTAGCCAACCAAAGGCATGGTTTGAGGTTTCTATCGACACCTATATTTAAGAAGATTTTTCCGTTATTTTTCGGTGTATGACAGAAAAATTCGTAGATTCAATCGATCCGTCAGAATACCCGTGTTGCTACTCTACATCAAATTATTACTAGCACATCTAACTGGGAATTGGATGTGGGAAGTAGTCCAGAGGACCTTGGCGATGCTTGTGGAGGCCTACGCCAAGCGGTACATGTCTATCGGATGATGGTGATGTGCTCAAGACTTACGCACTTTGCAAGTAGGCGAAGCAGTCTTCCGTTTCTTAAGCCTGGTCACTTGTATGCCAACAACAGAGAACCTCATGTTTTTCACCTTCCCCATCCATTCCTCCATGTCTGCGCACTTTTCTATAATTACGCGCGTAAAACTTACAAATAATTATTATTTAGTTGTAAAAAGGTTTAATGCATATATTTTATCACTCTTTGTTTGTTATATTGATTTTCCGGTTATTTTTTTTATTTAAAATTACCGTGGAATTGCGATACGAAACTGACGCAATTACGAAGACTATATTTATAGTATTTTCTATTTGTCTCACTGTTATTTTCAGTTTTCCTTTGCGTAATGTATTTATTTAAACACGTAAACATTAGTCGACGTTGCGCTAAAGTCAGGAGGGCATGGAATCACAGCGATCAATCAGGAGCGAAGATAAGATTGTCGGCGAACGAATTACTGGATATTAACAAACATTAAGATATGTTGTTCCATAGATCATATATCAACAGATAGTGATAATGAACACCGATCCGATTGAATCGATAAACTATCGAGTTCGTTTATCGGTAGGATTAAACTTGTGTTTGTAAAAAGGAAAGAACCGATATTAGACCCATACAAAA
The DNA here is from genome assembly GCA_941918905.2 of Xestia sexstrigata. Taxonomy (NCBI): domain Eukaryota; kingdom Metazoa; phylum Arthropoda; class Insecta; order Lepidoptera; family Noctuidae; genus Xestia; species Xestia sexstrigata. The sequence continues at coordinate 655,406 of OW799221.2, read as the reverse complement.
GTCAGGCAGTTGCAATAGCCAGAATTAGTTAGAGGTTAGAGACAAGACTTCTTGCCCAAGACAAAGGGTTAGCAAGTGTAAAGTGAAATCTGCTGCTATTGCTTGTGGATATAGCTTCAACAAAGATAGATTGACGAGTAGAGGAAAGTCAAGCGCTACCTGGGTACTCAGTCCCGTAAGTAGTTACCGCCTTGCTACCTGGTTCCTGGCCAAGGAAATCTCATGAGGAGTACCGAAGGTTGTGTTCACAGAATATTCTGCTCCCTGGCGTTCCGATACAAAAGCCAAATGAACGACTTGGCTACTGAAAAAATGTCACGGGAAATCTGGAACTCTCATTTTGTGTAGCCCGCCCGTCCCAAAAAGAAAAATAATCAAGAACTTTAATCATGACATCATGACTTCATAAGGATGCTTTAGGAGTTCAATCATGCACTGGGACCACTGGGTACCAGGAAGTGGTAAACAATTAGACATGCTTGAACATAGAACTCGCCATAGAAAAAATGTGACCATTTCTGTGTTTTAAAAATACAGTCGTTTTTAATCAAAGTGCCATTCGATTCTGAAATTCGATATAAACAATATCGCAAAAATACGAGACAGCTCGAGCGCTCATCAATGAGTGCACCTCTACCATTGAGCGCGTCAATCAGCCGCGTCGCGCTTCATTAAGCGGTACAGCGTCATGTGAAGGCATCACATGATGGACAAACATGTGATAATGCGTGCTAACACACACACACTGGACAGGTGAGATTTCACGTTTATTTTGGGCATAATGTTGTAAATGGACTGTGTCCGTCCAGCTGTTTTGATAGCCGAATGAAGGTCGAAAGAATTTTTAGATGCACAACGAACAGTCTTGCGCAAGCGGCGCAAGACTATTCGTTGTTGTTCTATGTCCAAGACGGAGGCCTTGGTAATTTAATGCACCCCGACGCTGACGGTAGCCACCGGCTAACGCACATCTCACTATTGGTGGTAAAAGAATAGCGGTATGGGCAAGCATGATATACCTGGGCCTGGTTTTGGACCGGAGCTAGAACTTCGGCGTGCTCTTTACTCTGCTTGCACCGAAGCAGTCAGGGTCATACGCGGATACCGCACTGCACCGTATCTGCGAAAGCGGCGTTCGCCCTAGCGGGAATACCCCCGTGGGATTTGGAGGGGCAGGTGCTCGCTGAAGACCTGCAAGCGGAGAGTGGCAGGCGCCCGCCCCTTGAAGTGGTCACAAAGAGGCGTAGGGAGGCCCAATCCCAAACCCTGAGGCTGGAGACGCCCAGTGCATGCAGGTCAGGACGGTGGGGGCTATCCAACCGATCCTGGATGTAAAGTGTAAGCTTTCTTTAAAATTAAATAAATAAATGAATATATTTAATAATCAAATTGCAATCAATACCATATTTCCAAGCATTCGCAGTGCAATGTACACTGCACAGTAGACCTGACTATCGAATGTAATGTCACTGACAGTCAACCACTTTTGAATCTTATTGATAAAGTCATAAGGGTGGAAACTGGTTGATCATCAGAATGCATGGTAGTACATTGCTTTCTCAATATTCATTTGAGTGAATAAACAAGTTGAGTAGGATGCTGCAGTTTATTCTAAACTGTAATAATCACTTGGACTCATTTTAGTGCTTGCACACCTACAGTCAAACAGTTTCTGACCATACCAGGCTTTAGTGTCAAATTGGATGTTTGAAATGCACATTTTATATTAATTAATATTTTAATCTTGTGTAGAGAAATTCATGTTAATTTACAGTTCTGAAAGAAGTTAAGAATAGTTTTACACTACAGACTATATTGCAATTAATTAAACCAATTATGTAGGGGTATGCTAAACTGAAACTATCAACGGGCGAAAACAAGTTATTGATTAATATACTCGTATCAATCAGGACAGTGAAATTTTAGATGGATTTGTGATTTTAAAAACTTTCAGAAGATAGCCTAATATGCTGCCACAGTTTAATACACTCAAAATAAATGAAGCAAGGAAATTTTTCCAAAATTTAGTTTTAGAGACCTTTGTTAGAAGACAATCTAAATGCTCTATGTAGAGTAGCAATTATGATCAGAGTGCCAATTACCTATATCATGGGTAACTACTGAGGTAACATTCCATTTTAGAGCTCCTGTGTTTATATTAAGTAATTCAGTTATTTGTGTTTTACAATTTCTGTAAATATGTGATATCAATATTTATAATTAATATTTTTAGACAGGGCAGACACAAACTTTTACTATGAATTCAGTTGATTCATGATGGAGGATGAAATTTTCATGGGTAATTTGCACTGAAAAATGCTGTTTCAAGGTAAAAATATATAATACACAGTACAGCAGTTTTTTACTAAATATTCAACAGTAAGTACCTACATAAAATTTAAGTAATTTATGATTTCACACATTTAAATTAACCATAATGTAGAAGTGTAAACAACCTTGAGTACTGAGGTCACTGCAGAGACCTCTGGGAGGCCGGTGACCAAGGTCAAGTGCAGCAGGACTCTTTGATATGCTACTACAATGTTCGGCATTGTTTTTATTCTCTATTAAAGTTTGTTGACGACGTTTATTTTTTTTGGACTCATACAATGTTTCTGCCTCGTACCTACTGTTGCCAAGCAAAGCAGTTTTTATTTCCTTACTTAGAACATAATTCTTAATTGTTTGGCTCTAAAAGCACTAGCTTTAGATATTACAGATAAAGAACACAGCAGATTTCTTCTGAATCATCTTTATCTAACACTCATAATTACCACTCGACTTCTAAGATACGAAACATTTTTTAAACACGTTCGTAAATCTTTTGCAACCCAGATAATAGTGACACAGGTTTTCTAAAAACATTCCATGATTCAATCATTCACGACTCAATCCGAATCTGTCAAACGTCGGAGATTTACCGACCTGATCGTTATCAACGCGAATCAAAACAAACATCGAACAGGAAACGTCAATCTAACCCTGATGATGACCCTCGCTAATTAAATGGACATACGAGTCTATCCTCACCTTGCCGAGCTTCTCTACGGGCACCATCGACAGCGGGGGCTTCTCCTTCGACTCCACTAAGCCTTGCAAGTCACCACCAGATCCGGAACGAGAGCCAGCGCCTCGCTGGGACCCTCGCGGTGTGCTCGTACCACTGCCAGATTGATCTCCCCCACCCTTCGTGTCGTGGCTATGTTGATTCCCCATCACTTCACCGCTCTTCTAACACCTTAATTACGTAATTTACGCAGGAGTGGATCCTGCAATCACAACAATTTGCGAGATATTGGCGTAGCTAGCTGGTCTGGTGATCACACGAATAAACGTCACAACCATGACAGACAACTGACGTAAATTGTCAATGTCAAGTGGGCGCGTTCGGATACATTATTACCAAGTACTGAAATGAGTGATCAACAAATCCACGAAAATAGAATAATAGTAAAAAGCTTCACGTACCTACTTAATAAAACATCTGCGGAATATACAGTGTTTATAATAAACCACTGATTTCATACGAAACGATTCTTTAGTAAAACGAAAGCGTTTACAATATAATTATATGGATGTAGGAAAGATAAATATTTTGGAATGAATGACGACCCGAATGACAAAGCGGTAGTGAGGCTGCCTTACGTTCTTAGGGTCCCGGGTTCGAATACCGGTATCAGCAAATGGTTTGTGATGAGTATTGAGTATGGACAATTATTAAACATAAATTTCCGAGTCATGGATGTTTACATAAGTATAATAGGTATGTATATAAAACAAAAAGTATATCAACTATCTGGTGTCATCCACGACAGCGACACAACCCTCGTTGCTTAGTGTGGCACTAGATGGCGCTGTGTGTAATGTCCAGAGATATTATAATGATTTTGTTAAGTGATGATTCGTTGATTAGAGGAGCTCGTGGCTAAATAATAACAGCCACTCGGGTTGATCTTTAGGTTAAGCCGTGCTTTCTTAGGTTGGTCTGTGGATGGGTGACCACCCATTACATACCGAGTTTCCTATATGAATGGGAAAGCACGTTAAGCAGTTGGTCCCGGCTGTTAGTTTAGTTGATCTTTGACAGTCGTTACCTACAGATAGTCAGTGGACCAAAACATCTGACAACCAGTCATAACAAGGGGTATCGTATTACCCAGTCCAAACAGGGTTGTGGAGGTCAGATAGGCAGTTGCTCCATGTAAAATACTGGTATTCAGCTGCATCCAGTTAGACTGGAAGCCGACCCCAATATCGATACCTTTAAGCCTTTAAGCTCAAGGGGCGTAACCGCACATTTTGGCCAAAATGAGATTTTAATGGACTCATACTTAGTTTTTCGTCCTCTTTTGATTGGTTTATTTAAAATTTCGATATTCGCAAAAAAGTGGCGGATACAGCCATATTTTTTGGATCGCTAAACATAGATTTTCTTTAAATTTGGGGTGTAAAAGAATAGTAGGTACCTACATTTTGATAAAAAGTGGAGAAAGTTTGTTATTGCATCCAAGGCGGAATTAACTCCCGAGCAGTAGGGCCAGAGGGTGTTTTTCAGCCGAGAACTGCAAAAAAAAAATGTCCACGTGTATCAAACGACGTTTTTCAATACACTTTTGAAGAAATAAAATTAATTTATGAAAGAAAAATATTTTTGTCATGAATTATTAGGAAACTATATATTTTCTTTTTTTCCGCGCTTTGCTTTCGCCAGGTTGAAGTCCAGGAGAAGCAAAGGTATGAAAATAGTTTTTTTGTTACATTTTTTAATTTAGAACACAAATAAATGTTAATTTGTTTATAAAAGTAAATACCATGTCTATGTATGATATTCTATTTATAAACACAATTTAACTAAATATTCAAAAAATATTTACGCCGTAAAGACGCATAGCTTTGCCGAAATTAAAAAAAAAACATTCATCTTCGACTTTAGGCATTGAACCAATTTGGACTAAGTATTATATATAGTTATATGTGGCAATTTTCATTCCCGCACACGTGTTAGAAAATGAAAAAAATCGCACGTGTGTGAAATATATTGCATGTTAAACCTAATCGTAGTGCGATAAGAACCAGTTTTCGAGGAAGTGTATTGAAGTGTTTGATACACGTGGACATTTGTTATTTCAGTTCTCGGCTCAAAAACACCCTCGCCTACGGCTCGGGAGTTAATTCCGCCTCGGATGCAATAACAAACTTTCTCCACTTGTATCGAATCCTTTATTTATTTATATACAAATTTAATACATTTTTAATCATCATCATCATCATCTGCCTAGCCTTTCCCAACTGTGTTGGGGTCGGCTTCCAGTCTAACCGGATGCATGCAGCTGAATACCAGTATTTTACATGGAACGACCGCCTATCTGACTTCCACAACCCAGTTCATACTGGGTAATACGACACCACTTGGAAAGACTGGTTGTCAGACTTTTTGGGCGACTGACCACCTGTAACGACTGTCAAAGATGGACAAATGACAGCCGGGAGCAACAGCTTAACGTGCTTTCCGAGGCACGGAGGAAACTCGGTATGTACCCATCCACATACCAACCTAGGCAAAAACGGCTTAACTTAAAGATTGACCCGAGCGGCTGTTATTACCTTGAAATAAAAACATTTAAAAATATAAAAAATGTATCGGTAACAGGGTCCAAGCTACCGGCGCTTGGTCAGGGCACCAGAGAGAGGAACCTCCGAACAATACGAGCCGTGTCCAGGAGTACCGCATTCTGAATCAAGCCATTGATCCAGCTGCCTAACGAAAGCCTCCTTTTTTTTTTTTTTTTTGTACACATCTGCGTACCCCCCTCAACTCTACACACGTTACGTCATGATGTTATAAACACAATAAACATCCAAGCGGTTGAGCCTTGAGTCGAAGGTGGTCCCCAGGAAAACAGTTAAATTCTAGTTTCTCTACCCATTAGGTATTATGTCGCAATCTCTGCCTTTAACACTCGGTAGAGCAAATCTTACGCATTTCGTCTTTTTCTGTTTAATACTGAAATGTTTACTGTAAACACGTTTTGGACTTGAAGTACCTAGGGTATTGTATTCTTTACGTCACGTCATCGAGAACGACATTTTACGGCAGAAAGAGGAAATTATCTATTATTAAGGCTCGTGGAACCCTTATTTATGTATTTTTTTTTTCGGATGGAAAATCATCAAATGACTTCTCCCGCTCTGGGCGGAGCAGGAGGGAGTGTCAGACTTTTGCTGACTAAAACCCATCCATGTTCCTTCATCGCCCTTTGTGTTCCGGGGCCACGGTATCTCTTTCGAACAGTCCCGCAACCCCGGCAGGCATCGGTCCTTGCTTTTTGCTGACTCTCTTTGAGGCGCGCGTGGAACACGAACGCGCCGTCGACACGGCCTGTCGTCATGAGACGGACGGACGGCGAGCTAGCCCATAGCCTACCGTCCACAGGTCCGCGCCTACGGTGGCCGGGGGCCACGTGGTGGCCCCCGACGCCCGGGGCGTCTCCCGCGGCGTCCGGGACGCTGTGAGGTTCTCTCCCTCTCACGTTCCGCCACCTCCTTCTCTAGCATTACTGCTTCGCAGAAGGAGGTGACGGCGTCCCATTCCGTCTCGCTCCGGACCATGGCTTGAACCAGGGCCGGACGCGAGAAGTCGCCGCCGCCAATCGCCGCTTCGAGGACACGGCGGTGCTTGGCCCACGCGGGGCACACCTCCACCGTGTCCTCCGGTCGATCCTCGCAATGGGAACACCCGGGCGTTTCCTCCCGCCCGATTCGGTGCAGGAACGAGAGCCTCCTTAGGTAGTGATCGAGGCTATTGGCAATTAAGCCTTTGGCCAAAACGACTATCGGCCCAATGATCGCTGAATTCACACCACACACATGTTGACAACCTCGCGAGCCAATTCAAGATACTTGATTGCTTGCTTATCTTTCTCGGCTTTCACGAGGTTCTCGTCATGCGGGACCGTTATGTCAACAATCATTGCGCGCCGCTCTAATCGATCCATCATGGTAGTGGTGATCAGGTTTATTGGTTACAATAGTCCTGTCAGTGAAGACGATCCCTGTAAAATGTAATATTGCAATTTTCCAGAACTGGGTCGGGCACATACGAGTACCTATAGTACGGCACTTCCTATTCCACAAGGCTGTATTTTAGGGCAAGTTCCTGATGGGTAATCCTGGCTACAAGGTTGTGTCTATGCAAGTACTCTCCGTTAGCCAGACGAGAACACCCGGAAATAATGTGACAGATTGGTTCACCTGGATGGTGGCATGCCCGACATAAATGTCAACGGTGTCGTCTTTCATAATCCCCGGTAGATATTCGTCATCATAACTTCATCCATAATTGCACAGACATAACCTTCGGTTTCTCCGAAGAGGTCCCCGGAACGTAGCCAAGCTACGGATACTGATAGGTCTACATCGGGCCCATGCAGGGCCCGGAAAAAGCGCCCGTGAAACTCCAGGCGATTGTGTCAAGCACTACAGGTTTGCGCCAGTTCTCTTTAGCCAAAAAGAGCGGGGTGAGGCTTTTGCCCACCGCGACATTTCGATGCATTCCCACGTCGGCTTCTAGGAAATATTCCCTGAGACTGCATATTTCACGATTGTGGAGAATCATTTAGAAAGCCTCGACCTCCACATCTCCGTGGGATATACTATACAGTCTCAAAACCGAATAACGTGGGTGATGTATTCGATAATTATGTCATCAACAATGTTCATAATGTCAAAGCAAAAATCAACTTAATTACCTAAGCTTACAATGAAATCATTGATATGAAATGCCACAATCGTCACTTACATCACATATTGGACAAAAGATCAACATAGCTTAGCGTTTGTTAGATACTAAAATACACAAAGTGACTGTAACTTACACCATGAATTGTCAGTTGATTTCGTATGAATTTCTTTAACACCCTTAGCTGTTTGTGCAGGAGCTTTTTTTTTTTGGCGTAACCGACTGTTTTACATTTTTTTTAGGGTGTATACGAAGTCTATTTTTTGATTTGTTAGATTTTCTTTAGATACAGGTGACTTTTTTTCACCTTCCAAAAAAAACGGGTATAAATGGCGTATAGTGTTTTTTTTTTTAATTCAAATCATACGCGTGTTGCGTATGATTTCAAATTCGTGATTTTTCATTTTTTTTTAATGATGGATCAATTTTTTTGTAAGCTGTGTAAAAAAGAAAAAATAAACTAGGTATGCCATAGCTTCTACTCCGTTCCCTTAGTACACCCATTTTGTTGGAAAGTCATAAAAAAGTCAACCGGTATTATTCTACCATGTTATTTATCTCAAAATTCCAACAACTTTTGTCTTTTTTTTATAGCTATAATAGCACAAAAAAGATATGTCGGAAAACTGTTTGTTTTTTGGTTCTCCCTCATGATCTTTTGTTTTTTGATGACGAGTAGGAACAGTGACAAGTCGGGAATAACTCCTTTAAAGTCGTGTTTTGGTGGATACGCCCTTTGAGCCTATCGATAGGTATAGTTGGGAAAAGGCTAGGCAGATGATGATGAATCGTTAATTAGAACTAAAAAAAAACGCAGTAGTATTTCATAGTAATTATATATAACTTTTTTTTTCTTAAAATTATTAAAACTACTATACAAAATATCACAGACGAGAACGCCTTAAACCTAATCTGAACATTCCACTTCCACTAAGAATAGTAGTACATACATTGTGTAAAAAATAACGATAAACAATACACTAACTGTTCTAGAATAAAATAAAAATTTTAGCGGCCTAAGAGGTCAAAGATTGTAGAAACCTCATTGCTGGTAGTTCTATAAATAAATGCAGAGGTAACGCTGCCCAGTAGGTCAGGAATATTGTCGACAGCCAGTGTCCGCCCTGCAAGAGAAAACTGAAATTATAATAATATAGTACGGTCGAACAAGCTATTTGGTTTACATTTTACAAGGTAATTTGTGGGTTAAACTGTAAACCTAATAGCTTGTTCGACCGTACATGGCTACCACACACCCAATAATCTTTAGACTTTTCACTTTCGGTACCAGGAGGCATCTCATTTCAGATAATGTTACTGCAGCCTTTCGCACGTTTTTTTTGCATGATAAAAGACATCGATTTCATGACGACCCGAATGGCGCAGTGGCTGCCTTACATTCTTAAGGTCCCAGGTTCGAATCCCGGTAGGGGCAAATGTTTGAATGATGAGCATGGACATTTGTTTCCGAGTCATGGATGTTTTATTTATAGCACTTCGTTAGCACTTCGTTCACGACTTCTTCCGCAAAAATTGTGATAGGTCAGATAATATGCACGATAATAAAAGTACGTATATTGTTCAATGTTACCTTTGGACATTGACTCAGCACTCGGCCTGGCTCACGCGCGGCCCAGTTCATCATCATCATCATCAGCCTATAATGTTCCCACTGCTGGGACACGGCCTCCTCTCAATGAGAGGGAATGGGCTATAATCCACCACGCGGGCCCGATGCGGATTGGTAGATGTCACATGAGCATTTGATAAATTGATTAATTTTGTATTAAAAATGTTAGAATTCGTGGTCTTCCTTTTATTTCTGACAGTATGTTATTTAGCAAAAAATAATCCTTATGATGAAGCCTTTCGATCGGTATGATAAAGCTACAGGATGATTATTTTTCTCGTGTAACGGGTTCGATTCTCGGTTCAAACATGTAATTATTTAAATATCTATGAATGCAGTTTAAATTGTTTATTAAATTCAAATAATGTCTTCTTTCAGTAAAATGTTCCATCTACAATATTCAAGGTACTTTCCCTCCATGTGGCATATCCGTGGGACGGCCTGTATATTTATTTATCACATAATAGGTAGGGGCTGTTAGGCCTGTAGGTTTTCGTAGGTTCCTTTAACTTATCATATATTTTCATGTACCGTCACACCCTTGACAGTATTGCGGCCCTACGTGACGTTTGTTAAGGGTGGATGTACATTTTGGTCCTTCGAGCCGGATAAAATAAAGTATCATAGCTTAGTGTGGCACTAGGTGGCGGTGTGAGTAATGTCAGCGATATTTACATATTTATTTATTATTTTCCCATTGTAACTAACACCCCCCAGTTTAATATTTACTTTAGCCGTGGGTATATTTGGTTTCAAGTTCTCTGAAAAATTAAAACTTACAATATCAAAGACGGAAGCCCTGTTGGTGTTGGTGCGCTGAGCCAGCAGCGTGAGGGAGAACAGCCAGTGGATCAGGTACACGGAGAGCGACATGCGGCCCAGCAGCTCCCAGCCGCGCCACGACAGGAACTTCCACCACACACCTGCGGGTCATCGAGGTTAACTTACTGTAGTGGTGTTTCTATGAACTCCTACTCATAACGACTTTCTTTTTCATATCTCATATTATCTCTCTTAAAAGCGATTTGGTGGTCATATCATATACAAGGGTAAGTGCTCTAGTGAATGAACTAAACGCAGTTGTTTTTACAAAAACAAAGTAAGGTCACATTAGAGGTGTGTGTTAGGTTGGTGAACTGAAATAAATTGGAATAAATAAATTAAATGAATTTGTAATACATCAAATACAGCCGTCACAGAAGGCTCTGTATTCTGTAAAATCTACCACAGTCTGTTATTCTTTTGTTAAGACGTGGATATTGCAGGTGTGGGTTACATATTTGTGATCAATAGTTTTTAAAGTTTGTTTTATATTTTCTGTATCATGTAACTGTTTTATGTCCAATAAATAAATAAATAAATGTGGTTATTATTTGTTAAGGTCACAGATTGCTTAGGTGTTCATTTACTGGAGCCACAATATCCCATTATGTTATTAAAGTAAATGGATTACTGGTTTTAGCATTGCATTGCCTGTCCATTGAAGCGGAGCGGAGAAACGGACAAATATTAACCAATAGGATCGCATAAAATCTCAGCGCCTCTCCAGTATGCAATCCTATTGGTTAATATTTCTCCGTTTCTCCGCTCCGCAGCCTTGCACCGCTTCAGTGGACAGGCAGCCTAAGGATGTTGCCTCGTGGCACTCTTCAGCACGTTCGGAAATAAAGTAATATTTTTTTGTAAATAAAAACAGATACTCACTGTCAATCTTATTAAAGAACCCGTACATAGCGAAGGTGGTGAGTGTAATGAAGACAGGTCTATCGAGGGTCGCGTAGAGCGTGATCAGCACGGGGTGGGTGACGTCCTTCATCCAGTAGCCGCCCAGCGTCCACAAGAACATGCTCGGCACAGACAGGCGGTACAGCACTCGCATACACTACGAAACGAGAAAATCACCTTCATTTTAAAATTCATCATCGTTATCATCAGCTGGATCATCCACAACAAAGGCCTCATTTCAGATCTGATCCGTTGCATCATCTGATCCGTTGCATCCACAACAAAGGCCTCATTTCAGATCTGATCCGTTGCATCATCATCTCCTAGCCCTTATCAGCCTGTCCTAATCTACTCGGGGTCGGCGCAACACGTTGTCTTCTTCCATTCTCCCCTGTCAGACGTCACGGCATCATTTACTTCTTTCTCTTTCATATCATTCCTCTCCCTCTCCATCCATCAACATTCATGTCCGTCACTCTTTTAGTCGCAGGCGTTTCATCCTTCCTCATCACATGTCCATCCCATGGCTCAGGGGTTAATTTTCAAAACTTAACTTCAGCTTTTCAAAATGGTGAAGGACACTATTAAGACGAAATATAGACATGTCCTACATCCAGAGGTTTGAAGTCATGTCTCTTCCGCCAAACCATGCTATCCTCTCGTGGCGGATTATGGCCAAATATCTCTCACAGATAATGTGGCCTGTACCATCAGTATGGAAGTGTGGGCACGATGTAGTTTTACCGTGCTCTGTGCAGGTCGGTAGCCATCCACCTGATGCGAGCGATACACGAAGGCCATCAGTAGACCGATGAGGGCTGAAGGTAGACTATCCCAGGGCGCGGAGTATAGCCACGTGAAGGATCGCTCGCCGGGGAACTGGGTCCTCATCAACCTGGAGAAATAGAAGAGATCATTAGGTCCTGCTGATAGGGTAGAGGAGGTACAGACATACACTTCAATTTTATTTATTTGTATAGAATATAGAGTATATATATCATATAAATTTTATATTTTTACTACTAAGGCCACTAAACCCATAAACGAAGTAACTGTGGCACATGGCCTTATAAAAGTTATAGATAACATTTTATCTAAAAAAAGAATCTTAAGGCTGAATTAAGAGGGCCCTTCCCGGCCCGTCTATCGACATCGGTCGAAAAGCTTTTTTTTTTTTTTTTTACTTTTTTGGGACGTTTAACAATTACACATTCCAATGAAAGTTTGACAGAATAAGATTAAAACTACTGGCAGCAGCTGGCTGCTGGCTGGCAGCGGTGGCCCAATGGTGGCGGCCCCGACTTACGAACAGTAAGTCATGGGTTCGAACCCAGACAGGCGCATTACTTTGTGTAATTTATTTCATCACCACTGCTCTCAAAGCGGTGAAGGAAAACATCGTGAGGAAACCGGCATGTCCTAGAACCAAAAATTCGAAGACATGTGACATCTACCAATCCGCACTGGGCCCGCGTGGGGATTATAGCCCATACGCAAAATACACGCTTTGACGTGGAGTTGCGGACACCAGCCCGTTATACAATACAATACAATACAATACAAGTTTAAAACTAAATAAACGTGTAACCCACACCAATATCCGCGAAATAATGATAAGGAAATAGTTGAGGGCTCGTGTTTCGGGCAGTTTAGGCATTTTACGAGTTGAGACGGCTTGCGCCCGGGTTGCATAGGAGCCGTCGCGATATGAACTCCGGTGACCTAGGGCGGCAAGCGAACACGCCACAGTAAAAATAAATCTATTTGAACCATTTCAATTCTTATTTATTTATTTTACTATTTAAGTACACACAGTATACAACACAGGAAAATACATTATAAAATATGAGTACATAGGGACTGCTTATTCTTTTTATATAAACGTCAAAAATGGGACTCCAAATCGGTACTGCGAATTCCTATTGAGAGCGGACCAAAGCTTTGTTCAGAAGTAGAAAAGTAGACGGTCTTTTAAAATCGTTAGAAGATCGCATGACAAAACCAAACATACGAAACGCTTTGTTAACAATGTTATCAATATGAAGATTAAAGTGCAATTTCGAGTCCATTACAACCCCAAGATCTCGAATGTGGTCAACTCTTCGCAGACGGATACCTATATAATATTAAAATGTTTTTATTTTTTTTGAAAGTGATTGCATGTTTGTTGGATGAACAATATCGAGAAAGTCTATCAAGGTCCTCCTGTAGAAGTAGGCAGTCTTGTGTACTTTTGCACGACTTATAAATCTTGATGTTATCGACATACATTAGAAATTGGGAATGAATGAAGCATTTCTTAATGTCATTGATAAACAGAGTAAAGAGCAGGGGCCCCATAATTAAGCCCTGGGGCACCCCAGAGGTGACAATAATTGAGCTTGATTGGAAACCATTAATAACTATCTTTTGCGACCTGTTAAATAATAAGCCATGAACCAACGTAACAAGTTGCCACGGATGCCGTTGTATGCTATTTTATCTAAAAGCAGTTTGTGGTCCACCTTATCAAAAGCCTTCCGAAAATCTGTGTACACAGCGTCAACTTGAACTCTTTCATCCATGTTTTTGAATAGGAAGTCCGTGAACAGCATGAGATTAGTATTCCACGATCGTCGTTTGACAAATCCATGCTGCTCACCAACAATGAGGTTGTGATTGTGAGAGTACACCTCGCCGTGTACAAGACTCTCGAAAAGCTTCGACAAGGTGGACAGTGGTGCCGATTCTCTTGTCACAAATATCTCTAAACTAGACTAAAAATCACTAACATTTAGTTTGTTCCTGTCAAACGACGTTTCCCATTCTGATTTTGATTAAAGTGACATGACTTAAACAGATTATAGTTTGACAGCACTAAGTTATTCAATTTGGTGAAAATGGCAATTTTGCTATTCTGAAATTGACGTTTTTCACCTAAAATTTAGATAGTCAAACTAAATCAGACTATTTTTAATCGCGATTAAAAAGGTGTGGAATAAAATTAGTTGTCATGAACTAAAATTTACAAAGCATAATTCTCTCGTACTTCATAAAAGTTTGGATGATTTTGAGTTCATTAAGGAAGCACATGTGATTGCAGCTGTTGTCGATTCGGCAGAAAGGTAAATCTAGTGTTATTTTATTATAATACGATACAAACAAAATGCATTCATGAAAACTTACCAAAGGATTTTTGTACTGAACATGTATTGCATTTGCTACATTATTTTGGAAAAGAAGTGGATAAATTCACTTCTCATACTCAAAGCCACTTCCAGGTTCTGTGTCTATTAAGAAATAACTATTTTTTAGAAACTTTCAAGAAGGAATAAAAATATTTGAGGTTAGAATTTGTTTTGTGTTCTTTGGCTAATTATCTTGTTTTAATTTATAGCTGCTGTGAGACTTGGGCACCATGAGACGCTGAAAGACGCCTTGGCCCATGCCTTAGAAGTAGAGGCAGTGAGGCAGGACCACCGAACGCACCGCGTCAGGGAGGTTGTAGCATCAGAGAAAGTTTACTGCTTGAAGGAGGTTGTTCTTCCTCGCAGATCAGAAACGATTGTGTCAGTTAGTCTACCACGGAATTCTGGACAAAAAGATCGAAGTGTTCTGATAGAAAGGGTGAACAATGACTTTCCATGGAAGATGGCACGGACTCTGGTCAAGGCCACCAACGTCTCGGCAGTACGCATACTGAATCCAAGTGACAAGGAGCAAGTGATTAAGAAGGGCACCTTGATCGGCACTTGCGAGGAAGTAGCTTGGATGCGTCAATTGCAAAATCTGCCTACCGGAAATAAAATTCGTAGTCCAAAGTTTGACGTGACGGTGACAACGCTTTTGGAAAACTGCGATTTAACTAAAGGAGAAATGGACAAGGCTAAGAAGATGTTACTTCAGTACGCCGACACTTTCTCTTCAAATGATGCTGACATAGGGAGAACTGGACTAGTTCAGCACAAGATTAATACAGGCAACGAGTTACCAATCCGTCAGCGACCAAGAAGACTGCCAGTTGCACGTGAAAAAGAGGTGGAAACCATGATTGAGGGAATGGTGAAGGACGGTGTTATAGAGCCTTCATCCAGTCCATGGTGTTCTCCTGTGGTCCTGGTAAAGAAAAAGGACGGCAGCATGCGCTTCTGTGTGGACTACCGACGACTGAACGATGTCACGAAAAAGGATAGCTACCCGCTGCCTAGGATCGATGACACACTGGATACGCTGACTGGTATGAAGTGGTTTACCACACTTGACCTGAAAAGTGGCTACTGGCAAGTAGAAATAGACCCCAAGGACAAGGAGAAGACTGCATTTTCAACAGGAAAAGGGTTGTGGCAGTTTAAAGTTATGCCATTCGGTTTGTGCAATGCTCCTGCGACGTTTGAAAGGCTGATGGAGCAAGTACTCGCCAGATTGAATGGACACCCATGTCTTGTCTATCTAGACGACATAATCATCGTGGGCCGTACATTTGAAGATCACCTTAAAAACCTCAACCAAGTGCTGTCAAAAATCCAAACAGCAAATCTCAAGTTAAGTCCGAAAAAGTGCTCGTTTTTCAGACAAGAAGTGAACTTTTTGGGACACATAGTTTCGGGGGAAGGTGTTCAAACAGACCCAGAAAAAGAAGTCGCCGTCAAGGATTGGCCAGTTCCGAAAGACAAGACACAGGTCATAGCATTTCTGGGTTTGTGCTCCTAATAAAGAAGGTTTGTCAAGAATTTTGCCGACATTGCAAAACCTTTGCACAAACTCACTGAGGAAAAGCGGCAATTCTGCTGGCACGAGAACTGCGACGTCGCATTTCAGGAATTAAAGAAACGTCTGTGCAATACGCCTATTTTGGGATATCCTGACACTGAAAATGACTTCATAGTTGACACAGATGCAAGTAATACTGGAATTGGGGGCGTGCTGTCTCAACGGAAAGGAAACCAAGAGGTTGTGTTAGCTTACTTCAGCAAGTCTTTATCCAAACCAGAAAGAAATTACTGCGTTACAAGACGGGAGCTACTCGCCGTAGTAAAGACATTGCAACACTTCAGTAAATATTTGTTGGGACGTAAATTCCAATTAAGAACTGACCATGCTGCATTGAAGTGGCTGTTACAGTTCAAGAATCCAGAGGGGCAAGTGGCGAGATGGATTGAACTACTGCAAGAGTTTGACTTCGTAACTGAACATCGCAGTGGGAGAAGCCATGGTAACGCAGACGCCTTGTCAAGAAGACCTTGTCCTGAAGACTGTAAGCACTGTGCCAGGCAAGAGACTAAGAAAGTAGTGCCCGTAAGGATGCTTAGAACGGATCTCAGCGAGGAATGGAAAGAAACCCTACAGCAGGCTCAGCAAAATGACTCGGACATCAAACCGATCTTCGAGCGGATCAAAGCTGGTGCTCCTAAACCCAAGTGGAGTGATGTGGCTGCAATGAGTTCCATCACGAAGAGTTATTGGGCGCAATGGAACAGCTTGGTGATCCAGGATGGAGTCTTGTGCCGTAAATGGGAAAACGCTCGAGGGGACAGCTGTCATCTACAAATGGTTGTCCCTAAAGCTAAGGTACCGGATGTTTTACGGCTCTACCATGATGGATGTTCAGGAGGACATATGGGGGTAAAAAGGACTCTACTAAGAATTCGAGAACGATTTTACTGGATCCACTGTCGAGATGATGTGGAGGACTGGTGTCGCAAATGTACCAGTTGTGCGGCCGTGAAAGGACCCCACACACGCAGTAGAGGTGCGACAAGCATATACAGCCATTTCTTCTGTCCTACCGTAGCGCCGTCCATGAAAGTACGACTGTGACGCCAGCCTTCGCGAACTTTGGAAGGGAATTACGGTTGCCTGCTGATTTAATCACTGGAACTCCCCCTGATGCTCCACGTAGTGTAACAGATTATGCGATTGACTTGCGTAACAAGTTGAATGGTGTTTATGAGCATATCAGACAATCCGGCCAACAGATGTCTGAGAAGATGAAGACCCGTTATGACCGGAAGGCAAGTAGGGGTTTCGACGAAAGTTCACTGGTGTGTAGGGCTTGCATTATCCGTCAAATTTTAGTATCCGAATAATTCGAATAGTAGGAAAACTTACTATCCGGATATCCGGATATTTCGGATAATTCGGATAATTTTGAAAGGGACGAATTAAAACTAGAATATGAAAAACAATGCCCTCCCTGTAGCACCCAGGCAATTAAAACAAGGGAATTTATTCAAAGTATCAGTATTTATTAACAACTAAACAGTTCTTCATATAAAATCAACAAACCAACAATTTTGTTATGATTTATGTTATTATGAGGCAAAAATCAAATAAAACCAAACATAAAGGGTAAAAAATTAACTTTTATAATTTCTAATGTAATCATCCTAAACTCTTCTTGAATAATCCAACTACCCAGCTATTCTTATTCTTTATTGCACAAATTTCACTCAAATAAAAAAACAAATATGCATGTAAATCAAATAAAAAAAAGATAACAAACAACAAATCGAAATACTTATTTTCTCCATAAATCAACTTTTATCTTTGTCTCCATCTCAAGCATTTTTTAATTTTTATTTTGGTAGTGAGATCTCAAAAAGCTCAAGCAATCCAGAGAGTCATCTTTCATGGCTGTACGTAAATGGTTACATAGATAGCCAGAGGCAGAAAATACTCTTTCTGCCTCTACACTAGTGGGTGGAATTGCCAGCAAAACACTGTACGCTCTCTCCAAGTTCTTGCTCCTTTGGCCTCCCTGATCATAAAGCGCCATTTCTACCCGTATTGTAGTAAGCAAATCGCTTTGACGGGAAGAAGATGGTTGCGCATATTGCCCTCGCGAAAGTTCTGAAGATGAGGGTTTCATTATTTTATTTTATCTCTTCTTGTAATTGTTCTTTTATTGAACCTTTTACGACGTGAGCAACTTCAGTTACTTGAGGCTCGTTAGGGATATTTTCAGGTTCTTTTGCTCCAAAATAAGTAGAAATAATATGGACGATCGTCCGTTGAATGGATGCATTTGAAGGATTCCCAAAAGGGTAAACAGATGTGTCGAGTTCTGCTTCATCATAAAAGCTTTTCGGGTCGTGAAGATATTTAATTGTCCCACTAAGTTCTGGTACGCGGCGCTTTGCAATTCTTGTTTTCAGTGACTCCAAAAGGTCAGCACTTTTTTGACTATTTTGGCAGTTTGAAAGTTTATTCACCATGAACTTCAAACCAATCTCAGCAGTCAAGAGGTTTGCTTTTTCTTCACAGATTGATTCCACGGTAGCCTTTATAATGCTTAGAGCGTCTGATATATCCTCAAGTTGATTCAACTCTTGTGTACTAAACGTAGTTTTCATTTTTAAATCAATAAGTGTTTTAAGCACAGATTCTTTCAGTTTTATAAATCGGCTGATCATATTGGCAAGACTGCTCCATCTTGTCTTACAGTCCAGTATTAGGTGAACGCCTGTTTTTTCTCCTTCTGCGTCATATTTATATAGGATTTCAGACTTGGTTGGAGAACGCTTAAACATCTTCACAACTGTTCGTACTTTGTTAATTACGTCTTTGTAGCACTCCCGTATACTGCTGTCTGTTCCAGACCCACTTCTTGTTCCCGTAGCGACAAAAAATCCTTCTTCATTGTCTGAGCCAGTGTCATCGCTGTCCATACCTTCATCTTCTGTAGCAGGAGCAGTATTTTGAGTTTCAATGAATTCCCGTTCCTCGTCGGTAGTTTTTTTTTTCTTATACAGAACATCCTGAACTGCTAACTGGATTCCGTGTGCGTAGCACAACTGGTGGTAAGTGTGTGTCCTTTTCCCTAGAGCTGTCATTACAGTAGCTCCGTCCGTTATGAGACATATTATATCATGATCCAAAGAGAGCCCGTAGTCAGTCAATTTTTCTTGAAGAATTTTGTGACAATTTGCCGCTGTACCGCTTCCTTTTATTTTGGCTAATCCTAGGTTTCTGAAGGGTTTGTTCTGAAGTTTTGGGCTATGTATGTTGATGTTCATGAATCTTTTATTTTGCAAAGATGTCCATTCATCGAGGCTCACTGCAAACATACATTCTTCCGACTTCAAATCGTTCTTTAAGTCTGCTTTAAGTTCTTTACAATGAGTTATCACCATTTTTTGATGGTGTGTGGCGATTGGGGCAATGGTTTTCCACATTTTGTGAATAATTTTCTCTATGTGTCTGATGTGCAAAATACATTGAATGCAAATCCATCTGATGCTGCTAGTTTTGAACGATCTTCAGACTTTAAATAATCGGTTATTTTAGATTTCTTTTTAGGGATTTCATCTTCAACATCTGACAAAGATTCTAATGTTCCTAATGTAGTTGTACTAGTCGAAGGGTTTGACAACGTAGTAGCTGATATTTCTTGTACAGTGCCGACTTCTTTCAAATTTATAGCGTGTTTCAGTTTCAGATGATTGTGCAAAGGAGAAGTCGACCCAGAATGTTTTAAAATCTGCTTGCACAGTTTGCATCGCGCTTGCATGCCGCACGTGCTTCGTTTGAAATATTTCCAAACGGAATGTGGGTCCTTGCAACATTTTTTATTTTCGATAAATTGGATATCGCTTGCAGACATAACCTATAACAAAATAAAATAATTCAATCAATACTAAAAATTGCAAGATGCTAACATTTTTTTTATATATGTCGCGTGGCGTGACGTTGACGTAAAACTGGTTAGAGACCACAGTAACCCTCAAATATTCTATGAGAGTTTCAATTAGTACCTACGTTTTACAGATAACGTTTAAATTTTAAGCTGGTACATTCATTAACATTTCTCATTAGCTTACACGAGCCCATCTGCCCCTAAGTACCTGCACTACCTGCTCACACCCAATTGTCCAAAGTAGAAATAAAACATTAAAAAAAAACAAAAGAAAACTTGTTAAATATCTTTAAGTAGGTAATAAAACGCGCGCGCGACGTTGCCGCTCTTATTATGTGCAAGATGCAATGCAAACAACCTACTCAATTCTTTCAAGAAATGAACTTCATAGAAGCGTATTTACTTGCATTAAGTAGATTATGATATTTATGAAACAAAATATAACATATAAATGAATAAATATTGAATATTTGTGTAGGTACTTACTCAGTAAACTGGAATTTCTTTCAATGAGCCGCCACCGACAGGAACCACACCACGTCGTCTACACGTTCGCGATTTTGTTGTGATTCGACCTAATGCGTTCGCAGCGTGCGTGCGACTAGTCACATAATGTGGAGTGCGGAGTGCGTGGCGCTGAGAGCTAGGTATCGCCAGTGTTGCCAACTTTGATTTGAAAAATGACGTAGATCAGAAATAATCAGAATAAAAAATTACGTAGATTCAGTCAAAATTTAAATTTGTAGTAAGTAGATAATGTCTGTAGAGTAAATACATGTGTTTACTTGTACTGCACACAATGCAAAATGTATTATTAGGCTTTATATACATAGAACACACGAAAAAAACGACTATCCGAAAAATCCGTATTATCCGGA
This sequence comes from Xestia sexstrigata, assembly GCA_941918905.2. Lineage (NCBI taxonomy): Eukaryota > Metazoa > Arthropoda > Insecta > Lepidoptera > Noctuidae > Xestia > Xestia sexstrigata. Next base: position 634,821 of record OW799221.2, on the reverse strand, counting down.
TGCAGTTGCATTCATTATCCGAATATGAAAATTGGGCGGATATCCGGATAATTCGGATATCCGAATATCCGGATTGCAAGCCCTACTGGTGTGGTTGCATAACCCAGTACGGAGCAAGGGGAAGTCTCCGAAATTGCAAGCAAAATGGGATGGACCATATCGAGTCGTGACTAGGATCAACGATGTCACCTACCGAATACAGAAGGGTCCACGAGGTGCGCCTAAGATTGTCCATGTAGACCGATTGGCGCGATACTACGGGGCTAATGATGCTCGGGACGAGCATGTCTAAGGAGGGGGCAGTGTTACGTCGTACCCGTACTTACCTACAGTTACGGTAGTAGGTACCTAATAGTAGGTAGGTAGGTAAAACGAGTCCCTGATGATGTAGGTACAAATTCGCAAACTACCTACAAAAGAACATCATTGTAATTTCGACCGTACGCCGAGGGCATAAAGTACCTACTTCTTTCCTCTGTACAAGTTGTGGAATTGTCTAGAAGATTCTAGGAAGTCGTGGATATTTCTCGAACGTTCGATCGCCATATAAATAGTCGACGTGTTTGCGGGAGGAGTCAGTCTGAGTTTGGCTACACCGCGAAGCGAATCGAAGTGAACTAGAAGTGCGATATCTAAGCGAATAGTGATCAGTAGTGTATTTGTAATTGAGTTTTAAGTGTTTTGTGTTTATTAAAGTTATTTGTTGTTTCTTCGATAGTAATTAATTTATCCCATACCCAGCTCGTAACAATAACATGAAGTGGTAGAACAATATTCTCTCCGGTTTTCTTTATAAAGATGGGTGGCAAGCCATCTGGACCAGCACCTTTATTTAAGTCTACCTGCTATAATGCGTTAAGTATAACATTAACTGGTAAATAGATTTCAGAGATACAGGGCTAATTATCTGCGGATGTGCTAGGTGGCTGCCACGTCGCGGGGTTAAAATTCGTAGGTTCATAAACGGAGGTGAAAAAAGTGCAGAACATATTACATATTTCAGTTGGATTATTTGACTTGTGATTTTCAAGAAACATATTTGCTGGAATCTGCGCCTTACCCTTCTTGTGCGAAACGTACGTCCAGAAATGTTTAATGCCAAGTGGTATACTGTCTTCGACTGATCTCATGTATTTTTCAAAGCAAGTGTCACATTTAGATTTAAAACGTTTACGATGAGAAAAAAAAGTTACGTAAGTAGTCTTTTCCATTTCAACCAAGCTTTTTCTTTCGCTTTGAAAATACGAATGAGTGAAGGTGAGAACCACAACGGAAAATCAGCGTTCCTGACACGAGACAGCGGAACATGCCTTTTTATTATACTATAAATTTGATCGTAAAATGTATTAAGGCGCCTTCCCGAGCAAATGACCTTGAACGAGCAGTATTTTGGAGCCTACTCCTCTTTATCCAAAAGAAATACCAACTAATAAAAATACATTAAATTACTATATATTCTTGACTCCTAAATTGTCGTTTCTTTTTTTTTTTAAGTAGCTTAATGTTTAATAAATCCCCTCACAACGAAACCACAGATATGAGAAATAATGATTTATAAAATGCTATTCCTCGTAAAGTAACCATTATTATGATTTGCTACTTATATTAATGGATAGACAATTCAATAATGAACATAATTGTCGTTTTATTTTTTCCAACAGACGTAAATTTGATTTTATAAAGAACAAAAACCACTCATTTTGCACTATTCGGTATGCAGTGACTGACGTAACAACCACTTTGTAGTGCAAGCTGATTAGAACTTTATTCTAACAGTATTTCAAACGAAGTTTGAACCACCACAAATAGAGTTGCTAATTTTGCTCGGCGAACCGCCTTAAAATCAAACCCTATAATAAAGTGTCTGGATAAACTTTTAAATAGGTATATACATAATTGCGTAAAAGTGCGGCTTCCTTTCTTTTTCTTACTGTTTACCATATAGTCTGTGTTCTCTGGCTCATGTATTACTCTGTGTTGTTTACGCAGTTCCTACTAACGATGCGAGCGTAAAATATGTTACGATTACCCTCACGTTTATAAATATATAGTGCAGTTAACTTTATTTTTATATAGGTATATCTGATTTGTTTTGTGTTAATAACATGTTTAATAATCCGAATTCTTGTAGTAATTGTTAATTTATCATTATTGTTAATTTTTGGCATTCACATACACAGTTACTATACTATTAATAATTAGGCTACTTAAAAAAAAAAAAGAAACGACAATTTTGGAGTCAAGATAATGCTTGACTCCATAATTAATTATATATATTAATTTAATGTATTTTTTATTAGTTGGTATTTATTTTGGATAAAGAGGAGTAGGCTCCAAAAAACTGCTCGTTCAAGGTCATTTGCTCGGGGAGGCGCCTTAAAGTCTTTTTTGGAACGAATAGTAAAAGCCGCTTCGGGGATGTCAGCGCGAACGAGTATAACTCCGTGTTTAATCCAGACAAATCGATGCCCGTTTTGTTTTGCAATCTCAACATCGAAACAAGTTCTTATTCTGTAGTGTAACCACTACCACTCAGCTTCAGTTCTTCAGATGTGATTCCCTTTTTGAGACGCGCTGCTGCAATGAAGTTATCTCGTAATATTTGCCCAGAAAGTTTTACGACTATGGTTTTCAGCTTAGAGGACTTATCCATTAGTGGAACACGATGAATAGCAATGACGTCATGAGGCGATAACGGCTGCTTGATTAGGATAGCTATGTTTTCAAGGATTGACATTAGATTTTCGCCGCGCTTTTCGGGCAGATTGCTTATTTCGACGTTACAGTTCCGGGATTTCTGTTCTGCAGTTTCCAACTTTGCTTCTAATGCGTTATAAAAAAATAAAACGTAGTGGCACTGCATTGGGCGATGAAACTTTTTTCTCAAGCTGCGTCACACGAGAATCGAAATCCTTCAACTTCACCTCCAGACCATCATATTTGGCGCCAATGAATTTAATGGACAACTTCACGTCTTCAAATTTGGAAAGCAGTAACGCACATTTCTCATCCTGTTTTTTTAAACAGGTCTCGAGCATAGACTTTATGTTTGCCTGGAAATCCTTAAGTTCGTCACGCCAGTTCGAGTCCTTATTGCACGATAGGCCTCGGCGAAATGTGACGTAAGGAGGAGACTGCTTTTTAATTAACAACCCATCAACGCACATTTCACCAGATCGCTGTGGATTTTTGACGTCACTAATTTGATCGTAGTTGCTGTTTACAGTATTCATAACTGGTAATAAGTTTATAAGTCTCTGTCCGCGACACTACTCCTGTGCCAATGCAGGTAAACGGGTTCGAGTTCGAGCACAAAAAAACTGCCGACAACACCGATGGGTTAACTTGTCACACAAGCACTGTTACTAAGTTCTTATTGTTTTAAGTGACACTGAGTGAGGACGAGACTACCGGTATGCTCCGGGGCGCACGACGGAATGTCATGATTTTCAGATATGTATTATCTAATAAGATCTGCTGTGATCCATCTAAACTATTATTATGTATGTAGGGTTTTAAAGATTTTAATAATTCCTTTTATATTTGAGAAATCACAACACTGCCTAACCGTCAATGTTGTAGCGGGAAGGGGTAGTTTATAAAAAGCATGGCAATCGGCCGAGAGGAGTAGGTTCATTGCAAGAAATTGTGGTGTTAAGACTAATAGTCGAATCTATGTTTGATAACTGATAGGTGTTGTAATTATTGCATTTTGTATAAAACGTGAAGTAATCTAGAATTGTGTAGTACTAAATAATTAGAAAAGAGTAACCATGGAGTTTCTTGCCGGTTCTTCTCCATGGAGGCGACCAAACCGAACCGTGCACCCTTGTCGACGTTCGTAAGTGCCCATCCAGGCCTATGTGTAATAAAATACCTCGATTTGAATATACTCAAGAGTTGATTGGAGCTACAGTGGTTTTATTACAGGAATGAGCTTGTTGTTTCATCCAGAGCCACAGCGGTGGTATTCTTTCAACTCCCCTGTCTTACCCCCGACCCCGCACTACTCCTCTCATGTCATACCGCATAACGCGAGGACATTGAACGAAAAATAGTGTTCAAAAATTTATAAAACTTGTTCCAGCAAATACGTGTTTTTGAATAAGTCTTACAAGTTTGAGTTTTAGAATCTCCACTACATTTGCAAGGGTTCTTGATAGATAATGATAATGAGAATGAGATAATGCAATCAATTGTTATATAAAATAATGTATCGATAAATTCTCAATTTTATTAAATTATAAAACAATGAAATTAAATGTAAAATTAAGTCAAACGATAGATTAGTAGGTACTGGAATATTTAATGTCAGGAATGCTACCTAAATTAAGCACCTCCAATAAATGTTTTTTTTTGTTAATGTTAATAGTTCGTTTCTAAGTTGCATGCGATTCTAACACTGCATAATTATATTTATTTTCTAGTATATATTTTACGTAATAAATATTAATGTAGTAAGGAGATATGTAAAGTCGTGGTCTTTTCAGCCTGATCAGTTACATTTTTTTTCGCTTAAATTATGCGAAGGTGCCACGCCCCCTTAAAGTTAAGGCCTTTTAGGAAACCGTCAACTTTGGCGCGCAAAATGAGAATAACTCTCGTTTGGCGTGCGTCGTCAGTGCGCTCGGCCGTTCGGTATCTTTTCATTCATTATTTCTATACAAAGTCAACGGGGCGGGGATAGAGAGCGTTCCTATGTTGTAAGTGCAAGTAAAAATTAGCTTAGTGGTCTGCTTGTGATGTGTGCCTTGTAGCACTCCACCACTTTTGATATTTCTCCGAAATACGAGAGGGTGAATTTTTTTCTTCGCAAGTTTATACCAAAAAACTTCGAATAAGTAGGTTATTCAGTTAGATAACATCACTATACTATCGACAATGACAAGTGACTATTTTGCTTATCAGCGTCATCGTAACACTTCTTCCCTTGGAGGAAACACGAGTGATTTCGTTACGTACACGTTTAACAGAAGTAGATAGTCAACAGTACTTACTTGGGAGTCATAACCAGCACCATAGGCTTGAGCTGCCAGTTGTAAATGACGGCGAAGTTGACCAGCATCGATCCGAGGATCATGCCTGCCAGCACCTTCACCGCAGTTCGGGGCCACCTGCCCAGCAGCAGGGTCAGGATCGAGCACACGACGTACAGCTGCATGTCCACGGCCAGGAACCTGTAGATCAATAGAAAGGTTTAATGAAATCAAATCAAAACATTTATTCTTATTCAAAAAGATTCCATCAAAAAATAAAACAAGTTACCATAGGTAGCTTTATGTAGATCAATAACTGTTATGACTTCAGAGTGTTAAATTCGACATGTAAACATAGTAAATTATGGGAAGTGCAGAAATTCACGAAATTACGATATGAGAGTAACAATAATATGAATCAACTTGCACGGAAAGGAATTACAAACAAAATGTCATAGAAGGTGCATCAGAATCGATTATGTAACAATCATTTTGAATTTGCAACCTCATAAAATGCTGAACGATGGACTTTTCTTCGATTTAAGCAAAACTGATGGCTCTGATAAGATTTAATTATAATTCCATTGGGTTTTAACTTAAACTTTTTCATATTGTTCAATAACAAGCCTTGATATACCCATAATGCGATAAGATTAACTGACCTATTGGTTAGCTAATAAGAAAACCTAACTTTTTTGGTGTTGAGATTTTGAGATGGCGATGAAGGTCAAAGCCAGATTTATTTGGTCACAGACAAAATAGTTAGCTGCCAAAAAGTTTTGGCATCAACCTCATTGATATTATAAGGTAGGTCGTTTTATTGCATAACACTAATCTCGTTTACATTTTGCAACGAAAGATTAACCAAAAACAATAGTTGCCTAATTTTTTTTTCCTTATTTGCGGCCATATATTTGGTAACCCTATCTTAATATATAATCCTAATTCTCAAGTCTCCTGGCATTGGCCAATATTAGTCTGAAGACCTTCACAAGATTAGCTGATTGAGAACAAGCTAATTTATGCACCTACTTATCGGTAACCGATTATGGAGTAGTTTTGCAAAAAGTTTAGAAGTTTCCTACGTCAAATCCTGTTGTTACGTAATTTAATTAAACTGGCATTATTAACATTGACAAGGATAAATCAGTTATGGATTTTTATTTGCAGAATCCGTTATGATGAACATAAATTGTGTGTGAACGGTGACTGGATTGTTCAAATAATTAGTGCAACGCTGAGTTTTTAACCTGTACCATCCCACGACATACGTGTCCTAAACGACAGTAATATTTAAAATAAAGTACCTAGGTAATAAAATGATCTGCCTCACAAACTCACCACGTATGTATGAGACATTTATCGTCGGGCCGTACAAAGTTGTTGATGTACAGCGCCTGCGCCCACCACTTGCCCCTGCAGCGGTCTGCCTCGGCCTCCATCACGGGGCCCCAGAGAGGCCCGTCGCCAGCGTGCGCCCACCAGCTCGTCGCCAGACCCAGGACGAACAGGTACAGAGGAGATGTCCTAGTGAGTATGTCATCGTAAATGTGTGAACGAATACGGAAAAACGGCGGCGCCGGCGGCGTATATTTTGTGTTTAAATTCTTAAAATGGTCACATACGCAGTTGCTATTATGAATTGTTATATGTAACTTAATTCATGTTTATGATTCTTCTAAATGGGCTATTTTAGGCCCCCAGCTAAGAAGAAGAAGGAAGAAGGAAAAATGAAAAAAATAAACTTTAGAACTGGCTTCTGAAAACCGAGATCTATACGTACGAAGCTTATAAAGAACGCTAGGCAGCTTAAATGTACAGATATGTTACCTAGCGATCCTGTGCATCAAGAGCTGAGGCAGCATCTTGATGCTGAGCTTCTTCTTGGGGTGGTCCGCCACGTGGAGAAGCAGGTTGTAGGCCAGGAGGAAGCTGGAGGCCATGATGAAGGTCTGTACTATGGAGGTGCCGTTCTGCATATATATAGACAGGAAATGGTTGCTGATCTGGAAGAATAGGGTGAATGTATTGACAACATTTTTATAATGATAGAAGAATATTGAACTAAAAATTCATGAAATGAAATCAAATTTTTACTCGCTAGAATTGTTTGGCGACTGTACAAAAATTATGAAACAGTTTAATTAAATAATTGAAGCTAATAGGATTGGTACCTAAGTTATAATAATAAGAATGTCAATAATTTGTCAATTAATAATCGCAAAATGTCAACGTAAATCTAAACCCTTGTAATATCGATTAATACCACCAAGGGGTATCGTATTACCCAGTACTAACTGGGTTGTGGAGGTCAGGTAGGCAGTCGCTCTATGTAAAATACTGGTATTCAGCTGCATCCGGTTAGACTGGAAGCCGACCCCAATAAAACTTGGGAAAAGGCTAGGCAGATGACTTGTCCCTCGGTAACTTGATCACAGAAGATATATGAGATATAAGCTGGTCGTTATCGTATGTACTTACCTTCTCAAAGAATTGCGGATTGTAGATATATGTAATGTGGTAAGCCAGCACCGAGTGCGCCATCATCACTAGAAGCAACGTAATGGCTCTGAAACAGATAGTTGATACTCGTAATGTAATACGAAGCTTAGAATATATTGACGAGCGGTTTGTAATGAGGAGTAATCCTTACTTCATTCCGTGAACAGGTTTAAGGGCTGACAGCCTCGGGTCACCGTCCCTATGATCTGCCGTCAATCGGTTCCAGTTTGCCACCAAGGACCAGGCCACCAGCTGTTTGATTGCTGCAAAGGACCAGGAAAATGTAGCATAGATATTTGTTCGTCGGTAAAATGGTTCTGAAGCTATTACAAGCTACACAATTATACAACCTATATAATTATTTTTCTCACGCAGACAATTTTATTTTTAACAATGCCAGCTTAATATTTTTTGGTATGAAAAGGTCATCAATAAAATTTGTCAAAAACTGACTCCTAGCTCGATAGATAGCGTTGATGTCGAGTTAGATCTCGCTATGGTCGTTACATCGGAAACACGACAACCTGGGGCGCGCTCTGCAGCTCAGCTCAAGCTGCCACCAGGAGGGTCTGAACTGACTTGACTGAACAGCGAATGATGGACGAGTAAGGAAATGATCTCAGTGATTATACATACTCCGCGCGCTCGTATCTCAAACTATCGCAGAGATTCGACTCGAATACCTGACGCTGTTTTTGGCCTACTTTAAAACGCTATCGCTAATATAAGATTGGGAATATCCCCCAGGTGGCGCTACGATGGAGGAGATCTGTCCGAGATGCACGATGTTTTCTCCCCAAAAAAACCATGCTAGGAAGACCAACTCTAACTCTTGTGACGCCAGTAGGTTACGTACTGTATACTGATAGACTATATTATAATACCATGATTTCTCGAAACTACCGTAATTTTGTTTATTAAACCTACTAATTGGTTTAAGTTTTTTATTTAAAAACAATGATCGTGACGTTACAGAGTTACAGACGTCATTTCTAGTCATTTTAATAACCGGTCATTTTGCGCTAGTAATGCCTATATAGTTGTAGTTTGAAACTGTTAATCTAATACTGTTTTTGTCGTAACAGTTGTTTACTCTTACGTATTTTTAGAAGTTCCAAGGTTAACTTTGCGTTATCTTAATAATACTGTCGAATAAGGTTTTATATTTGGCATAGTCACTGTAGCCACTGTATGATTAATTGTTTTATTTGGGACTCATACAAAAAATGATCGTGTGGCGTTATTCTTATTAGTTAAACTTTTAGTTAACTTTTAGCGCCATCTAGTGCCACACTAAGCAACGAGGCTTGTGTCGTGGACACCAGATAGTTGATATACTACATAGATACTTTTTGTTTGTAAATACATACTTATTATACATATAAACATCCATGACTCGGAAACAAATGCCCATGCTCATCACACAAACATTTGCTCCGACCGGGATTCGAACCCAACCTAAGAACGTAAGGCGTAAAAAGGCGTAAGAACCTAAGAACGTAAAGCAGCCTCACTACCGCTGTGCCATTCGGGTCATTCAAAGAATTATTCCTACCGTTGCAAAAAAATTCACATCCTACCACTAAACGAAAGGCGAAAAATATCAGATCTTGTGTTTCTTTTTAAGATCGCCAAAGGAACAACTGGTGCTACCGAGTTGCTCCACAAAATCGGGCTGCGAGTGCCGTCTGTGTTCTTACGTAGACCTCATTTATTACACACCTCAGTGGTAGCCACAACGTACAGACGGAACTCGTACATAATGAGAGCAAGTCGTATGTACAACGCAACCAGCCAGGAAGCCGAGATCGACATTTTCAATACTAGGACCGCTAAATTGAAGAAAACTTTATCCAATAGCTTCTTCGAGCGAATTTAGTCATTTTTTTTGTTTGGTGTTAGGTATATACTGTACTTATACAGGGTGTAAAAGACCTCATCACGAAGCCGTCAACCAAGCATTCTGTACATCAAATTAAGTAACTTTACGCAAAAATTGTTGCTGGGAAACGACTTCTTTTTTTTGGGTTAAAAATCGTGTTTTGTGGTAGAACTCAATGTAACGCCCTCAAAACATTGTGCTAATGGATGGATTGAATAGTACGGGGGGTAAAAATATTACATTAAAAACTTGGATTTAAAAAAAAAACTTGTCAAAAAGTTGGAACTTTGACCCCCAATATCTCCGTAACTAGAAGGTTCCCAAGTATGGTGTGGAACAAAAAAATGATCGCAATGACGAGGAGAACAACTAGAACAAGTGCCTTTCGGCTTCGTTAAGAGGTGTTTTCTTATTTATTTTTATGTCATATGTTTTATGTCATATTATTTATATACTAATTGGCCATATTTTGTTTAAACTATTACTCATTTTTTTTAACTAAGTTTTCCTAAAAATGAAATAAATAAATAAATAGAAATCCCGAGCTTACGAGAAAGTACAGTGACTATAAAAAATGTCTTCAATACTGAAGTCGAAATAAGTACCTAAGCCTTATTCAGCTGTCAATCTTAGTTAATTAGTGATTTTGAAGATTGATTAAATAATTAGGTATGACAAAAATGAGGCATAACTAGCCTTTTTTTATGCCTGAAGGTAAGTCGTTATTTTACGCCTAATTTACAGCATTATGGCACTAGGTAGGTACTTATTATTTTCATACTCTATAGCACACTCTGTGTGTCTGTCTGCTGTAACCTTTGTAACGCCTCAATGGCTGAACGGATTTCAATGAAAGGATGACATTTATGTATATAGGATACTTTTAATCCCGGTACAAAGTCTCTGTGGTATAATTCCCGATGTTCTGATGAACTGCGGGCAGGAGCTCGCTAAAATATAAACAAGACAACGACAACTCACGTTTCCCCTCGCCACCACCACTCCTCAGCACGTCATACGCCGTGCCAACCACGTTCATCACCACCACGAGCCCGACCACACACATGAAGCCCAGGTCCCAGTCATCCACCGTCCTCCTGCTCCCCCCCGCCTGGCAGTACTCCAGCTGCGTGAGGCTGGTTTCCAGCCCGTGGCGGGCGCGCGTTACGTTGTTCACGCAGACGTTGAAGCGCTCACGGGGGGCGGAGTCCGGGATGTGGGCGCACGAGGTGGCCAGGCAGAGCCCGCGGTGGATCAGCGAGTGGTTGAAGTGGTAGCGATCTGCGGACACATGCTGGAAAAAAAGCGTGATGCGCGGGTGTTTCATTAAAAAGACCGAAACCTGATCTAACCTAAGTGAAACCTATTTTCAAAAGGTCCTTGTTCTCGTTAAAAAAACATTTTCTTGAGAATTTGAGAGCTGCTGCAGATTTCCATTTACGATTTTCAAGGGTTAGCCCTTGAAAATCGTAAATGGAAATCTGCAGCAGCTAGGGGGACCGAAGAATGGTTCCCTTCAGAAGTTACCAAGACATAAACCTCGACATTGCAGGATTGAAAGGTAGTACTACCTCTATTATAGTGAGGAGTCGGTCGTTCCGGTACGGCATCAGCTCGAAGGTGCCGAGACAGAACACCCCCCGCCTCGCTGCGCACTCCTCCCAGTCGTCCAGGTGGAACAACTTCGGCATCTCGTAGTAATCTTCATCTGCGTGACAAGGGTATTGGGTAAACATATATACATATAGGAACACAGACTGCTTTACTTTTGGAAAAATTAAAATTATCACCCTTACTTTTGGAAGATATCTCTATCAGCGATAAGATCGCCGTTGTACCCGTATAAGAATACGCGAATTTGTAAATTAACAATCTATGACGGTTCGTTTGGAATTAAGCTAACGTAGCTTAGGAATAAAGGTTCTGTTGGCATCTTGTGACTGAATTAAGCTAACTTAGCTTAGGAATAAAGGTTCTGTTGGCAACTTGTGACTGAATTAAGCTAACTTAGCTTAGGAATAAAGGTTCTGTTGGCAACTTGTGACTGAATTAAGCTAACTTAGCTTAGGAATAAAGGTTCTGTTGGCAACTTGTGACTGAATTAAGCTAACTTAGCTTAGGAATAAAGGTTCTGTTGGCAACTTGTGACTGAATTAAGCTAACTTAGCTTAGGAATAAAGGTTCTGTTGGCAACTTGTGACTGAATTAAGCTAACTTAGCTTAGGAATAAAGGTTCTGTTGGCAACTTGTGACTGAATTAAGCTAACTTAGCTTAGGAATAAAGTTCTGTTGGCAACTTGTGACTGAATTGGCGAGAAATCTCGCCATCATTCATCATCAGGTATTAAATAAATAAGTCTCTCTAGCCTGTGTCCATCTACGTTTTACCGGGTTTTACTGAATAAAAACCCCGGGGTCAGCTAACTGTAAGATACCATCATCATCTGCCTAGCCTATTCCCAACTATGTTGGGGTCGGCTTCCAGTCTTACTGGATGCAGCTGAATACCAGTATTTTACATAGAGCGACTGCCTACCTGACCTCCACAACCAACTGTAAGATTCCATGAAGTACGTTTAAAATAGTAACAAGAAATATATTTATTTAAAAAATCCGTGATAATCATTGACATAATTATGTATTTATAGATGTTGTAAAAGGTATATTTTTAGCTTGACACTGACCAGACGGGTTCCCACCGAGGCAGTAGTGTGTCAGTAGGTAGTCACCGCCTGACACCTACAGAACATTCTTGTTTATTGACTTGAGTTCACTTCCGCAAGTCACGTGTGACACTTGCACCAAGTTCACTTCCTGTAGGTACACTTCAACATGGTGCATGACATTTGTATTTGAGCCTTGAGGGTAGGATTTTGAAATAAAAGTAAAAATAGCATGTATGGACAGCAGGACCAATATGCTGGTTCATTAGCAGGTGACTTTCTGTATTTTCGGCCTACCCCTAAGAAAAAGGCGTGAGTTTATGCATGTAAACTAGCCAAATAATATAATGTAGTATGTTATTTAAAATGTTTACAAAGTTGAATAATATAGCCTTACAGTCCTGTAGCCTCAGTGCACTCAGTGGCACAGCGAGTGGCTTCAGCTGGTCGTGGGTGCGATTCCCGTACTAAACAAGCCTATAATACTTATTGCCCTTTAATCACTTATAACATCTCCCACACTACGGAAGTCACGATCATTATAACCTTAAATAAGCCAATTACTATCACCACCATTTATTAAAATGTGCCCATAACATTCGGGGTCACGACGACAATAGTGCCTGCATTCATATCATAGTTCACAATGAGCAGTAAAGCCGATAGTGGTCCGGCTAATATAAGGCGTGGCGGACAGTTATGGTGGTTCCTTACTGACGGCTGACGGGTAATGTGCTAGTGAGTCAGTGAGTCAGCTGCCTTTGAATTAATTGATAACCTTTAGCGGAATCCCCTGGGTAATATAGAAATGTAACAGTAAAAACCAAACTGTTTTCTGATGCTTCTTTAAATATCAGATCCAATGGTAGACTGCTTCCCAGCCGTTCGTAAACTCGTTTTCAAAGTAGTCTTCCTTTTTCAATTTTCAAATTTTAGTTTTCTTGTGGCCATCATCTCATCTGACAAGTGTAGTCGGCCAGGACATATCCATGAGTGCGTAAAGAATTTTATAAATATAATTTAAAATTAAGCTATTTAGTTAACAATCGTAATAATCTTTTAAAATAGCTAAACATATTGATAAAAATAATTTAAATTTAATTATGAACCAAAAACTAACCATCCATAGAATAAGCAGAAAGAGAAATAAAAAATAACTGACAGTTTGACAATTTGACGTAAGTGTCACAACATGAAAATTATGAGTTAATATGTTTCAGCTATTTTATGTTAATGAATCGTATATAGATCGATTTGCTGAGTGTAAACATATAAACAAACAAAAAGGATGATAAATAATATTATAAATGATGAATATAAAGTGTAAGTATAGCATAATACTATACGTTTTATTTGGGACTGTACGTTGGTCTGCTGAATCCGAGGTTTTGGGTTCGATCCCCAGGTCGGGTAAAGTGCTAATAAGTTTATCTATATATATCTATCTATTCATACTGGAGTCACGTGCATAGTTGATCTTGATGACATTATAAAATGATAATTGGCGAAATGCAACAGTTCTTCGCTTTCGGAGAATACAATTATTTTGGTAATTTAATATTCGATTCGCGCACTCTTAAACATAGGGTAGGTCATGAACGATTATGTATGTGTGTGTAAGGTATGTGTCATATGTATCCATTATAAATTCTTAGGGAAAATCACGCCGAATAAATATTTTACAAAAAACGGCTTACCATTTATTTGAAAGCCAGCGGCGGCCACCGCCATCGCGGTCAGGACCCACAGGACCACCATCACTGTCACTCAACGGCAATGCACTGAAGCACAGCACGAATTAATCAAATGTTTATTTAATCCAAGATACACTGATAACGGCCAACACACCTCTGGTGACCGGCACTGGTGGCTCTCCTGCTGACAGGTTTTGAGTAAATGACCACCGGTGGCTGCGGATAGTTTTATATAGCGATCTGTCGCACGAGGCTCCGAGAGCGCGTCTCATCGAGTAGTGCAAGGACTAGACGCGTAAACCTTGCGACTGCAGCTCCTGCGGGGAATTGTGTAAAATGCTCACTGTGCCAGTGCCCTTCAATTTGATACAACATTGACCTTGATCACGACTCCGCAACGAAATGAAAATGAGTCAAATCAAGTGTTCCACAACTCTCTCGAGACCAATGTAGGTAAAGTTTGTCTACAGCCACTTTGTCATTTCAAAAACACGTCAAGTGATCTTTACTTACTAGGTACGTACATACCTACCTACTGTACGTACTACGAGAAATTTTTCATATTTGTGCAGTTAAATATTCCTTAATTATTATTCTACTTATTAGTAGGTACCTACTTTTATCTTTGCCTTATTCAGTTAACACATGAGGTTTCCGAAGGCTGCATCTTTATCATCTAGATTTATTATCATTTAGATTTTTACGCTCTCCTGCAAAATTTAGTTTGAAGTACTTACTGGGTTTTGTCATGGAGCAGCCGATTGAAGAAATATTGCGATTTTTTTTATTGTTTTTTTTTTGTCTTGCATCGGTCTCGAGCACATCACCTCGAACATAAGCAATTGAGTAGGAATTTCTTTGTGTGTTTACAAAATTGGGCCGGGCTAACCCCACTTCTTTTGTTTTACTTATTTCAGTGCGGTTGGGTTAAGCCAGTTAATGAAATGTATCGTTTTGTGTACTTTTATTTTGTAAGTTGGTAGGTAATATCCGGCTAGAACTTATAGGCTGTAGACTTTTTAAAAGAGATAAATGCCAGCTTCTATATCGGCGGAGATACTGGGCTGCATTATGTATTGTATTGTATTATTATATTTGTAGCCGTGTGGTATCCGGCAGTTAGCCGTGTGGTATTCGGCAGAGTAGAATAGAACCAACTCATTACACTCACGGGTGTCGTATAAGGCGACTAATGTCTGAGGCAGAACACCTTGCGCCTCCGTAGACTAGACAATGGGCAGCAGCGTTTTCTGTTAGTCTTTCATCACTGCGATCTCCAAGCCGCCTGCCAAGCGTGGAGATTATGGCAAATTCCTCCCATCATACGAGAGGCTTATGTCCAGCAGTGGACGTTATGGGCTGTTGATGATGATGATGATGATGATATGTATTGTATAGGTGGGAAAGATAGGTGATTTGATTATAAGGTACAAATACAAAATATTGAAAATATTGAGTTACGTTTTGAGATCCTTGTCCATTTTATTGAACTAAATACCCACTTATTAATTGTTTAGAAATATAATTCGTTTATTTACCAGGTAATGCATAAGCAGGTACACTCGTTTGGTTATTTAAGTTGGTAGCTTAAAATATTAGCTAAGTATCTAAAGTTTACATAAGTGTTGGTTGTTGCTAGTGAGCCCGAAACTAGACAGTTGATTACCTTTGATGATACATCATAACATATCCCCTCATTTGCCCAGGTTATAACTCGCGCCTGCGTGCATCTGTCAGCCAATGGGCGTTGGGCATGCGATTTCGGCGCATCTGATTAAATGTCCGCAATTACGTTAGTTATGATGATGTTATTGTATGATGTACGTATGTATCTAGTCTGTATCACTAGGCACCCATTGCTGATGAAGTGATGATGGCTAGGCATCCCTATGTAATTATTTTATGTTGGTTAAGGTTGATAAAGTTCCCATTATTAATTACGACAGCCATAGCGCCAAGCGTGTGTTCACTGATGGGTGAGAGGTGAGAGGTGGGAGCACCTCTACCTATACTAAACAAACGTTCCGCCAGTTATGTTAATGTCCCACCCACGTAACTACTTAAATTATAAATGATGTTTATTTTGCAAGTAGGTTTTTACAAACACTTTTACACGTCATTTTTTAAAGATTGGATGGGGCCGATATTTCAAACCTGACTACTCTGAGAAGAAACAGCTGAAACAAACTCAGAGGTCACAGACTTTTTTAAAGTCCAGACCTTGCTCAATTCACATGAGGACTATGCTGATTAGTGTCTGAGATGGTCTTTTGAAGAAAGAGCCTAATTGTCAGTTATCGTGTAGCTCGACTCAAGGAGCTCAACTTAACTACTGGGATCTAGAGTTAGGGCCTGTGTAGGCCCTAGGACATAGATAATAATTGATTTATATGGACGCAACTTTGGCCCTTAGACATAATAGGTATAGGTAGGTACCTAAAACTGCTACTTGAATTATTATAAAACGCGCAATTTTACTAGCAAGCGCGGACCCGTAGCAAATTCTATCGAGACGCCCTTGATCTGCCAGAGAGAGCACTCGAACGAAGTTAACTGAATATTGTTTTTGGATGGTAGGTAGGTACCATGCAAAAAATATTCTGCTAACTTCGTTCACTACATATTATAAAACAAAATCCTCCGCCGCGTTGTTCTGTTCGTGATAAACTCAAAAAGTACTGAACGGTTTTTATGCGGTTACGGCACCAATAGGTATAGTGATTCATGAGGAAGGGTTAGGTATTGTCAAGGTTTTGTGTAAATTGGTTGAAATATGACGATCATTGTTGGAAGTGTCGGAAAAAGCCAAGCCGCCTGGGAGCTTTCATCGAAAACGATACCTAATCCCTTGGACTTAATAACAAAACAATTCATGATGGGATATTCCTTTTTCATGGATCTACAAAAAAGTCCGCAATGGCATTTTATACCTATCTATGTTTTAAGGATAACTTAATTACTACGACAGACAAAACATGTGGGCATAATATGCTCTACTACCCGTGCGAAGCCACAGCAATATATATATTATTATTATATCCTTAACCTTGAGCTTGAAAATGATCGTGTTTTCTCGCGAAAGAGCCAAGTAACCTGATCACGGCGTGGAACGGAGCGGCCGTTCACACAATCGATTGACGTAAAAGTTTGCCTCTGATCAATCGAATGAAGTTCTTGTTGCACTCTAGTTTTCCTCTACATTCGCCTCTGGGTTTTTCAGATGCCTGATGCAGTTAAATTCAATGTTAGTACAACACATTCTTGTTATCTATCCTATCTTAATGTAAAGAGTTAGTTTGTATGTTAGAAGCTAGATCCGATTTCGAAAATTATCTCACTGATGGGAAGCTACATTATCCCCATGTGTGTCATGTCCGTGTCATGGGCTATCATTAAAACGTTCCCGTGGAATCATTCCGTAGCATAGTGGCATAACAGAGTGAAGCCGCGAGCACAAGCTAGTCATTGATACAACAATAACTTACTATTTCTCAAAAACCTTGTAGGACGGCGCGTGGCGTAACAAAAAACGGATTGCTTAATTTTTGTTGGATAAAATTATTACGAGTATTTGCATTTTGGATAATTATGGCAATTGAGGAAAATGTGGACTATGAGAATTATATTTAAGTACTTAAATGTATTAAGTATCTATTAAGATAGTTCCAATATTCTACTTAATACAAATGGTAGCTAGGTAGGTAGAGGTAGGTACCTACTATAGGTATAAGTTTTTTTCCGATCTTGCAATTGCGAGTTGAGCTAGTGTTCAATGATATAAGGTCTCTTGTTGTGTGCTGGGATATTCCTTTGTAATATTGTATAAAAGACGTGCGTTTTCGACTGGAGTTTTATTGCTACTAATTAGGCACCATATATACAATTTATTTTTGACAACGTTGACAGATAGGGTTGAACTCTACTCATAGTGTTGGACAGCTAGTCTAAAATAATTACCACCAGATTTTTTATTGACGTAAACGTAGGTGTAGGTTTACCTGACCACAACAAGATTATTAAATACAACTTCCGAGAGAACTATAAATAGCATGGCTTTTCCTCTATTTACATTTTAATAGGGTTTGGCAGTTGGTATACATGGTATGGTATCAAGGCATAAAAACATAAACACTTTTTGCAACACAGTCGGCTGCACTTCCCAAAAGTAGTACTAACCAGTGCCGGATTAGTCCGGATTAGGCTGGATTAGACCAGCCGCCGCGGCCGTAGTCGCCTGGGCCTTCTACATAAAATTGTTAAAAAAAAAATAGTTTTTTTGTTGTTTAAAAATTTGTTGTACCTGTGTTTCAAGCAGAAACGACGTAGAACCCATTACGGGTGTACGATGTGCGATCAGCCGGTCTGTTTGCATTGTTCAAAACCGACCTGTAATAACGGTCGCGCAGGTGAGGGCGCGCGGTGGCGGGAGGGTGGGGTGGAAGCGAGACAGAAACACGCCATGTCCTAATTTGTACCTCCTAAATAGGTTCATTTTGTTTTTGTTAGCCTGCACACATAGCCTGTACACGTATATATTTTCTTTGTACGTAGTTCATATTATATTTCATATAGGTAGTTGTTATAAGTTAGAAACTTATCTCTGTTTTTATTTATTGTTACCAGTGTTACTTTCTAACACAATAAAATACTTATTATACTTACATTCTTCTATAACCGAACTCACAAATACATTTTTGGTTAATTAAATCGTTATATATTTATTTGTAACCATTTATTTATTTATACATTTTGTTTGAAACTGTTTTCCGTTACTTACCTACCCCCTCAAGGTTCATTGGAAGACCAGCGTCAGACAGCATCACCTGTCTGGCATGAATGCTGAAATGGACCATTTTGGCGCAGCCGTGGGACACACAGCACATACTATGTTTTCCTCCATAATTTGTATCTTTTTTTTTATATGTGTGTGTGCTTTAATAACTGACGGCGAATAAATATTTTTCTTTCTTTTCTCTTTCTTTTTTGCAAAAAAAACGGGCACTTTAGATTTTTTTCTCTACTTCAATGAAGAAGAACAAGAAAGAGGTTTTATTAATTTGACGATGTATTGGCATGTTATTTAAAGCATCCTGGCATGATTCTTTACGTTCCAAACTTAAATTTTGAAATTAACAAAAGAAAATTAATGGTTATTGTGTATTATTGTAAAATTGCTTTATTAATGGCGCGAATTGCTGAAACGATTTTTACTGATTACTAAAATTTTAAAACTTTTTGGATATTTTCTGAAAATTAAACAGTTTAATCTTTCTTTTTACATTAAATACCACTTTTTGATATGAGTGATAAAGCTATCCGGGCCGGTAAAATTATAGCCCTACTTGAAGAAGGTACTTCACAAACGTACGTGTCTCAGCGGCTAAATGTGAGTAGTTCTACTGTCCAGAGGGCAACAAAGGCAGAAGGCAACGGTATCAAGAGACCGGTTCGGTCAAAAGAAGACCCGGTTCGGGACGAAAACGATGCACAGAACTAAGAGATGACCGGATTTTGGTGAGTCAGGCGTTGCGGAATCGTAAGGCTTTAAGTGTGGACCTGAAGAAGAGCCTTGAGGAAGTAAGAGGAATAGAAGTTAGCTTGTGGACGGTCAGGAAGAGGCTTTTGGCTGCCAATATCAGAAGTTACCGCCCAGCTCGGGGCCCTAAATTACTCCGTGAGCACCATGTTGCTCGACTTCAGTTTGCTCGAAACTGTGCTTCATGGACTCTGGAGGACTGGAATAAAGTATTGTTTTCTGATGAAGCTAGAATCTCTTTATGTGGAGAGCTCCGACGCCGGCGAGTTCTGCGAAGACCACGGGAACGCTATGCGGAAGTGTGTTTTGAAAAAATCACTCCTTATGGCGGAGGCTCCGTTATGTTTTGGGCAGCAATGAATTCCACGGAGCGTACGGAGTTAGTTTTCATAGAAAACGGAACATTAAATGCACACCGATACATAATGGGAGTCCTAATTTTATATGCACAACCCGCATTGACTGGACTTGGGGAAGAGGTCCATTTTTATGGTCGACAATGCTCGCCCGCACCGTTCTGGCGACGTGGAAGCGTACATGCAAGAAGTTGAGATCCGTCGTTTAGATTGGCCAGCTCGAAGTCTTGACCTCAATCCAATTGAGCATGTCTAAGATGGTCTAAAGAGATGGGTAAGATCAGTGCAACCTGCTCCACAAAACATCAGGGAGCTTAAAAGAGTCATTGCAGAAGAGTGGGAACGTATTTCTCAAAACGTTACTAAAAACTTCGTGGCAAACATGCCCAGAAGGATTCAAGCTGAAATTTTGGCAAGAGGAGGTCACACTCTTTATTAGGTTTTTACATTTGTAACTTTATTTAATTAAAAAAAGTAAAAAAATCTTATTGTCTTTATTGCCGACCACTTTATTGTTTGGCCGGTTACATCGGTTTTAAAGAATTCATCGAAAATTAAAAAAATAATGCCAGAATTCACTTCACGCCTATTTATTTACACAATTACAAGTATACAGGCTACGGCAAACAATTAAATTTTATTTAATTAACTCAAATCGACCCTATAACCTAAAGTTCCTTAGGTGCCCGTTTTTTTGCAAAAGAGTGTATTATCGGTAACTCTAGCTGTATGTCCAGCCCATCGCCATTTCAGTCTGCTTGCTAGCTCGACGGCGTCTGTTACCTTTGTTATGGATCGAATATATGTGTTTTTCTTCCTATCCTTTAGCTTTATACCCAACATACTGTTACGAGCTGGGTATGAGATAAATTAATAACTACCGAAGAAGCAACAAATAACTTTAATAATCACAAAACACTTAAAACTTAATCACAAGTACACTACTGATTACAATTCGCTTAGATATCGCACTTCTAGTTCACTTCTATTCGCTTCGTTGTGTAGCCAAAATCAGACTGCCTGCTCCCGCAAACACGTCGACTATTTATATGGCGATCGAACGTTCGAGAAATATCCACGACTTCCTAGAATCTTCTAGACAATTCCACAACTTGTACAGAGGAAAGAAGTAGGTACTTTATGCCCTCGGCGTACGGTCGAAATTACAATGATTGTCTTTTGTAGGTAGTTTGCGAATTTGTACCTACATCATTCGGGACTCGTTTTACCTACCTACCTACTATTACCTACCTACCTACTAGTAGGTACCTACTACCGTAACTGTAGGTAAGTACGGGTACGACGTAACAATACTTCGTTCTGCAGATCTTTGGAACACGTTGGAACATGTCTTTTGTAAACGACCAAGTTTGACATCCGTACAGTAGTGTCGGCATAACAACGGAGTCCATCGCTTTCCTTTTTAGATGCATTGGTAATTTACTTTTAAATATTTCTTTCAGCGACCAGTATTTATTTCAAGCTTTCTTTATGCGGCGTTCTACTTCACGAGATGTTTGGTTTAGGAATGATATATTTGCGGAGGCAAACTTTGCGGGGCCTCCCCCTCCTGCGCTAGATGGGGACGAAGTGGCCAAACTGCGGGAGGAGGTTGCCCGCCTGACGGCCACCACGGAGCTTCTCCAACAGAAGAATGTGAAGCTTCGGGCAGACCTGGCCCGTCAGCGTGGGCCTGGCTCCCGCAGGGCGCTACAAAATGAGGGCCAGCAGAAGCGACAGAGTCAGCCTGTACCGGTGGAAAACCAGGTCCTGAATCTGGTACGGCAGGAGCTGGCTACCTTCTAGCACCGGTACTCCGTCCTGGAGGGAATGGGTGCAAACAAGACAGCCGCGGGCCCGAGCGCGGTGTCGTACAACGACGGTTGTCGACAAAGAAGGCGGCCAAGGCAAAGAAGGGCAAGGCGGCAGCACAGGCGAAGACTGTGCTGGCGCCAGTCCCAGCGGCGAGTGGGCCAGCACCTGCGGTACGTCAGCCACCGCCGCCGCCACCGCCCCAGAGCCCACTACACCTCCCGCGGCTTAAGCTGGATGGCAGGTGGTCGGGGAGAAGCGAAAGGAGCGAAAGGCGGCCAAAAAGGGCCGAAATGAGGAGCGGCAGCGCCAGCACAGGGCGCGAAAGATCGCGGCTAGGCTCCGCGCCCCAAAGACCGCAGCTGTAGTGATTACACTACAGCCGAACGCGGAAAAGAGGGGCGTGTCCTACCGTGATCTGCTGCCGCCGCATGCGCGGCGGGCCCGAGTGGAGGAAGCGGTAATGGAATACCCATAACGGCTCCATTACGCTTCCTCCTCGCGAACATCAACCACTGCGCCTGCGCTCAGGATCTGTTGCTCCAGAGCATGGCGCAGTGGTTGATTAACATCGCTGTGGTCGCTGAGCCGTATTTTGTCCTGCCCAGGAAAGACTGGGTGGCGGACCTGAGCGGCTCAGTGACCATAGTGTCGTCAGCCGCCGCCAGCGGCTCAGTGACCATAGTGTCGTCAGCCGCCGCCGGTACCCCGACCCTTGAATATGTCAGGAGAGGTCGGGGGTGCATAGCAGCACGGTTAGGGGAGATCGTAGTGGTGGGAGTCTACTTCTCCCCGAGCCGAACTCTCGCCGAGTTCCACAACTCTCTTGCAGAGTTGAGTGTCGTCGTCAGGAGCCATTCCCTCCCCGTGCTTGTCCTCGGGGACTTCAATGCCAAGAACTTGGCTTGGGGTTCTCGTTGCACAGATGTGCGGAGAAGGATGGTGGAGGACTGGGCTCTGGAGAAGGGCCTGGTCGTCCTAAATCGGGGTTCTGTCCCCACGTGTGTGCGGATGCGGGTTGAGTCGGTGGTCGACATTTCGTTCGCTAGCCCCGCTCTATCGCCACGTGTCGTTGACTGGCGTGTCATGGAGGGGGTGGAGACCTATTCCGACTACCGGTATATCCGGTTTGAAGTTTCCACCCAGACCTCAAGCGCGCCAGTCCAACAGGCCCCGAGTGGTCCGCGTTGGCCGCTGAAGCAGCTGGACCGGGAGCTCCTCCTGGAAGCCTCGGTCGTGCAGGCTTGGGTGACATCACCGGACAGGCCTGCCGACATTAACAATAAGGCAGGGTGGTTCTAGGAGGCCGCGTCCGACATATGTGACGTGGCAATGCCCCGAGTCCGGCCAGGAAGCGCCCGACGTCAGGTGTACTGTTGGTCGCGAGAGCTGAAGTCTCTGCGCGAGTCTGAAGTCCCTGTACGCCAGGCATCGCAGGCTCCGCATTCGCCCACCGAATGCGGCAGCCATCGAGGCGGAGCTTTATGAGGGGTACAGAGTGGCGAAGACCGCCCTCCACGAGGCTGTCCTGCGGGCCAGCATCTCCTCCCGGGCCCTGGCCCGCGAGGAGATGCTGGCGACTACAGAGATCCGTGGGGGCGCCCTTACAAGATGGTGCGGGATAAACTCCGCACCTGGGCCCGCCCCACTGACGCAGAGTCTCCGGCTTGAGCTCGTGGAGGACGTGGTGACTCTGTTCCCTACGCGGGGAGAACATCGGCCCTCACGACGGGAGATGTGGTGTCCCGGGGTAGGGTTGTCTTGGCGGTGTCTCTTGACATCGCCAACGCCTTCAACTCCATGCCCTGGAGTTGCATTAGGGAGGCACTACGGTATCACCGGGTGCCGACCTACCTTCGTCATGTGGTCGGGGACTACCTGATGGATAGAGCCGTCATCTACCCCGGTCGCAGCGGAGAATGGAACCGGCGAGAGATGTCGTGTGATGTTCCGCAGGGATCGGTCCTAGGGCCGTCCTTGTGGAACATCGGTTACGACTGGGTGCTGCGCGCCGACCGGGATAGCGGCGTCAGCGTGGTTTGCTATGCAGACGACACGCTGGTGCTGGCACAGGGGGGGTCGCACGAGGCGGTGGCCGGATTCATGACACGCGGGGTTGCGATAGTTGTTGAGAGGATCCGGCAACTGGGTCTCGAGGTGGCATTGCACAAGTTCGAGGCCATGTGCTTTCATGGACCTCGGAATGCGCCACCTCCGGGATCCTCACTGACGGTAGGAGGGGTATTCATCGGCGTCGCGTCGACGTTGAAGTACCTGGGACTTGTCCTTGACAGCCAGTGGAACTTCGTGGAACATTTCCGACGTTTGGCCCCCAAATTGGAACGGACTGCGGCTGCCTTCAGGCGGCTCCTGCCGAATCTGGGGGAGCCAAACGCCTCCTGCTGGAGGCTCTACGCGGGAGTCGTGCGGTCCATGGCCCTTTACGGGGTCCCGGTGTGGGCGCGTTCATTGAGGCTGCGAGCCGCCCACTACCTGAACGCGCCGCAAAAGGTGGTAGCCGTAAAGCTGGCCCGGGGGTACCGTACGATCTCCCGCGAGGCGGTGAGCCTCCTTGCCGGGTTGCCTCCATGGGATCTGGAGGCGATAGTCCTCGCGCGCCTGCATGAATAGCGCGCGGAGGCGCTACGCCGGGGGGAAACTCCGCTGCCGCGACAAATTGTCGATCAGCGGACAGACAGACTTCCGGCGGGATCTCATGGCGACATAGAGAGAGCGACTGTTGCAACCCCGTGCAGGGCACACCACAATAGTGGCGATGAGTCCCCTCTTTGAGGAGTAGCTTGAGAGAAGCCACGGCGTCCTCACCTTACGTCACGATACCGTGGCCCCAGAACACAAAGGGCGATGCAGGAACAACATGGATGGGTTTTAGTCAGTAAAAGTCTGACACTCCCTCCTGCTCCGCCCAGGGCGGGAGAAATCATTTGATGATTTCCCAACAGAAAAAAAAAGCTATATAAAGTAAAAGTACAGAAACATCGCTAAAAGCTAGTTTGGGAGTCAGGGTTACTCTATCTGTATTACCTTTAATTCACTGAAATCAAGTGACCTAGTCTTAAATCAATGTTGAAGGTTTTTGTATAAACAAAGATTTTTATTATTATTATTATTCCTTTATTCATCCTTAAACAAAAAACTATTAATTAAATATTAATTAAAAAATATAAAAAACATTTAAAAATATAAAAAATTGTAGCCCACCGGTATCGGGAACAGGGTCCAAGCTACCGGCGGTCAGGGCCCCAGAGAGAGGAACCTCCTAACAATACGAGCCGTGTCCAGGAGTACAGCTTTCTGAATCAAACCCTTGATCCAGCTGCCTAACGAGAGCCTCCTCAGGTATTGATCGAGGCTATTGGCAATTAAGCCATGGGCTGATACGACTATCGGTACAATGATCACCGAGTCCACTTCCCACATGTCAACAACCTCGCGAGCCAAGTCAAGATACTTGATTTGTTTATCTTTCTCGGCTTTCACGAGGTTCTCATCATGCGGGATCGTTATGTCAACAATCATTGCGCGCCGCACTGATCGATCCACCACAACTATATCAAGCTTATTGGCTACAATAGTCCTGTCAGTGGTGATGGATTGATCCCAGTACAATGTGATACTGCCATTATCGAGAACTGAGCCGGGACATGCTCCGGGTGTTCTCGTCTAGCTAACGGAGAGTACCTGCATAGACACAACCTTGTAGCCAGGATTATCCATCAGCAACTTGCTCTAAAATACAAACTTGTGGAATCGGAAGTGCCTTACAATAGGTATGTGTCCGACCCAGTTCCCAGACCAGACCCAGTAGTAATCTAAGTAACGGACTAAATAGATTCTTTTCAGGAAGTACATTCCAATTTTTACAGGTTTTTGAAATAACAAATCCGCAAGTCCACAACGAGATAATTTAACCACGCGTCCTAAGAAAAACAAATAACGATGACAACTGGGGTAGCATGTAGTACTAACAAGTTTTATTTTTAAACATAATACTAAATTGCCTTGGAAGGATTTTAATTGTTGAGGTATTGTTACAGAAACTAATGAAAAGCCGATACCGTATAGTCTCGTTCAGTTTCTTCATGAATCATATGTAGCTACCTTTTTTTGTTTTTCTGCCTATGTTACCCGGAGTAACACAAGGATTCTAACGATACCACACACATTGAAATCGGTTTTGGCGTTTAGAAGTTGTGGTGGAATAAAGAAACGCACAAACATACATACATACATACATGAACCCTGGGGGCGGGCTTGTATTTATGCTTTTGCGGTTGCACAACGACATGCTCTGCTTGCGCTTTGCTTGGTAGTATAGATACAGGCCTACCTTACTGCTTCCCTCAGAGGCGGTAAGGTGGCGGGGTCTTGAGGGTGAGCGCTACAGTCGTGTAGATCCTCAAGGCAAGTCTGGTGTGTTCTCCTTCACGTGGTTGCCGCCCTGTTCTTGGTCTAGTTCCTTAAGAAATAGACGCAACGAAAACCACCAGGCGATAACAACACAGGGGTGGCGAGGTCATGCCCCTGGGTGTCCATCATCGAACAAGAGCTGATGATAGATAGCAATGACCTCCCGCGTGTTTGTGCCGTGCGCGGGGACCCGTACGGAGGGATGAAGGAATCCTGGTGATTGAGTGGAGCAGGTTGGACGCAACACATCATTTTGGCCTGGATTTCCTCTCACACGGGAGGTAGTGGAGTAGCTACCCACGACCAATCGGCTGGGGCATCCCATAAGCGGGTTGTCAAGCGAGGGCCGGTTTATTGAGGGGGGGCACCTGGCGCGGCGTGGGTTTGAGGGATGAGTGGCGGCATAGTCTCGAGCCGTTTACAGTCCCACGATCCTCCGTTGCGTGCGGGCTCGTCTGCTTCTCAATAAGCTGGTCCTATACCGAAGGAGTAGCTCTGGCGTCCACTCGTAGAACGAGGGGCGTCCCCGACTTGAGGGCTCCGTGGCGGGTGGAGAGCTCCGACGGTGAAGAATCTCAATCCTAACCCATGGATAAAGAGACAAAAAATGTAACCAACACTCAGGCTGCGTCCTCTGATGCGCCAAACCAAGCTACCAACCAACCACCCAAGGCTGCGTCTCTCGATGCGCCAATCACACCAAAAACTAGAGGTGCGTCACAGGATGCGCCTAAGCGAAAACAGCCTAAGGCTGCGTCCTCCGATGCCCCTAGGCTCCACAAACATAAAACTTCCGCTGCGTCCAAGGATGCGATGAGGAAGGCTGCCGCCAGGTATGCGCCAAACCAGGCTGCGTCGAAGGCAATGCCAACCCCATCTGCGTCCGGTGATGTGCGCACTGACCCAACCCTGTCCGCAAAGCCTAGGGCAGCTCTCGCACACGTCGACTCAACGGTGGCTGTTGGCGTGGATGCGCCCACTAGGGCTGCGTCAGCGTCAGTGGCCTCGGAGAGGGACCTTACGAGTCTGACCGAAGCAATACCGGCAGGGACAGCCAACACGACTGGGATCGACATGTCGTCTCTTAGGGATGCCATTCAGTCTGCGGTCAAACAAACGTGGATCACAGTTTCCCGCAAGGCAACGTCTTCCAAGAAGCGTCTGTCTGCACCGGTCAAGCCTGCGCAGCAAGGCACTGTGGCGGCCGCTGCTGGAGCGTCGATAAGTACATCGACACCGGCAGGTGCGGCTACCACGGCAACCAGGAGCAAGCGCAGCGCCAGACCGAGGGGACGTAAAAAACCTAAAACCACCGTCGGAGAACGTCCTGCTAGGGCGCAGAAGCGTGAGCGACCCGAGGATACCGTCACACCGACTGGGATAGGCAAGAGGAGCAAGCCTGCTCGCTCCCACATGGTAGATGGTTCCTTGGTGAGCTACGCCGAAGCGGCCGCGTCGTACAGGAGTAACGAGCTGTGCGTCGCCGTCATTACAGAGCCTTTTGAGGACATAACGCAAGAACAGGCGGAGGGGATCCGCCTAAACATTGAAAAAGAGCTGCGGGCGCTGCTTATGGCAGATCCCGATCCCTCCAACCCAACCGTAAACACCGCGATCCACTTTCGAGGGAGGGCCCACTTCTCCGAAGGCGTTCTGAAAACCTGGTGCGAGGACGCTTTCACGCTGGCCTGGCTCAAGCGGATCACTACAAACATGACGTCCCCAATACCGGGGACTTGTTTAACCGTTCGGCCCCAAGCCGAAATACCAAAAAAGGCGCTGTGTATGCTGTTTGTTCCGGAGAACACCGAGGACACTCCGGCACTACTCAAGCTACTCACCCGACAAAATTCCAACCTAAAAATAAATACCTGGACCCTGACACACGAGAGGATAAGACAGGAGCCCCCTGGTACCTGACTCTTTTTCCGTGTGCCAGAGTCCATGGTCAAAACAAATAAAGATCAAAATAGGCGTGTGCAATGGGCAGCATCTATATCCGTTTCCTGGAGGAGGGTGCAGCCAGTGAGGGGGTCACCGCGCCTTCAACCGCAACGGCCCCCGTAGTGCCCGGACCGGAGCTTGATCCGCCACCGCCTAGGCGGTCCCCGTCGCCACCCGCGACGGAGACCGTAGAGGGGATGGGGGAGCGGACCTCTTCCCCGGCCAGGGAGGTCGAATCACTCATCAAAGCACCCACACAAGATCCATCCTCGCCCGGACTAACTTCGGACGAGGACTGCTTTCCGGCAGGGGAGGAGAGAGAGGACTATGACAGCAGCCTCTGCTCTTCTCCCATGCGGGACAACTAGGATCCTACAGACCAATCTCCAGCACAGCCAATCTGCGTCGGCCACCTTGCGCAGAGTGCTGGACAACCAACACCAAAAGACCATTGCCCTTATCCAAGAGCCGTGGATTAGGGGCGGCAGAATATGTGGTCTTGCGAACATCGGAGGTAAGTTGCTGCTAGACACCTCCGTAAGCAACCCACGAATCTGCATTTTTATCTCAAAACATATACCTAACCTATTAATCAATGAATTCTGTTCAAGAGACCTGACAGCAACGAGGCTCTCCAGAACTGAACAGGATCTTCCGGATATCGTCCTCGCCTCGGCCTACCTGCCAGGCGACGAGGACGTGCCACTACCAGAGCTCGCCTCGTTGGTGAAATACTGCGAAAGGGAGAAACTGGAACTAATCATCGCAACCGACTCCAACGCGCATCACACTCTTTGGGGTAATGTCAAAACCAACAACCGAGGTGAGGCAATGCTCGACTTTATTCTTAGCAATAATCTTGTATTACTCAACAAAGGTTCAGAACCAACTTTCATTAACGCACGATCACAAACAGTAATAGACCTAACTTTATCAACTATAGGTATCTCCAATTCCATCCAGGACTGGCATGTGTCCAGTGAATTATCATGTTCGGATCATAGATGGATTCGATACACCATCAATTTCAACCTACCTAAGCCACAACCGAGGAGGATCCCTCGTAACACAGACCAAACCAAATTCATAAGGCTAGTCAAGGCAGAGTTTGGTAATCTACCCTCCCTTCCAGCTGAAATCCCTTTAAACAACTTAGATGAACACGTAAACAACCTCACATCAATTCTTCTAACCAGCTTTGAGCAGTCTTGTCCACTCACTGTACCAAGACAGGGGGCAAGGCAGTCCTGGTGGGGTCCAGAACTAGAAAGACACCGACACAGGTTGCGCAGGATCTTCAACAGAGCCATGAACACACGGTCGCTGGACGACTGGGGCCGTTACAAAACTGCCCGAAAAACCTATAAAAAACTAATACGCCTCAGAAGTAAAAACGGCTGGAGGCGTTTTTGTACTAACATTGAAAATAGCAACCAGGCAATGAGGGTCAAAACTTGTTTCGCCGCCGGGACTGATCATTCTATAGGATGCCTCAAAAAACCAGATAGTACCTACACAATTAACGATGCGGAGACTATCGAATTACTTCTCTCCACCCACTTCCCAGGCTGCCGGATTGCGACCGAACAGAGCTGGGAACCGTGCAGTGAAAGGGCTACGAGCAACATAGACTGGGAGGTGGCCTCAGAAGTAATAGACAAAGACAAAATAATATGGGCAATCAACACCTTCCTACCTTTCAAGGCAGCAGGGTTGGATGGTATTTTTCTGGCTCTGCTCAGATGGAGCGGTGACTCGCTAGCTGAATACCTTGTCAAGATTTTCCGTGCCAGTCAAAATAATCTTAATTGCAAAACCAGGTAGGAGCGATTATACTCAACCCAAGTCCTTCAGACCTATCAGCCTCACCTCGTTCTTCTTGAAGACACTAGAGAGGCTAGGAGACAGAAAGATTAGGAATCAAATCTCGCTACTTAAACCTTTACACCCTAACCAACACGCCTACTGCGAAGGCAAGTCAACTGAATCCGCTCTCCACTGCGTGGTCACACGAATAGGAAACGCTCTAAAAACCAAAAACCCAACACTGGGCGCCTTCATAGACATAGAGGGTGCATTTGACAAAACGAACTTCACCAGCATCAGCCAGGCATTAGTTGTGCACGGTGTGGCGCCAACGCTTATACAATGGATTCACAACATGTTAAAATACCGCGCTATTCAATTCACTGTGAACACCACCACACGAGGCATCGTTAGTAGGGGCTGCCCACAGGGTGGGGTGCTGTCACCACTACTGTGGAACCTAGTAGTAAATGAGCTCATTACCGAGCTCAACGCTAGCAGTCTGTACTCGGTGGGTTATGCGGATGACATAGCAATTCTAATAACGGGGAAATTTGAAGGCGTCTTATGTGACCTCATGAGGAAAGCCTTCAAAATAATCGAGAACTGGTCTTAACCCCACCAAAACAGAACTAATAATGTTTACAAACAAAAGAGTCCTTGGACCACACAAACTTCCCAAACTATTCAACACCGAACTAACACTTAAAGAAGAAGTCAAGTACTTAGGAGTGATCCTTGATAGCAAATTGCTCTGGAATAGGCATCTTGACTACAAAATTAACAAAAGCACAATCGCACTATACCAAAGCAAAAAAATGTTAGGAAAAACGTGGGGGCTCTCTCCAAAGATCACGATGTGGCTTTACACAGCGGTGATCAGACCAATGCTGACTTATGGCACTTTGGTTTGGTGGACCAGAACTGTATTCTCGACCACCGTCTCTAGGCTTCAGCGGTTCCAAAGGCTGGCCTGTTCCGCTATCACGGGCTGTATGAGGACAACTCCGCGGCAATGGAGATAGCCCTACAATTAACTCCCCTTGAATTGTACATACAGCAGGAGGCAGCACTAGCAGCTATCAGGCTTATGCACTTGGGCATATGGGGAAAGAACCACACCAGTCCCCACGCAGGCATCCTGGACCGGGCAATCGAGTATCAACCTCTCATCGCTGCCCCGTGTGATAGGACACATAATAAACCCATGTTCAACAAAAGCTATAGCATACAAACAACAGAGGAATTAAGGGATCAGTCAGGAGTTAATGAAGTACACATCTACACAGATGGCTCTAAAACTCAAAACGGCTCAGGGGCTGGCGTAGACTCCCTAGACCTCAACATTAACTTTCACCTACCACTAGGCGAACACAGCTCGATATTCCAATGCGAGTGTGTCGCCCTAACACAAGCTGCAACAGCCGTAAAGCGTCTGGGGATTCACAATTACGCAATCAGATTCGTATCTGATAGCCTAGCTGTGCTTAAAGACCTAGAAAACAAACAAACCAACAGTAAATTAATATTTGAATGTCACCTCGTCATGGAGAGTATATCGCTGTCTAACAGAATCACTACAAACAAGATATTTCTTCGAACAGATCGGTTAACTGTACTCTGTGTGAGAAAAACTACCATCCGATTTGTGTAAATGTAACACTTGACTCCATAAGGCAAAAGGAGAACTGGGTATGTCCTTCTTGCCGCTCTAAAACACCACGGACTGACAACAGCAACACGCCTGTCTGCCCACCTGCTACATCTGCTGAGCTTGACGTCTCGCGCGTCAACACGCAATCTCGCGCTTACAAACGTATGGCTATCGGTTCACCCAGCCGGGATGGCATTGAAGGTTCCGTTTCTTTTTCTGAACTGGTTACAGAAATTCGCCTTATGCGCTCTGACATGGCAGAGGTCAAACTCACTCTAGAAAAATTGTTTGATGGAATGGATAAATGTAATACCCGTCTAGACCTTTTTGAGGAGCGCATCGCTGCGCTTGAACAAAACTCCACTCAAGTGGCTGAAATGACCGCAACGATATGCTCATTAAAGGATCAACTGAATCAGCAGTCGCAAGCGGGCATGAGAAATGAAATTGAGATCATAGGAGTGGAAGAAACTAACAATGAAAAT
This sequence comes from Xestia sexstrigata, assembly GCA_941918905.2. Taxonomy (NCBI): domain Eukaryota; kingdom Metazoa; phylum Arthropoda; class Insecta; order Lepidoptera; family Noctuidae; genus Xestia; species Xestia sexstrigata. The sequence goes on along the minus strand of OW799221.2, from coordinate 603,080 downwards.
CTTCACCATATTGCTATGGTTGCGGCAACTAAGATTGGGGTCAATTTAGCCATAGAGGATATCGACTGGACCGCCCGTGCAGGCCTGATGAAGAAAGGCCCAACGTTTACCCCTGACTTCAATTTCCCCCGACCAGTAATAGTCAAACTTCTGCGCCGAGCAAAAAAGGACGAAATTATAAAAGCATTTAAAACAAGGCGCAATCTATCATCCCAGGATATTGAGATTCAGGGCCCTATCAGGAAGATTTGCATTAACGAACACCTCACTAAAGAAAATCGGATCTTATTTCGGGAAGCTAGAGTCCGGGCTAAGAATGCTGGATTTAAGTTTTGCTGGACGAGCAGAGGCCAAGTACTCGTTCGTCAAATAGAAGGGAAGACAGCTATACAAATTAAAAACAATAGAGACCTGGACCACTTTCTTGGCACAATCCCCTCAACTTCACCTCCCTTTCCAGATGTCTCGAATTGAACTCTGTGATTGTATAAAGTCCCGATACTTGTGTGTTAGAATTATCGGAATTTTCCATATTCCTGTTTCCATAAAAAATGGTTATTGTAAGTATTACTTAATGACTCGCTTTACGATGGGTGACGGTTGCTTTAATGTACGATGTACTTTAGATAATAATGATTATGTTCGCCTAAACACTTTTACCTCCGAACTCTCCACACTCACAGAGCTAATCACTATACTCACCCCTAAAAATCAATTCTACATTTAAGCAACAGTTTCTCATACTTACTGTTAAGAAATCAACATAATATTCTACAAATCATTCATCCAGTTATACGCTCACTCACATCAGACACACAGCAAACTCCTTCCCAAACACACTGGTCAACGCGACCAATTCCTTCTCTCTGGCACAAAAGCGGCAACAAACTCCCCTAAACCATATTTCAGTGTTTTTACAATTTATTTATTTATTTATTTAAGGAAAAACAAACAGTAGCACAATAAGAATTAGTAACAATAATTTAAATATTAAATTTTAAAACAATTATGCTACCCACAACGTTTTCCACAGATTACAAGCTAAAGTATTTAAAAACTAGCTACTAAAAACTAACTAAAAACTAAGATTTTTAAATGTATTTGATTATACATATTATAAAGAAAAAGTAAATTTTAATTTGCGTGCGTATTAACATTACGTTATTAAATATCTAATTATACAGTATTTCGTTTTGTTTATTTTAATAGATTTGTATATTGTAAAATATGTACATATCAACTGAATTCAAATAAAAAAAAAATTACACAGTAATTTGCTGGTCCTTTAGGGCTGCTTGGATTTGCTTTCTAAATGCATTTTTACTTAGAAAAAGAATGTCGATTGAATGGAACTCACTGTTGTATGTCTCAACTAAACGATGAAGTGGTGAACGCGAGCCAGCGTTGGATTTACAGAGACTAGTAGCAAATAGACGTCGAGTGCGTATCTCACGTACATGAACTGTTCGAGGAACCAGGTAACACAGACTCCTTACTAAGTCCGGACAGTCAAAATGATTACGGCACACATTGTAAAGAGTCATAACTTCCAGAAGTTTCCGTCTTGATTGTAAGGTCAGAAGATCATACTTTTTAAGAAGTAAGTGGTATGACATTTTTTTCCGATAACATCTAAAATTCATAGCACGAAGGTATTTACGTTGCACTAGCTCTAATCTTTCACTAAATTTTTTTAAAAAGGGTTCCAAATAGGTACTGCAAACTAACTGTGGCCTAATTATTGATTTATATAAATGCAAGTGCAATGTTTTTAGATAATGGATAAAGTTGATATATCAGACGAAATCGACGAAACGCTTACGTTAGCTTGCCGCATCATTGATAGACCAGAGTTGTGCCGAGATATATTAGCAGTGCACGATTTTAAAGTACTAACTTGCAATATTAGAAGCTTACAGAAGAACTTTCCTGAACTTGTAACGGTACTCCATCGCCTCGACTGCCAACTCGATGTAATAGTGCTAACAGAGTGCTGGCTTAACGACAACTCTATGGTCAATCAGTTACCAGGATACAACTGCTTTCACACTCGGAAAGTTATCAACAAAAGTGGTGGAGTAACTGTATACGTGAGAGATACTTGGCCAGTTACAGTTAGCGAGCCGAATTTTGATGACGCCAATTGTCTTGCTGTCAAAATTAACACAAATATGACACTTCTGGGAATCTACCGCTCACCTTCATTTAGTAATACAGATAGATTTCTGAACTCATTAGAAAACTCGCTAACCGGTCTAAATAGTCCATGCGTGATTGTTACAGGGGACATGAATATAAACCTCCTTGATAATAACCCCAATGCCACTTGCATCGCCTATCAGTGTCTCCTGTCGGAATACGGATTCCTTCCTACAATCACTAAACCAACTAGAGGCGAAGCTTGCTTAGATCACGCGTTTATTAGAAGTAAAGGCTCAACTCAAGGAGTAGTCTGTAAATCCTCGATAACGGACCATGACCTTGTTATCTTAGGCACAAACATGCTAAAAGTTAGCAATCCACCACGCAACAGATTTAAAATAAAAATAGATTACGCTAAGATCGCCGAAGATATTAGTAAACGCGACTGGACCGAAGTTACGTCTAAAACCGAAGTAAATGACGCGATGCTACTGTTCAACAAAATATTGACAGAGACCATAAACAAACACACGGAAAAAATCAAAACTACCCGCTCTAAGTTTAACTTGAAGCCGTGGGTCACTCCCGGCTTGATTCGGTGCATGCGCCATCGAGACACGCTGCATGCTCAAGTTAAGGCGCAACCATCAAACCTACAGTTAAAAGCCGTTTATACTCGATATAGAAACCACTGTAACGACATACTTCATAAACGCAGGGTAGAGTTTGAGGGTAAAGAGTTGGAGAATCACAGTAGCCAGCCCAAAAAACTCTGGCGAGTCATAAAAGACATTTGTGAATTCCCTAGAAAAATCAACGACAATCAAGAACTCCTAAGGTCTGCAGAAAATGGCAACTCATCCATTAACTTCTGCAACAGTCATTTCGTATCGGTAGGTAAGAGCTTGGCACTCAACATCTTAAACAAACTCCAGACTACAGAGAACAAACTCTGCAATGATGCCACTCTTGCAGACCGATCCAGGGACTCTCTGTTCTTTCACCCAACAGACAACTGTGAAGTTGGCAGTCTCATTACCGATATGAAAGACGACAGCGCACCTGGATCTGACGGAATCCGTCCACTCCTTCTCAAGCACATCAAACCATTTATACTGAACCCCCTAACGCATATCTGTAACTTGAGCATGTCAACGGGTAAATTTCCTGACTGCTGGAAGGTCGCCGCTGTAACGCCGATTCACAAAAAGGGCGAAAAAGACTGTCCTGACAACTACAGGCCTATCTCTCTACTATGTGTACTGTCAAAGATCTTAGAGAAACTCGTTAACAACCGTGTCATCAGCTTTCTCGAAAAGCACAGCCTTTTGTCCGAACGCCAGTACGGCTTTAGACGCGGGAAATCCACAGAGCAAGCCGTAGGGCTTTTAACTGATATTGTCTCTTCAAAGGTTGATGGGGGAAAACTGGCAATTGGTGTCTTTCTTGACCTGGCCAAGGCATTTGACACAGTTTCCATTCAAATACTATTAAAAAAGCTAGATCGCCTTGGCGTTAGAGGCATCGCTTGGGACTGGTTTAGAAGCTATTTAATGGATAGACAGCAGTATGTTGTGATCGCGGACAATGTCAGTGATAGCCTTCCAGTCACGTTTGGGGTGCCACAGGGAAGTGTCCTTGGGCCGACATTGTTCACCATCTACATGGATGACATATTGAGGTTAACTATCCCACGGTCAGATATGATTTGTTACGCAGATGACACAGCAATCATATTTCACGGTGACTCATGGGAGGACACCACAGATGCCGCAGAAAATGGCATGCGTACTATATCTGACTGGCTCGATAGATATCTCTTAACCCTAAACGTCGAAAAAACTAATTTTATAACGTTTTCCATCAGTCGTTCCTGCTTTCCGGAGATCGATCATATCAAAATTCATAACATCCACTGTCATGCAACAACTTGCTGCTGTAACAATATAGGCCGAGTCAAATCAACCAAATATTTGGGTGTCACAATTGATCAGAATTTGTCTTTTAAGGAACATATCTCGTCACTCTCTAAAAAAATCCTTAAGTTCATTTATATATTTAAATCCCTACGTGCTAGTGCCCCGAAAGACATATGCAGGAAAGTTTACCTTGCACTTTGTCAATCGCTGCTGCAGTACTGTGTAGGCGTCTGGGGTAGCGCGGCCAAGTCCTATATGCTTGAACTAGAACGTGCTCAACGGGCTGTTCTTAAAGTTTTCCTTGGAAAACCGCGTCGTTACCCAACAGACGAACTATACAAAGAAGCAGGCGTCTTGCGTGTCCGACAGCTTTATATCCAAAAGTCCCTTCTTAAACTGATTGCTGCGTCAGGGAGTCAATTTACATACATCCAAAGAGGTAGGATAGGAGCTGATAGACTACCAGTCCCAAGAATTAGAACGGTTTTTGCTACGCGCTTTTCACTCTTTCTCCCTATTCGAGTCTTTAACACTGTCAATAAATCTACACTAAAGATCCCTGGTAATATACACGAAGCCAAAATTACTATAAAGACATGGCTTCAGGACCAGACCTACGATGAGACAGAAAATCTCTTGTGCCCCTTGAAATAACTAGCACTCAAACGGCACTCACATAGTCAAGACCTTTCCCTGCCCCTGTCTTAAACTAGCCAACACACATACACACACACACACACACGCTCACTCTGGCACACATACTTGCCATCGTGTTTGCAATGATGATTGATTTGAATTTATGTTTTGGATGATTTTAGTTTGAATTATTGAATGAATTAAACAATTTTAATGTTTTTTTTATTATTATTATTGATTTTAATTTGAATTATTAATGGTGATTGATTTGAATTTATTATTATTTATTTATTTATTGATTTTAGATAATTTTAATTTCAATTATTTGAATTATGTTTTTATTTTTTTTTTTATTTTATAATCATTTATTGATTAAGATAGATTGATATTATTATAATGTAAATATATATACCTGTATTTATATATACATATTTTTAATTTTCAAAATTAACTGTCACTTGTGTCTTGTTGTGCTGTGTCACGCTTAAGAGTCAGTTACTCAACCTGCCTTTACTGTCTGTATTGGGCCACCAAGATACAGGCTGCGCCTAGTTTGGGGCCCACGGTTTCGTCTTTGTAGTTTTGAACTCCTTTATGCTCATTGTTTTTGTTTTCTTGTTTGTATAATTTGTAACTTGTGTGTGTCAATAAATTGATTTATTATTATTATTATTATTATTACTCTCCAGTGGATTAAGGGGCACAGTGGATCCCTAGGCAATGACGCCGCAGACGAACTTGCTAAAAGAGGTTCCGAAATGGCAGTGCTAGGCCCGTACCCACTCCTTCCCTTACCTTTCTCACATTTCCGTACGTGGATTCGCCAGAGATCAACTGAACTTCATAACAACAAATGGTCACGGTCTACAGACTGTAGACAGTCAAAAATGGCGATGCCAAGTCTACACCCACGACTAACAAAACGACTGCTCAGCTTAAGCAGAAATAACCTCAGAATAATAATAGGGACAATAACGGGCCATTGCCCCCTTAACAAACATCTCTTCAATATAGGCGCCACGGACAGCCCACTCTGCAGGGGCTGCTTTGAAGCCGAAGAATCAGCTGCCCACGTCATCCTGGAATGCGAGGCTGTGGCTACCCAACGCAAACAAATCCTCGGAACGGTGAGGTCGCTCCGCGAAGCCTGTGAAGATCCCAGGAAACTTCTGTGCTTCTGGACGGAGCTAGGCTGGCTAACCTAGCCAGGACACCTACGCACAACGGACCGAATGAGAGTCTAAGTGCGGAAAATGGAGTCCCTACTCTACTCTACTCTACTCTACATGAACCCTGAAAACATAACACTCCTTTTTTTGGGCAGTCGTGTAAAAATCGCGAATATTGACGGTACCTAGTCTATACAATATTGGTCCTCTTAAGTCTTTTCACCCTGCGTATTGAAGAACCCTAACAAAGTCAGATAGGGACGAGTCTAAGTCAAAAGTGTAAATATTGTATAGAAGGGGACTTAATCTCCAATTAACATACTAATAGAGCGTTCAGTCAGGATATTAATAATAAAATTCGACAAATTCAATGAAACCCGTAAGGAACCCCCTTAATTTATTTTGTAAAACTGTAATATAATAATACAACATTATTATAAGCTGAATTAATGTCGAGGAGAACCGCGACCGTGGATTGATTATTAGAAAATGAAATCCGAATATCCGATGTTAAAATGCTTAAACAGTCACTGGTACTTATACCTTTTCTAAAGCCATATTGTGATTCTGCCAAAAGACCCTTACTTTCAACAAACCATTCTAGACGATGTTTAATTAAGTGTTCAGCTAATTTCATCAGAACTGAAGAAAAAACTATGGGACGGTATGAAGAAGCGTCAGATGGGATTTTATTTGGTTTAAGGAATGGCAACACCATTTGACGTTTCCATTCAACAGGAATGCTTCCAGTCATCATAATAGAATTTATAAGATATAAATAAAACTGAGGACGTCTTCATTTAGATTAGCAAAAAAGGAATATGGGATGCCATCACTGCCTGGTGCAGAATTCTTAGTTTTATGAATAGCACCCTTTAATTCAGTAAGAGTGAATGGGCTATCTAGAGTCGTATGGGTGTCTTGGTTATGGGATCCGTTGGTTATTGACAGTATTGGTAAGGACAGGTTAGGGTTAATAGCCTCAGGAACCCAAGGCGGCACTAAATTTTTAAAAAATTCGCTGGCTAAAGAATCAGCTACAGGGGAAGGGTTCTTATAAATGGATCTAAATCTACGGATATTAAGCCAGACAATCGTTGGGTGAGTGTTCGGTGAAATTGATGAGCAGAAGTTACGCCAAGATTCAATTTTTTTCTTCTTAAAAACTGTATAAGTTTCGTTAATTAAGTTAGTGACAGTTTCAAAATGAATATCAGACTTATCTATGTTATAATTGTATTCCGCCCTTTTAAGTTCGTTAACTAATTCTTTACACTCAGAGTCCTGCCATGGAGGCGAGGGAATTGTACTATTATTGTTATTTTTTACAGGAAAAACTACGTCTGCAGTTTCGATTAACAAAAGTGCTAAAGCTTCAGCACAGCTGTTTTCATTGCCATCAAAAATTACAGGCAAGGAGCAAAGCTTACTGTCAATAATGCTTCTAAATTTGTCCCAGTCATTATTATTTCTACTAGGTAATTTATGTTTTAAGTTAGATCTTGATGATGCATTTGATTTGGAAAGAGGGTAAGAAATAACTATTGGGAAATGGTCACTACCATGAGTGGAGGATAAAGTATGCCAAGTTAATGAAGAGGCTAAGTTTGGAGTACAGATAGAAAGGTCAATTGCACTTTGGTTTTGGTTGGGATCTGAACGGCGAGTAGCAGCTCCTGAGTTCAAGATGCATAAGTTGTGTGAGTCTATTATATCTAGTAATTCCTCTCCATGCCAATTCGAAACAGAACAACCCCATGATTGGTGATGGCAATTAAAGTCCCCCAATATTAAGAAAGGCTTTGGAAGAAAAGAAAAGAGATTATTCATCTCTTGAAGAATAGAAGAAGAAGGGTGAGGAATGTAAATAGAAACAAAACAAGTTTAAACCACAGCCCACCTACCCACCACCACCCTACTACTGAAAAATCTTTTGATTCTTACTTTAAAACTAATGAAGGGCGTTGAAATTTGTATACCCTCCTCACCCTCCCCTAAAATTGAAAGGGCTGTAACTTCGTAACGGTTAGAGATAGCCATTACTCTAGTTTGTGTAATCTAGACTAAAATCATTACATATGGGTCCCGACTGTTGCAGTCAATATGTCCTGTCTCCTGAACTTGTTTTATTCTTTTCAGTTTTTTATTTAATGTTAATGTTATTAGTTATTTTTTACGCAGTCGAGTTTTTTTTTTTTTTTTAAATAATATTTTTTAATAACTCAGTACGTTTAAAATGTAACTCACCCCACATTTATTGTTCGTATGGTGAAATTTTCGGAAAACTCGACTTTAGGTGCAAGACCGATAGATAGATTTTTTCTGACGAAATCTACGTAAAATTTCACCCTAGGGGGTCTAGTTATGACCCCTATAGCCCAAATCAACCACCGGTTAAAAAGTTTATATATGAACATATTATTATATGTATAGTATACGTATGCATGTTGGTATGTGGAGCGTAGCCACACTTTGGCTCAAAAATCGAAAGGGTCAAAACTTATGGTAAGTTCGAGAATGGGCGAAATTCGTCCATGGGGGCGGCGGCGGGGCGGGTTTTCGAAAATCAGTTTTTTTCAGTTCATTTTTTTTTGGAAAGTGATAAAAAAGTCATTCTGTATCTATAAAATTTTACAGTAATTTAAATAAAAACGAGCGGACGTCACGCGCTTTCACCCACGTAGTTCCCGTTCCCGTGGGAGTACGGTTACAGAGTTGCGGTTAGTAGAATATAGCCTATGTTACTCGCTAATGATGTTGCTAACTATTGCTGAAAGATTTTTAAAAATCGGTCCAGTAGTTTTTAAGTTTATTCGTTACATACAAAAATTTTTCCTCTTTACTATATTACTTGCTGATGCTCGCGACTTCACCCGCCCGCAAATTATATACTAAAACCTTCCTATTAAATTATATCTATTAAAAAAAAACACATCAAAATCCGTTGCGTAGTTTTAAAGATCTAAAATACATGGGGACAGACGCGGCAGGCGACTTTGTGTATATGATATATTATCTCCAAACATTAAAATAATCATGATGACACTGAGGATCTTCTGCTGGGTCATTTACAATGATAAGGTACTATACATCAACCAACCCAATCCAACCAAAACGGATGTTTACTGACGGACGGATGATTACACACCTAATTCTTTCTCACTACACACATCACACATCCTACACCTACATAACACACCACATACGCATTCACACACATCCTACACTTACTCACTACACACACACACACACACACACACTCGGACCCCACATTTATTCTCCTCACCACTCACTTATACGTTTTCCTTTCTGTGTTTTTCTCTACATAGTTTAAAATTAGTTTAAAATTATCCTGTTTTCTTTTACACCAATTGCTTATTGTTTTAAAGTCCTGATTTATTTATTTATTTATGGCTATGGCTATGGCATTGTCTGGTTAGTTATGGAGAATCACTGACTCCTAAGACACAGGCATATAGAGCTAGTTTAGGAGTCAGGGAATTTAAAATTATTGTGTCCTAGTTCCTAAGCCTTATATGCTCATAGTTTTTGGTCCTTGTTATAATTATGATGGCTTTTGGTGATAATTAATAATTTATTATTTATTATTATTTATAATATGTAGTAATAGTGAAATGTAGAAGTATAGATAAAAAATTTACTGGTGCATGTTTTGCTCAGAGTAACTGAAAAAATAAATGTTTAATGAAGTTGTATTTGTCACTATGGCTAAAATATTTAGATGTACTTTAATGCTTTTTGAGTGATATTTTTGTTTGAGGTATTTTTCTTATAAAAATAACCGTTTCGCAAAGAAACAAAAAAAAACATTCTTGCGAACATTGACCTCCCATATTTTTTTTTGCACTCATGGGTTCGATGGGGACTTTTGCAATTTCATTATAATGGTATCCCTAACGTTCAATTCGTAACAATATTTGTATGCAGAATTTTAGTAAGCGAAATATTTTGAACCTATTTATCTTGTACCATATTTCACGCAAATAAATATTATTCTATTCTATTCCATTCTATTCTATATAAATAATAACAACCGCTTTGGTCGATCTTTAGGTTAAGCCGCGCTTGCTTAGGTTAGTCCATGGATGGGTGAACGCCTATTAGGCTCCTTACATACCGCGTTTCCTCCGTGTCTAGCACGTTAGGCCATTGGTCCCAGCTGTCATTTGTAGATCTTTGACAGTTTCTTTGTGTCATTTATTTCATGATCACTGCTCTCAAAACGGCGAAAATAGCATCGTGAGGAAACCGTCCGAACCGCACTGGGCCAGCTTACAGCCCTCTCATAGGGAGGAGGCCTGTGGTCCAGCAGTGGGAACATTATATGGCGGTCAAGAAAGAAAAAAGGGGCAGTTAGTAAGTACATAAGTACGGGAGTGTTAAATAAAATATTAATCCACAGTTTTGTTTTTATTTTCGCTTTTGTACAAAAGTAATTAAATCTAATAATAATAATATTATATTTATTCAAATTTAGAATTTGCACAAAAATACAAGTTAAATTTTAAAAATAAAAAGTTAAATATTGCCTCGTTAGTCTAGTAGTCGCAAACGCGACTGTTGATCATGAGGTCGTGGGTTCGATTCCCGGGTCGGGCAAAGTGTGATAAAAATAGTGGCCCGGGACGATGTCCGGGATACGGTGTCCGGACTTCTCTATTACTTTAATCGCCCGCCATCTTTGGTACCTTTGTTCTCAATTTGCGGCTAATAACTTAGGTACACAAAAAATATTTTAAGATTAAGTTCCGCGGGAGTTTGCTCATTTTTAACAAAAGCACTCCTCAACGCCCAAATACTTTCAATATAACTTGTGTTGTTAACCTAAACATCACTAAAATATATTTAAGAATCGAACCAATTCTTAAACATCCGTTCTCGAATACAAGGCAGAAATAACTTTCTTAAGCAACAAGAAAGCATAAAACATCGTTAAGTATAATAAATAACACTATGGAAGTGAACAATCATAAATAATATATTTTTGTAATTTGTCCTTACATTACAAAAGTTATTTGGTTTATTCGCTAGAAATAATTTACAATCTTAAAATCTAAGGACGGCTGCTCTGTGACACATTCTTAACAATAATTTAATAAAGTTTCGGAAAATAATTTTCGGCTGACTACTAACAACATAATACTCAGGTAGTCTGCGGGCCTAAAATGGCCGCTTTAGCAGAATCAATACTCAATACTCAATTATTTTATTGCATTCCACAATGTAGGCTTAGGTGGTAAACATTTAATTGGGAACAGTCGTGGACCCTGTCGGGCACAGCAAAAGTAAGATAATGTGGAGAGGACTTATCATTTAAGTATCTTATAATCTAACTTATTCTAAAAAACATTAAAAATACAAAAAAAAAAAAAATTTTTTTTTCAACTTTTAAAGATTCATCATTTAAATATTCGTCGACACTGTAATAACATTCGGTCAATACTAACTTTTTTAACTTATTTGAGAATAAATGGAGTTTTTTTTCTTCTCTTACGGATTCTGGTAACATATTGTATATTTTTATTGACATAACCAGAGGACACTTGTTGAATGCATTTTTAAACGGGATTGTGGTAGGTTGAGCCGTGTTTTCGTTCGTTTAGTGTAAAAATCTTGGTGTTTGTGAGCGAATTTGCATATTTCAAGTATATATATACAGGGCAGAGTTAAAATATTTAGTTCTATAAAATGCTATCTCTTTGTTGTATATTTACCAAGATACGGATGAGTTTCTTTTCGCATTTTACATTACACGCCCACTATCTGTCACAAATGTCGTCGTCGCTCAGCCGCCGCCGGCCTTCGGCCTACGCTCCTCATGCCAGCTAGCAAGACTTTTAGAACAATTAAAATGGTTGAATTGCTATTTTCACGATAAAAGAATATGATATATTGTTTTACATGCTAAGTTATAATAAATGATGTTGTCTATAGAAGCTTGAATGCTTGAAGACCTTGCGTTGAAGCTGTAAAACGTAAAATGGTGATGAGATATAAATTCCGTGGCTGAACTAGTATATTAAGTGGCAATGTATTATTAAGAAGGACAAGTTAAAATAATTGTTGATCTATATTTGACGCTTTCTATAAAATATTTAGTTGGCGTTGTAAAAAAGACGAATTAGTATTTAAGAATTTAATTTTTTTAACATGATTCATATTATAATTGTGCTAAAGTAGCCATTTTAGGCCCCCTGGTCTGTTACATTCAGATTTAAGAGGACACAAAACGGCCGTTTTTTCATACAAACGTGGTCCCCTGTTTCCTCCCTGGATAATGCCAGTAGAGCAAAATTTTGTTTTCCAAAAAATCTATAACCACTATTGGCATGTCCCTATGTTTTTTTTTTTAAATAAATTATTTATTAAAAAAATTATGAACCTTTATAAACCTAAAAAAGTTGATTTATTCCAGAAATTCCCACTGACCAATCCCCATAAGTTGTTTGATTGTTATTTTTTTCTAGAAATCCCCACTAGTTAAATAAACTCAGCACAATGGAGCTTTTTGAAAAAAAAAAAACAATCCCCACCAGATGTTGTTGCTTATAAATTATTAAACAAAAAATGCGTTAATCAATACGTTTAAATAAATAAGTAATGTAAGGGATGTGGTCACCAGGTCACCGTTTTCCAGCACGAAGAGAAGATTAGTTCTTGTCAAGGATTTATTTTCAACAAACGTAAGTACAAATAACTAGGACGAGTCCCGGCAACCATTTCCCAGGAAGGACGAAGGAAGGGAACTGGTGGTAATCCAAATCCAAAATGAGTGACAATCAGTCTTATTTATGTAGGCTTCGTAGCGGAGTTTCGTGTAGTTATTCCAAATAGGACGTAACCCACGAATGCACTCCTAGTTCAATCTTACAAAAAATAAATTTAAAAATAAATGTGATTCAGGATCGTGATGTATTTGCAAAGCGCCATCTAGTGTCAAGGGGACGGCACTATGTAGTATCTCCTGTACCCAATAGATGTCGCTAGTGGTTATAAAGGTTTGCTACAGTTATTAATGAAAAATAAATAAATTATATTATATCAACTTTCAAAAATTTCAACTTATTAGGATCATGTAAATCGCGATTGTGATTTTTTCTCATTCTTTCCAAAAAAGTGGCACTGTAATGTAATGCTGCCATGCATTAACTTTTGTTGACCATCTAAGATAAAGAAAAGGACTATAAAGTCATAATTGATTTCCCACATAATATGAGTCAAGTAAAAGAGGGTACCTATTTAAAATATTTTATAACACATTTTCTCGTGAAGGGTCTCTTATTTCACCAATTTCAATAGCGTATTGTTTCTCATTACGTACTTGTGCGTTATTGTAATGTAAAACGCACGGTTTATCAAGATGCTCCGTCTAAAACGAACGGTACTTTTTTCAATCTTAGCAAAGAGTTTTATGTCAGAAAAGTTGTCAACATTTTATGATTAAAATTAACTTTGGGAGATAAAATATCATAATAATAACTTGGCAACGTTAAAAATGCCAACTGGCAATGTAATAATCAATTTTACAAATTGTTCAAATTTTTATAACTGCTTTAACAAGTGATTAAAGATGTATTCGTTTAACAAAGTCCGAGTTTTATTTATTTCATCGCAAATATGTTATAAAACGTCGTATGACATACGTGCGCTTTGATAATTACAGCCTCTGCTTACCGCACTTATATCATAATGTACTGTTGTTAAGTACCCTGAAGTAACTAATATGTTGTCTAACTAATGTACAACTGTAAACCAGCAATATAATATTACCAGTACATTTATGCATTCAAATCTATACTCCTTCTTTTTAGTGGTGTTATATTGTTTATTTAAACTATATTTCATTTTTAATAAACCAGATTTCCGGCGACAGAAAAGTTTTGCAATATTTACTGTGCAAACAATTTTTTGATTAATTCTGAAATAATTAAATTGATAAACGCATTTTTTGTTTATTAATTTAGAAACAACAACATCTGGTGGGGATTGTTGCCTATTTTTCCAAAAATCCCCACTAGGCTGAATTTATGTTAACAGTGGGGATTTCTGGAAAAAAAAAATAACAATCCTCACTTGGATGGATGAGTGGTTATGTCGGCGGGGATTTCTGGAATAAACCAAAAATTGGCCAGATTTTCTGCTGTGTTCAAACATCCAGTAAACAAATTTGACAAGATTATATAAAAAGGACAACATATGAACACGGCCAAATTAAGTTTTAATGAAAAAAGTAGTTAAATCGGTCAAGTTTCGAAGAAGTAATCAGGGGACTACGAAACGTTGTTTTTGTGTACTTTAAATTGGTATTTTCTGCTGTCGCGCTCTGCGCGCTCTTTTGGGCACTGCGCGACAACAATACATTTTACAAATAACTTTTTCTCAATTTTTTTCTCTCGCCCTTTTTGTTTCCCCTTATTGACAAATCTGAGAAACACAATCCACCATCTGTAACTGTAACCTGTAACTGGCTGTGCTCGTGTTATTAATTCCTGATACTGAAAAATCCAAAGCACTCCGAAAACTCCCGTCTTTTAGCAGATGAACTTTTGGCTCAGGTTTTTAACAGAACGCAAGTTTTACTTATCAGCCCATCGGGCGTACAGACCTATTCCAAAGCGTATAAAGTGCACCATAGGCAGGGTTACCATCCGTTCGGATATGTCCGGATTCTCCGTCTGGAATTGTATTTGTCCGGACTTCTTAACCTAACTTTAAAAAATAAAATTGTGACTTGAGACACAAAAAATGATTGAAAGGAAACCAGAGAACTTTATTTGCAAATCTCCAGCTTTTGGGTAAGGACATATCTTTTGAAATAGTAACCCCAACGATAGGTCAGTCAGTCATGGCGTTTACTATGTTAGTTCTTTAACCAGGTAAGGTTATGTCAAGCCCTGCGCTATTCGCGCCTAGTATCGCACGAGGCTGACGGCTAGGCCTGCTTGGCGGGCGCGCGCTGCAGCAGCGCCGCCACGCTGCGCTGCGCCGGCAGCTCTAGCATCACGCTGAGCGGCACCGCCAGCATGTACGAGCCCCAGCTCGTCGTCACCCAGTCCGCCACCTAGGGAGCAGGGGAACTGTTGGTTAACATAATTATGCGGCTGTTATTATGTAGCCACGAGCTCCTCAATGAATGTAATGTCCATGGAGTTTCTAGCCCATTCTTCTCCTCTGATTCCATCTGATTCTGGAAATTCTTTCACTAATATTCTGCGGGCAAAAACTAGTTTGAAGTAAGTGCGTCTCGCTAGTCTAGTGATAGTCTCCTAGTGGTCCAATCGCCAGACAGTATACTGACCACGCCTCCCAGCGAGGCCACGCGTGGCTGCGGCTGCGCGGCCAGCGCCAGGTTGAGGCTCCAGTGCACCAGCAGCACCGCCAGCGACAGCCGCGCCGGCGCGCGCCAGCCGCGCCACGCCAGCAGCCGCACCAGCCAGCCTGCACACACACACTCGTTAGTACAACGACATAACATCACGTCTGTAATTACCGAAGCGTTAGGCAGAGGTCTAATTAAAACCCGCATTTTACCAGTTATGTTTAAATCTCGTGTAAAAAGATCTAAACTCCGGGGCGGTACTGAGAAAAATTTTAGGCCCAATTTTCCGAGACTTGGTATCGAACCCAGGTATGGTATTGGCGCGTATGTTGGACGCGAACCAGCCATGAACATTTCTTGAATTTACCTCCAAAATTAAGCAAACGCGCAGTTTTTTTTAATGTCAACACTGATCAGTAGGGCTATTACGTAACTCTGTTGACAGCTCGAAATGAAAGTAACTAGGCTCAGTGTCCATCAATTAACTGTCAAAAGGTTAGTTTCGTATTATGTATGACCAGTCGCGATCAATATGACGTCATTGGTTGTCATCGTGGCTGATAATCACCGTAACTCATTTTGACAGACTCTTTCGTATCGATACTTATATTATTTCGATTATGTAAGCATAGTGGACAACAAATTGATGACAGCTGAGTTTGAAGTGGCTTTCGTGAAAGACGTTACACCGTACCCGGGCTGTTAGTCACCGTAAAGTGATATCCACTCACTGCGATACGTAATACCAATTAATATTGGTATTACGTATCGCAGTGAGTGGATACCGAACTTTGATGACAACCGAGAATGTCATAATTGACATTCTCGGTTGTCATCAAAGTTCGGTGTATAACCGAAGCTTGATAGTCATTGGATATCAGAAAGATACGTAATAGGCCTACAGTTGTACCAATATTTTAGGTGTCATACCAACTGTTTTTGACAGCCGACACCCATTTTGATTGCGGCTATAACAGTTGTTAGTTTTACTCATGCTCAGCAATAGCGCTTGCGACCGCTAGTTCGACGAGCCTGTCATATATGTATTATAAAACTCACATGAACTATGTGTGCAACACTTACAGCGCTGCATAGATCGATGTGTGTAGTGCAACACCTACAGCGCTGCATAGTTCTATGTGTGTAGTGCAACACCTACAGCGCTGCATAGTTCTATGTGTGTAGTGCAACACCTACAGCGCTGCCTAGGTCTATGTATGTAGTGCAACACCTACAGCGCTGCATAGGTCTATGTGTGTAGTGCAACACCTACAGCGCTGCATAGTTCTATGTGTGTAGTGCAACACCTACAGCGCTGCATAGTTCTATGTGTGTAGGACAGCTGAATACCAGTTGTGCACATATTGGTCGGATAATATATAAGAGAAATCTCGTAGCTGGCTCACCGTCGAGCCCGTTGAGCATGCCGAGCAGAACGGCGGCCGCCAGCAGGCTGAGCACAGGCCGCTCCAGCGCCACGTGCGCGCTCCCCAGCCACGCCGCGCCGTGCGCGCGCAGGGGCGTGCCCGCCAGCAGCCACGCCACCGCCAGCGCAGGCGCCAGCGTGTGCGCCACGCGCAGCCACTGCGGATCACCATGAATGTGACAAAACAGATTCTAAATATAATGCTATGCTGTAATTCCACGTTTCAGTGCCAATTAGCAAAATGACATCATATGGACAATTGGACGAGTTTGTCATATTGAACTTGTATAAAATAAAAATCATATCATCCCATAGCAAATCCGGAGTCGGTTGCAGTCTCGAGTCCTGCGACACGTGTGTACTGGGCCAGTCTACTGACGTGTTACTCACTTTGACTGAGGCCACCTTGACGCCCGACTCCTGCAGCTCAAAATGCAGGAAGGCGAGCAGCAGGCCGAGCAGGCAGGCAGGCAGGCTGCCCCACGGCGCCTGGTACAGCCGCGAGAACGACGGGATGCCCGCGTACATCGTCTTCAGTGTGCTGAGGAAGAGTGCAAGGTAGTATTAATTTAATTCCTGGTATACGCTGTTATAGCGGATCCTCGTCATTAGAAAAAAAAGAATAGTCATTAATAATGCATTCGTTATTAGCAGATATACAGGCATTCGTAATACTCGAAGAGTCCACGGTACACGGTCCACGGTCCACGTTCGTGGTACTCGTTTGGTAATACTCGAAGAGTTAGGTGGAGCTGTACCTTAATAGTCCACCCACGTTTTGTCAGCTACATTTAATAGGGGCGTGCTTATTGCCCTATTGGGTAAAAATGTAGACCCTGTGGCTACTACTACATAATATTCCTAATGGCCTAAAACCCAGTCACGCTTTAGACTACTACACCAATGGAGCAGAAAATTAATCTCCTACCTAGGATATGCAAAGTACATGATGGACTTCCAGTCGAAGACGTACGCCAGCACTCCGTTGAGCAGGCACGAGAGCAGCACCAGCGCGGACAGCACCGCCAGCGCGCGGCGCCGGCGCTGCGCCAGGCACACCGCCAGCGCTGACGCTAGCACGTACAGCTGCATGTCCACTGCTAGGAACCTGGGGTAGGGGGACTACCGGTCAAACTATAGCTAACTACTATCCAGGTGACAGATAGACAGGTGGTTTTCAACTTTATATACTCGTAGTTATAAAAAATTTAATTCACTGATGTCATCCCTTTTAGACGTTCCGGAGACTGCCGAAAGGACTTCCAATTTATTGGAATGCAAAACCATTTAATAAGCATCGATGGGTTTCTCCCTTTAGGCTCGTAGGAATAACAAGCGTTGTCCGCGCCTCACCAGGTCTGCACGAGACAGATGTCCTCCGGGTCGAGCAGGTTGTTCACGTAGAACACGTGCGTCCAGAACTTGCGGCGGCACGCCTCGCTCTCGGCCCCCACGCTGGCCGCCCACTGCGGCCCGGCGCCCGCTCGCGCCCACCAGGTCGCCGCGTAGCCCACCACCAGCAGGTATACTGGGGATATCCTGGGAATGGACAATGAGTGGCTTGAGTGGGGTTGGACTTATGAGATGACAACTAATTTTATTAAGAGGTATGGAAGAAAAGAACATGCTGCGACGACCCCAAAATAAATTGAGTGATGGCAGGAAAGTGATGAAGGAAAATAAATACTTGGACTCTCACTCTATTTTATCTTTCCAATACTTTAATTGGATGTATTCATCTCCTAAAGTCTATCGTCGTTGGGAAACTAACATCTTTGGAACTTTTTGATTTTTAATGTGAGTCTATGCTCATTATCTAACAATCTCTCTTACTGAGTGAGTTACTAAGTATTAGCAATGCGAAAGATTTTAAGGATGGATGTTTGCGCTCTATCACCTTTTACAATATTATTCACTCCTTTGTCATGTCACCCCACCACGAATCCATCAATCTTTTCATTAGTCTTCCTCTGCTACTCCACCCAGACTTTAATATTTATTAAACAGTTTTAGCCTCATACATTTCTGGCTGCATACCTGGCTATCCTCTTGATAGTGATGTAGGGCAGCAGCTTGAAGGAGATCCTATTGCTCTTGGAGTAGAGCAGAAGGTTGTAGCCCAGCAGGAAGTTGGACAGCAGCACGAAGATCTGCACCACGGACGTGCCGTTCAGGAAGATCATCAGCACCGGGTGACGCGAGATCTGGCGCAACAAGGAGGAGTCATGTAGATGCAACCGTGCAAATAATTGGAACCCCATGGGTATGAGGCGTGAATTTATTACACAGAACGCCGCCAGTTACGATCCTTACAACCTCTTTTCGCCTCGTCCACGTACATACATCTGGTCATACACACGCACCTCGGTTGCAAGTTCTACGCATTATATTTACTGGTCATAACGAATTCAGTACGTAGAGTGTTAGACGCTGACCTGCTCGATCCATCGCGGGTTGTACAGGTAGAGCATGACGTGGATGCAGCCGCTGTGCGTGGCCATGATGAGCAGCATCAGCAGCACTCTGCAATACAGTGCAGGTTGGTATTAGGATGTTGCACCAAACGTTATAAACACGGTATCTATTTGTTATCATAACCCTCCTCTTTGCTTCGCCGTAGTCTTGTAAAAATGAGATTAAGGTCCGTTATAGTCGTTGAACATACCTATTGAGCAAAAGGTGATCATCATAGTGATCCCACTGCTGTTAGGCACCACGCGGGTACCAATTCTGGTTGGTAGAAGTCACGTTTCTTTGAATGTTTGCTTCTAGGATAAGCCGGTTTCCTTGTAATGTTTTTTTTTTTTCATCGTTTCGAGAGCAGTGGTGATAAAATGAATACCATATTTACCAGCTTGGGTCAAACCCACAGCCGCAAAAGCCGCGAAAGTTGGAGCTGTAACACTTGGCCACTACCGGTTTAAAGCATTCAATTGCTTCAATGAAGGATGTCCTGTATAAATCGATCATACAAATACGAGGGACATGATGCTCGTGATGAGTCATCAGAGCGCACTGACCGGAGTCCCTGCACCGGCGCGAGCGCAGCCAGCCGCGGGTCGCCGTCCTCCTGGGTGGCGGTGAGGCGGCGCCAGTTGGCGCGCACCGACCACGCGCTCAGCAGCGCGCTCTCTGAGGACAACCACCACGGAAATCACAGCTTGCCCAAGTAACGTTATAACTTACTTATTTGATAATGGCTAGATAAGAGAACGCTTGAAGTTACTTAAATACAAGCTAGTTGAACTTAGTTTGCACCTCACTGGAATGCCAGGACTTCACTATCAGGTGCTAACTTAAATCAGTTACAATGTCTTCTTAGTCTCCAAAATAAAATGACTTACTCTTCGCATTGTCGCCGGTGGCAACGTCATAGACGGTCCCAACAGCGTTGAGAGCCACGATGGCAAGCACCACGAACAGGAACAGCTTCTGCGGCGCATCTAGTGGCTCAGGGTTGTGCGCGTGCGCATACTCCTGCGCGTGCGTGCGGCAATAGGAGAGCTGCGCCAGTCGCGAGCGCAGCGCGAGGCGGCGCGCCCAGCGGGACACGCAGCGGGAGAAGCGGTGGGACGCATTGCGCTCGTCCCCGCCGCCGCCGGTCGGCGCCAACAGGACAGACGGGCCCGCCCCGCCGACGGCGCCGGACGGAATGGGGCAGCGCGCGCTGACGCAGTAGCCGCGGTGCACCTGCGTGCGGTTGAAGTGGTGCCGGTCTTGGGAGTACTCCTACGGAACAGCAGGTTACATTACACGTTTAGACAGCCAACTAAAACTCTCGTTGGTGTAGTGGTCGCAAGCGCACTGCAGAGCTTGTGCACTGTTATTGGTGGACCTTCTAGGATTTGCTCTGGAGTAGACCGGAGTTAGAATTTGTATCCGGTTGATGGCAATTAGGCTGGCCCCCTATTACATGTGACTTAAACATAAATTCTAAAATGTGCGTTCTGTAGGTCACGCCTCTGCCAAACTCTTCGGGAATTACAGACGTGATGTTATGTTTTGGAAAACATACATAGGATAATGAAACATTATTATGATATCCATGACTGAGCCATTCCCTAGCACTCGGTAGGAAGGTGTTTTGTAGAATATTAACTACTAATTACTCTCCGGAGATTTCGGTTACGTATTACCCAGTATTAACTGGGTTGTGGAGGTCAGATAGGCAGTCGCTCCATGTATAATACTGGTATTCAGCTGCATCCGGTTAGACTGGAAGCTGTAACAAATCTACTTGATCCTATCAAAATAAATGGATAAAAGTAGACTTGTTCAATTAAAATTTAATTAGCGGATGAATTTACATATGAGATAAAAAATACAGCTAATTATAAAAAACCTACCTAGCACGCACTCTAGGATAGAAACGTAGTAGTTTTATAGTTTATGCACTTAATTGGTGGCGAATCAGTTCAGCACTGTAGGAATGGGAACAGGCGTTAGGGTAGCAGGTCAGTTATCAGGGCAACTTCGAGGATCAGCTTCAGAAAACCTTTGCTGGAAGGGCGTCGTGCAGTTCCCAGTCACGCACCAGGTTGGCTCTGTAGGAAGGCAGTGTAGATTTTAGGACCAGACATCAGGATAGCTTTGAGAGACAAGTAGCAAGTCAGGCATAAAGACAGCTTCGGAAGATCGGGAGTAGAGGCACCAAGCGGAATCTTTAGCGGAATCCCCTGGGTAATATAGAAATGTAACAGCAAAAACCAAACTGTTTTCTGATGCTTCTCATATCAGATCCAATCGCAGACTGCTTCCAGCGGTTCGTAAGCTCGTTTTCAAAGTAGTCTTCCTTTTTTAATTTTCAAATATTAGGGTTCTTGTGGCCATCATCTCATCTGACAAGTGTAGTCGGCCAGGACATATCCATGAGTGCGTAAAGAATTTCATAAATATAATTTAAAATTAAGTTATTTAGTAAACAATCGTCATAATCAATAAAATATAATAGCTAAACATATTGATAAAAATAATTTAAATTTAATTATAAACCTAAAAGTAACCATCCATAGACTAAGCAGAAAGAGAAATAAAACATAACTGACAGTTTGACAATTTGACGTAAGTGTCACAACATGAAAATTATGAGTAATAATATTTTATTTCAGCTATTTTTAAGATAATGAATCGTATTTAGATCGATTTATTGAGTGTAAACATAGAAACAAATAAAAAGGATGATAAATAGTATCTATATATCTATAAATAGTAGTAAATAGTAACATGAATGATGAATATAAAGTGTAAGTACCGACCCCAACATAGTAGGAGAAAAGGTCCGAGATTTCAGTGATTGTCACTGGTAAACAAGATTCATAACGTTGGTATATTTTAGAAAGTGAGAATTAAAAGACACATAAAACCGAAGGACCTTAAGCCAATTAGTTAACTAAGGCATTTCCTTTGGTAAGTAACTTTCAATAGTTAACATTTACATATAGGTTAAATATAATAGTTTCTACAAAATAAAACAAAACTAAAAGTCAATTGATTTTAATTGAAGTAGTGACACGGAAAAATACGAGTATAGCTTTTCAAAAATTAATAAAATGGTTGTAAATGGAAATGCGACTTGTTAGTATTCTACAAACTAACCTTGGCATATGATAACAAGTGGCCCTAATGGTATCATGCAAGTACGACGTACGTCATTCAGTGGGCCCGACTGGGGACGTAACTGTTCTACGTACCTAGTTTACAGAATATGCAACTTATGTACAATTACATACAATACTTGCATGTTATTGTCGTCCTTATAGCAACTAGATTTCATAATTTCGTAATTCCACGTCAGTTCAGTATTATTTACTAATACAAAGTGATTGATGAACTAGGGGCCAACTTTGTAGGAGTGTCGCACTCATTACTATGACAACATCATCACGCCTGTAATCCCCGAAGGGTAGACAGAGGTGTACGTAATAGTAGGTCCACGAGGTGTAATGAATAGCAGGTACAGCCACATTTCGACATGTTTAAGTGCCATGTAATAGGGGATGAAAATATTTCCATCAACCGGGCGCAAATACAGACTCCGAGGCTGCTACTGAGAAATTCTTGACGGTAAAACCCAATAACACTTTGCCCGAACTCGCATTAATTTTCGCATAACTCGATAAAATGTAGAGAATAGCTGGTCATATAGTAAGTTCATATTCATGACTACAACACTCCCCTATCGTACGAGTGTGTCCCTCGTCATCCAACCACTATGTATAACGTTTTAAACGAACGAAAATAAAGACGAAGAGGGCTATTTATGTCCCCCAATGAAGATCCAAACTGATCGCACGGTTGGTGCAGTGGCTGAGCGATTGGCTGCAGCGCTTCGTGTCACGGGCTCGATTCCCGTACGAAACAAATAGTTGTATGACCTACAGGTCTAGCTGTTTGTGCACGTGAGTTTAAATGTTTGTAAACCCATCCACGATACAAGAAAAATTCCTAGTGTGAGGCAAAGTTTTTAATAAAGAAGAGGACACTGACCTTGAGCATATTGTAGAGATGGTGGGGCTCGCTCAGTGGCTCGATGTGGAAGGAGCCGAGGCAGTACAGCCCGTCGGTCTGCGCCAGGCATGTGCTGTAGTCGTCCAAGTGGTACAGGCGCGGGAACCTCGCGTACTCCTCATCTGGAAGGTGGAACGAGCTGGTGAGCTGAAGTGGCAAGCAGCCGGCAAGGCCTAGTGAGGCCAAGGCGTCTCCTAGTCAGCCCGAGATGTTCTCACTGTCGGGACCTAGGCCCTTAAGTGAGAGTGGGCTGTATTCCACCACGCGGGGCCAGTGCGGGTTGGTGAATGTCACATGTTTTCAAATTTTTGGCTGACGTGGCGGCTGCTGAACTCTGGCACCGTCTAACTGGCACACAACAGTGTCACTTTACAAATACGACAAGACTTTATGTAATAACAAATAATAAATGAATGCCGATGAATGCACATTTCATTTGAAAGTGTCTCCAAGGCGACCCGTAACTCACATTCTGTACGAGTACTTATAATACAACGTCACCATTTCTTTGTTATTTAATGTAAATATTGCGGCGGCAATGTAATTAATAAACACATATATGTGCACACATAGCGGTGACTATGTAAGCAGCCATGCAGGCCAATTACAATAATACACATGCCTCAATACAATAATTTGTGTTATTTTGAACGATGAAATTGTTAAATGTTTTGCTCATTTCCAAGATGTACACTAGCACAGTTGTCTTGTTGATGCTGGTAATGTTTCGTTGATCGTAAACTTAGGACTTGGAAATTCAATGAATAGTTATGTATAACCATTTTCCACTCATAATTTACCTATACTTAATATGCCATCTATAATGTACTATTTACCTATTTACAAACACAAATAACCTTTATCTAAAGACAAAAAAAATCCAAGTATTTAATATGCAAGTAGGTAAATATGACTTGTTAATGCTTGTTATTCGTATTTTATATAAATAAATAAAATAAATAAATATCGCTGGACACACAGCGCCATCTAGTGCCACACTAAGCAACGAGGCTTGTGTCGTGGACACCAGATAGTTGATATACTACATAGATACTTTTTGTTTGTAAATACATACTTATTATACATATAAACATCCATGACTCGGAAACAGATGCCCATGCTCATCACACAAACATTTGCTGCGACCGGGATTCGAACCCGGGACCCTAAGAACGTAAGGCAGCCTCACTACCGCTGCGCCATTCGGGTCGTCTAAAACCCTACACACTGCGCAGTTACCTACATGCTTTATTATTCTTAAGTATTTAAAATCGTTACAGACAAGTATTATAAAAATATCATCAATTTAACGCCTACAAACAAGAAACCCTCTTCTCCCCATCGCCAAGCTACTGGCAAAAAATCGGAACATTCGGAATTTTCGGAATCTAATAGATGATACAAGTCTTAATTCATTGACAATTAGACAAGTTGACCATTACAAAATGCGCAATAATAAGCGAAATTAAGCTTCAGTCGCTAAAATATTGGGCTCGTGTTGATTTGATTATTCCCTTCCTTCTAATTCCTTCTCTATTCCTGTCACGCTGACGGTAGGTCGCGTCGGTAAGTCAGCGAGAAAAACAGTAACAAATAAGCGCCGCTGACGTCAGCGTTGCAGTATGGTGCTATATAGAACACAATGTATACTCGTACGCACGACCGACGTCAGCGCGACAGGAATTCAGGTAACTTTCCACAGGCTTCGAAAATAAACTCGAGTAACTTACATCAGATTAAAATCCAACATGAATAAATTGTAAGATATGCAGGGGCGAAATGCGAGTGAGGTCGCTTCCAAGCATCGCTATGACGCACTTACTGTTCCTTAAATAATAATAGCTTGGCCCTTGCGGACCGGATCCGATATAATTCCAATTTATATAATTCTAAGGCCGGCTTTTAACGACGTGGTTTAGTGAGATGACGCCTTCGATCAACAATCAGCAAGATGACGCACTCCGCTCTCTGGCTTAGCGAATGATAATAATATAACTTGCTGTAATTAAATGGCATACAATTAACGAACCACCAGATTTGGTAAATTTAATGTAACGGCAAAAAAAACACTTTTGATTTCCAAAATTAGTAAATGATCACCAAAATTAATCCCCATTTTATGGTGAAATTAGAACCAAAAATTTATTTTTTTAGTTAATGACCACCAGAAATTGAACTGTTATGCTCTTGCATCCGAGTGGAGGGAGACCCGGTCGTCGTTCCTACTTCTGAATGGTTTATAAAAAAATAACCACGAAGGGTATGGCGGGGTCTATTCGCTCGCTTCGCGTTTGCATGCGCATTGGCTCCTGGGGTCCTGGGTTGGATTCCCGGGTCGAGCAAAGTGATATTGGGTTTTTTTCAATTAGGAATTTTTTAGTAGCAGCCACGGAGCCTGGATTTGCGGCCGGCTGATGCGAATAAAAGGTACTTAAATAAATCCAAAGCGAAATATGGGTGTACCTACTAATAAGTACACCTCTGCCCAACTCCTCTGGGATTACAGGCGTGATATGTTATGTTATTTTACAACGAGCAGCTCAACAGATCGCCTGTATAAAGTTCGTAGTAGGTACGCCTAGCTGGAACATAACTAAAATATATCTACCAAATTCACACCGTACCACAAACGTAGAAGTCAACTTATATTTTTTTTTTTTCGCAAATCTCATGCATGACAAATTTAAGAGGCCCGGCGACCGATGCGTAGTTCATACAAACGTAATACCAAAATATTTTGTAAATCAAAAACATTCTTAATGCAGACTGATTTATACAAGAGTTATGAGAAAAATAAGTTTTCTATAGAAATTTTAAATTCCTCATATCTCGTGTGTATCGCGTGTTGATATATATATTAATTTCACCAAATGATGACAAAATATCTATCGTTCGATAGTTAACAAATTGCTCAAACCGGCGAACCGGGTCAATGCCGAGCGGCAAATCTAATTATTTATTTATACATAAGCGCCGCGGAGTACAGATACTTTGATTCCATATTAAACCTCATCGCTAATCATTAAGTTCACATTATCCAAAATAGGATCACTTGTATATTACTTACAGTTAGGGAAATGTAAATGTTTAATATATTTATATTATATGTATGTTGTATGGGGAGAATGAAAGGCATTTGCATGTCGCGGAGATGAGGATGATAAGGGGGATGTGTGGTGTTACTCGAATGGATAAAGTAAAGAATGAGTATATAAGAGGAAGTCTGAAAGTGGCGCCGGTGACTGAAAAGTTGTGTGGTAATCGGTTGTCGTGGTATGGGCATGTGATGCGGACGGATGAGGAAAATGTCGTGAAGAAAGTTTTGAGTATGAATGTGGATGGGTATATGAGTAGAGGAAGACCAAAGAAACGATGGATGGACTGTGTTAGGAATGATATGGCAAGAAAAGAAGTGTCTGACGAGATGACGAAAAATAGAGAAGTGTGGAGGAAGAAGACATGCTGCGCCGACCCCAAATGAATTGGGATAAGGGCAAGAGAATGATGATGATGTATGTTGTATGTTATAGACGAGGAGTTGCGGACACCAGCCCGTTAAACAATATTATGCAATATACATACCTACTATACCCCATAGATATTTTGGCCATCCTACGACTGATACTCATGGACAGCAGGTACAATGATTATTGTACAGTAGGTGATAATTTAATACCTACTGAAACTAATGTTCAAACAATTTTAATTGAAAGGCAATTTTCTATGCAATCTGTGTTCTTTGAGTACATTATGAGAAAAATGTTGTTTAAAACTACGCGACGTGTGCACTCACATGGCGGGTGTTGCGCTGGCGTAATCATTTATTATGTTGCTTAGTTCGCCAATTACACGATCTCGGACCAACTAAACTGATTTCATTCGAATGAATATGATATAAACATTATTGGCGTATCGGGTCAGTAATTGAAAAAAATGACGGGCAAACACGAATATTGGTTTATTCCCCAGGGTTCGTAGCACAAACATGTGAGCACAGTACCTAAAGTAATAGTAATATTGATATTCTTCACAAATTTAGAAACAAATTAATAATTACAAAGTTTTACACTATCTGAGCCTAGGCTTATTTTCCGAATGCTGTAAAGAACGCAGCCCTAATTACGAGACAATAATTCATGCTGCAAAATTAAAAATAATTAACACCAAGATAGTTATCCATAAATAAATCAGTCTATGGAGGAAAAAATATATTTATAGACACACGTGAATTACCTAAATATACCTAGGTATAATCAGCGGCACAAGAGTAGGTGTACCTAAGGTTTTTTTCAAATTCAAGGACATTGCTCGTTATTTGCAGAATCTTCTAGGTATATTGCGTAATATTCACTATACCCGTAGATCCGTAGATGGATGATTCCTTATATGGCGGTTTTATGCCACAACACATAATGATCATGGGTTATAAAGGGGACTTTTCACTACTGAACTCGACATTTAAGGACTAAAATAAGTAATTAATTGATACATAAGGTCGCAGTCTAATCCATCAAAATCCAAAGTGAGCCAGTGAAGTTCAGGACCTTGCTTCTCAAAAAGGTAAATACCATTTACGTAATACGAAATTGTATCGAAAATGGTCATTGTGACCGAGAACGTTAAGGCCGAGGACTGACAGAAACAAAGCGAGTATGAGTCGAACTTTATCTTAATGAATTCCGTATACTTTATTAGATAATCATCTAGATTGTGAAGCACAGGATCGGCTACAGTTATAAATTGTTATAATGCTTGGAGAGCTTGGCCTTTGTCCAGCTGTGGGCCTTCGGGCTTTGTCTGACCTGTATAATAAACATTGTGTTGAACAGGTACATAACTACCTTAGACCTCTAACGAAACAACGTTTTGTAATCTGATCAAAACAAGGAACAAAAAAGCGAAGTGAGCGAGAAAAAAAACGACCGACCGGGCGGCGACCCGAGGGCCCTGAATACGATTGCTACGGACATGGAGGCAATATCATAAAAAATACTAAAATAATAAATAAAGTAAAGGTTTTCGTACGGAATACTAAACCGCAACTATTTTAAGAACTGATATGCGTAAGTTAATAATAAGTTCCGTTGTATTATCTCCTCAACTTTAGCGTTTATGAGTCGTGTAATAGTGTGTGAATGTGAACACGTGCCAGCAGGTTGCCAGACAGCGGCAGAGCTTCCAGCAGAAGACTTCACTGAAGTTGAACAGAACTGGGCGTCAGCGGGCGGGTTTACATTGATGGACGGAACAAAATGTATTGACGTATGGCACCGATTATTTATTTTTTATTTTATTTGGGTAATTTTGAAATGCACAGCCTGGACTAAATGTCGGGCATAACGCCATTGCCAGTACCGTTAACAGTCTTATCAAAATTATTACTTTTTGATGTTTTGACAGTGATATTTTATAACTCTACTTAGCTAAAACACGTACAATAAGTATAGCATTAGTAAACACATGCAGCCTAGATTACCATGTTACTACAAATAGCGTGATTATTATATTTTTGTACTTTAGATCCAAAAGTTTCCCGTTCTAATAATAGTACTTTATTTATATGGCATGACTAAAAACAAGTATTACTTCAATTTCTTATTTTTAATCAGGGACGAACCTAGAATGTCGGTTTGTGCTAGAAAAGGTTTAAAATAGGTTTAAATAAAAGTAGCGCACTGTGTCTAAGTATAGATTAACCCATATCAAGGATATCGTTGTACACAAGATAATAAAAATAAAACAGAAGCCTGTTTATAGGTTACTAGATGAAGAGAATACAGGTATCTCTAGTGAAGTATAAACAGGCTTCCTCACACGCTGATGTGCGATCGACGCGCAGACTATCTCTATGAAGTAGTACGTGTTTCTCGAATGAATGAAAATGAAAATCAGCTGTTCCATACATTTAGTTCGCGACAGAAGCTTTTATAAATAAACAGACGGTGGTGGCTGGAGGTCTCACTATAGAATCATGTACTGAGTCTATGGTTTCAGCTTGCGCGTTGATGTCGTTTACACCGCGACCGTGTGTAAACATGCCAAGGAGATGAATACCAGATCTTCCTGACTGATGTTACGCCGCCGCTGCACCTTCACTAGCTCATAGATATTACCTGAAGTTATGTTAGGAAATACTGAAACCAATTGCTGAAACTCATACTTAAAGCATCATTAACAGGCACTTTTGAACTGTGAAATAGTGGGACAGCTAGTTGGGAAGTTGAAACTAGTCGCTCGTTCCAAAACTTAGATCAATATGGAGAAGAAACGGGCCAGAAACTCTATGGACACACTTTTAAATGCTGTTAGGTAACTCATAATTAATAGAGAAGTATGGAAGATTTTTAAATGGTATTAAACAAAGTCGCATACGCTGTCTGTACCTACGCTTAGATTTTTTAAATTACGCAACGGGTTTTTATGCAGTTTTGAGCAATAGATAAAGTGATTCAAGAAGAAGCTTTATACATATCTACATTACACCCGTGCTAAGCCGGGGCGGGTCGCTAGTAAGATATAATTCTCCGACCCCAAATTAATTGGGAAAAGCGCAGGAGAATGATGGTGTTTGATATTATAAAATCGTACATACCGGTAAGACCTGTAGCGAGCGCCGCGGGGGCCGTCAGCAGCAGCAACCACCACAGAGTCTCCATGTCACACACTGTGTCAAGTCTGTCCCCGGCTTGGGATCACTACACACTGCTCGAAGGTTCAACCTCTATTAAAGGTACCACCGCGAAACGTTCCAACTTTACAAACTCTCTTGACTCGGAACGTACAAATATTTTATTTTGATGTAAATTCAAAAAAGGCATTCAATGACAGCGTTTTAGGGGCGAAATAATGTGCGTGTTGGTAGTAAATTCTTGATTTATGATTATGAAATATAATAGTATCAATATTTCAGATGCTATAGATGTTTTTTATCGAAATACATTCACAAACATAACGCTTCCGTGTTTTCAGTCACTTGCACCTTCGATGTTTTTCGCGGCTATAACTCAAATATTTTTTGTGGATGTAATTCTTGAGGAACTGTGGAATAATCACAGACACGACAGTCGGCTGGCACTTCGCAACTTGTTGTAGTGGACGATGAGGCGTCGACATGCAACAGTCGAGCGGCTCAATGTCACTGTCATGGGTTCTTTCTTATTTTTGGGAGTTGCTGACGTAAACCATTCTACTACGGTAAGTCCTCAAGTACTGTTATCCTTTCTTATGTATCGCTCAATATTATGAATAAATCGATTTTAAGTTGTACCTATACGTATATCTTCTTTCACCTTCTGCAAGCACTTTAAGTCAACGTTTTTAAAACATTGAGTACCTCAAGAATGTCTTGTGAGGTATTCAATAATTAATGATAAAACGATGTCTTTTAAGACATCGCTTTATATGTATCTTTGGTTATGTAAAGCTAATTTTCTGCCATAGATCTTCTCAAGGCAACTGAAATGTTAACGTTCTGTGACTACTATACTACAATATCACCTATACGGTTGTTAACGTCGATCAAAGAGGCTCTTTCATTGCAAAGCTGAAAATACGAGCCAGTCAGGTGCGGTGCTGACCGCTCAGGGTGTGCTGCAAGTATATAGGGTATCAGCACTGGTGTAGCTCATTATTATCTCAGTAAACATATAGGTTTTCTCAACTAGGAACAATGGTCGGAATCGGCTCGGCTCACACACTCATACAAAACGTTTACACGAAGTCTAAGTATGCTTCAGGTAACAGGTTTACACTCATGAGTAAGTCGGGGTCGTCGCATCGAGGCAAGTTTTTTTTTTTTTTGGGGCAAGCCCGCCACACTGTACAATGAAGCTCGACGAAGTCCCAGAGAATGAATTTAACTGTCTTGGATCCCGCAACGAAATTAATCAGAAAAGTACAGTGGAGGAGTAGGAAAAAACCGTAATTTCTACTTTCCTCCATATCAGCAGGAGACAGAACGAAACAAGGCCAATAGGCACAAAGGGACGTTTACAACTGGGATACACACACCTGGGTAAACATCCCTTTAATATTAATATCCCGTATCCCGTTTAGTGTTAATATTAACATTAATGGGTCCTAAGTTGTGAGCTGTTATATTTGATTCCAATAATAGGTATGGCAAAAACGATTGAACGCACAGAAATTTGTTCTAGTTTCCACAAGGTCTGTATAGTAAATAACTCCGGATGTAATCTGTACACTATCCAACATAATATTGCGTTCATTCTGCCAAAGACTGCACTCCCATAAAATGTGATGTGCTGATGATTGTTCATATTCGCTGTCAGATGTGGAACATTGACAAAAAGGCGAGTCAACAAGCTTGAAGGAAAAAAAAATACTCTTAAAGTTACCATCATGACCGGTGAGAAATTGGGCAACACAGTGATCAACCTCCAACCATGTCCTGGCCAGCCGCTCACGAACGGATGGAAAGAACTGGTGGAGGGGTCGGCCCTTGATGGAATTATTATACATACACCCCAAGTAAGTAGCCCCATAAATGGTCTTTAAAGTTTTATATGACAGACCCCACGTAGATTTGGATATTCTCGTTAAGGCATAAAAGTTCTTTTGCTTTTTCACCGACAGTTTTTATAGGATCTATGAATGAAAAATTTCTCTCTAAGACCAAACCAAGGTAGCACACGGATTGCTTTCTTTTCACGGGAACGTTATTAAATTTAGTACTAGGCCACGATTTACGATTACCTTTTAAAATTAGTTGATAAGTTTTTTGCGGTGCAAAGGTCAGACGGTTTCGATCGCCCCACTGAGATATTAATCGTAGGCAAGTGTCAGCTAAATTCTCGAGACCAGCCCGAGTACTCGACTGAATGACCAGCAGGCCGTCGTCCGCGTAACCGGTTAATGAACAGCTGGGAGGAAGGGGAATCGAGAGAAAATCATCAAAACCTAAATTCCAAACATACGGAGCGATTACCGACCCCTGAGGACATCCCATGGTAAGGGGCTTTGACGTAGAATAATGTCCGAGTTTGAGCTTTGCGGAACCATTTCAAAAGTATGAATAAAGAAGATTATATATGTTTTTATAGCAGCCACTATTCTTCAGTTTAAGTAGTAGCATCGGCCACCATGCGTTATCAAAGGCCCCGGAAATATTTAAAAAGATTACAACGACGTACTTGTGTTCCGAGTTATTAACAATTTTTCTAACAGAAAGTGCCGCGTCTACGGTAGATTATCCCACGGTGAAACCGAGTTGGTTGTTATGAAACTGGCCCGTCTGGCAGCAAACGTGGAACGATAAGGCGCTCCAGGAGTTTTCCCAAAGATGGCAGTAGGATTATGGGCCTGTACGACTTAGGGTCGTCCGGTGGCTTATCACCACTTTTTGAAATTATTCGTATAAAGCCACGTCGCCATCGAGGCAAGTTGTTATCTTGTGTGTGGACTTAACCTAAGGCAACATAAGGAATAGATTAGACAGCCGTTATAACTGCGTTTGTCGGCCGTCCCCAACATAGTTGAGAAAAGGCTGAGGCGGATGATGAATCGTAATAACTGCGTTTGAATAAAAAATGGGACTAGTACTATAGTTTACTGGATATCTTTATATCGTGATAGTAGTATACCTATTCCTCTCGAGGTGATTATATGATTCTCAACTTAGCGTATCGCCACACATTATCGTAGCGTAAGGTCACACACGCACGTATATAATGTCCGCGCGGAAAAATTATAATCTTGCACTCATCAAAAACGTCATCATGATATTTGTGCAACATTCTATGTTGTTGTTTATGCACAGGTTACAGGTAAACAGATATGAGGAAATCGTTCGCATAAATACATTCACATTAGAAATGTTGCACTCATGTGTGAATGTTCACAATATGTCGTGAAGGATCACCGGACTATCCACCTTGACCTTATGGTCTGACTTCTGGTGGTTCAACCCGGACTACACAGTAGGGTTCTTGCATAAAGGATACAGGTTTCCAGTACGGACGAGTCGTAACGGATCTGTATCGATCGGTGCAGGTAAAGTTCAATACTTTTCGGATGCGCTGACACATAAATAAACAGGAATATGAAAACAGTAAAAAGTACAGGTTTTCCGATCCCCAAAAATCGGTACCGGAACACATTTGTTAAGCACCATAAAGTAGGAGGGATTGGGCCCACAATAAACATTACACTCAACAATACAACTCAAAATTAAATTTGGTTTTCATAGTATGTTCCATATTTCAAAAACTAAATATCAAATCTTATTCAAACCAATTTTCCTTGAAATATTTTTTTACAACAAGTAGGGAAACAATTTTAACGGCTTTAGAAATAAAATGTAAAAATCCATTTATTTCAGGTTCTCCCATATGACAATAGGCGAGACGACAAAAAAAAACTAATTAGTCCGTCAGTTAGATTATCAAAAAATATTTGACCCGTGTTTTTTCTTTTATTACTTAAACCAAAATTGACGAAGATATGACGCTTTTAAAATTCTCAATACGTCGCGCCTAGGTATCATTTTTCTCTGTTCTGACGTCACGAGCCCCACTCCCGAGTTTTGATGCGTTTTATCTTTGTCAATATTCATTGATTTACAAAAACAAAAAATACGTGTCCAATAATTTTCTATTCTCTAACTAACGGTCTAAATAGATTTGCAATTTTTTGATACTGTCGTCATGCTTATTACACGTTACGAAACACGAGATAAATACAATAATACATATCACAATTTAACAAAAGAATTAAAAAAATAATAATAATAAATACAATGTTAACAAATCATAAATAGAATGTCAAAGAAATCAAATCAAAGTAAATGTCACATAAAAAACAATGAGTCGGAAATTAAATTAATAATATGAAATACAAATATAATTATGCGTGTAGGGCAAATTTTGGATAAAAAAATATAATAACATAAATTACTAAAAGCTCAGCAATAATGTCAAATCTGTCGCTAACATGCCCTGGCTATATGCCTACTGCAGCACTTCCTAATATAAGGGCAATCCAGACGTCCAGCGATCATCACCAGGACAGCATTGAAGCTGGCCCGCACCCAGCCCACCAAGGACGCGCACCGCTTGCGCATTGTGGTGTGTAAACAGTCGGCGCGCGCTTCCGCAAACATGTCCGAGACACTGCAGAAGCGGGGCAGCCCCAATACCGCCCTGAACGCGTTGTTGTACTGTACGCGGAGGGCACTGTTACTGGCCTGTGTATAGTTAGCCCACAGGCTGCACGTGTACAAAGATGTGCGTATGCTTGAAAAAATGTGATCTTAAATTGATCAGAACAGCGTGCAAACCTGCGTGCCAACATATTCGCCCTTTTTGACAATGTCCTCGGCTCCCGTTCGATGTCAGCATGATCTCTGAGGTCAGCCGTGACTAAATGCCCCAAGTATTTAAATTGTTTCACCCAGTCTAGGGGAACACCATCGAGATAAACTGGTGGTATACTTTGTGGGCATTTCGCACTTCTCGTATCAAAGACCATGCATTTACTTTTGGTCACATTATATTTAAGGCCGTGTTCACTTGCGTATTCCTTACAGATTTGCATTAGCTTCCTCAAGCCACAGACCGAAGCGCTCAGCAGCACCATGTCGTCAACATAACTAAGGTTATTGACACAAACATCATCAACATGGCAGCCGACACGGGCAGTGCTGAGCGCGACGATCAGTGCGTCCATATAGAGGTTAAATAGGGTTGGAGAAGTCAATCCGCCTTGCCTCACGCCGCAATCTAACTTATATGGCTCTGTATGACATAGCCCCCGCCCATCTTACGCTGTTGACCTGGTAAGTATACCAATACTTGAAGATTCCCACAAGCTCATGTGGTAAGTTAATGTCCTCCAGTTTTTTCCATAGAACATCGTACGGGACCAGGTCGAAAGCCTTGGACAGGTCGAGGAAACACGCGTACACGGGCGTTTTACGGTCCACATAGTAT
The DNA here is from genome assembly GCA_941918905.2 of Xestia sexstrigata. Lineage (NCBI taxonomy): Eukaryota > Metazoa > Arthropoda > Insecta > Lepidoptera > Noctuidae > Xestia > Xestia sexstrigata. The sequence goes on along the minus strand of OW799221.2, from coordinate 567,993 downwards.
CTGACGGTATGCTTAAGACACAGTATCGCACTCTCTGTAGACAGCTGTGGTCTAAATCCAAACTGATTGTCATGCAGCGCCACGAACTTATTTAACTGTGTATTCAGCAGACCGTCCAACACCTTAGCTACAATTGTGGCTAGTGAAATAGGCCTATAGTTACTTTTATCCGCAAGGTCGCCTGTTTTATTTTTCACTATAGGCACTACCACAGTTCTCATTAAATCTGATGGCAGGTAAGAGTGGCTCACGCACAACGAGTAGAACATTGTCAGTAACCTAGAAATATGAGACCCAGCCCAGGTGCTCGATGCTGAGACCATCATGGCCTGGAGATTTGCCTTTAGTCATGTCTTTAATCATTTTTGACACCTCGTTTGCAGTGAAACGGACTCCCATTGTCTTATTTGGTATTTCAAGCCCGCCAGATTGTTCCCAAACCACTGTAACTCCTGAAAGCCAGAATCTTCTTCTTCTTATCCTTCTTTGTGTCTTATTTGGTATCTCAGCACCGAAAGCCCCACCTTGTGGCGACTGTACAGAAAAATGATTTCTGAAGGTATTTGCAATGTCCCTATGGTCACTTACCCCGTCGACGCTCACCGCAAGACCAGGTTTTACGTTTACTTTATTTGTACTCTTCCAGAATCCGCGAAAATCACCGTTCGAATGCAAACGAGCTAGTGCATCCATTTTCAATTGGCCTTGATGGTCTTGGCACCTTTTCAGTCTAGACTCCGCTCAGCTCGTTTCCGGCTCTCACACATTTCATTAAACATGAAACCGAACCTAGACCTACCACAGGATACCCATTCGATAAACTCGGTGAGCCTCTCTGACGTGTATATTCCAACCTACTAAGCGCGGCCCACTCCCACCAGCCCTCGTGCACCCTCGACCCGCCAGAGCGGCCACAATGTCAGTATACAGTCTATCAAGCGTTATTACAATAGAAGGGCAGGGTTATTACAATAGAAGTCAGCACAGTTTGTACACTCTGTAGGAAAATCATTTCTCCCCAATCGTTTATGACACTTGCTGGTATATTTAACTACTTGTTCCTGTTTTCTTACACAGTTACAGTTTGGCTTTTGAGGCAACTTTGGTGTTAAAAGATCTAAGTTACATTCAACGATAAGGGGAAAATGGTCAGACCACAGAGTGTCATGTCTCACATAAATATTTACAACCGCTTGTTTTGCCGCTTCACTCACTATGAAGTGATCTAACCAGATACAAGACCCGTGCACATCACTAATAAAAGTATAAGTACCAGAGTCTGAGCCAGAAAGTCAACATCGATACATGACCAACACTGTTCATTGCAAAAACTTACAAGCTCGTTAAAAAACAATTTATTAATATCGGCATTATAATCACCCAACATAAAAACAGATTCAATCCCGTATTCGTCTACAATAGCACTCACCGTACTTAAACAATCCGTAAAATCTGGCAGGTTTTCCAGAGAATTCGTTGGCATGTATATACTCATCACTATCACTGGACGATTATTCATTATTCTAATGGCACAAAAAAGAGGATTATCACACTCCACAACTGAAACATGCTGAAACACACTGTTTCTCCACAAAACCTTATGGTGGGGTCGCTCGACCCCACCATAAGGTCTACCGCGTAGTATGCCGGCGAACGTGTCCACTGCTGAAATTTCGGTGTAGCCAAAGCCACAGTCGATCGTGCTTAAATATGGTATTGCCTCCGGAAGTAGCCATGTTTCTTGCAGCGCCACTAAATCACAGGTGCGACATAAATCCCTAATACCGTCTACAGAACGTTATACGCTCTTGCAGTTGAAGCTGGCAAAACGAAAAGGGCGTTTATCCATTTGTTTTTGTCATCAGTTTTTGAGCCGAGAACTGCAATAACAAATGTCCACGTGTATTAAACGACGTTTTTCAATACACTTTTGAAGAAATAAAATAAAAGAACTAAAAAAATATTTGTCATGAATTATTAGGAAAGTTCTATGATTTTAATTTTCTTTTTTTCCGCGCTTTGCTTTCGCCAGGTTAAAAGAGAAGCAAAGGTATGAAGCCGCTAAACAGCCTAATCTAAAAAACTGCTTTTTATATTTTTGAATTTAGAACACAAATAAATGTTAATTTGTTTATAAAAGTAAATATTATTTTAAATAATCATGTTTATCTATGATATTCTATTTATAAACACAATTTGATTATTCAAAAAAAGTTACGCCGTAAATGCGCATTATTGCTTTGCCAAAATTAAAAAAAAAACATTCACGTCCGACTATAGGCATTGAACCAATTTGTACTAAGTATAGGTATAGTTATCTCTAGCAATTTACATTCCCGCACACGTGTTGGAAAATGAAAAAAAATCGCACGTGTGTGATATACATTGCATGTTGAACCTAATCGTAGTGCGATAAAAATCAGTTTTCGAGGAAGTGTATTGAAAACGCTTTTAATAATAGGTAACCTAAATGTCGGGGGCGGCAGTGATGCTAGCCACACATCAAACCAATTGTTCTCGCAGGCCGAAAAGCGAGCTGCGGAGTGTTAAAGATAATATGAATAAAGAATGCGGGAAAGTGGAGGAGAAAGGAATAGATGTGCTTTGTGTGAATGAGACTAAAAGAAAGGGAGTGGACAAATCCAAACATGGTTCTCTGACCGTTATCTGACCCATCGTTTGAGAAGCGCATAGGCAGACACCCTGTACAGCCAAACCTCGGTGTTCCCGGATTTTACATTCTCTTTCGACTTTACACTGTCGTACTCACCCTGGCTCGTAGTGTCTCTGCGAGAATATAAAAAAGTCGTGGCGACGCGTCGCCAACTGTCAAGTTGACAACCCGGCCTGAACATTACCGACCTCTTGAAACAGCATAGATCTAGATATTAGCCACGGTTTACAACCAGTCAGCTGGTCTCGGGACACAGCGCTGGGTTACAATCTCGTGATTTCGAGTTCAATCCCAGCATAAGGATTTTCTTTTTGCGAATCAAGTCATTTTTTAATTTATGTGTTTGTTTTCTATATCGACTTTTTTTTAAGCATATTGTATGCATGTAAGCATGTACAAAATAATTTTGATGTTTCACATCTGCCAGGCGTCCTGTGACGGCTCACTTTTTTGTTGGAGAGGGTGAGCCACCTTTAAAAGTTAAATATTAAAAGTTTTTAAAATATTCAACAAAAAAAAACCAATCGGGGGTGCTGCCTTTTTTTCTTGCACTTTACATCCAACTGTATTTCTTCAAAAATAACTACAGTTGCACCCGTAGATAGTAAACAGAACCCTTACAAATAAGTTGATTTTTTTCTCACCCCTCCAGTTCCAATAAAGTGGCGACGCCCTTGGCCTAGAGAGGGTTCATTATCACACTACCTATAGAGGGTTCATTATCACACTACCTAGAGAGGGTTCATTATCACACTACCTAGAGAGGGTTCATTATCACACTACCTAAAGAGGGTTCATTATCACACTACCTAGAGAGGGTTCATTATCACACTACCTAGAGAGGGTTCATTATCACACTACCTAGAGAGGGTTCATTATCACACTACCTAGAGAGGGTTCATTATCACACTACCTAGAGAGGGTTCATTATCACACTACCTAGAGAGGGTTCATTATCACACTACCTAGAGAGGGTTCATTATCACACTACCTAGAGAGGGTTCATTATCACACTACCTAGAGAGGGTTCATTATCACACTACCTAGAATCAACTACCCACTTAGCCGATCATTTAGTCTTACAGGATATTTATTTCCTTGTACCAATCGACCTTCGCGGTGTTCATAGAACTCAAATAAAATAAACTGGAACACTGCAGAAAACACGTTTATTGCAAGTTTGGTAAACAAGTAAAAATCGGTCATATCTTGCCATTGGCCGTGCGCAATGTCACATACGATACGGCTTGATACTATCCGTCCACTTCCTACTGGCTGACCGGAGCGAGCCCGCGTGCGCAGCCCATTGCGCGTTTACACTACACCTGATCTGATGGCTTTCACTCAGGTGGAGCAGTAAGGCATGCAAGGCTCTATGAAAACATCGCTTTTTCAGAAAAAATCATTTTTTTAACGTACTTATGTAGGTTTATGTGCAAGGCGACCGGCGACTCATAGAACTAAACAATTGGATAGCGCCTTTAGTGGTTAAGATCGAGGGCTTGGCTTCCATTTTTGTGCAAATCTATAATATGTTGTAGATAGATTGAAACATCGATCTTAAAACAAAATCATTTTAAATTTTACAATCAAAAACCTTAAAAAAGATGTCAGTATTATTTGCGTATTAAATTCAGAATCACAGAAAGTTCTAAATGTCTCTTTATGAGCAGCTGCAGTTTCATTCCCGATAACAATCGCATAGTTAACGTGTACCACTACAAATTATTAAGTATTATAATTACGGTAATGTCCATTTCGTCTGACAAGGATTTCCGGCAAGTATTGTATAAAGTAGTTGACTCCATTATTTCTTAATTTACTGCAAATAGGCCTTGTTGGTAATGTTCGTGACATTTGAGATACTGCTGGCCCTAATGCGGCCGGCGCGGGCGACAACTCCGGCTATGCGGAGTTTAAGTGGACACTTTACAGAATACTCGTATTATCGTCTAGTAGTATACGCACGGCGACCAAAAACCAGCTCATGCATAACTCTTAATGTATTGGACATCTATACAAAGCGAGGCCATGTTATACTGTAAATGTATAGCTAGATGTGTCGACGTGTTTACCATCTTTACGCTCTATTTGTTTTTAGGTGTCTTGAGAAGGCGACCAGTCTTTGGGGATAAGACAGGATGTGGAAGTAGGAGTGTGGGGTGGGAGTGCCTCTTAGGTCGTTTAAGAAGAAACGTTGGCTCTTTCCATGTGCGGCGTCGCCTCTGTGCGAGGCGTGCTAGGGCACAACCCTGGAGAGGCGGGGTGACTGTAGAGAGGTCTCCCCTGAGGCTTGCTGTGCAAGTGTGCATGGCTGTACGTTACATTCGTGTAGGAAGCTGAAGCTACTGAAGCTAGGTCAGCTTTAGTAGTTTCAGTAGATTCCTAGTTTATACTTATCTTTATTTGATCGTATGTCTTCAGTTCGGGTTCGATTCCCAGGTCGGGTAAAGTGTCGGGCTTGTCTATACGATTTTCGCAGTGGTAGCCCGGAGTTCGGAATTTTGCTTCGTTGATGGCAAAAGGCTCGCTTCCTATTACATGGGACTTAAACATAACTGGCGTGATGTGACTGTAATGTGTGTGCACACACTTCTGCCTAATCCTTCGTGGAAATACGCGTGATGTGAAGTGACCCAGCATCATAACATCGCTTCTGTCGCCCTCGCAAGGTTCAGTTTAAACACAGGATAGGTGTACATATAGCTCGCCATTATGTTTCGTTGACGTTCCTCCTGCGCGGTCAAGTCTCTTGTCTGCGCAGGCCTGTATATGTGCTTTATGCGCAGTACTTCCCTGATATAATCATTTAATGTCAATAATATAAGAATACAGTGCGTAATGTCAAATACGTCAGTGGTCCGTATTGTTATAGCTTCCTTGTATGGACATATTTAGTAGTTATCTTTACATCAATTGTGTTTAACATATAACATAGGGAGGCTAAACGCCACAAACGACCATAACAATAAAAATCTCAATAAAATTTAATGTTGTTGCTTTTCATAATTCACACAATTATAATATTGCTTTAGGGAGTGGCTTTTTCCTTAAGAACTCCTTTTTATGGTTCCGTTGACAAATGGCAAAAATGGAACGTAAAAATATTGTTTGGTGCTACAGAACCTTTTTGAGGAGCTCGTGGCTAAACAGTAACAGCCGCTCGGGTCGATCTTTAGGTTAAGCCGTGCTTGCCTAGGTTGGTCTTTGGATGGGTGACCACCCATTACATACGGAGTTTCTTCCGTGCCTCGGAAAGCACGTTAAGCCGTTGGTCCCGGCTGTCATTAGTAGATCTTAGACAGTCGTTACAGGTAGTCAGTGGCCCAAAAAGTCGGACAATCAGTCTAACCAAGGGGTATCTACCCATACCCATGGGTATATTACCCAGTATTAACTGGGTTGTGGAGGTCAGATAGGCAGTTGCTCCATGTAAAATACCGGTATTCAGCTGCATCCGGTTAGACTGGAAGCCAAGCCAACCCCGACATAGTTGGGAATAGGCTAGGCAGATAGGCTACAGAACCTTTTTGTGAGTGTCCGACTCACACTTGACTGGGTTCTTTCCTCACATCATAACAAATCTATATTTGCTTTCAAACTTGACATTCAAATATCTAAAAGATCAATAATGCGTCACAAATATTTAACAAATCTAGTTCAAGGGTGGTATTTACCCAGCTTGGTCCGAAGAAGGCGTATCGTAGTGATTCCCCATCTGTTATGGTGACGTATCCTTGGCGATATCGACGGTATTTGGTGTTCACAAGTTTTGGAAAGAAGGAAGTTTTGATTAGTGTTAAAAAACAAGGTGCCAAATGGGGATCAGCCAAAGTCGTTATGCCTAAGTTTAGAATTATGACGTTATCTATAGCTCATATTAACAAGATAATGACTTCTTTAAAAAAACACAAGAGAGAACAAAATAATATACCGTACATAACAGTTTCAGTAGAAAATAGTTTAATTGTTGATTGTTTCGAGTTATACAGGTTATTGTCAGAAACTGCTTTATTTGCCGTAAATAGCCGGACGGCTATTAATAATTGAGTGCTTATTAAAAATAGTCATTTAATGGATTTGGGACTTTTGCGCGAAAGACACAATTTTTCTCGGCGCCATCTTGGAATTTCATTTTGACCTCATTTTCGTTATCAATGACCCCGAAAACTATAAAAACGACACCCATCGTCCTTTCACGCAAAAATCCATTGGCACAAAAGTTCGTTCGCGCAAAAGTCCATTCGCGCAAGTGTCCAAGCGCGCAAATGTCCGTTCGCGCAAAAGTCCAATCGCGCAAAAGACCTTGCGCGCATATATCTTTTCGCGCAAGTGGGTTCGCGCAAGTGTCCTGATACCTCATTTAATAAGGTGTATTTGTTGCAAAATTAAACGTTGTTCTGATACACAAATTTTGTGTGGGAAAATCTAGACGAATCATTAAAAATTAATGACATATTATGAAATCATCTTATTTATTTCTTATTTATTTCTTACACATTTGCCTTCTGCACCTCAACACATTGCTCCTCATACATAATATTCCCGCCAACGCTACGAGCTTGCTACGCCGTAGCAGCTACGCGCTCGCTACGGTACAAGGGAATGGGAGAAATGTAGGCACGTGTTCGTAGTAGCGTCTATTGGGGGGTGTATTCATATAGGATACATTAAAACCTTTTTTTTCCGTAACCCTTACAAGATTTTTTTCCAAAATAATATATTTCAATCTACACAATGTAGAGCATGTCCTCTTGGCTTCAAAAAATATAATTGAAATATCATAAATAAATAAGCAAAGTGGCCTCTGTTTTTGTAACTTACTACCATTTTTCTCCTAAACTATCAATCACAGGGTCATTTAATTGCCACCAATATATTATATTTAGTAATGCCGAGGGGACCTTTGGCTTATTTTTGCCAATAACTTTCTTAATTATTTATTTTGAATTTTTTTACGTAATCGCTGCTCGCAAATCGCGTAGCCAACCCTCCGGCACCCAATAAATCAGTGCGGGACAAGACGCTGTGCTGATCGGACCTGTGACACTTTTCTCCGCAAACAAACTTAATGTCGGTAAAAAAAATCTTATTGGTTGGTTGGATTCTAATTAGTTTTTTTTTGGGTTTATATACATATAGTGTGTGTAAATATTAGGTTATTTTAGTATGTCTAATTAGGTATAACGTTGTATACAATAATTACTAGTTGTCGTTTATTCTTATAATAATATCAAAATAGGTGACAAAAAAATACGCAAGAAGCGTAATTTGAAATTAAATGTTAAAACTATGTTATTTTTGTTTTCAAACATCACAGCGACTGTACTATTTTTGCAATAAATACATTACTCCTTAACCACTACCTAAGTTTGTCGCTAAGTGACTGAACAAGTAATGTACAAAATCACAAAACGATATTTCGTTAAGCGGATGAATCACGTGGTACGGCCGCTGCTTCTTGCGACGAGTTAGTGATGTGCTTGTGCAGATCCACTAACGTAGGCTATCGACAATGTCGATTGACGAATTAAATATTGCTATTTTAGTTTTATTTTTCAATTTGTCAATCGTTTTAACCCGGTTGGAAGATCGATGTCAAATAATGTGTTTTATGTATTTTGATTATTTTACAGCATAGTAGAGAAATGCGTAATCAACTTTCGTAAACGAAGTTAAATGAATTTCAGGTTAAGTCGGTGTAGTGTTTTTGGCTTTGAATTATCGTATATTATGCCTTATCCTCGTGCTACTAACTACTGTTTCAATAGGCCATGACAGCCTAAACCAACGTAACGGGATATTTTATTGTTTTAATTTACTTAATAATATTTATTTTTTCTACATTTTATTTTTATTATAATATTATATTCTGGACATTATATTTTATTTAATTATTTTCAGGACCCCAAAAAAAATGTACGATAATAAATGGAAGATTCGATAACTTTCCGATTTAGTCAATCACTAGCGTACCTATGCTTTTGCACAGCACAACGATAACGACTGATGTTTTTGTGTGGGTAAATTGAACGGTGCATGGTAAATACACGCTGTGTTTGATGTCATAAGGTTTATAATTGATTGTGTAGTACGTTCAGTGTTAAGAAATGCAGGTGTGTGCGCGACTGCGTATCTATTGCTTATAATGAACTGCAGTATCAGTAGCCGTGTGGTAGGGGCAAAGGGTTCTGATTCTGATACATTTTCGTCTAGCGGGCATATCTCCTTCTTTATTATATCTATGATTATTATAGTTCGCGTTGCACGAAATTATTGTTAGGGGTGGGAGGCGCACGCGGGGGGCTTTGTCGTCGTAACGCCCATATGACCAAGGTCACTGGCGTATATCCAGCTCTTAATTTACTTCCAAAAGGAAGAGGTTATCATCGGGGCGGGCGGGCAGTCGATGCAGCGTAAAATCGATATAGTGTTCTGTCGATTCATTAACCCGTCGATGGAACGTTGTCGATACAGCGACCGTCGATGTAGTGACTGTCGATATTATGAACCGAACCCTTCATTTAGACAAGTTCTGATGAGCAGATTTTGGTTTAACTTTAACTCACACTCACTCACTCAAAAGTCTACTGCGTCTGCGTTGATGGTTGTATCACACGTTCCCACTTCTCTCCAGCTGAGCTGCATGCAGCTTATATATTTGAAACGTCACCGTTTTCTTTGAATATTGTTTTTATTAAACACAGACTTAAAATATTTACAAGTATCAAAAAATGTTACAGGGCGTCGAAAAATTCGACCACAACGCTGTCTACAGGAAAAATGCCCAGAAGGCTGGCAGCATTGCCACGTTAGGATGGCAATACTGATTCTTTGGCCAAAAAATAGGCACGCCCTCTGGTCACGTGAAGAGTCGACCAACCCTTTGACGATTTCCCGAAATACTAGGGGCACTCGGACCCCATGGCCCTAGTGTTTCAACCCCAAACGGCTCAAACACATAATTACCAATTAAATTATTGTATTTGCGCCGTTTGAGGTTTTCAGCACCTACCATCTGGTCTCTTGCCATCGACGGGTGCCAAGCCAGTGGGTTCTAATACAGCTGCCACCCCGGTGGTGGCAAGAGCACGACGGATGAGATCATTAATGCTAGCGTGCCGCGCTATCCGATCTGCACTCTTACTGCAAGAAAGGCCATGGTGTCCGAGGCAGTCAACTGCTTCACCACATTGACAGCGATGTGCAGCCCCACAAGGAGCGCCCAAACGCAAACATGTAGCTAGCCGAAAGGTTGTGTCACCTAACATAGTGCCTATATTACGTGACGGTAGTGCCTGAAGCCAGAGGCCCGACTCCCATTCACCCTCAGCCAGCAGGCGGGCACGCTCAGCAGTATTGGTAGACGTATTAATAAGTGTATTCCGTACCAACCTGCAGAGCGGCTCATCCCACTGTCTCTGGGAAAAGGGATCTCGCGCCGATCCGTGTCCGGGCAAGCCACTTTCCAGGCGTCCTCTGCGTCGGTCAAGCACGGCACTTCCGAGCTAACCAGGGAGAGAGTTAATATTTTCCTGGTTAGCTTTTCAGTGCTGTGGACAGAAGACAGGAACGCCGGTAAGCTAAACACTGGAAATTTTTCGGACGCCAAGCCCACCAAAACAATTGGTAGGGTGGCTTGCAGCCACGCTCGGTCGTCCAGGGCCACATTAAGAATGGATGGATGTGTTGCGAATAATTTGGTCAATTTTGTGTCTCCGCTATAACAACGGAGAAAATACATAAAATTTGAACCAAAACAGCAAAATCTGATTGGTGAATGCCGAATGTAAATTAATTTTGGAGAGTCTATCCGAAATATCATTGAAATATTTAATTTTGCTGTCGATGAAAGATGAAAAACTTTCTTCTAAAATAGGGGAACCTAGGAGGTGCAGGAAACTTTGTTCTAAAATTTTGATTTGTGGGGCTATTGCATTAAATTTATCTCGTCGTATTGTCGATTGTCTGTCGGTGACGTCAGAGAGGTAAATTTCGCACTTTGAGGGGTTAAGGTCCAGGCCAATAGATTTAAATTGATAATTGAGGAGTTGTAGGTCAGCCAAAACCGTGTCAACATCACCTCCTAGCGTTCCATCATCTAAATATACCACACATTAAATTTAGTTGTTGAATTATGGGATGAATAGCCAAACTGAAAACACACACAGGTGGGCCTACCATGACGTCTTATAGCAGGATCGTTTTAATCTTGTTCCAGTGTGGGAAAGAGATGGCGTTAGACGACCTCCATAGCTCCGTCTCTTACCCACACTGGAACAAGATTAAAACGATCCTGCTTTAAGACGTCATGGTAGGCCACCAGGCCCGAGAGGGTCACCTTGTTGGCAACCAACTTCACCGTTTTTTTTGTTAGTTCAATTTATTAAATTCTGCAAAACGACACATATTCGTGGACTTAAAGACCATTCCACTACGATCTTGCTTGCTTTGCTTGATCAGCTTGGCAACATGCGCACGCGCAAGGTGACTCGAATGTAACCCACCTTGTTGGTGGGCAAATGTTACCGTATCTCTTTATGTCACCAAAGTCGACCGTCCACTGCTATATACGATGCTGCTGTTGATTTGTTTAGTGTAGCATAGCGTGCCTCGACCACTGGGGGCCTAAGCCACGGACCCGGTCGTGCGACGCAGTGGACGATCCCGCTTACTGCTTCTAGCAGCGATAACAGGCTCGACTTACGAGTCGTCGGTCGTGGGCTCCCACCCCGCCACACACTTTACTTTGTGTCATCACTTCATCATCGTTTGAGAGCAGTGCTCTCAATACGGGAAAGGCAATCTGGCCTATCTTAGAACCAAAAAAATCATGCGCTGGGCTCGCGCTGCGGGGCGTTGGATGCTGTGGAGCAGAGCCTTTATTGTTATATATCACGCCATGTAGTATTAACGCTCGCGCCCGTGCTGCTGACATTGAATCAATAAAATTTACGATAATGGATTTTGATCAAGTTATTCATTGACGTCTCGGATGTCGCAGTGGCTGCGAATACTAGCAAATTCAGATAAATATTCCTGATCATCATCATATGATAGAATACTTTTTATAGAGTACACCATAATTACGACTTTCCATTGATTGACATGATTGCACTGCTTCATTGGTCTAGTGGTCGCAAGGGCTACTTATGAACATGACGAACATCTTGGGTTCGATTCCCAGGCTGCTCAGTGTCCTTTGGTTTTTCCGTCAGGATTTTCTCAGCAGTTGCCCGGTGTCTGAAATAATGGCCGCCTTAGGGCAAACGTACTTAAACATAACTGGCGATGTGTGAGTGTAGTGTAGGTAACCTCTGCTGTCTAACCCTTCGGGAAAATACAGGCTTGACGCTATGTTGTGTTTGTGATAGTCAATAAGCGGCTCCCATTAATTTCGTTGTGGGATCCAAGACAGTTAAATTCCTTCTCTGGAACTTCGTCGAGCTTCATTGTCTCGGAGCTTTTCTGCTGGTCGCAACTGTTGATTCTGGATTTGTAGTTACCTACAGTGGTTTGGGAATAGTGTGGCAGGCTTGTCCCAAAAGACGTACTTGCGTGTTTGACATCTGCTGACTGAGTGTTTCACTGTCACTATTGTACTTTTTCACGAATCACTGTAAGAAGCCTCAAGTTGTAGGTGAGGTCTCAGTGATCACGAAGAGCGTGGCTGATAGTGAGAACAGGTAATCACCGCCATCTTGTGTTGTTTTTCAATACTGTCAAAGTCATTGAAGCATCAAATACCTACACAATGTTGTTCTTTGTTTTCACTATCAGGTTGCCATAATATTAAAAGTATAAGGTGTTTATAAACAGTTAGAACACCTAAATAAATACCTATTGTAAAACGATACGTGCATTATTTATGCCTCCTACACATAAAATACCGTAAATAAAATTAACATAGCAAATAATAGTAATCCGTACAATTAACTATCATTACAAAAAAGGACACACCTGTGTAAACCTGAGTACTTAATAATTATCTTGACGCGAATGACTAACGAGTACATTATCATTTACTTATTTTTAATAACACATCATAATATTGTAGTAAGTAGTTATTTAAATATTGTGTATGAATTGTTAGTCTGCTGCTTTGACAACAACAACATAACATAACATAACTTCGCACCTGTTCAAAGTTTCTGATAGACACACAGTTCGTCAGTAATTGAAAGCCAATTATTCCAACGGAATAGCTAGAGATGAACGCGATCAATATTATACATCTAAGCCGCGTTCATGACCATTCAGTGTTAATTTACCTACATAACAATGTTGTCAGTGACAGCTCTTGCCGTTCAATGGGCTGGCCACGTTTTGCTATTCGCCCTTCCTTAGTGAACAGTTCCATGTTATAGGAGGCGCTGCTGAGCCACTCCATTTAACCGAAAAACACATCGAAATGTTTTGTCCAACCACTAAATCCATCATTTGATTAAATCTGACGGGTCACAAGGCTAAGGTCGACGTTGTATCGTCAAGTGCATCCTTTTGCGGTGGAACAGGAACCCAGACCAGATCTGTAAGATCGACTGCTTACATGTCGTAAAAGATCGGACACGGTTTCGTACACTTTACATTTGGTTTTTCTTTTTCCGAAAACATGAACGCGCCATCTGTCGGCGCGACGACATGTTTGATCTAAATAGCCTACTTAGTTTCGATTTAGCATTTTGTATAAATTCTGCTTAGAAATCTCTCTGGAAAAAATGGGCATCCCAAAAATGCGCTTCAAATGCAAACCGTCCCCTCTTGTTCAAGCTGTTACGTGGTTTCACTAAGTAAGGGAATCAACGTCAGTCTGTAGCTGTACCGGTACGATATGGGTACGATGTTGCCATTGGGAGCACATGAATGACTGCTACGGGGCTACTACGGTTAGGAGAGCTGGGAATGCTGCGCTCTAGTTACTATGTTTATCCATATTCTAAGAGCTCACAAGGCAAGCACACATGGCCTGCAGCCTGGAACAAGGCAAAATGATAATGTGATGTGAAGGCGCCTACGTGTATTTAAAAGCAACTATTTACGATCAGATTGGTTGCTCTCATATTTTTTTAACGTTGCCCCAGATTAAGAATGTCTCCTGTATCGCACCCAGCGTTTAGAAACATTTAAACTCACATACACAAACAGCCAAACCCGGACCAACTACCTGTAAGCCATACAATGACACAAATATTTAGCTCGTGCAGGAATCGACCCTGCGACACGCAGCGTAGCAGTGAATTACACGGCCACTGCGCCAACCGAGCCGTAGGCGATTTTTGCTAGGCGTTGAACACTCATATGGGAACCTTATCCCGATCTTAAATATATTTATAGCTACAATATATTCGTCAACGCAACAACAACATACAACTGGCCGAGATCCGAGACTAACACCATCTGATGCCGGGAACGCTCGACCGATGGAGACAAACCCCTATATTCCGCCGCTGAATCATATTTTATCTGCAAATTATGAAAGAAGAAGAAAAAGCAAATCAGAAAGGCTACAATTAAATAGTCCTGTTCAATGTTGGCATGCACTAAACTAACAAAGTAACAACAGTCATAGTCCTGTTCAATGTTGGCATGCACTAAACTAACAAAGTAACAACAGTCATAGTCCTGTTCAATGTTGGCATGCACTAAACTAACAAAGTAACAACAGTCATAGTCCTGTTCAATGTTGGCATGCACTAAACTAACAAAGTAACAACAGTCATAGTCCTGTTCAATGTTGGCATGGACTAAACTAACAAAGTTACATCAGTCTAAAGGTTATTTAAATGGGTTAGTCTGAATTACGGTTCATTAAAGTTTCACCAAAACTCCATTGACAAATTTTCATTTTACAACCAACGTTTTGTATACTATTTATTTCACAAACAACTTATTCCGCAAATGTTTTATTTTAAAAACACTCGTTTTACTAACTTTTATTAGGCAAACACTTCTTTTATCAAATGCATCATTTATACATTATTAACCGACTTCAAAAAAGGAGGAGGTTCTCAATTCAATTTGTTTTTTTTTATGTATGTACATAGACCGATTACACTGAGATTTATGACCGATTTACGTGATTCTTCTTTTTTGAAATAACTTTTGGTGAACTGACCGGTCACCCTAAATTACAGTTTTCGAAATCTAGACGTACCTACATAATACTGAGTATATAAACCATTACAAGTGTAGGTCGCGTTGTATAAGTTGTTGAATAAATACTAATATAGTGTGAACTTAGCTCATTATTGTTTTAGCCTAGTTAGTCAGTCTAGATTTCATTAAATGACCTAGTTTTACATAGAATGTCTTGTTTCTTCTCAGATTGACCGGCTACGATCCCGATCCGCCGTTTTCCCTGGTAGTTTATTTTGTATTCTTTGTCTGGAACTTTGACTAATTGTACATCAACGTTATCATCACCATCGAGAGGATGAGCAGCGGTTTTCAATTATTTCCTTCTTTAAACGATATTTTTCGGAATTTCTCTTTAGAAAAAATGTGCTGTTTTAAACGCCTAACCAAACAAAATGTATGGAAATTGTTAAAGCTGTTTTTAATCGGTTATTTTACTAAAATATTAAGTTTAGTCATAAATGATAAAAGATGTTTATTTTGCAAGTAAGTTTCTACAAACACTTTTACACGTAATTTTTTTAAAACTAGATGGGGCCGGTATTTCGTACCTGACTACTCTGAGAAGAAACAGCCGAAACAAACTCAGAGGTCATAGTCTTTTTTGAAGTCCAGACATAATCTTGCTCAATTCACATGAGGACTATGCAGATTAGTGTCTGAGATGGTCTTTTGAAGAAAGAACTATACAAATTTGAGTGGACCTGTCCAGTCAGTGCAAGCATTTGGCAGTTATCGTGTAGCTCGACTTA
Source organism: Xestia sexstrigata (assembly GCA_941918905.2). Lineage (NCBI taxonomy): Eukaryota > Metazoa > Arthropoda > Insecta > Lepidoptera > Noctuidae > Xestia > Xestia sexstrigata. The sequence goes on along the minus strand of OW799221.2, from coordinate 552,432 downwards.
TAACTCAAGGAGCTTAACGAAACGACGAACAATACCAAAGAAAGGACATTTGAGTAGGTCGCTTATAGTACTCAAACTGCCAGACAGTTGTGGAAAAAAAAAGAAAACAAACAAAAAAAATAAAAATGTGACCCACATGGTCCCAATAATTCACACATAACATTCACAATAATCAAATAAAATTAATAATAATTTAGAAAATCAATGTCAATAAAAAATCACAAAAATCACATGTCAATAATAATAAAAAAGTAAGAAACGTAAATATTCCTGTCAAATCAGTAGGTAAATGTAACATAAAATAAAATAAAAAGTAAAAAATAATAAAATACTGAACTAAGTATTCATGTCAAATCATTCAATGTCAGAGTGTTTATAAGAAAGGAATTAATAATAAACAAGCGAAGTCCGAAATTTCGACATTCACAGAGCAAATTTCATTGGAGCAGCTTAATCCCAAGCCTTTTTATCTTCGAGATAGTTATTAACATGATAGTAGGCTTTCAGGCACAGCTACCGTTTTATAAACAATTTGAATTTATTTAGGCTTAGTGCTTGAATTTGGCTCGGAAGTTTATTGTAAAAACGTATACATTGGCATCTGAACGTACCCCCTACTTTTTTGAGCCTCGTTACAGGAACAAGTAGTAAGTTACGTAATTCATTTAGTGCTTTTGCAAACTACTAAATAAGTTATAATTCATTAGTACCTATTTTTTTCCTCATTTTGATAAAACTGTTATTGTTAATCGTTTAAATGGGTACGCAACTTTTTTTGCACATAATCAATCATTGAAACGGTGATGTTTATCTATAAATAACGGCGAGATTAGTGTTATAATCCGCAACGTTATACAAGAGGGTGCCTATTGCCTAGTGCTCGTGGCTAGTCGGGGGCAGTGTGTCAGCCGCTGACGTAACGCGAGCTCGACGGACGGGCCGAGGTGCTACTGCCAGCGACAGCTACATAGCAGGCAGCAGGTAGCAGGTAGCAGGATGGACTGACCACCGTCTTCTTCTCCCAAACTAAAAAAATAGGAAGTGGTGGACCAAGCTATTTGATTTACATTTTACAATCTATTAGGCATGTTAAAATGTAAACCAAACGGCTTGGTCGACCATTATAACCGCTGCAACTTGCGTACCGTTGTCGACTAACATTAATGATCTTTTCATCATGCGAACTGAAGCGCAGACTGAGATGCTGGACTGTAATAGAGCGCTCGTTTTCCTTGGCAAAGAGCGCACATTTAAAGAATGTACAATAATAAATATAGAATGACTCAAAAACGACCTCAGGTACCGACCGGGCGACCGCGTGTGTCACTGTGTCCTCCATATGTTTGAATAACACGGCGCGTCTCGGTGACTTGAGGCGTGCTTTAAGTCATTTCTTTTATATGTTTTTTTATCAGCAAGACGCATTAGTCGCTGAGTGATCCGCGCCCGCCGCCCGCTGTTAGTGAGAGCTCGCCTGTAGGACCGCCCACCAGCGAGCGCGAGTGCGCGAATGTGTGCTAATATTATGCGCTACGTCAATATTACTACCGGTCATCGCTCTCACTACGAGTGGTACCACTCTGCGAGACACTTCAGGATTATCGCGTTCTTTAGTTCCGAGTAGGTTTCGATGCTTTAAGAGCAGGTGAAGGATGACATTGTTTGAGGTGATGCATTACAATGAGCCCAACAATTGACGATGCGTAAGGAACATTCCATGTGCCCTGGACAGTCTGTTCCTCTTACGACTTTAACTTTGCTCACCGGCTAATATTTATAAGCATGTTGTAACTGTTCCTAATCAAGCTGACATGATGGAAGTAGAAATCACTAGCTGCTGAATGTTGGCATGTTTGAACTGTGACAGCCGTAGCTTGGTTGATGGATGTACACTGTGTACATATAGAAACATTGCCGACCACAATAGCCATGTTTGCGTAGACAGCTTTATTACTTGTGTTAACTGTCAAATGGTACTAATTAAATGAAACTATTACCACAATTAAGTCCTCGTCCACCGAACAGCTGGTTAATTAAAAATTATGGTAATTACAGGTATGGCGCCACCTCAGCATGTATAGTTGATTAGTAATACATAGTCACTTGCAGGACCTTAAAGGTAAGTCTTGTGTTACGTGAAGAAAACTTTCTCTAAACCAATACTTACTCTCATTTAACAAGCTAGGGAGATCACCACGACTTTGGTTGGGTTCTTGGGGATGAAATCAGATCTTTTGACTGTGCGATTCCCAACAAATTATGCTTAGGGGGGCTTTCAATTCGCATTTGCTGGAGACTTTGAAATGTGTTACGTGTCATGTGCCAATAAATGCACGTTTCCAACTGACACTGAGCGCAAGCTGGAACAGGCCAGGTATTGTGTAACACAGTTTGTCCCCAGTCAAATTTTTCCAATTGACTATTGTTTTGTCTATGACAAGTCTCTTGGTAATAACTAACCGAGCAGTTGCATAGATCAAACAAGCAGACAGATGGACACAGTGCTTCCTAAACAGCTAGTGATAAGGAAATGCAGAGGCTGACGCAATCCCTGTTATATCACCCTGACTAGGTGGACCCTACAGTTTGCTGTCACACTGTTGCATGCTAAGCCATTTAGACTATAACTAGCTGATCTGACTTACATTTTCTGGTGTCCACAATTACAGCGCTACCTGCAGAGTTCAACTATAGCTGAGAACCATTTAGGTGACCGCATTAGATCTTAAAAAAAGGAACACCAATTTATCGGTGAAGCCTTTTAGAAGAATTACCAAATAAAATTACCTAAGATAACAATGTGTCTTTATAAATTGTGCGTATTTCTTTAGTCCATGTTTAATTTATATATTAAAACTAGTATTTGCGTGGGTACGCGAGCTGCGTGAAGCTGGGTGAAGCGGGTTTCGTGTTTTTGAGAAGTATTTCTTACCCTAATAAAATTTTGAGAATCCATAAAAATCCTTAAATGATTTGGAAAATCTGTTCAAACACAAAAAAAAAAAGAAAAACATTACCCTAAAGTTTGCTTGTCGTCGCCCCTGAGTTACACTTCACCCACACAACTTTCGCTCCACTCGGTCTCGCATGTTCGCTCCGCTCAGGACCTACCAACCACCAGACAGGTTTCGACGCCTACTATAATATTTGTTTAAACACCTAATGGCTATCTCTAACTGTTGCGAAGTTACACCCCTTCAATTTTAGGAGACGGTGGGGAGGGGAGGGGAGGGTACAAAAATTTTAACGCTCCACAATAATAAGTTATAGTCAAAATCAAAAAGCCGCTACGTGTCCTAGTTTCCGAGATTCGATGGGGGGAGGGGAGAGGGGGGAGTTTTGAAAAATAATTTTGACTACCGCATTGCCCCTGTATATGAATCTGAAAAAAAAATGTTCCAAGTCTCTCAACTTCCGAGATACGCCTAAAGGGGGGGGAAGGCGGACAACTTTGAAAACTTAAAAAAAAACAACAAAATACGGGTCTCTTTGTTTTCGAGATACGATAGGGAGGGGGAGGAAGGGGGGGAAAGGGGGAGGTTTGGCACTTTTCCCCTACTCGTGAGAGTTACTTGTTTACGAATTGGTCAAATATACCCCCCTCCCCATCCACCATCTAGGAGAACAATTATGTCAATGAGTCAGTGAGTGAGTGGTAAACGAACTTTATAAAGGGTGTAAAACACTTCTTAACGAAGCCGAAAGGCACTTGTTCTCCTCGTCATTGCGATCATTTTTTTGTTCTACACCATACCTGGGAACCTTCTAGTTACGGAGATGTGGGGGTCAAAGTTCCAACTTTTTACCAGTTTTTTTTTAAATAAAAGTTTTTTATATAAGATTTTTACATTAAACACCTCCACGACCCCCGTACTATTCAATCCATCCATCAGCACAATGTTTTGAGTGCGTTACATTGAGTTCTACCACAAAACATGATTTTTCAAACACGTCAACTTTACTCAACTCTCATCATCATTGTCATTCTCATCGAATATAATCTCCGATGAAAACGCGCTTGAGCGCTGTGGGTTTGTAAAAAAATCCTTTTTCACATGTCTTCTCAGATTATCTTAAACTACATAGAAAAACCAATGCATCTGAGCCAGAAAGCAAAAACAGTTTCGAGCTCGCTTCGCCCGCCCGTACTCCTATTTTGTTTTCTGAGTGTATTAACAAAACTAACTTTATTTATCCGAAAATTTACGAGCATGCTCAGACATCTTATGTCCTTTGCGTTCATAAACTTTTCTTTATAAATATCAAGCGTATTTTTTTAACAAAGGACAAAAGAACACCTAACGAATTCGAGGTGGATGTTAAACATTTTCAAGCCACGCTTAATTCTTACTTTTACGCTACACTCGCTTTTCGAATCCTACTTTTTTTCAATTGACTGGCTTTTCTGGTCATATCAGCCAAGTTACTCCTTGAATCTAACATATCCGAATCAGAGTGCACAAAATTTCAAACTATTTTCATGGAATTCAAGGTGCACCTCCGTGGCACATATTCTGCCGGCGCCCATGACTATCGCAATCAGATCAGATCTCTAAGAACAATAAATCAAAACATTGAATATTTACTAAATTCAATTTACAAACGTGAATGCTTAAGATAACTTAAATATTATTACTTCTGTAAATCTTATTGACTTTACATTTGTATTGTTTATAAATTACTTACATCAGATTAATGCATTATGCGGCATTCATCTAGGAAATTGTTAAAAAAATTGTTGGTCGACTTCGTTTTCATATAAAATTGATATCTAATGACTTTGATGTGTTAAGATCATTTCATGCAATGCGCATAATATTATCGTGCGCATAATATTTCGAGATATCCGAATTTCCAATGAAGCAACCCGTTTCTGCAAACACTAGAATAAACAGGAAATTTGATAGTTTGATAGTCGTATAAAAAGCGATGCAATTACATAATAATATGTTTAGTTATGAATAGTACCAAAGATAGAACAATGTGCACTGGAAGCACGTATCGACTGCCATTGTTATCAGTGCATTGATCTGTCACACACAACATACTCGTCGGTCGTGCACCTACGACTGTTATGTAAAACTCTCGGCACAGCTAATGATAACACATTCATATAAAAAGAACATAGAATAAGAATGTTTAAAAGGAAATCCACACTCATAAGGCTGATGCTCCAGGGTAGCCCGCCAAAATTCAAATTTTCTTACGTGTTTTGCAATTTGCAGGCCAGTGCTAAGTTGTATGTTGATTAAAATATTGTTCGCAACTGTAAGACGTATGCAGTTACAGAATTATAATCTTCAAAGTCATCAATACAACCCTCCAAGTTCATAAAGTTTGAGGAATGACTTTGACCTTGAAAAACAGGCCTGCAAATTGCAAAAAAACGTAAGAATATTGAATTTCGGGGGCTAGGTACCCTTTTTTTTTTTTTTTTTTTTTTTTTTTTTTTCGGATGGGAAATCATCAAATGACTTCTCCCGCTCTGGGCGGAGCAGGAGGGAGTGTCAGACTTTTACTGACTAAAACCCATCCATGTTCCTTCATCGCCCTGTCGCTCCAGTCCCGCAACCCCGGCAGGCATCGGTCCTTTCAGACCCCTTCCTATTGCTGACTCTCTTTGAGGCGCGCGTGGAACACGAACGCGCCGTCGACACGGCCTGTCGTCATGAGACGGATGGACGGCGAGCTAGCCCATAGCCCACCATCCACAGGCCCGCGCCTACGGTGGCCGGGGGCCACGTGGTGGCCCCCGACGCCCGGGGCGTCTCCCGCGGCGGCCGGGACGCTGTGAGGTTCTCTCCCTCTCACGTTCCGCCACCTCCTTCTCTAGCATTACTGCTTCGCAGAAGGAGGTGACGGCGTCCCATTCCGTCTCGCTCCGGATCATGGCTTGCACCAGGGCCGGACGCGAGAGGTCGCCGCCGCCAATCGCCGCTTCGAGGACACGGCGGTGCTCCGCCCACGCGGGGCACACCTCCACCGTGTGCTCCACCGTGTCCTCCGGTCGATCCTCGCAATGGAAACACCCGGGCGTTTCCTCCCGCCCGATTCGGTGCAGGAACCTCCCGAAAACACCGTGTCCGGTGAGGACCTGCGTCAGGCGGAAGGTGAGGACGCCGTGGCGTCTCTCCAGCCACTCCTCAAAGAGGGGACTTATCGCCACTATCGTGGCGTGCCCTGCACGGGGTTGCGACAGTCGCTCTCTCCATGTTGCCATGAGATCCCGCCGGAAGTCTGTCCGCTGAGCGACAATTTGTCGCGGCAGCGGAGTTTTCCCCCGGCGAAGCGCCTCCGCGCGCCATTCATGCAGGCGCGCGAGGACTATGGCCTCCAGATCCCATGGCGGCAATCCGGCAAGGAGGCACGCCGCCTCGCGGGCAATCGTGCGGTACCCACGGGCCAGCCTTACGGCTACCACCTTTTGGGGCGCGTTCAGGTAGTGGGCTGCACGCAGCCTCAAGGAACGCGCCCACACCGGAGCCCCGTAAAGGGCCATGGACCGCACGACTCCCGCATAGAGCCTCCGGCAGGAGGGGTCGGCCCCCCCAGGTTGGGCAGGAGCCGCCTGAAGGCAGCCCCAGTCCGTTCCAGTTTGGGGGCCAAACGTCGGAAGTGCTCCACGAAGTTCCACCGGCTGTCGAGGACGAGTCCTAGGTACTTCAAAGTCGACTCGACACCGATGGATACCCCTCCTACCGTGAGTATGGATCCCGGAGGTGGCGCATTCCGAGGCCCATGAAAGCACATGGCCTCGGACTTGTGCAATGCCACCTCGAGACCTAGTTGCCGGATCCTCTCAACGACTATCGCAACCCCGCGTGTCATAGCTTCGGCCGCCGCCTCGTGCGACCCCCCCTGTGCCAGCACCAGCGTGTCGTCAGCGTAGCAAACTACACTGACACCACTAGGGAGGTCGGCGCGCAGCACCCAGTCGTAACCGATGTTCCACAGGGAAGGCCCTAGAACCGATCCCCGTGGAACACCGCACGACATCTCTCGCCGGTTCCATTCTCCGCTGCGACCGGGGTAGATAACGGCTCTATCTGTTAGGTAGTCCCCGACCACACGACGAAGGTAGGTCGGCACCCGGTGATACCGTAGTGCCTCCCTAATGCAGCTCCAGGGCATGGAGTTGAAGGCGTTGGCGATGTCAAGAGACACCGCCAAGACAACCCCACCCCGGGACACCGCATCCCCCGTCGTGAGGGCTCTCACGCGCATGATGGCGTCCACCGTAGAGCGCCCCTTGCGGAAACCAAACTGGTGTTCCGCAAGATCCGGCCCCGTCCCCGCAAGGTGCTCGGCGAGGCGGTTTGCAATTACTCTTTCAAAGAGCTTGCCCACCTCGTCGAGCAACACTATGGGCCGGTATGCGGACGGAGAGTCCGCAGGGCGTCCCGGCTTCCGAATGAGGACCAGCTTCCCCGTCTTCCAACGAAGCGGGAACTGGCCCCTCTCCAAGCATGCGCTTAGGAGCCCCTCCAGTCGGGGCCCGAGAGCCTCCGAGGCCAGGACCCAGGCTTTGCCAGGCAAGCCGTCGGGTCCCGGGGCGGTATTTTTGGCATTGAGCCTGCGTACCGCCACTCTCAGGTCTACCCCAGTCACTGTCGGAGTGTCGTCGTCGTCGTCCTGATGGTCCGCTTCCAGCACCGCAGGTGGCGGAGCCATAGGCGGGGGGGATGTTCCCCCCGCGTAGGGAATAGAGTGCTCACTACGTCCTCCACGAGCTCAGGCCGGAGACTCTGCGTCAGTGGGGGGCCCAGGTGCGGAGTTTATCCCGCACCATCTTGTAAGGGCGCCCCCACGGATCTCTGTCGAGAGTCTCCAGCATCTCCTCGCGGGCCAGATCCCTGGCCCGCAGGACAGCCTCGCGGAGGGCGGTCTTCGCCGCTCTGTACTCCTCATATAGCTCCGCCTCAATGGCTGCCGCATCCGGTGGGCGAATGCGGAGCCTGCGATGCCTGGCGTACAGGTGTCGCGCAGCCACGCACGCCTCGCGCAGAGACGTCAGCTCTCGCGACCACCAGTACACCTGACGCCGGGCGCTTCCTGGCCGGACTCGGGGCATTGCCACGTCACATATGTCGGACATTGCCTCCTGGAACCAACCTGCCTCATTGTTAATGTCGGCAGGCCTGTCTGGTGATGTCACCCAGGCCTGCACGATTGAGGCTTCCAGGAGGAGCTCCCGGTCCAGCTGCTTCAGCGCCCAACGCGGACCACTCGGGGCCTGTTGGACCGGCGCGCTTGAGGTCTGGGTGGAGACGTCGAACCGGATATACCGGTGGTCGGAATAGGTCTCCACCCCCTCCATGACACGCCAGTCAACGACACGCAGCGACAGAGCGGGGCTAGCGAACGAAATGTCCACCACCGACTCACCCCGCATCCGCACGCACGTGGAGACAGAACCCCGATTTAGGACGACCAGGCCCTTCTCCAGAGCCCAGTCCTCCACCATCCTTCCCCGCACATCTGTGCAACGAGAACCCCAAGCCAAGTTCTTGGCATTGAAGTCCCCGAGGACAAGCACGGGGAGGGAATGGTTCCCGACGACGACACTCAACTCTGCAAGAGAGTTGTGGAACTCGGCGAGAGTTCGGTTCGGCGAGAAGTAGACTCCCACCACTACAATCTCCCCGAACCGTGCTGCTACGCACCGGCGGCGGCCGACGACACTATGGTCACTGAGCCGCTAAGGTCCGCCACCCAGTCTTCCCTAGGCAGGACAAAATACGGCTCAGCGACCACAGCGATGTTAATCAACCACTGCGCCATGCTCTGGAGCAACAGGTCCTGAGCGCAGGCGCAGTGGTTGATGTTCGCTTGGAGGAAGCGTAATGGAGCCGTTATTGGCATTCCATTACCGCTTCCTCCACTCGGGTCCCCTGTGAGGGCCCCTCTGCAGGCGCAACTGTCGCGACGGTGGTGGCGGCGACAGCGGCAGCGGCGGCGGTTGCGGCTGCGGCGGTGGCGACGGTGACGGTGGTGGTGGCGGTGGAGGGCCCTCCCCTGCCTCTGGCCTTGGCCTTGGCGGGTGCAGCGCAGGCCTTGCTGCCAGCCCGGTGATCAGCCGGCTTGCCAGACGCCGCGCATGCGGCGCAGTGCGGCGTGGCGCAGCACGTCGTGGATGTGTGACCGGGCTGACTGCAACGGAAGCAGAGGCCACTGCGGTCGACCTCCGAGGCGCATTGCACCGACACATGGTGTCCCACATGGCAGCGGTAGCACCTCAGAAGTCTGGGCTCCAGGAGCTTCACCTGCGCTGACACCCAGCCCACCAGTAGCCTACGGCCCTCCACGATTGCCTTTGCCGCCGTTACAGGGCAGCTTACTGTAACGGTTCGCATGCCCGTGGAGTCCGGACGAAGAGCGCCTGCCTTGACCTGATCGGCAGGGCACCCTCCGGACCTGGCAACGGCGGCCACCACCTCCTCTTCGGTCACTGAGTCGTCCAGACCCAGGACGCGCAGGTCTGCGCACCTGACGGGCCTGGACACTCGGGCCTCGTCCGCGTTTAGGGACGCTCTGAGCTTTTCAGCCAGAGCGTCAGCGGACGAGCCACTGGTTTCACCGGGGATCTCCAGCACCCGAGCTCCCGTCTTGGTTACTTTAAGCCGGAGGCCCCCGGTGATCCCGAGCTCCCCGAGATCCACCGTCTCCTTTGCCTTCGCTAGCAGGTCGCGGTAGGACACGCCCCTCTTTTCCGCGTCCGGCTGTAGTGTAATCACTACAGCTGCGGTCTTCGGGGCGCGGAGCCTAGCCGCGATCTTTCGCGCCCTGTGCTGGCGCTGCCGCTCCTCATTTCGGGCCCTTTTTGGCCGCCTTTCGCCCCTTCTGCTTCTCCCCGACCACCTGCCATCCAGCTTCAGCCGCGGGAGGGGTAGGGGGCTGGAGGGGTGGTGGCGGCGGCGGCAGCTGACATGCTGCAGGTGCTGGCCCACTCGCCACTAGCACTAGCGCTGGCGCCGGCACAGTCACCGCCTGGGCAGCTGCCTTGCCTTTCCCCCTCTTGCGGGCCTTCTTGGCCGGCGCCGTTTTTGCTGGAGTCGGCTTTTCGGGGGAGGCCACCACAGCCCTGTTGGATGGCTGGTTGGACGGCCCCGGTCCGGGTGCGGCTGCAGCAGCCGCATACGAGGCCGCCTTCGGGCCTGTGGTGGCCTTATTTGCCGCCAGGGGGGGGCGCAGGACAATTCCCTCCAGGACGGAGAACCGTGCCTGGAAGGAAGCCAGCTCCTGCCGGACCAGGTTCAGGACCTGGTTCTCCACCGGCACAGGCTGGCTCTGTCGCTGCTGCCGGCCCCCATTTTCAGGCACCACGCGAGAGCCAGGCTCACGCAGACTGGCCAGGTCTGCTTGGAGCTTGGCATTCTCCTTTTGGAGGACCTCCGTGGTGGCCGTCAGGCGGGCCACCTCCGCCCGGAGTTTGACCACCTCCTCTCCATCAATTGGAGGAGCAGCAGGAGGCCCCGCAAAACTTGCCTCCGCTGCCGCCATGATGGAGGCGGAAGCCGCGGGTATGGCCTTGAGTTTTGTCGATGTCTTCACCTTCAAGGCCACGCCCCTTATAGCGGCTTCCACCTCCTTTGCGAACCTGGCCTTACGCTCCGCCTCGGAGCCGCCAGGTCCACCCGCCTCGTCGCCCGACCCGGGAGCAATATTGCCCGGGTGGCGCCCCTCCTCGGCCAGCTTTGCTGCCCTCTCGGGCCTCACGGAGGCAGAGAGCCCCCTCCCCTTGCCCCGGATCCCACCGCGCTTGTTGGTGGGGATCTTTCGGGCCGAGGCCTCCTCATCTCCGGATGACGACCCCCGGTCGCCATCCCGCCTAGGCCGCTTGCGGAAGAACTTACTGTTCTCCGCGGGCGTCCCGGCCCTCAAGCGGCGGGAGCTCTCTGAGCCTCCCGCGCTCACATCGCTGGATGCGACGTCGGACTCCGACCCCGCATCCCTCCTCTCCTTTTCTGTGCCGTTACCGGCGTTGGTATTTTGTTTTTTTTTTACATTTTCCATACTTAAACCCACGAGTATGGGGGAAATATTCTCAATCTAGGCAGAGACCCCTGTACCTAGAAGGGCAGATTTGAGTATTTATTACTCGCCAGGGGGTCTGCAGGTACCCTGGCGAGGAGCGCACTAACGACTGATTTGTTCTATGGAACACCCGTCAGCCATACATCCCCTCGCGGTGCGTCGCCGCTCGGGATTCGGGGTAACTTTTTATAGAGGTTTTCTACCTCGCGATCCGGGCAATTAAGCCAAGACCCTCGGTCCCTATCGAAGCCGCGAGACGTGATCCACAGCACTTCGATAATGGAATTACGAGACTGACGGTGACAGAGAAGAACGCATCCTTCTCTGTCTGCTCGGAGGCAGGGTAAGTGCACACCGAGCCCGCCCTCACTCCTCTGCTATGCCCTCTGCTTTACAGAGGGTCACGCAGAGGAACGCACCGGTGGTCCTGGTAGGACCCCACCCATGTCAGAATAATTGGCCACGGCAGTAACACTCCCCGAGGGATGAAAGGAAATTCTCATTTCCTCTCATTCCCCGGAGAAGGATACTGCCGCGCCCAGGGTGCACCGGCCCAGCAGCTGCTCTTCCCTCCAGACGTATCGAGAGGGACCAGCAACCGCCAGACACACGTGGAGGTTTTCTGACATCGCACCCCGGGCTAGGTACCCTGACGCTTTCACGTTAACGTATCCCATGACATTGTCGCCATCGCGGGAATATCCTGGATGAGGCTGGCAAAGACCGTGGAGCTGGGTACAAGCAATGGGCGAAGTCGGGCTGTGGATGATGATATTGAACGCATCCCGACCGCTTGACCACGACTCCACGAGCCTAGCTCGTACATGATTTTGTGACGGCGTGTCACCTATGAATTAGTCGTATCACTGTTAAATTATTGTAAAATGTTATGAAAGAAAATCATGTGACAGGAAGATTGAAATATTTCACACCTTTGTTACACAACTATGATTTTTAAATAAATATTGCGAGCAAAATTTAACTCGAAATAAAAACGTGGTGGCGCATGGATCAATCGATTGGTTGAAAAGGGTTATTTTAACCATCTTCTTCTTAGCGTGTCGATTGCCATCTAAATTGTGTTGGCCCAGAACTGAGCTACTATTTTAACCATTACATAACCCAACTAAGTGGCGAAGTATTTATGTTTGCACAGACACTTTCTACCGTGGAGACAGCGTGTAGACAGTACGAGCTTTGATCAGCAAGTTCGGTCACTGTGTATTCAAGCCTAATAGCGGTACTCTGCAAACCGCTGCTAGATAAAGACCTACTTATCCATCGTGTGAAGAGGAAACACTAGCAGTGATCACCAGATGTGCTCGTTGCGTGCCGGCGCTTCGAGCACATTATAAGTCACAGTTGCGGCAGCTTACCTATTTGTTGCACTCTCCTCCCTTCTGGTGGTGATCTAAGTTCAGTCAGCCCAGAACTTAGCAACTAGTTTTACAGTATCCGGTAGCTTTCCAGATGTCCGGAGCCTAGAGGATTTTCAACAAGAATGTTGATGAGCTGAGTGGATGCCGTGGATGGGAACAAAGTGATCATATAAGTTTCGGTTCCGTTTTTGCCGACTGAGGTAGATACGGAACCCTAAACGACGAACGAAATTTAACAACAGCATGTTCAGTGACTGAAACAAAACTACTTAAACTGGCAAATCTGACGAAAATATTGTGGGCTAACTCAATCTGGCGAAAAACTCCGGGGACTTCTCTTTGCTACATCCATTGGTTCTTGTTACAAGATGAAGAAGTTGAGTAATGGCCCTAGAGGTTTCGGAAAAGCGCATATTAAAATGTAACAGCCGTGTGTCGAGCTATAAGGATGATATTCATGGGGTTGGCATATCCGTATGGATAAAAACCCCTTTATGTTTACAAAGAATAAAAAAAAGGATGATATTCGTCTGCAGCTCGTCAGATGTTATCTTACGCTACCGGCAGAATTGCGCGCGCGGCGGTGGCGAGTGCTGCACTCAACTATCAATCATCGAAATGCTATATACTTTGAGTCCGACGCCGCGCCGCGCCGACGTAGCTGCGTAGGGCTGACAACTGATTGAAAATCAAAACCGTCTCCAGCAACAAGACCAACGGAGCATCACAAACAACCCTTTGACACTTCAACAACCACTTCAGCAATCTTGTAGACATGGTGTTGGTGATGGTGAAGACAAACAGAAGGAAATGCTTCAGTAATTAATGATTTTGGTTCCACTGGCATGTAGATGTAGGTATACAATGTTGACTAAGTTCTACAACGATGCTTGGCCGATTTTCGTGTCCTGGGTTTCTTGAACCCTCACTTTCATCTTAGTGGGGAAGCTGTCCCTTCTTCCTATCACGTCATGTGTGTGCGTCCACAAAACCTGGACGCTTGTCTAATGTTCACTAAAGATAAGTTACGAAAGAATTGAGTTAATTATTGCATAACATTCATTATAATAAGCACTCAGATCTTCTATTTTTTTTGGTAACAGTTTTTATTGACATAGTCAACTCTATTTCGGGCCTTATCAAAGTACTATCGATGCACCAAACCGTTATCAATGTGTGACCTACTGCGACCTTCCAAACGAGACCGGTTGTCTAGTGATGTTACGTGTTAGTATGGCAGTAGCGGTTTTTGCCCTTTCCCTGATATCTCATCGCCCGAACCCAAACAATAAAACATGGTTTTCTTTGGTAAAAGATGTTTGAGGTCACGATTGGTCGATTCAGGACGTTAAATGGCCTTATTTCCGATTATGAATTATGAACCTTTACTATTTTTATGATTCTTAATGTTTAACAAATAAATGATTCTGATATAATTGGGTCAGTGACCGATATTGCCATGAGTAAACGCAGTTGAGTTTGAGTCTAGTAAGTTCAGACATTTTGTCAGTATCTATACAATACCTGCAGACATAGGTACACAACTGGCGTTGGACAAAAAAGACGCAAAAGTCATGGCTGGATCCATTTTTCAAAAAACTGTTTTGAATTAGAACTTATTCTGTTCGTGTAGAATTAGGTGGTGGTGGTGGTGGTGGTGGTGGTTTCGTGGTTTCTGATATCTTACCTCAATACAATTTTCTTAGGGATACCTCATGTTTAGATTGCATGTATATAATCATTTACTGTTTTTTTGCGAGTCATCACAAATGTCATCATCCAAACGAATGAATGAAACCAACTTATTGATACACAAACACCACTCGATAACTGTCCGGTAGCATCCCTGCTCAGAAATGAAAGGCCGGTGTTATGCAAGCGTGCGCTGCGCGGGCGCCGGTGGCGGCTGGTCGCGCATGCGTCAGTGCTCACCATGGCTCCGCCGCGAGCGACCTTTCTGGCGGTCCTCAGCGCGATCAGCGCCGCTTGCGCCTCGTCTGACATTATCTTCGACTTAAGCGGTACGGTACCAGTGCTCTGTGTTGTGGTTAAGACGATATTTCCTAGCTGTGTTCCCTAAAAGCTGTGTTTGTGGGTCCAAAGTAACAGGGACTTTGGGCCCGCGGTATAGGCATTTGGAAGTAGTTTTAAAGATGGTGTTTTAGATATAATTTTTACTCACTAGGCCACTAGTAAAAGGTTTTGATTGATTGCTGGAGTTGTAATGCTCCGAAGGGAGATAATTATTAGACGGATAGCGAATTAGCGACCTTTCTTAAAGAATTTGAAATCGCTCAACTAGATCCTCTTTAACAAGGTCTTGTTTAGTTACTAGAGTTACCCACTAAAACATGTGTACTACTAACTATATAACACACCTGCTCCACCACCACAACAAGTACAAGCGTGAGGTTTAGTTTCATTTGAAGTTGTGACTTTGCAAGACTTACAAGTAAAAGGGACGGTCGTTTGCATTTGAAATTAGTTGTAACATTGCGCTGAATACTGGCCATCGGTTGCGGTCAGTTAATCAATTTTGAAATTATGGCTTGTTGCATGAATTGTACTCAAAATGTGGTCAACAAAGGCAAAAAAAGTGGCGTTCTAGTCACTGCTTACCGCCATTGCATGGCTTTGCTGTGGGCCCCACAGGCCAAATGTAACTCAGTGCTCGTTCGTGGGCCGTTAGTTTAATCCTTTTTGAAATAGTTATAGGGTCACATCTCATCTGTCTTTTCTCAAATATGTTGGGGACTTGGGGTCGGCTTCCAGTCTAACCGGATGCAGCTAATTACTAGTAGGTCATACATGGAGCGACTGCCTGTCTGACCTCCACATGCCAATTAGTACTGGGTAATATAATACCCCTTGGTGAGTCTGGTTGTCAGACTTTCGGGCCACTGACTACCTGTAACGACTGTCAAAGATCTTCAAATGATAGCCGGGACTATCGGTTTAACGTGCTTTCCGAGGCTTAGAGGAAACTCGGTAAATAATGGGTGGTCACCCATCCACGGACCATGCTAGGCAAGCGTGTTATTATTCAGCCACGAGCTCCTCCATCTCATATTTTTTTAGCACAAGAAGGAGCTCTATAATCTTCCCAAGTTGGATTGCATCAGACAAAGCTTTCATTTCGATTAAAACATTTACAGCCCGTACTTTTGAATTATTGTGCAGTAATCGGTCTGTCAGAAAATTGAAACTAGTTAAGTAACTCCAGGCAAGCCTCTAGGATTGCCTGAATGCCTGTGCCAGCTGAGGTAGAAACAATTCTAACTCAGTTGGCAAAAAGGAAATAAATTATTGCTGTTAGGTTTAGTAAGTGTTCCAGTTAGCGTCGGCGGTGAGTTGGTGACGTGGTGACGTGTTGCGGAGGTTTAGACCCGAATACCGCAGGATTTGTACAAACCAGTCGCGAGTACTACACAACTTAGTAGGCACTTGTAAATGGTACGTTAGTCAATACTTCGGTTCGTAAACGTTATATCCTACGATTTTCAAGTAAAACTTTGTTAAACTCTACGGTAAACATCGATTAGTTTCGTTTCTAATTTAAATACCTACACACCTGTAAAGCCTAATCAAATTGTTTTTCTTTTCAATTATTAGTAGTTTGGGTTGCACTTTGATAGTTATGCTTGTTATCATACGTTAGGAGTTCATGTCCCTAGCGCAACGAGTGTATTGACTCGAACTCACGACAATCCAACTAATGTCAAGAATCTCGCTAAGCGCAATGGGAGTATTTAAACTTACTACGAGTGATCGGAATTATTCTGCGATTTTCCGCTCAGATTTACCTCTAGCCCAAGCCGTACCTTTTGGACCTTGTTAGCACGTTCAAGCTCAAATTAGGATATCGAAAATATTTAGGCAGCCTGAATAACGATTAGCACATACATGTTAAGCTAAATATTATCTAGGCTCAAATCAGTCTAATATATGAATCGTGATCGGATTTTGATTGTTCGGTGTGTGTATGTTTCAATTTGAGTGCAGCGGACACACAAGTAAAGTAACATCGAACTTTCCTCGTGACTTTGATATTACTTATTCTTTGTTAGTGTTATGGTATTATGTGGTTTTATAACATTAACACTTGGAATCTGTAGAGTTAGGTAGAGGTATGTACTTATGGGCAGTAGGTACACCCATATGTATCCAGTTATGCTTAATTCTCATGTAAAAGGGGCATTCTTTTTGTCAGCACCGGACATAGTTTAACAATTCAATGTTATCAATTGAAATAATACTGGCTGAACTGAACCGCGAATAATATAATTACGGAATAATTAGTAGGCGCTAATATACTGTGGTTCAATATTTGACATTGTATACTAAGATCTATGATGATCTTTGGGAAGGTATTCAGATCTCATGATCTTAGGAAGTGTTTCGTAAACAAATAAACTCACATTGCATTGCATTTAGTTCCATGCTTTACTAATACGAGCAGTCAATAAGTAATACCGCCCCCTGCTAGGGGGGACGGCGCGGGCGGCTCACAGTCACTCTAGTGCGGGTTGGTTATGTCACATAAATATTTGGTTCTAGGATAGGAGGACGCTTTGATGTTTTCCACCGCCGTTTTAAGAGCAATGACGATGAAATTAATTACACCAAGTCATGTGCCTGCTTGATTTGTACTCTCGAGCAAAAAATTGTAAGACGCGACCGTGCTCCGGGCGCATCACTGATTTTGATGATTTTTCTGATTTTTCAACTAAACTATCCATCCATAAAATGACTCAACAAAATAACTAGGAGATCGAATTTCTAAATGTGAAGAAGATCTAGGCAAACAGACTGTAATGTAGGTGAAGCAGCTAGCTCGGTACTAGTGGACATTGTGGCTGGTACTAGTGAATTGTGGCTGAGTAGAAAGTCGGCTTCCACCTATTACTTAGCTTTACACATATTTTCTAACGGTTCCCGGGAAAGCGTCGTTTGTGCATTTATCCAAGTGTAATAATGTCACTTTCTCAATGGCACTCGCGCTATTTGAATGGATTGAAATCTAACGAGCTTTTCTATCTTCCCGTTAGTACATTATCTAATTATTAAGCAAGCAGTAATAGCCTAGTGGTGTGACCGACGGACTGCCAAGTCAAAGGTCTCAAGTTGGAACCAGACACGCACCTCTGATTTTTCGGATTCATGTGCGTATTGTATTATTATCACGAGCTTCGGTGAAGGAAAATAACGTGAGGAAACCAGCATGCGGGAGAGATATTTCTCGATGGCATGTAAAGCCAAGTAGGATGTAGGACGAAGGGCGGCGGCGTAACAACTATGCCACCAGGTTAGGCACTAACCATGCCATAGAGAATAAGAAGATTATGTTACTAGCCCCGGTGTCTTACAATTCTTATTACAGCCAATCTTCTAAGAGTATTATCGTTAAATAGATACCTACACACGGCGGAAGGGACGTCGTCACTCGTGACATAAACATTCGGCATGGAGACATTTTATGACTAGCCCCTTAGTATTGATATTGATTTCCTCATCGAATCCTTGGTAGCCGTTTGCGCACGATTTACTTTGAAAGGCACGATTTTCGGGAGCAAATAAGTTCCTAAGCGGAATGTTGTCGCAATCGTCTTTAAAGTTGTCGTAAAATGATCATACCATTTTATCAACTGCAACTCAATGTTGTGTTATCACCACGTTGATCTGACTACCTGAAATTATTTAAATTGTTAGTTTTATCTCACGTGTTTATCTAGTTTGCGCTAAATGTCACGAGAAAGGCGGCTCTCTTATCTTGTGAGTTCTTATCTTGCGATCATTTATTATTCTTTCATCAATATAATTTGATCAGAGATAGTATCGTCAGTCAGTAGCTCGTCCTCCTGCGCACATTTGTGCTCAGTTCGGTTTTAGATGCTCGAAGTTTAGTGTGCGACAGACGGACAGATCACAACTTGAGATTTCAGGGGCTGAGCTTTTGGTAACCACAGGGGGCGGTTGGGAATGATACAATGGTAGACATGTCACTTTTTGGTTCTAGGACATAGCAGTTTTCTCACTATGATTTTACTTTCCGGGTTTTGAGATTAATGATGGTAAAATACTTATTATACATAACACAAAGTAACGCGCCTGTCTGTCACGGGCAACCACTCCTGCGATTGAAAAAAAAACGACCCACGAGCTGAAATAATTATAAATTATGTTGATTACATGATCCCTTATTATTAAATGTGCTATAAAGGCTGTTCACATTGACCTCTGCATCCGGCGCACGCGCAGACAGCACTTACACAAAGGAAGCGTTGTGCAAACTCACGCGCGCCAAGTTCGAGTTCACTTCATCAGCGTTTCATTACGTTCATTATGTTTATGTAATTCATGAAGTATTGTGAACTAACGTGAAATATAATCAGCGCGTGGCCTGTTCCGAGTGTTTATTCAGGCCTTCTCTTACAATATAAACGTGTCACAAGTGTGGGGCTTGATCCAACACTATGTTGCTATTAGGCAAAATTATACCATTGATTTGATACACTTCATTTGGAAGTCAAAATTCGTCAAAAAATCAACGATGCTTGTGTGTAGAACGGGGCTATAATTTCATTGATGATTTTGTGGACCTGCGAGGTAGGAATTTGAGAAACTATTGCCGTCGCGCTACGTCAAGCCTGCTCCCGTAGAGCGCGACAGGGACAGCTGCAGCTCAAACCGATCATATCACAAAAAAAATTACGAGATCGAGGTTTCGTTTTTCCCATTTTTGCTTTTCGAAATCTGAGCCGATTCAGTTATTTTTGATATAAACATTTTCAAAAAGAGTATGTCTATTAATTTCTTGTATGTTATAAACTTTTCGAATTTGTCTGGTAGTCCTCTAATCAGGGCCTTAAAAATGTGTAATTTTTCGTCATTTTTGGAGGGTCATATTTCTTTACTTATTAGTTGCTGGAAAAAAGGAAGTGACAGGGACGTGTCTACGTTCGTTAGACCTTGATCATATATTGAAAACAAAAGCTCTAGAGCCAGAAAAATGGGATGGAGGGGAGATTCAGGAAGAAAAACCGGCCAAGAGCGAGTCAGACTCGCGCACCGAGGGTTCCGTACAAACTTTTTAAAGGACAACTTAACTTTGCTATTCGATCCCATGAAATGGCTATGGCACCAACCGCAAATAATAAGTTTGTAATAGTAAATTATACTATGTAAGTATTAAACTACATATTTACGGCTTTCAGACTTTTCCGTTTACATGTGCTGTAAGACATTGCTTCTCGGCTAATTTCGTGATTCTAGGTCAATGGTAGTTACCATAAAGGTTTTCGACCCAAAACCTTTAAGGTACTCCCGGTTACTGCACAAGTAAAGGGAAAATTCCGAAAAATAGAAAATTAAGGTAAATTTTGGTAATTAAAACAACAATATCTTTTTATCGTGTTGACTCAGGACCTTGATTTTATACACCTTATAGAGACTATAGACCTCAGTATCTGGTATAAATATCAACTTGCTAAGTCCACCCATTCCTGAGAAAATCGGTGGTGACAGACGGACAGACAGACGGACCCTTTTGAGGTACGGAACCCTAAAAAGGGGAATACATTCGTATGAAGAATCGCAGCCCCTGCTCCCTCTTAATATGAAACTGAAAGATATTTTACAAAAATTAAAATTATAATACAAAAAACCGACACACCCATAAAAAGGATAAAATAATATCCAAATAATGTTCTTTTAGAAATGTATTTTATTTCATGCTTTTTAAACTTATATTACTGAATAGACGCTCCATCAAGGAAGAAGTGTTTAATAGTCCTCGTTTCCTCGTAAATTTCGAATCGATTAGTCCTGTGGAACTTGTTTATATCTCTTCGTCGACTAAAAAAGAGGAAGATCCTCAAATGAAAAAAGCTTATTCAAAGTTTGTTCATCCATTCAGGAGCAATGAGGCCACGAGCGATGATGATTTTAATGGGTTTATGGGGATTAAGGTAAGCATTACTACCTAAATTGGAAGTGTGTAACATCAGCCACGGCAGGCATTCGGGCCTATTTTCCTAACGCTGGCGAAGTAGGGCTCCGTGCTACAGCGGCACGTCGCGGGTCGGCTCAGCGGCGACCGTTACATTGTGTAAGGCGTCCCCGATCGCCGGCTGGCGCCTTACATTGTTGTTATTAAAAACAGTGAAATACTGGCTATTTGCGCTATTGCATTCGAGAAGTTACAGTTACCTTGTGAAAAGGCTCGTACAAAGAAATATTAATCACTTGGCTTTACTCAAAGGGTTAGGTAAACATGATTAAACCAAATGTTTTGGCCCCATGTAATAGGTAGGGAGCGTCCCCCGGACTAACACGGCAGTAAGTACTAAATGATGACAAGCAACATTTATGGTCTTGTAGGTTCAATGAAAAGTCAGTTATTGTTATCCATAATCGTAAGGAAAAGCTCTTACCAGCACATATCAAGGCAATCATACCATGACAATGCCTCGACCGCAACATCGCAGGATACAATGTCAATCACTGCACTCGGCTAGCTACTGTTTCATCCCAATCGTCTTACGTGCTATGCCATCCTGGTACTTTATCAGCAGTTATATTATTTATTGTTTGAAATCTTTTATTTGTTATACATACTCTTTTCTAGTCTTTGTTTGCCACAGTCTGTTGATATTCGGATATGTATAGCTATATTCTCATGCTCAGATTCTTTAGGTTCCTCGTAATGTTTCCAGATACTCGTAAATGCTTTTTAGTCATAAAAGACAGGGGGTAGGAAAATCAGATGGGTGGTTTATGTGGAAGATGATGACTAATATGGCCTTAAAAGAAACGACTGGAGGAACACGGCTAATGGAGATGTATAAAACACTCGGTGTGCTGGACACAAGTAAATTATTAGCCAAGAGTATAAAAGATAATAAATAATTACGAAGATTGACGATGGACCCTTGCTTTCAGATGAGGCTTACTACTCGATGCCGCAGCTGTTCTCGCTGGACGAGTGGCCGGGCTGCCAGGCGGCTCGCGCGCCCTACTGCCTCGGCAGCTTCGAGCTGGCGCCCGCCATGCGCCCGCACCCGCTTTATGACGTCATGCAGGTGAGATGATCACTACCACCACAACCAAAGCAGGGTATCCTGAGTTTCATGGCACAGGATCTATGCCTCATTTATGCGACTAGTGTAAACATAAATGAGTGTAAATCTGCTCAGGTGGAGCCGTGGAGATTCATAGATAAGTCCACCCTAGAGTGTAAATGTGGTGCTGTAACTCCAAAAGATAGGCCCCTATATCGTGTCCCGTTGTTTGTTCATAACAGAAACTGCCGCTACCAAAGGCGCCAAACTCGTAGCTAAGTTCTAGGCAGACTCAATTTAGAGAGATTTTCCATGCGTCATGTCCGTGAACGGGCGCTGTCAGTTGTGACTGGTCATCTCTTAGTTGCCATGGCTTATTTGAATGAATTATTTTGAATTGTATTTTTTTTGTTTGTGTGTTTTTGCTGTGGACACTTAACGTGCACATCTTGCTACATTGTTCTCACATAATATACCATCTGAACATGAATGATGTAACCAAGATTTTGTAACAATATTCTGATTTAAAAGAGTGTCCATGGAGTTTCTTGCCCGTTCTTCTCCATATAGATCTACGCTAGGGAATGGGCAACTACAGTACTTTCACAGTTTTTACGTCTTGTGACTGGGACTGTAGCTACATTTAATTTTCATCTTTGTTTCGACAATTCAAAAGTGCCTGTAACTGGCTTACTTGAAATAAATGCTTTGATTTTGATTTAGATTACCATCAACACGCTAAGATGAAGAAGTGTCGAAGTGTCGTGTTGTGTGTTGTTGTGATCGCTTCATGATTCTCGCATACGAATAGTCGTAGTTAATAGTTAGTCTTGTCTCTCCTCCAGATACCTGAACTCCACGCTCTACCTATACTAGACGCTCGGGCAACCCTTGCGTTGGCTCGATCATGATCACGAATGCAAACATTGTTTAATAAGTTGTGATCCGTAACCCAAGGAAGGTCAGGAAAAGTTATTTTATTAAAGTTTCACAATGGCTGAGTGATGAATCGGATCCCGCTCTGGGTCAACCATAAAGTGGGTCCTCCTATCATGCAATTGGCTAATAGCCGTTTTATGTTAGAGTAAAATCAAAAAATAACCTGTATTCTCAAAATATATAGTAAAGAAGACCTCATGCCATTGGCTAGCGCGTTGAGCAATCGTGACAAATATTATGTAGTAAGTATAATATCCTCACATTTCCGAGCATGCGCGATGCGCGCCGGCTGGCGCATGGCGCGGCGGCTCACGGCTTGCCACGTTGGCCTACTAACATCACTTTCAGTTTCGTACGACTACTTTATTATTCAAATTCTAGTTGATGGGCTTATAATATATCCTCGCACCGTTCTACACTCTTAACTATTTTGTAACAAATTACTATTTTTAATTACCCTTTCTAGATAAGTACCTATTGAAAAATTAAAAGTTTTCCTTTGTTAAAATCATTCTCTGAAGTTTTTGACTGTATTTCATTAAAATATAGTTTCCGACATTTAATTTAATTTGAAAACAAAATAAAATGTTTGTCTGTAAAGTCGGTTTACGGACGAAAATTTTTCGTGACAACGTCATAAGAAAACATTGATGAAAAATTGCATACTTTTATGAATTGAATTTAATTATTATCACTGAATTATCATTATTTTGTTTAATACAAAGAAGGAGTCAATTCATTTTTTTTTCTTAAATTAACATGCAATTGAAAAAACAAAATTTCATCCCTTTTTCACCCCCTTAACGATTGAAATTTTAACAACACCGTTGCGTTAGCTTCCAACCATAGTAATAAATTTTGTGATTTTTACTTTGAAATTTAAGAACTTTCCATACACAACTTCATCCCCTTTTTTAATCCTTTGGGGTGGAATAATCGAAAACGCTGAGACACGTATAAATAAATTTTCAATCGTCAGCCTAAACACAACATTTTAAGATCCTAACTTTAAAACTGACGGACTTTCATACAAACTTTCATCCAATATTTAGCTCCTTTAGGGGTTGAATTTCGAAAAATCCTTATTCCTTGTCTACATTATACAGAGCCCACTGTGCAAAATGTGCACCACTGTGCAAAATTTCAGTTTTTAGGTCCAAGGGTGGGCAGGGCGTTGATGTTGATGAGTCAGGCGGAACGGTGTGTGTGGACACTTTTTCGTGCGTGGTGTTCATCGATATAGAAGACGTTATCACGTCAAAAAATTCAAGTACATTCTGACACTAAAAAGTTAGGACATTCTGATTAGTTTTCTTGTCAAAATGAGCTTCTCACTCACAAGTTATTATGTAAAAGAATTACTAAAAACTGCCCTTTTTGAATAGCCTTTATGTTACAACCATTTGTTATATGTAAACACTGTTGACAGATAGACACAACATTATGTTGTCGCGTCTGTCTGTTTGACTAATAACCTCAAGCATAATTTTAAAAGAAGACATTTTGACAATGGCTTTACATTGTAAACTTGTACATGTGCACACATCAATAATCAAATTAGTCTCAGAGAGGCGCCACACACATTCAAATTGTTGACACTTATCTTTTGACATTAGTTTGACAGCTCTGTACTTTTTAAAACAATTTATTAGTATTGTGATAACAGTCTGTAGGGCAGCAGCCTAGAACTGTCTAACATAGTAATATTTTGCGTTGTTTAGCACGCTCGCGCTCTTGTAAAAGTGAAACCGACAGAGATTCATCTTGTCAGCTATAATAGTTCGTAAATGTCCTACCAACACTCCACACACTAGAGAGTACCTACTCCAACATCAGATTCATCACATTCGAGGTCATTCACTTTGTGTAATTGGCCAATATGGCCAATGTGGGCCAGGTTCGACAAACAAACTAGTTTTAACATCTTTTCTCTTGATGAGCAGTCATTTTGACGACAACTGCAGTTTTAGAGAAAGGTTAAATGAACATGAATGTGAGAACCGTGTAGATTTTTTAAAAGTTTGTTGTTTCTCTTGGTCTCGAATCAACAAAGGTTTTTCTTTTATGAAAAAATTGACTAGTAGTGAATGTCTTGTGGAATTAAGTCCGCTTATGTACCACTATTGTTCATGAACTTTAAATAAATAAACTATTAGAGTCATATTATAAACAGTAATAAGTGTTGATAAATCTTCCGAAAAGCTGATTTAAATAAACAAATTTCACAAATCATTCATTCAAGTGCAAAAAATAACATTAGTGAGACGATGATCTAATAATTTGCTTACGGAGCTTTGTGTTGTTTAGTAATACCTATTATGAAGTGGTGTAAGGTATTTCTGAAAATATGATGTGATTAGTTATATGAAGGGAGCGGTGTGTAGTGAAAGGAGCTTAGAGGGGGTACCTATTTGCGGGAGGGGGCAGGTCATTGCACCTATCTCACGTGCACCGCTGACCGGCTACGCGGAAGTTCACCTTGAGATATCCGATGTAGAACTATTCAAGAAGACACAATGATCTGGTACTGGGGTGCTTCAAGCAATGTTTGGGGTCTGATCTACATCATTTCAAACTTGATTGCGGACTAGAACCATGATATATATCGTCCGCAGAGACCGAAGCATGAACAGAAACAGAGTGCAATCGATCAATTCCACGCCAGCGTCGATCGCCGTCGCATCAGAACGGCTGTCACTCATCTCAACATACTAGTTCGTTCTGAATAGTCGATGACATCGATCGACATTGTTATTTGACATAATGAGTTGGATTAATGAGATTGTGGATGGACCATCTAAATTGAGTCGGCCCTTTCAGTATGAGTTTGGTGCCTTCAGAGCGGCGATCAGTTCCTGTACCCTTCAGAGTACAGGACACGGCCTGGCAAGCCCTATTAAGTGTCCCATCGTTTGTGGGACAGCACTAAAATTAAAAGTTATCGCGGAGTCATCTATGATTCTCCTTCTGCATGTTTCGTTGCTTCGGCAACCTGGAGTGAATTCATTACAGAGACAAACATCAGATCTAAAATTGGAAACAGTTTCCCACGGGCACTGTGACATACAAGACTATCACCAATGTTATTGACCTTACCGTCTGGTTGCTCAACCAGTCCGTTGCCCAAACACGCTGAGTATCGACCTGAGCGCGAGGAGCCGGGTTCGAGTCGCGGTTGAGCAACCATCTCGACTAGTGGCTAAATATCGGGTACGACTAGTTCCCGTCACCTACCTGTTGTTAATGACAGATATTTATAGTATTTTAAACTACTTTACCTTGCTTTTAGAATTCTAAAAGGGTTTGTAATAAACATAAATTTGTCAAGTTACTTCTGTAGCAGGATATCGGATTTTATGAACAAGAATGACCTTCGTAGGCAAGTTCTGTAGAGCACTCGTATTGGATTTGTAAAAGTAGAGTTACTACAATTGAAATTATGGTAACCAGCTTTGTGTTGCTAAGCTTGCTATTTATAAAACTGAAAGGCTAGGAACCTTGCCTTTCGCAGAAAAAGATTTCCTTATCTTTTATACAGGATGTAAACAACCTCATCACGAAGACGTCAACCAAGTATTCTGTACCTACATCAAACTAAGTAACTTTACGCAAAAATTATTACTGGGAAACGACTTTTTTTTTGGGGAGAAAAATCATGTTTTGTAGTAAAACTCAATGTAAAGCACTCAAAACATTGTGCTGATGGATGGATTGAATAGTATGGGGGTCGTGGAGGTGTTTAAAGTAAAAATCTTACATTTAAAATTTGTAAGTACACACATCAACACGGTCTAGGGATATTTTTAAAAAAGCGAATTACTATCAATGTGTTAATTATTTATATGACATGTATATATTTAAAAGATACGTTATTTAATATTCTACCATTTTTTAATAATGGTTAAGGTATAGATTAAAATTTCTGGATTTTATGGAAAAAAAATGAAGCATAGACGGAAACCGTATATGAATGAACTTTTAATTTGTGAGTAAAAACTGAAAAAAATAGAAAAATCATTTAATTTGTGTTTATAAACTTGAAGTTAGTAGTCTGAGAAAGCGCCCATGATGTTCATAACACATCGGCAACGATTCGGCATGCTCAGAACAAGGTTGTCAATGTCTTGCTGCGGAATATTGTCCAATGTCCTTCTGAGGTGCGCAAAAAGTTGATCTTCTGTAGCCAGATTTTCAGGAACTTCCTTCAGAGCTCTTCTTTGCAGCATATCCCACGCATGCTCAATGGGATTTAGATCTGGCGATTGAGCAGGCCAGTCTAAGGCCCTAACATTATGTGTATGTAACCAAGCTGCTACCGTTCTCGCCGTGTGTGCCCGGGCATTGTCGTGCATGAGCAGGAAATCTTGCACCATTTGTGTTCTGTGGGGCAAGATTACGGGCCCCAGCACCTGTTGGACGTATCGTTCTGCCGTCATATTGCCCCGCACCCAAACGAGATCCGTCCGTCCTCCAAGACGAATTCCTGCCCAAACCATAATTGTTCCTCCTTGGTATGGGTGAACTTCCTGAGGGTTCTGGAGACAGCTCCATCGTCCAGAAACTCGCCAAACACGCGTCCTTCGTGAATCTGGATGGAAGCCGAACCTGGATTCATCCGTGAACAGCACATTGGACCATTGGTCACGGCCCCAGTCCACGTGGTTCCGAACCCATTCTAATCGTCGTCCACGATTGCCTCTCCGTAAAGGTGGGACCCGGAGTGGTCTACGAGAGCGTAGATTGCTTTCATGCAGTCGCCTTCTTACAGTTTGGTCACTCACAAGCACTTGGTGTTCCACTCGCAGCCTTTGGACCAATTGAGTCGCCGTTGCATTTGGTTGTGCTCGCGCAGTAATTTGCAAAAATCGGTCTTGTCTGGGGGTAGTGATGCGACTTGGCCCCCGGTGCCTCTCCGCTACTTCACCTGTGGCACGATAGCGTGTCCACAATCTTGAAATTACATTTTGATGGGTCCCTATGGCCTCAGCAACATTACGCTGAACAGATCCAGCTTCCAGCATTCCCACAGCTCGTAACATCTCCGCCCTCGTCAAATGTCGGCGTTGCATGGCTACAATACCTCAATTTTAACTTTATCTTTCGTTTAAAAATGAAAAAAAAACTGTAACTAAACGTAATTCGTATTGTTTTCTAAATTTCGCACAAATGAAAATTCCCTCTCCTATACATCAAGACATTTTTATGCCACCGAAACAAAAGAATTTTCAAAAATTTGAATTTGGAATTAGTCTGAGATAAATTACAAACAAATCGGTGTATAAAAGATTCCAATGCGGCCAGTACTTTTCGAGTTATTTAATTGAGTATGAAATATCCCTAGACCGTGTTGATGTGTGTATTTGCCAATCTTAATCCAACCCATAATGGGTTGGATTAATGAGCTTGTGGATGGACCATTTAAATTGAGTCGGCCCTTTCAGTATGAATTTGGCGCCTTCAGTAGAGGCAGTCAGTTCCTATACCCTTCAGAATACAGGACACGGCCTGGGAAGATCGTTTATGGAACAGCATTACAATTAAACGTTATCGCGGAGTCATCTATGAATCTCCATCTGCATGTTTCGTTGCTTCGGCAACCTGGAGTGAATTCATTACAGAGACAAACACCAGATTGTAGCAATTATGTACACCAATATACAGCGGTACTAATACTCAATCTATAATTTGGAAATGGTTTCCCACGGGCACTGTGACATACAGGACTATCGCCAATGTTATTGACCTTACGGTCTGGTTGCTCAACCAGTCCGTTGCCCAACCACGCTGAGTATCGACCTGAGCGCGAGGAGCCGGGTTCGAGTCGCGGTTGAGCAACCATCTCGACTAGTGGCTAAATATCGGGTACGACTAGTTCCCGTCACCTACCTGTTGTTAATGACAGATATTTATAGTATTTTAAACTACTTTACCTTGCTTTTAGAATCCTAAAAGGGTTTGTTATCACATAAATTAGTCAAGTTACTTCTGTAGCAGGATATCGGAGTTTATGAACAAGAATGACCTTCGTAGGCAAGTTCTGTAGAGCACTCGTATTGGATTTGTAAAAGTAGAGTTACTACAATTGACAATAAGGTAACCAGCTTTGTGTTGCTATTTATAAAACGGAAAGGCTAGGAACCTTGCCTTTCGCAGGAAAAGACTTCCTTATCACTATCACTTCACTATCACTGTCACTTCACTATGACTACATAGTATAAAACAAAGTCACTTCTCGCTGTCTGTCTGTCCCTATGTATGCTTAGATCTTTAAAACTTCGCAACAGATTTTGATGCGGGTTTTTTTAATAGATAAAGTGGTTCAAGAGGAAGGTTTATATGTATATAACATGCATAATAAAGTAGAGAAACACTGATAATTTTAGAAGTTTCTAATGTGATGTCTTAAATAAACACATTGTTTTCCGCTTACATTGCAAACGCTGGCTGAACCCTACGAGATAGATCAAAATAATGTACTACAGTATTATATATCCTTATCCAATTCAGTAATTAAAAAAAAAATGAATTATTAATAAAGGCATTACAAAATACATAATTTTACAGTAAGCGCACTTCTTTTTTTGTTCTAAATTCGTCCCGAGCGAAGCCGGGGCGAGTCGCTAGTCTTTTATATTATGTACTAGAATGATATTTGCTGAGAATGATATTTTCAGTCGAGGTTAATTTTAATTCTGTGATATCTTCTAAATTATTCATATAATGATATACTGTAAAGCGCCATATTAATCTATATTAAATGCACAATATATTTAAGGTACTCAATTGGATAAGGATTAATACTGCATTGCTTTAAATCGCTTCGTAAATAATCCATTATTTCTCGTAAAAAGTAAAGGATAAAAAATGGTTATTGTGGGTTATTTCTAAGACATAGACATATACCGTCGCGTACTTTTTTGTAGACCTTTTTAAGGTGTACAATACTGTAGTACATTATTTTGATCTATCTCGTAGGGTTCAGCCAGCGTTTGCAATGTAAGCGGAAAACAATGTGTTTATTTAAGACATCACATTAGAAACCTCTAAAATTATCAGTGTTTCTCTACTTTATTATGCATGTTATATACATTTAAACCTTTCGCTTGAATCACTCTATCTATTAAAAAAACCCGCATCAAAATCTGTTGCGTAGTTTTAAAGATCTAAGCATACATAGGGACAGACAGACAGCGAGAAGTGACTTTGTTTTATAGTGTGTAGTGATAGTGACAGTGAAGTGATATATATGAGACCCACGAATATGACTGACTTATTTGTCAATCAGTAATAATATTCTTGTTTTCTTCCCGTTAGCGCTACTCGGCGAACATAGTAGATAACTTCAACCACACGCGGCTGCACCGCGGGCTGTGCCTGCCGCGCAGCTGCGCACAGCATGCGCCCGCGCAGACACACGAGCTGCGCGACGAGCAGCTGAAAGACTGGTATGTACGAGTTACTGATGAACTATTAGTCTTCGCACAAATATATTCAGATAATATACAATCACGAAGCCATTAGAATGAACGCATTTCCATGTCTCAGAGATATCTTATAGAAGACCGACTAGTTTAAACAAAAAACGACGTCCGACGTTTGTTTAAAAAAAAAAATGCACAATAAACATCAATTGTCAAAGGAAAAATGTCATAATTTCCATTTTTGACACATTACATTACACTTGTACAGTATGACCAGTACAAGGAGGCGCACTTTGGCAAACAAAAAATTCCTCGATATGTCAAACTTGGTACATTTATTTTAGTTCTGTGTTTTCCCGCCTGCACAGATAAGCTGGTTGAAGTGTTCTGCCGGCATCAGCGACGCATTCTTGCTTAGACCATGATTTTCGTCGTGTTGATCCGTCTATCGCAACTTTATTACCACAGCACATTTCTATTAGAGAGACCACTATAAAACATGTTACTTGAGTTGCATTAAGGCACTTAGGGTAAGAAATACGGCAGTCTTTTCAATGCTGACCACGTCTAAAGCTATTATCAAAATTAAGAATTCAATGTGTGTTCTAATATACTTGAGCATACCTATTTATTTGTGAATGCGCGTTGATGTCTTTTCAATGTATCGTCTAGCAGTCTCTGTACGTAATCTGGTTTTTGATTGACTTCCGCAAAGCCAAGAGATGCGCTGAATTGTAGATGTGCTGCAATCGCCTACTTGTGAGTTTGGGTATGCTCTCATAACGCTAAAGTTACTAAAAAAAACTTGTCCCTTTTGTCAACCAAGCTGCGTAACTGCATAATAAAGCATTAGATATTTTAATGACAGTATAAAATATCAGATTTAAATAATCTTTGCAGAAAATAATAGATTGTAACGAACACTAATAAATAATATTTACGATTCTTAGTTGTTAATTTTGCCACGAATGGTTTGGCTTTTTTTTTCGTAATGTTTACATAGGTATTTGTTGTATCCAGTTTTTCCTTAAAATTAATCAAATACATGTAGAAAAGGATATACTTTTCGTAAAAAAAAAGTAAGAACCTTATTAGAGACTTTACTATCGCAATATAGTGGAATAGAAATCTAGTTATGTAGCGTTAATTTACATAATTTTAATTACATCTCAAGTGCGAGTTCTTTTGGTTTCCTTCATTTAAGATTATCACTTATTTGAGCCATGCCTATAGTGTTCCAGCCACTTATAATATCATTAGTTACCTCACTAATGGCTGTATGTTACGTATTCTGCGATAGTTATTGTTTTCTTTAACACACTCGGAACATGTTCAGTATTGTGATCTTCATAAAATAATACAGAACCAAACAAAGAGACGAGACTAAGGAGTGAAAGGGGAGCGGAAGAACGTATTCTGTAGTTATTGTGGATCTTAACTCAATTCAATTAATTTACACAACTAGATCCAAAGGTTAGTTATACAAAACTTAGAAACTATGTTATAACCTATTTAAATACAATATTACAAAGGACAACACTCATTATAATGTAAGTACACATTATACATCTAATTGTATACACAAACGGGACGACACAAACGGGCGCGGTGTGTGACACCCCGCCCTGTCAACATAACCAATCGGGAGATACTGTGCTAGGAGCAAAGGTAGCTAAAGTGCTAGGAAATAAATAAATATGAAAATGTAATCTTCGCCAAGACGAAGAAGAAGAAACGAGCACTATGTCTATTTCAGCCATTATAATTATGCTCATAGTACGCTGACAAACACGCTTCACCAGCTCGACGTCACACCGATACAGTCCCGTTAGTTACTAAAATCACTATGACTATGTTTTCCTATTTAACCCAAAGGTTGACTGGTAGAGAATGCCTTGTGGCATTAAGTCCTTCTATGTACCACTATTGTACATGAAGTTTAAATAAATAAATAAAATCGACACACAAACAAGAAAAACTTGCCAGAATATTGACAGAATATTGTACAAAGTTGTTAGGTTGAGGCGATGTCGATCTCGTGCAGTGGTTATGACCTTTACCAACCGCCACTAACTCCTGCCCAACCCCAGGTTCGTGGCGTGCGTGAACGCGCAGACGTCGGTTGCCTACAACCTATCGGCGACGCTGCACCGGCTGGAGTACTGCGCGCGCGCCATCCCCGCCGTTCCGCTCACCGCCAGCGAGCAGGCCTTCGCCGGCGTGCTGGCCGCGCTCTTCGCGCTCGCTGTGGTTAGCACCGCGCTGGATCTCACCCTCCCCGACCATGCCAGGAAAGGTATGTTGGCTCCAGATGCAGCTCAGACTACCTTTAGTAACTTAGTCAGATCAGACGATGGAGGACATTGTCATGATTCAGTACCGTGTGTTACCTTGATCATTTCGTGTGATGTGGCCATATTAAAGATTAGATTAGACTTCTAGCCAGAGAAATTCGTCTGTTGAGGTTCTTTTACATCATGTATTTGTCAACCCTGCTGTAGGGAATTATTTCGACAGGTATTAAAAAACGAAGAAAAGGCACGACTCGTCATTGTTGAAAATTTAAGCACTACTCTCCGGATGAGCTTTTTTGCTGGCCTTAATATTCAGAAATAGAAGTGACTAGTTCAGACTTGCTGATATAATTTTACGGGCAAAAAGAACTAAGCCTGCAAATGTGCACGGAGCAAGCTCAAAGCCGCCTAGGATTATATTGGATTTACTTTTAACCTATAGTTCAGAAACAAGTCCTGTTTCTGAATTACTTGGTCGACTTATACAAAAAGATGAAGAACGAAAACAATCCAGGTTGCAAGACCGAGCGAAGCGAACTCGAAAATTTGGATTCGCTGCTTCGGACAGGACAATAATCTCGAATTAGATAATTATAATAATATATTTCTACAAGTAAGTAGAAAAAGTATCTAAATTTACTTAACGCAAAACTCAAGTATTTAGCCGTTTAAGATAGGTTAGGTTTTCTTTTCCAGCAGGTACAAACGTGAAAAGTTTGACTTTTCACGTTTGTACCTGCTGGAAAAGAAAACCTAACCTATCTTAAAAAATCCTAAGTTTAAGTTAAAGTTTATTTATTCAGAGAGCCAGCTCGAAAATTTCATGCTAGATTTTTAATTTTTTAAATTAATAATTTTGTTATTTGACCTTGACCTTGCCTTTAAGAAAAAAATTTGCCAGTGGATAGGTTGTAAGCAGCACTGATTAAAATGAAGTGAATATAAATCTGACTGACTAGATAGCAAGTCTAAAGAAAAAAAAACCTCATAAATTAAAATAGAACCATAATGTCGTGATGTCAGGCATGCTCCATAGATGACGTTGTACGGACTTGTACGTTTCGCTGAATCGCGCTACTATGGTTTCGTTACACGGTGCAGTATTAAGCCACGGAACAGCGCGCGTTTCGGTATATTCATCGTCAGTACCTTACTAGTAAGACTGCCCTACCACCTACCTTACCTACCATATTAATACTTCTCCTCAGTCAGTAGGTACATTGTAATCTACGGCGGTTTGACTGTTTACGACAATGTCATTATTCGCACCTGCGAGCTGCGTAATACTCGGAACTACGAACCCGATAATGTTTACTTACCGGTCTAACTAGACCGGGGTTCATTTTCGTCCAGTGAGTGGAGCTGAGCGTCGAGGGGAGGGCACAGGGTGCGGGTGCGGGGTCGTGCGGGTTCAACAACAATGCGCCCCTGGCCATCTGTTTGTAGTCCACCGTGACGCGCGTAACGAACGTTGCATCGCTTGATGATTCGAATCATAATCGAAGCGCGTCCAGCTTCGATTATGATTGACTTGTTAGAAATAGGTGTTGCAATGTTGTTTGGGTTGACATCGATTGTTTTAAAGTTATCTAGGTACTTAATTATTTGCCATTGATATTTGAGTAGAGCAGCAGCAACGAGAGAGTCAAGAACATAACAATACTCTATTCACTTACGACTTACTCATAACTCAAGATCGCCAATCTTGACATTCACCCTATTATTGCGTAAAAAAAAATACGTCACTTGAATAGCATTTGTCTTGCTAAGTTGTACCTACTCCATATGCATCGTTCCTGTGCCTAGCCGTATCTCAACCAGATAGTTTAGGGGTCGGTTTCCAGTCTAATCATGATTTACATGGAACGAATGCCTATCTGACATCCACAACCTAGTTAGTACCGGGTGGGTAATACGATACCTCTCGGTAAGGCAGATTGTCAGACTTTCAGGACGCTGATTACCGCTAACGACTGTCAAATATCTACAAATGACAGCAGGGACTCCGGGACCAATGCTTTAACGCGCAATACAAGGAAACGGAGGAAACTCAGTATGTAATGGATGGTCTGGTCACCCATCCACGGACCAACCTATACAATACAAGCGTGGCTTAACCTTCAAGTACAATCCGTGCGGCCCTTATTATATAGGCACGAGCTCCTCTAAAAAATCGAAAAAACGCAAGCCTAAAATCGTATTTATCGTGTCATGGATGTACGAGCTTATTTTTGTCAGAGTAAACACTTGATCTAAGCACAATGTGGCACATCTAATGATTTGCATCTTTGAAAGATCGTTTAAACAGACATACTTTTCCATTAAAGTGACTTTATTTCCGTATTTACAAAATTGTTAACCCTTTAGGAGCAGAATGGGCCCTGTCGTGGTCCATCCCGTCGTGCTGGCGCGCACTGCACGCGCCCCCCCCACGCTCCGCACGCACCGACCTGGCCTCATTCGACGGGCTGCGCGTGCTCACCATGCTGGTCGTCATAATCGAGCACGTCTGCTGGATCACCACGCAGACCTACCTCACTGACACCAAGATATACGAACAGGTTTGTTCCTACTACAAAACATTTCACTTACGACACTCTTTCACTGAGGTAGATTTGTTCTCTAGTAGAGGCCACGTACTGTAAAACGGAAGGTCAGGCAGGTGAAATGACAGTGCTGTGGCTGGTACGAGTAGCAGCTGGATGAGAGTAGCGGGCGGATAGCGTATTAAACGGCGCACGATTGGAAAAACCGTATGTCTAGCAGATATTAGTCATTCCTGCTATGTTTGGGTGGCCTCAAAAGTTTATTAATAAGTACAAAGAATTGTTACAACTAAAAAATGCGAATCTCATTAGAGTCAGCATCTGTAATGACTAAATGAATCTAAGAGCAATTCCCCGCCGTATACATAAGAATGCATAAGGACCTCCACAGTATATCTACTCTTCCTAGATCCGTGGTTCAGTGGACGTGGTGCTGATGACGAACAGCACGCTGGTGGTGCAGATTTTCTTCATCATGTCGTCGTTCCTGCTGGCACACAAGCTGCTGCAGCAGCGCCGGCGCGGCGAGACCGTGCCGCCCTTCAGCACCTTCGTGGAGACCATGCTCAATAGGATCATCAGGTCAGGCATTCAATTATTATAATTCACTATTTACATTTAAAAGGCAATAGGTAGTGTAGAAACTAATTAAGATATGAGGACTAGGTGCCAAAGTGTGGACAAGTGGCAATAGAAGATACGAGTAGATAAAACATACTTCATTGCACATCAAAATTGATACGTATTGTTGTTAGTTATACTTACGTATATACGTTAGTGGTTATCGTTTTCAAAGCGTTTCGTTTTTGTACAGAAACTTTCAACAAGATGATGATGATGAAGAAAAACTATAAATACATAATTAATTCTTATGTCCAGGGTGAGCCCCTCATATTGGGTGGTGGTGTGGTTCGCGGCCTCGTGGTGGGAGCGCATGGGGCGCGGGCCGCTGTGGGCGCCACTGGTGGGCAGCGAGGCCGCCGTGTGCCGCCGCAAGTGGTGGACGCACCTGCTGTACCTCAACAACATCCTGGACGCCGACGACAAGTGCCTCATACAGACCTGGTGAGTTTTTATTATTATTTTTTATATTTACCCTATTCTGTCCCACTGCTGGGCAAAGGCCTCCCCCATTCCTTTCCATCTCTCCCGGTTTTTTGCCTCCTCAGGCCAATCAGTCAGGATGAGTCCAAATCGTCACGCCAGCATTTCTTGGGCCTGCCTCGCTGACGACGACCGTTTTCAGGCACTCACTGTGTGATGATTCTGGCCCATTTGTCCTGACCCATCCTGGTAATGTGACCCGCCCAGTCAAATTTTAACCTCGCAGACTTATCGCCAACATCGGCGATGCCTGTCTTAGAGCGTATTATGGTGTTGCGTTTTCGATTGGTGATTTTGATATTTAAAATGCTACTCTACTCTACGCTCTTTGGCAAACCTTGAGTTTGGACCAAGTCTGGGCGCCTAAGTTTAGGATAAGCAGGATACACATGTCGTCGAGCTTACGCTTGAGTGAGGTAGGAAGGATGCCCTTCATAAGCGCCTTTATGGACAAGTAGCTTCTCCAGGCATTTTCGACGCGACAGTCGATCTCTTTGTTCTGTGTGTTGTTGAAGGAGCTGGCCCAAGTAGATTTATTCGTCGACATAGTGTATTTCCTGCCCATCGCCATCACCTTGACTCTATATTTAACGGTATTGGTCATGACTTTTAGTCTTTGACTGACTCATCGTCACTCCAACCTCAAGGATTGCAGTGCTCAGATCTTGGACCATTTGTTGCAGTTGAACTGCTTCAGACGCAAAAAGCACAATATCGTCCGCAAAACGAAGGTTTGATAGCATTTTATCACCGATCGGAATGCCTTGCGTTGTCCATGTGTCAGCAAGGTTTTTGAATATCGAGGGTGCTGGTGAATAGTTTAGGAGAGAGCGGGTCACCCTGTTTTACTCCTTTGATAATTTTAAATGTTGAGCCTTCGTATTTAGTCCTGCTATTTTTGTAAATATTTTTAACAGTTCTATTTATGTTTCCTCTATAACTTGGCTTCGTAGAGCTGGAAATATGGCGCCGTGTTTTATACTATAAAAGCCTTTGTGTAGTTCACGAAAGCCAGGTAGATAGAGGTTTATGAAATTCTGAATATTTTTCTAATAACTGATTTAAAGTGTGAAGGTGGTTTGCAGTAGAAAAACCTGGTGAGTTACGGACACCTATCGAATATATGTCCAGTCTTCTTCCCTGCTCAGGTTAATGTCGAGTTAGCCATAACTAGCCTCTATCCACCACGCGGGCATAGTGCCTGACGGTTCCTCAGTAACTTGTAATATCATCTCCCTATCTCCAGGTACCTGGCAGCAGACATGCAGCTGTACGCCGTGTGCCTGGCACTGACGCTGGCGCTGTGGCGCTGGCGGCGCGCGGCGCTGGCGGTGCTCACGGGGCTGCTGCTCGGCTCGGTGGCGCTGCTGTTCGGCCTCGCTTACTACTGGAACCTCGTGCCCACCTACGTCATGCATCGCCCTGAGTGAGTTGAGAGCACGGCCGGGTCTGATGTAGTACCTACAGTCGATCAATGAAGATGCCTGACGATGTAATAGGACTGTTCTTTAGTCTCACCATTATCATTTCAAGAGTTCAGTTGCAATTTAATGTTCCTGTTGAAATAGAAACACATGAATGCAAAAAAAAATGAAACCCAAACTGTTCCTTTGAAATGGGTTTCAAAACAACAGTTCTTTTGATTGACTGATAAATAATGCCTTGTGTTGTGGCATTAACTCCGCACAAGTACCACTATTGTATTTGAAATTTAAATAAATAAATAATGAATGCTGTTATGAAAGTTTTGAGTAAGGGAAGACCGAAACGATGAATAGATTATGTGTGTGGTGTTGATGACAATGCTTCACTGGCCTCAAATAAATTGA
Source organism: Xestia sexstrigata (assembly GCA_941918905.2). Classification (NCBI taxonomy): domain Eukaryota; kingdom Metazoa; phylum Arthropoda; class Insecta; order Lepidoptera; family Noctuidae; genus Xestia; species Xestia sexstrigata. The sequence goes on along the minus strand of OW799221.2, from coordinate 514,827 downwards.
GATAAGGGTAGAAGAATTATGATTATGATGGCTGTTATGTAGAGCCACAGACTGATATGTAGCGCTGACGATGTGGTGCTGGTCGCAGGTCGGTGCGGCTGGCGTACCATGCAGAGCCGTCGTTCAACGTGCTGTACCAGTCGCCGCTCGGCAACGTGCCGGGCGCGCTGGCGGGGCTGCTGCTGGCGCACCTGCACCACGCGCTGCTGGACGCGCACGTGCAGCTGGACCACTACAAGGTACCACAGCCGCCTTCTGTAACACGTCGGTCCTACTACTACTCGAGGACTCCTCACTTAGATCAGTCATGACCGCGCGGTCCTCTGCCGCTTCAGCTTGCTAACTCTGCAATCTGTGTCAGCTGAGCAAGACTAATTTTACAGAGTAAGTTATCGCAAACACCTAACGATACACCTAGTATTCAAACCTGACGGTTTTTTTTTGCACACGGTGGATGAAATCATCATAGACACAAAGAGGGCTTATTGTTTCTTTCTACCACCACCGTACCATTACCTACCGTTTATTAAAAAGATCTTTACTCTGCAATTCCTGCTAATCTTTGTGCAATGCAACCACTTTAGAATGAAGTAACAACCGTAACGCATGCTATTTCTGAAGTTATGACTGTACAGACGTCATCACATAAAGCTACTACGATCAGTCAAATTTCTTTAAATAGATTTTCAACTTTATCGCAAAAGCATTAGGTTCAAGGTTGATTGACAGTTCGGGTACCTAGTATTATGTGCTGGCGTCTGTACCTAGTCGATCTATTGCATACGTATCCTATCCTACACTATCAAATGAGCAATATTAGATATTTGTTACTAACTTATAATATAAAGTGCCTGGGCAACCGGGCTCTGCTCGGGTGAAAATAGAGAAAACGAAATGAGGCCTAGATATGAGGCCTAACTAAGCCTAGGCCTATATCGGTTTTTCGCCCCCATAATCTTCCATATAGCAACTTTCATCGAGAGAAAGTGATTACAAATACAAATATTGCTTATTTAATAGTACCTATAGGATAGTTTACCAATTGAGCTATAACATTCACCGCTACTTAAATGCCTAAGGATGATCATTCATCAAGTAACGCAATATTCAATGTTTTAACAAAAACCAGAACATCAAAGAAGATCTAACATTGGTAATTGGGTTTTGGTATTCGAGTGTCACGTTCAACGCTGCGACTGTTGTCGCGGTTGTGCAAAGATTACTGTCAATAGAAGGTAGGTAGGTAGGCAGGTATTGCTGTAATAGTAGAGGTACTCGTACTGCTGGTGTGGAAAGTGCATTATGTAGCAGGTATGGTACGGAAACGGTCTAAGAACCGAGAGCTGCAACATGCGCAGGACATGCGCTGATTACATTTTGACAAATTACAGTGTGTCTTTGAAGTTCTAAGCAATGTACAATAGCACTGCATCTGCAGGTATAAGCACAGTCATTATTACTGAACTCGTTTAGATAATCGTCAAAATATCTGGTTAGGCCTTTCAGAACCTAGGTCTTCTTCTTTGCGCGTCGATGGACGCAAATTACACTCGACCAGTATGTAGCACCAGCACGGTTCTATCGTTGACCTCGTTCTAATCTTGAAAGGGGTAGGTGGTTGTGCAGGGTGGGCAGGAAAGGAGGTCAGGCATGCCTATCCTGCACAGGGGCTTCACACTGGCATTCTATTTGTAATGGATTGAGGAAACCCCATTTGGCCAGATTATTTCTAGAACACCCAACCTGGGCCCGCCATCGGTAAAGATATTTCCAGATTGGCGATTTCAGTTCGTGTCGAGGAAGTTCCCTTCACAGTTCGTATCTCTCATCTGGCGCACTGCCTTCCGAGGAAGTCGTGTATCTTACGAAGCTTTTGCGACTTTTTAGGCCTAAAGGTGGCAGGTGATACCCGTACAGGGGTTGGCGGTTTTCTCGTTCCTGTTTTCCCTTTTCGATGCAACAAGCTGTTTCACGCCCAACGTCTGGCGAAAGCTATACCTGCCGGATCTTGGGTGGCTTCGGCTGCAATGCATTTTCATCGTAAAAAAATTCTAATGCTTTAGTTTCCGTCACATTCTCTTCAGCATCTTCGAAAGTAGGTGTCTGGACGGCCAAAGCAAGGTCGTCTGCGTTTAATAAACATTTTAATTTTTTGGTGGAGAGCAAGGTTGGGCAATTGTTTTAATGATAAATAGAGCCGGGGGCTAACACTACCTTGGGGAGCCCGCTTTTTTGCAAACGTCTCCTATGTTTGGTGTTGTCAACTGGGTGTTAATAAAATATTGTGTCGTGTCGCAGATATTCGGGTGGATCTCCGTAGCGTCAGTGCCGGTGGCGGCGTGGTGGGTGGGCGCGTCGCCGCTGGCGCTGGGCCGCGGGCCGCCGGGCCGTCTGCCGGCCGCCGCGCTGGCCGCCATCGAGAGGCCCGTCTTCTCCTTCTTCGTCGCCATGGCGCTGCTCGGAGCCATGAACGGCGTGCCTTGTAAGTTACCATGTTTATTTCCGAAACATTCAAATAGCTATTTCGATTCTCAAAGAATGCATATCTCCATAATCATCTAGTGCTAACCGTGTACCGTGGTGGTCGGATTCCTATACTGTATTGTACAAGCTTCTTGCTCGAACTTGCGCAAGAGTCGACGGTCTTTCAGTATGTGACGCAGTGGATTGCGTAACAACACAACTATCAACAGTCCCTATTTTGTTGTTGTAAAAAAAAAAAAAAAAATATCAAAAAAATAATCGCGGCAATAACAAATGACGGAAGGGAAACATCGCGTGAAATGCCATTACCTTTAGGTACAATTCAATAATAATATTTCTGCAGATATTATTTTCTTGACTCTAAGACACTAAACTTTCTATAATCTATCTAATGTTTTAGAGTAGAGTCGTTTAGCCCTGGTTACGAATTATGTGCACATTTGTTTCACAACCGACCATTGCGGACTGCGGCAGTAATCACACGATACTTACCTGTGGCACGGCGCGGCCGGCGCTCACGTTACCGCTAAACCACTTATTTTAACCAACGCGTTTAGTATTTAAGTATCTCCTATGTATATGGTGCCTACCTACTCTGGAACTTTAGCTGCTGTAGCTGTATGTAGGTCGAAGTCGGAAATGGGCTACCTACATACCTACCTACCATGCTTGTAGGGTCGGTGCCAAATAAGATATTTACTGCTTCTAAAATTAATTAATGTGTAAATTAATTATTTAGCCCGTTGTGTGTGTGAGTTTATGTTTAAGTCCTACTTAAACATACTTAATACTTAAATGAATTGTTCCGTTCCAGCGGCTGTAAGGCGGTTCCTGTCGTGGCGCGGCTGGGCGTCGTGGGCGCGGCTGTCGTTCGGCGCGCTGCTCCTGCACATGCCCATCAACAAGTCGCTGGTGGCCGCGCGGCTCATGCCGTCCATGCTCGACCGCCAGTCCGCGGTAATACACCTTCTGCTTTATGGAAATCATCAACAGTTGTGTTGTGGACGAAACAAAAGGAGTATGTTACGATCGTAGCAAATGGCGTTCTATGGCTTCTGCCTACCTGTTATCTTCTGAAATTAATCTTCATGGGTACCTGAACACTGCTTCATATCTTAGTCATGCTACCAGCCAACCAGCAACAAGTATTAATGTTGGCATCGGCTGAATGGAAGCATTTCACGCGATGTTTCCCTTCCGTAACTGTTCTGACCCTTTCGATGTTTTGGGGCCAAGTTTGAAAGCAATCGGTGCATAATTGCGACCTGTAGAGTGTGGCTAAATTTTGCTTGTCGCTCCACATACATCCGTATACATATATACTTATATATACCGGCGTCAAATTGTAAAACCCGTCAGATTGTAAACTGTCGAAATATTGTCAACTGAACATACTGCATAATATGACGCATTATTTATCAGCAGATTATTATTACAATTTGACGCTGACATATATAGACTTTTTAACCGGCGGTTGATTTGGACTCTAGGGGTCATAACTAGAGTACTAGACCCCCATATGGTGAAATTTTCGGAAAACTCGACTTTAGGTGCAAGACCAATCGGTAGATTTTTCTGACGAAATCTGCCTAACTGGGATCACTGACAATATTGTCACTTATCAATTCGCTCGCAACAAGCGTATACAAGTATAGACCAATATTTTTCCCCAAGATCCTGGAGTGGTTCGGCGTGGCGGCGGTGTCGTACATGACGGCGCTGCCGCTGGCGCTGCTGGTGGAGCTGCCGGCGCAGCGCCTGCACCGCGCGCTCAGCAGCTCGCGCCGCCCCGCAGCGCGCCCGCCCGCGCCGCCGCCCTCCGGCGACGACAAGCCCACTGACAAAGCCGACTTGTGAACATCTCGCGTACTACGTACTACGACATGAGTGCTATCAAAACTTCTTCACTAATGATAATGAGAGGTCATCTTGCCTGTCGAAAGTTTCTGTACATAGGCACTCCGTTCTCTACTACTGTGTTTGTGAATGTCAATCTTCAGGGGTCTTGGGCGACTTGTTTTAAATAATTCTAGGCTGGACCTAGTCGGGTATTTTTTCCAAAATCCCTCCAACAACTGTAGCAGTGAATTGTAACTAACAATCCTTTTCAAACTACCCACATCTAAATGGAAATAATTTATCACACCGAACATAATTCCACAAACGAGTAACTATTTTTCCTCTATAGAGTTATGTAGATTTAGGAACCATCCATAAATTACGTCACACGAATTTCATGACACCCCCCGTCGTTGTCACAGCTAATGCCAACACCGCCCTAGTGTCGCGTTACATATTTTGCAATTTTACATCTATTATAGTTTTATTTCGATTTAAATTCTTTTTAATAAAAATTAACATCAAATGAAACATTTCAAAAATTTTACAAAACTTTATGTCTATACACATAGAGTTGGAAATGTTTTTGAATTTTCCGTTAATAGTTGAAAGTTCGTGTTTTAACACTTACCCGAGGCCGCGAAACGAACGCTTATAACTTTTTTCGCTCTGCACCTCAAAAGTCAGCTTAAAAACAGCATTGAAAACAAATTGAACCTACTTTACACAAGGATAACGTTGATACTGTATAAATGAACATACATCTATTTTTGACGCCTGTAGCGAATAACGTCCTTAGGAATATTTTCGCGGCCCAGGCATTAGAGCCTTATCTCATCTGCTCTGCTTTAAATCCGCTAGTGTGATAAGACTCTTAGATTATAAAGATTTAAAGACCCCTCCCACCCCCTTGTCACACAATGTCACACTTCGTCGACCCCCTCCCCTTAACGCGTAACGTAATTTAAGGATGGCCTCTTAGATGTTAACTAAATTGACTTATAGTCGAGCGTTGTTACTGTAGACCAACTTTTATTAACTATTTATATCTTTCTACTAGAAAATGAGACAGAATGCTGAACAGCGAAAAAACTAATGAGCGACAAAAAATCTGTAATATTTAGTGTGAACTAAGTATTAACAGTTTTCGTGATATCGTAACATCACACAACTTGGCAACGCCAAGCTATTAGGAACCTTTTTGTATTATAGTTGGCACTTGGCCATATCATGGTCCATCGTGCCTACTGCCTACAGGGTGACTAGTAACAGTGCTTGATGAACTGATTAACATAGATTAAGTTAGAAATGTTTACTATCCTGGAAATGGCCTCGTAAACACCCGCTTGCTAGCTAGGTTGTAGCTGAATTAGGCACACCTTGACTACTATACAACCATATTGGAGTCAGTTGTTTCTCGAGGCAACATATTGTGATAGTAGATGAAGTAGATCGTAGCGTAAGGGCGCCGCCCGTGGTGAAAGACTTTATTATCTGTGTGTAACAAATACATGTAGGATCTTGTCTGGACTGACCCTTAAGTGCACAAAAAGGCTTTCACACTTAATTAAATTACTTCCACTGAGGCATGTCACATGTGTGACATTCAGGATTTATGCTATTGCCATTAGAGTTGCAGACATTGTGAAAATAAGTAGCTAGGAATTACAGGAAGTGAGCAAAAGCGAAACTTTAAGAGTGATACCTTTACCTTTTAGTGATAACTTTAGTTTATTGGCTTGATGAAGCTTGATCTCAATTTACTAAAACATAGACAAAGCCGATTTTTATTCTGTGCCCTTGAGTATCAAGTTCAGTGCAATAAATCTCTACATAATATTTGTATTGTTTTATTTCTTTATTCTCCCTTTCATTACATGACACTCAGACAAATCTAAATACATATAGAAAGTGGTGTTGATTCTGTTGTGCACAAACTAAACTTAATTTAAGCTATTGCTATCTTTTTCTCTCTAATAAAACAAGAAAGAGACGGACGTAATTTAGAGCTGTCAAATTTAGTTGGAACTAATATTTCTATACAAATGACGGGTGCGAAAGGGAAGCGCAAGGCATAAACTAGTTTGACATCTCTAATTTAGTTCATAGCTATAGCCGTCCTTTTCTCGCACTGCCTTTTAGTAAAAGATAGCAATAGCCTAAAATAAGTTCAGTTTGTGCACAACAGAATCGACACCAGTATATTTTGTTAAGGTTTAAAATTAAGTGATACGCTAGTGTTATACAAAAAGAAGGTAATCATTTTGAAGACTTTATTCTGCACCTCACACACCGGTATGATCACAACTGCACACATATACAGAGAATTGATACATTCATCAAGATGAGGCCCCCAAACCCACTTTACACTATCACTACCAGAACAATACAGGGACACTGACACTCAAACGGTGACCACATATTCAGTCCATCATTCTGAACCCCCACAAAAATTTTTAATAGGTAATTTAATTTAAAAAAAAACCTGTTTCCTACAAAAGTGCAAAAGTTGTTTTTTTTTTACTAACAATGAAAAATATACCTGCTACCTAGAAATGTTTCATCAGAAGGTTCAGAATGATTTACTGAATATGCAGTAACCATTTTATCTGTGTCCCCGCCCTGTATACTATACAGTAGTCAATGTAGTTGGTTGGCATTAGAACCAGTATGACTATAACTTACATAGTCAGTATGGTAAGGTCGCACATTCAGGCAGGGTCACAAACAAAATACACTGATATGAGGCAAAATAAAAATGAGTTTAGTCATAGACTAAAGTCATTGAAGTCATGGTGGCCCTGCCAAAAAGGGACAAGATAGAGCATTGACACATATGGGACTTAATACTAAAATAAAACTTAGAATAGCCTACTTAACATACATATAATATTATACTTAGGTATTATCACTGTTGCCACTCAGAGATACTGATGTAAGTAGTTACTTAGGTTTAACGTCGTGAAGGTCCTGAGCCACCCTGCCAGCCTCCCCGATGCCCCCCACCTCGACCACCCGCCCGGCCCCGGCCAGCAGCTGGAAAAACATAATACTTATGTTATGCCATGCAACCTAGCCATGAAAGTTAGGAAGATTTATAAAACTTTCAGTTACGGCTTATTTTTAACTTTACAAACCTATTCCTAATATAAGTCCCGTCACGTAAAAAGAACGCTGAGAGACAGTGGAGGGGACATATCTGCACATGTTATACGTGTCCTAAAGTACTAGGCTATTGTTTTATAATATTGGTATGCGTAATTTATTGTAGAATCATAATAGGTACTTTACTAACTACCTACTTAGTACTTTGGAATTGGCCGGAATTTAAAAAATAGATAATGGGTAAATGGTTACTTGAGTGGTCAGCATTCTTTTTACGTGACGGGACTTGTATCCATACAGGTAAACAATTTAGAAGCTACAATAGCTGTTAATTTTGCAATAGTGCAGCCGTTTTCTGGCACTGAACTAAAATCATCAGAAGGAAAGAAGAACAGTATTAAACCAGTTTTGGTAAACCAATTTGTTGTTCTTTTGATTTCAGTTTTGTTCTATACCTAACCCAAAAAAAATGTTTTGTTTTATGTTTATCTGAACAATACATTGATATTTAGAACAATAAAGTCAGATATTACTGTAAATTATCTACACTTGGGGCCAATGACTTGTCACATAGCAACAGAAAAATGTTATCAAAACAATGTTTGTCTCTAACGATACAGAAACGTTTGTTCATAAATTAGCTGCTGGAGTTTATAATACTGACCTTGTGCTCGTAATATCGCACTTTTTCCGCGCCCGGCAGTTGGTTTATTCCCTTGTCGTTTGAACATAGGAGCATTTTTCAACATGTCTGGTAATATCAGGAACCTGATTTTGGAGCCCCTGATGTACACATTCTCTAACTGGGCGACTCGTCCGTCCCTATACGTCACGGTAACGAGCGTCATCTGGCAATTCATGTTATCCTCAGCCTCAATTAGCTTCCCGCGATAAACTTCACCGGTATTCGTTTCACAAGTCACTACATGACCCTCCGCTTCGTGAAGTACTTTAATCGGAACGCCAATCGACATCTCTACAGCTTCAGCAACACTAACACTCAAAATTAATTGCGATTTATTAGGTTTTATTCAGATGAAAATGGATTATATTCCACTATTTCTTTTTTTGCAAAAGTTAGCCAAACAAAACAACAATCAGAGTGAAAGAAAAGAGAATAGACAACAACAGCTCCTTTTTTTAATCTAGCACACGGTATTGTCAGTAATATGAAATTATGAATAGCAGGTTTTGTACTTTTTCTTTTTGTAAATGTAATTTTTTCAAATAAAACTGTAGTTTTATTTGAAAAAATTACATTATACATACACAGCATTAGAAAGTTTGGTCATGCCTCAACATACAAAAAACTAGGGAATTAATCTTTCAAGTAAAAAAAAAAATACTGGTATTAAGCTGCATCCGGTTAGACTGGAAGCCGGCCCAACATATTTGGGAAAAGGCTAGGCAGATGAATCTTTCTGAATCTTTCGACGTTTGTCAAAAAATAAATAAGAATGTATTGTTTTTCACATTTGTTACAAACTTCTGCGACAGTGCATTCAAAATTGTTAACAAAACTTCTGACCAAAAGGCATGAGTCTCATCAGTTCAGTAAAATAAAAGACAAAAAAATTCCAAACACCATAAAGCCCGTAGAGTTAGTGTTGCCAACACAGTGGATTTTCCACTAGTTCTGGTGGTTTAGACTATCCTTTTAGAGAACAAATATTGGATTTAGTGGCTAGTGGATTTTTCTAGTGATTTCGATTGCTTCAGTTACTGGTAAGATACCACAACAACCACTAACCAAAAGTACGATTTACAAAAATTCTCACCTAAAAATGATTGAAAAAGGGTATTTTTTTTTAATGCTACTTGAATGAATAAAATAGCCGGATGAAGTTAGAGCTTCTTTCTTCAATTCTCACAATTCCAATTGCATGTGAAGGTGAATTCTGCAACAACTACATATTACCAAATAGTGTACATAGCAAGTTGTGGAGGTCAGATAGGCAGTCGCTCCATGTAAAATACTGGTACTCAGCTGCATCTAGTTAGACTGGAAGTCGACCCCAAAATAGTTGGGAAAAGGCTAGGCATATGATGAGTGTACCTAAAGCAAAAAATTGGAACTAAGGAAATCTATTCTTCTTTAAACTGAAAATGCAAATGAAAGCGACTCTTCTGAAGATAATCATCTTTTGCCAGTTAGTAAGTAGGCAGATCTTTTTTGTGATAACAAAAATAAATCCTTATTTCTAATTATTTATTTATTTATTTATTTATGTACACACAAAATACTTTACAGGACAATATATTTACATAGAAGAGCACAAAGGTACTGCAACACAAAGGTTCTGCGTTCTATTTACAATATTGTTGTTTTATTTCCAAATAATATAATTATAAGGATATGAGCACTTATCACGGAATTGGTTGAGTTCAATTAGTGGTTTGCGAGACCGATAGGTTTAGTGGTTTTCTGTAGGCCTATTACGTATCTTTCTGATATCCAGTGTCGGTCAAGCTTCGGTTGTACACCGAACTTTGATGACAACCGAGAATGTCACAATATTGGTATTACGTATCGCACTAACAGCCCGGGTGACTAACAGCCCGGGCACGGTGTAACGTCTTTCACGAAAGCCACTTCAAACTCAGTTGTCATCAATTTGTTGTTCACTATGCTTTCATAATCGAAAGAATAAAAGTATCGAAACGAAAGCGTCTGTCAAAATGAGTTATGGTGACTATCAGCCACGTAAACTACCAATGACGTCATATTTGATCACGACTGGTCATACATAATAAGAAACAAACCTTTTGACTGTTAATTGACGGACACTGAGCCCAGTTACTATCATTTCGAGCTGTCAACAGCCATACGTAATAGCCCTACTGGTGGGCCACGAGGCCACATTTGGTGGGTTCGTAAAAATAAAGTTGGCAACACTACTAGAGTAGACAATAGCCATAGACCCATAGTCTATTGTTTTGTTGTGAAAGTCAATTTTTATTTATTCCGAATTCAAAAAAAAAAAGTTAAGCAAAAGTCAAGTCAAAGACTTGTGTTCCTGTGACTGTTTTATTTCTTCATTAAACTAGGACTACTAGCTTAGAATTTAAGTTAAATTTCGTTAGCCATGGCAGCAGAAGTAATGAAGGTTGAGTTAGAGATGGAGACGTGTTGTGTCTGCGGCGGCGGTGGAGAACTACTGTCGCCGGAGGAGCACGACGCGGGTGCTCCGCCCATGCAGGTGCCACTTCGGACCATGTTAGTGCACCTCAACTCCAGCAAGGTAAGGATACGGACCATAATAGCGGTTCATTGACAAACAAAACAACTTCATAACCTATAATTGGTGGTAGGCGGGAGTCATTCAGTTGCTGGCTAAGTTTTCAACTGTTTCGAACTTTTGACTGACTGGTTGGAGTGTAGCCCTATGGGTGCTTCGGCGCGAGGACAGAAAAATTTAGCCAAAAAAGTGTTATTTTCGCAAATCGTTTATTTTCTCGATGCTATCGTTAAAACGACTAAATATATGGCTAAAAGTGTCTTAGTGTTATTGTCTCCGACTAACCGTTTGTCGTAAAAACGATGTCGAAGGGATCCATAGGTTAGGTTAGAACTGTGACCAAATACGCGCGAGCCGAGCGAGCGAAGCGAGTGGTGCCGCGGGGGCGGCCGACGCGGCGTGCACTACCTTCAAATTGGTCGCGAAATTATTCTAAGTCTTATTTTCATAAGTAGTGCCCCTAAGACGACCTACTGACTGACTGACTTGTTTACTCAAACCAGTCAAATTTAGGCCAATTTGGTTTTGGCTATCAGGGTTGATTTTCACGTTCAATTCAGCATTTTGTTAAAGTATGCAACTACAGAACTATTTTTAGGGTTCCGTACCCAAAGGGTAAAAACAGGACCCTATTAATAAGACTCCACTGTCCGTCTGTCTGTCTGTCACCAGGCTGTATCTCATGAACAGTGATAGATAGACAGTTCAAATTTTCACAGATTATGTACCTATTTCTGTTGCCGCTATAACAACAAATACTAAAAACAAAATTAAATTAATATTTAAGTGGTGCTCCCATACTACAAATGTGATTTTTTGTCAATGGTACGGAACCCTTCATGCGCAAGTGTACACACCAGGACTTACAGCTTAGTATGGCCGTTATTCCAAGTGCTGTGACCACGATAGTGATGTGACTACGTTTGAGACAATTGAGCCTGGATCAGTGCCTAAAGTCCAACTGACGCCAAACCTAGCCCTACAGTAACTACCTAGCACCTTAGTTATCCTAGCCCTATAGTAATTACCTACATAGCACCCTAGTAAAAGTTATCCTAATGCCCTAGCCTTCCATACAAACCACACCAAATGTAGGTCAAGTTGGTTATCCGAGAGGGAAGTCTGTTACATGGATACCTATGGTAACAGACAGAATTTGGGTAGGAAGAGGTTTTGAACACAGGAAATGGTTTTCAAACTGCCGATCCCACAGACTCATAGGACCGATGATGGCTAAAGGTGTCTTGGCCACTGTGAGAGTAGGTATAGGAGATAAATCACACTCAACTCCAGCTTAATGACTAATTTATTACAATAGTGAACTTAATTTATATACAATTTTTGCGCTAAATACACACTGATACCTATTTACATGTGTGTCATGTGTGTATCGAGCTGATGAAGTAAAGATCTCAGTAGGCCACCTCTTAGCGCTGACGGTGTGCTGGTATTGCCGGCGCGTGGAACAAATGTGTGTCGCTCTTAATGCTGCCGCTGTGATGCTGTTGTTGGCGCGTGTATGTTCACGGTTGAACAGCGAGTCCGACTCGCACATGGCAGTTTTTATTTTTTTGTTGTGGTATTAAATTTTATTATTGCGGAATGCAATCAATGATTGAGTATATAAAGATGCAACTGAGGAACCGGTGTTTTATTATCCTTTGGCATGCAGGAACGTGGATCTCCTACTAAACTAAAGTTATCTAAAAATCGTGTGATGCTGTGAGTGTTTTGTCGCGGATCTGTGTTCCGGCAGTATGAGTGCACGGATGCACATTCCGAGAAACCAAAGGTTAATTGTTTAAAAGCATCATGGGTATAAAAAGACCCATAACTAAGCCAAAAGGCACTTGTTCTCCCTGCCATTCTGATCATGTTTTTGTTCTGGACCTCCTAGTTATGGAGACACTGGGGGTCTAAGTTTCAAACTGTACTATTAAATGCATCCATCAGCACACTGTATTGTGTGATTTACATTGAGTCCTACCCTGCGATATTTCACCACAAAAAAATGATTGTATCCCAGCAATGTGACATTTGCCTAGTTGAGAGCGTCTAGACGCGTCTGTTTACATTACCGGTTATAAATATGTTCATGAAAGCATATTGACCGTTGGTTGGCAGGTGGTCCCCGAGGGGCGCCTGTGCGGCAGTTGCATCCGCCGCACGCTGGAGTCATATGAGTTCAGCACGGCGCTGTCACAAAAAGGCGTCCCGCCACTGAGCGAGAAGATTCGAGCGCTGCGGAGGAGGTGAGTACACTGTTGTCATAGTACCTACTACACAAGCAGGCCTTCTTAACAATATCGTGCAGCTGCAAATGTATGTTCACATCAAAGTAGCTTTTTTAGATAAACAATGACATTAAAGATTATTTTCAAAATTTTGTGACGTATCAATTGTTCACACATAAAAAGTAATTATGGTGTGGTGGGATCTTCCCACATATACACTGCCACTCAACAAGTTAACACAAATATACTTTCCTGATTTTTTCAACAAAGGTAAGGGAGTTTACCTAAAATTTACTATTAGAAAGACACCTTTTTAGCTAACTCTGAAGGAAGTTTAAAAAAAAGTCAAGCGTTGTAGCTAAATGTTTATAACTCTTTCCCAATAATATTATTGTGTATGTATTTTATATGGTGTGGGGTTAGTAGTTTAGTACTCAGTGAAACATGAGCTTTATAACACAAACAACGGTTTATTAGCGTCACACAACTTGTAGAACTTATGGAACTATCTTAACAACTTTTGGCGGGAGCGAGCGGGAGTGTAAGGATAAGAATCGATGTTACTTAGGCGTAACTACTCTCAGTGTTGCGCTATGTTTTTGCGAACCCACCAGAAAACCACTAAACCTATCGGTCTCGCAAACCACCAGAAAACCACTAATACAACTCAACAAAATCCGTGCCAAGTGCTCATATCCCTAAATGTTATTTGGAAATAAAACAACAATATTGTAAATAGAAATAACAATTAATTTTTGTAATCACAAAGTAGAACTGCCTACTATCTAAAGATGATCATCTTCAGAAGAGTCACTTGCATTTGCATTTTCAGCATTTTTTTAAGAATAAATTTCCTTCGTTCCAATTTTCTGCACTACACTATTTTGGTAATATACGTAGATTTGCAGCATTTGCTTTCACGTGCTAAACCAGCACGAATTGTGATATAAGAATTGAAGATAAAAGCTCTTATCTTCATCCGGTTTCTTACGATACGGTACGATTTAGTTGCTAGTTCACTAGCAACAAAAAAAAAACCCTTTTCAATCATTTCTAACTGAGTATTTTTGTAAATCGAACTAGTGGTTGGTGGTTTTTGTGGTACCTTACCACTAATTAAAGCAATCAAAGCCTCTAGAAAAACTGGCCACTGGCCACTAAATCAAATTTTACTCGCTAAAAGGATGGTCTAAACCACCAGAATTAGTGGAAAATCCACTGAGTTGGCAAAACTGCTGACTCTGGCTGGAGCCCGAGAGACGCTTCAGGCGGCGCGCGGGCGGTAGGAGGTGCGCGGGTAGCTGCACATGTGTGACGCTAGCCTGGCGCCTGGTTAACTCTGCGGCCGAGGACCGTACCAAACTACCAAAGTCCAAACCAAAATAACGCGCGTGGTATTAATCATTTGTTTACGATTTGGCAAATTAAAAATTGTCTGTGTCACGTCAGCATGAAATTTTCGTACAATGATTTTTTATGACTTTCGATGTCATTTAACATGTAAGTCAACAAGAAAGTTATGATAGACTTCGATTGGCCTTTCACGATGAAGCCCCATCTCGTGCCACTGTTTACAACTGGTTTAATGAGTTTAAACGTGGTCGCACTAATGACTAATGTCACCGATGATCTGCGTGAGGGACGGGCTTCTACGGCGACGACTGAAGATACCATCAGTGTTGTGCGGTGTATGATAGAGAGAGACTGGCAAAAGAGTGAACTATTAGCAGATTCGGACAAGCTTAGGCATCGGTATGAGTGAAGTGCACAAAATCTTCCATGAACATTTAGCGGTCAGGAAGCTTTGTGCCCAGTGGATACCTCATAATTTGACAGGCCCAAAAACTCCGGCGTATTTATTGGTGTCGTAAAATGGTTCAAAGATTAACGGAGGTGGACTCAAATGCTGTGGTCATACTTTTAGGTGACATACTTACGGGTCATGAAAGCTGGATTTATATTTATGACCCTGAAACTAAGAGACAGTCTGCTGTCTGGGTGTTTCCTTCCGAGTAGTTGCCAACTAAAGTGAAGAGAGGTCGAAGCGTGGGAAAAAAGATGGTGGCCTCGTTCTTCGGAAGGACAGGTCATTACGCAACAATTGTTTTAGAGGATCGAAAAACAGTTACTGCAGAGTGGTACACTAACTATTATTTGCTACTTGTCTTGGAAAAAGTTCGGGGGAAACGACCTCGCAGTAGGATCCTCCTTCACTACGACAACGCCTCGTCGCACACCGCCAAGCAAAAAATCGACTACTTGGCGACGTCAGACCTTGAATTACTGAGTCACACGCCATAGAGCCCCGAAAAGAAAAACTTCGAGGAAAACGTTTTATGGACGCCGAGGAAGCAGTGGCTGCGTTTCAAAATGCCGTCGAAGAGACCCATAAGGACGAGTGGGCAAAGTGCTTTTCTCAGTGGTTCCATCGGATGCAGCGATGTATTGATGTAAATGGACACTATTTTGAAAAGATATAATAAAACTAATAACTTGCTAGTTTGTTCAGTTTTTCATTTTCTAAGAACTTTCAGTGTCACCCTCGTTTCAGTTTTCAAAGTTAAAAAAGTTTTCAATTGGTATAGATTTTGTTTAGTGTATTATAATATTATGTATAGTGATGATATGATATTATGTAGATGCTTGCACTGGCTGGACAGGTCCATTAAAATCTGTGTGGTTCTTTCTTCAAAAGACCATCTCAGACACTAATCTGCATGGTCCTCATGTGAATTGAGCAAGATTGTGTCTGGACTTCAAAAGAGACTATGACCATGATGGGCCGGTGTTTCGTACCTGTCTACTCAGAAGTAGACAGGTACGAAACACCTTGCAAAATAAACATCATTTATAATTTTTCACAGATCTGACATTCAAAAGGTTTGAATTTCAATTTTGGAATGTTGTTCATCTATCACTTGAGCTGAGTTTGTCTTTAATCTAGCTGGGCGAATACATCTTTGAATCCATAAAATTATTCATATCTAAAAAAAATTGATCTGAAGTCAGTCACTTAAGGTTGAACTACTTAACATATTTTCCATACAAATTTCGGGGGGCTATTACTCCGCTGTTTGACATGGTAAATCTAAAGTTAAACATGATATCGTTTTGTCTCATTGTTAATTGTGTCTGTGCGGAAACAGAATAGTAAAATAAAAAGCCATTTAAAAGTTACGAGCTACCAAAGATTTGTTTTTATTGCCAATTTTAACGCCACAGCGTAAATTAGTAATAAAAGAAGTGTCAAATTTCCAAAACAAAGTCCGTACCGACACAGCACAATTATCGAAGAATTCAATACATTTTATTTGAAAATGATTTATGCAGTGGTTTTTTCATAAAATTCGATTTTCCAAAGGCCTTTTCGTATTTTTTTACGCGCGCCTTTTACTATGAATTTTCGTTCATCTCACTGAATAATGTTCCCCCGGTGCGGTGCGGGCCGGATGACGTTCACGCACACATGAACAATATGTCAAACGCGATATTATTGACTGTATGTCCTTTGTTTGATAGAAGAACAAGAACCATATTTCTGTCCTTTTCATTTCATGCATGACGTCAGTGACGTGTCATTTGTTTTTCGCTGAAGTTGAAGGGCCTGTGCATTTTTATTGCACTCCTGTAATGTGTGCGTTTCGATGGAGCGACCACGGCTTTTTTTTTTTTTTTAAAACTGGCAAGATTTTGTACAAATTTGAATTTAAAATTAAATGAATTCATTATAGAAAGTAATATATTGAACACAGACTAATAATATTTACATTATTTACACACTAACTCTATAAAAGAAATAAAAATATTTTACAAACATCAAAAAAGGTTACAAGGCGTCGAAAAATTCGTCCACATCGCTGTCAACAGAAAAAGTGCCCAGAAGGCTGGCAGCATTGCCACGTTGGCTGGCAATGCTGAGTCTTTGGCCAAAAAATAGGTCCGCTCTCTGGTCACGTGAAGAGTCAACCAACCGTTTGGCGATTTCCCGAAATACTAGGTGGGCACTCGGACCCCAATTGATTAAGTTAGTTAATTTCAATTTTAAATTTCACATTCAGAACGTTTTGAAGGTTATAAGCGATACCGTACTACAGCTCCTGAAATATAAACCTAGGATTTTTTGTGTATTTTGACAAATTCAAATCTTGGTTTTTCAAAAACTTCAGACCTCTGCGATGCTTTTTCAGCAAGATATCGGCGATAACGTGTTTTTCACCGTTTCAATGGTGCGGCCATGGGGTTTTAGTCTTACAGCTCCTAAAATTATAAACCTAAGATTTTTTTATTTTTTTTTGCCAATTCAATCTGTTATTTTCCTAAATTTGAGGTCTCTGCAACGCTTAGTTTTTAAGATTTCCGTGGCCGCGCGGTTCTCCGCGTTTCGATGGCGT
Source organism: Xestia sexstrigata (assembly GCA_941918905.2). Classification (NCBI taxonomy): domain Eukaryota; kingdom Metazoa; phylum Arthropoda; class Insecta; order Lepidoptera; family Noctuidae; genus Xestia; species Xestia sexstrigata. The sequence continues at coordinate 497,535 of OW799221.2, read as the reverse complement.
AGCCATGTTTAAACCCTTATAACTTTTTAACCATAACTTTGACAAAATTAAGGTTTTGGGAAATTTTAACCAAATTTTACATATTTTTACAAAATCATGACATAGTTATTTCAAAAAAACGCACACCCTATAATATGGTGTCGCGACCTACATATTTAGAAACTTACATATATAGATATGATACTTTTCTTCTGATCTGTCACTTCTCTGTCTTGTGTTGACTAAATTTATATTGAATGATGAAAAATTTTAATTTAATTTAATTAGTGTACAACAACCACTAAATTGGTGACTCCGACGTGATACGCCTTGAAAAGAAAATCCTAAATTTTATCAGGCCAAGAAAATCCACAGTACCGCGATGACAATATAAAGCAGTCGTCTGCCGACCAACGTCCAGGCTCTGGTGGCTTTACAGCCATTTATTTCTCTCGAGGGATTAGCAGAGCGTCCAGGACATCGTGACCCCAGGCCAACAATAACAAACAATATAGTAATACAATATTATTGTTGCCACTAATCTCGCGAATTGTGTAATGACGTTATAAGTTGATAGTAAAAGTTTTAAAGGAAAAGTTTTATTTTATTCTTTTTAGCGCATTTAAATAAAAGGTAAGACGAAAGTAATAAAAGAAAAAGTTATTTGTAAAGATATTATATTGTTGGCGAGTGTTGAGCGGCGTCGAATAGCATTATGTGTGCATGGTGTAACTTCGTTTTTGTTCGGAACGGTTAGGAACTCTGTGTGTGTGCGTGAAGACTAGCGCCTAACTGCTCATCCATCACTGATACTATCTCTGTCGGGCACGATGCCAGGTGAGACAGCGTGCTTTTTGGCCACGCCCACCAATGAGTTCGAGCCCGTGACTTGTGTCACCTTAAGCACGGTCGAGACTGCTCGAACAACTTACTAGTTTGTGTTGTGTATTCTCAGACTGCACGAGCTGACGCAGAAGATCGACGTGTTCATCGTGGTGGGCGGCGCGGGCGCGGGGGGCGCGTACTCCGAGGAGGACATCATCATGGTGGAGCGCGACACGCTGGCGGCGGCGGCGGCGGCTGACGATGACGACCTGGAGCGAGCCCGCAACGCGCGCGGGGACTCCGTGTACCAGTGCTCTGTGTGTCCGCTATCCTTCCAGGTGCGTACTTCAAGTGAGGGGAAGGCACTCCGAGCTCCGTGTCAGGGCAGCTTTACAGAACAGGCGTCAGATCAGCTCCCAGAACAGGCTTCAGGCAAGGCCAGCTCCGCAGTACAGGAGTCAGGGCAGCTCCGAAGAACGGGCGTCAGGGCAGCTCCGCAGTATAAGAGTAGAGATCCCGGGCGAATCCGTTAGTAAGACCCCTGGGAAGTGTAGGGACGCGTCAGAGCGTCGGCGACCCTAACACTTATTCACTCTTAGTAGTAGTGAACTCCACGTATTTTATTGGTTTTCTCTCGGAACCCAGTCGTAAACTGCCTCTGCCGCTCTGGACGTTTGAAAAAACTCGCAAGTTTCTGTTCAGCTGTTCCAATTCCTTCTACGATTTAAGATGTTGCAGCCATATAATTATCTAACCTGGCAGGTGTAGTCGGCCAACACGTATAAAACCTCCTTGATAAAATCCGAGAGTGCGTTATCAAACTTATAATTATAATCTAGAATTCTGTTATTCAGTAGACAAACGTAATTAAATAGAAAAACCATATTTAGACTAGCCAAAACGATATAAATGATTTTTAGAAATACAAGTCTAATGCTACCTTCATGGTTTCGGTTCGGAAAATTAGTTACGCCATAAAACAATAGATTATTATTTTTTATTTTGCCTCACTCCGTGCCCAACGAGCACAGATGCTATAACAAACCCTATACAAATAATCAACAATGGTGATAGGCCTGAGAAATAAACCCACAATAACTCAAAAGTGAACCCTACTTTCTCCCATTACCCATGAATCAAAAGTAGATTGCATAGTTCGACCATTAACGAACAAACAAAGCCACGCTTAACCCCCCGTTAATACAGAGAGATAACATACATATTAGGAACGGTCGAATCAAAGAGGATGCCAAAGACTTGCTCTGCCATACCTCCCTGCGGACTACGGTCATTATTGTCTAATACTATAGCCACTATAGGCTTGCGGCAGTTCTCGTTAGCCAGGAGAACGGGGTAAGGCCCTATTGTAAACTGACGGTTTTCTTGAATCCATTTTTTGACATTTTATTGGATTGAGTTTCGTGAAACGACCACTGACGGTATAAGAATGTGCTCATACTGTCGTCCGCAGCGCGTGGCGGAGTACCGCGCGCACTCGGCGACTCACGCGGCCGACGCGCTGCACTCGTGCTGGACGTGCGGCGCGCAGTTCGCGAGCCGCGCCGCGCTGCGCTCGCACGCGGGCGCAGCGTGCGGCGCCGCTCTGTGCTGCGCGCTGTGCGGCCGCGCGCATGCGCACGCCGCCGAGCTGCGCCGCCACGAGGCCGCCTGTCCGCCGCGCTGCCCCGCCTGCAGTACGTATAGCCCGCCCGCCCCGCCCGCCCCGCCCGCCCCGCCCGCCCCGCCTGTACGTGTGTATGCCCCCAGGCCTGCTGCTGTCGGACCGCGCGGCGCTGTCGTCGCACGTGGCGGAGCTGCACGGTCGCACGTCGCACGCGCCGCACGTGTGCCCGCAGTGCTTCCGCACGTGCGACACGCCCGAGCTGCTGAGCGCGCACCTGCTGCGACATCGCCAGGCCAAGCAGTTCGTGTGCGGGTACGACGGCTGCATCCTGCGCTTTGGGACCAGGTGAGCAGCTTTACTCTTTCTATTCTTGTTTGATAATTAAAATAAAATATCTGGTGCCGACTTCTGTCGTTACTGAATGTATTGTACTTGTATACTTGAACGGTCTTAAAAATCATTCGAGTTCGTTACCTATGCTGTGTACGTAGGAGCAACCTGATGGCGCACATCCGCAAGTGCCACACGAGCGACGCGCCGGAGCAGGGGGCGGCGCCCGAGGAGGCCACGCCTCCCGCCGCGCCCGCCTCCTCCACGTGCGATGAATGCGGACGCACGTTAGTATACTACTACTTGTTTTTTCGCATCAAATATTGAACGAATGTACGGTACGCCCCGATACTATTGCCTAAAAACATAATTTTGTAAGCTATGCTCTGAAATAAATGCGGTCCTTTTATTGGTTACTGTAACTGTATTACTGTAGCGGTAGTACTGGTAAGGGTTCGCTGTTGCAGGTTCGGCTCGCCGGCCGCCCTGAAGCGCCACTCGCGCGTGCACCGCCCGCCGCGCCACTACCAGCGCCATCACCAGGTACCACTCTGCTTATGTCACTCCATCTTAGCTAAATGCCCCTGGCAACAAACACCTTAACAATCTCGTGATGCAGACTTTACTGGACCTCTGAGTTGACCTGACCTATTCTGAAAATAGTCTGGTATTACATTTTTTTCCGGGGTAACTGATGAAAAATTCAAGATAGCTCCGACGAAAATTTGCATTGGTTTTAGCGTCCTTTCATGGTTATAGCGTCCTTTCATGGTTTTTTGGATCAATAATAACGATTATTTTCGTTTTCTAGTACTCAAACTGATATAAAACGGTCAATTGATTTAAAAAAAAAAACTTAAATCAAAACATTTGACCAAGCCATAGGTGTCAGATATTTGGGATCCTAGGTTATATGCCCAGTCGGATGCCTTCATTGCCTGGCTGATTACTCTGCGCTTGTATTGCAGGAGGAAGGCAACGACTCGCAGGAAGGAGAGGACATGGAGGGCGAGGTGGAGTACCTGGAGGTGGAGGAGCTGGACGAGCTTCAGTATCGCGAGCAGGACGAGTACGACCACAAGCCCGACATCGACCACATGCACTGAGCGCCACACAGACTGACGAGTACGACCACAAGCCCGACATCGACCACATGCACTGAGCGCCACACAGACTGCCGAGTACGACCACAAGCCCGACATCGACCACATGCACTGAGCGCCACACAGACTGACGAGTACGACCACAAGCCCGACATCGACCACATGCACTGAGCGCCACACAGACTGACGAGTACGACCACAAGCCCGACATCGACCACATGCACTGAGCGCCACACAGACTGACGAGTACGACCACAAGCCCGACATCGACCACATGCACTGAGCGCCACACAGACTGACGAGTACGACCACAAGCCCGACATCGACCACATGCACTGAGCGCCACACAGACTGACGAGTACGACCACAAGCCCGACATCGACCACATGCACTGAGCGCCACACAGACTGACGAGTACGACCACAAGCCCGACATCGACCACATGCACTGAGCGCCACACAGACTGACGAGTACGACCACAAGCCCGACATCGACCACATGCACTGAGCGCCACACAGACTGACGAGTACGACCACAAGCCCGACATCGACCACATGCACTGAGCGCCACACAGACTGACGAGTACGACCACAAGCCCGACATCGACCACATGCACTGAGCGCCACACAGACTGACGAGTACGACCACAAGCCCGACATCGACCACATGCACTGAGCGCCACACAGACTGACGAGTACGACCACAAGCCCGACATCGACCACATGCACTGAGCGCCACACAGACTGACGAGTACGACCACAAGCCCGACATCGACCACATGCACTGAGCGCCACACAGACTGACGAGTACGACCACAAGCCCGACATCGACCACATGCACTGAGCGCCACACAGACTGACGAGTACGACCACAAGCCCGACATCGACCACATGCACTGAGCGCCACACAGACTGACGAGTACGACCACAAGCCCGACATCGACCACATGCACTGACCGCCACTCAGACTGAGGAGGGACTGGGCGTAGGATCATAGGAGTGGGGTGTGGGATTACACTAGGCCTGGGATTTTGGCTTTCGGGATTTCGGGAAAATGCGAAAAAGCGCCTGGGGGTTTTTGTTGCGTTTATTTCTTATGGAATTAGACCAAGAACAGGGTGGCAACCTCGTGAAGGTGAACCCCCAGACTTGCCTTGAGGATCTACACGACCATAGCGCTCCCCCTCAAGACCCCGCCACCTTACCGCCTCTGAGGGAAGCAGTAAGGTAGGCCTGCATCTATACTACCAAGCAAAGCATGTCGTTGTGCAACCGCGAAAGCATAAATACAGACCCCCCCCCCCCTTTGGTTGCCTTTGGTTAGGCATATTGATAAAAAGTGCCTGTTTCATGTTTTAAAACATACATGTACGAAAATACATATATCTAACTTGTTCATACTCGGAACAGTCGTAAGTATAAGTTAAAAGATTACTGTTAGAAATAAGTACATTATACTTTTAATGGTTTTCCTTTATTTTTCATTTCATTATTGAAAATATAATATGTTAATTTCCATTATTGTGTTATTATTGAATAATTTTTGAAAACTTGACTAAAAAAAACCCAAAACAAAATTATTTGTGAGTGTAAAATCTTAACGACCCAAAAACCGGTGGCGAGATAAGCTGGATGCGTCCCATGGTCTGGTTCGTGATCACGCGACCGAGAAAAGAAGTCCTGGAAAGAATTGGGTGAGGCCTTTGTGCAACAGTGGGACATAATAGGATAATGGAAGGATCTGAGTAAGAGTTGTTTAAGAATCGATAATATTTTAGATATAATGAAAAAAAAAACCTTTTTTTTATTCCCTAGTGGAAATCAAAAAAATGTTGTTTTTTTTAGAAAATGTGTGAAAAGAAAAGAAAATGTTCGTTTATGATTTAGGATTTTTTTACATTTTGAAATTAATGCTATTATTTGATTTTATATTTTTCGACGATAATATTTAAAATGCACTTTTGATTTAATAGCTAGATCTTAATTTTAAATTTTGGCTGGTCATTGAAAACTAACCATGTATAAAGGGTCTAAATAGACCCTTAACGAACCGAAAGGCACTCATCTCGTCATTGCGATCATAACCCCCGACGCAATGTCTGTGTCCCAGTGTACGAGTGAGTGTGAGTACGAGTATGTTACACTATCCTTGCGCACTCTGTTATGAACTGATTGGTATTATTTTAATTATCTAATAGTATTATTGTTTTGATTTCCCTAGATGACTTCAAATCACAGATTATATATTAACTAGTATTTGCGTGGGTGCGAGAGCTGCGCGCAGCTCGCGGGTTTTGTGTTCCTACCTACCTGCTACTACCTACTCCCTACCTACTACTACCTACCTACTCCCTACCTACCTCCTACTTGCCTACTACTACCTACTACCTACCTACTACTACCTACCTACCTACTCAGATCTTTTCCCATTAAAAAAACATTACCCTAAAGTTTGCTTGTCGTCGTCCCAGAGTTGCGCTTCACCCACTCAACCTTCGTTACGCTTCTATTGCTATCTTTTTCTCTCTAATAAAACGAGAAAGAGACGGACGTAATTTAGAGCTGTCAAATTAGGTTGGAACTAATATTTCCATACTATTGAAGGGTGAAAACACGGTGAAGCGCAAGGCATAAACTAGTTTGACATCTCTAGCTTAGTTCATAGCTAGAGCCGTCCTTTTCTCGCACTGCCATATAGTAAAAGATAGCAATAGCCTACATTAAGTTTAGTTTGTGCACAACAGAATCGACACCTTTATCTTTCAACTGGATTGTTGGGGTGATCAACTTCAATGAAAGGTGTTCTGAATTTCCATCGTTTACTTAGACATGTTGTTACAGTACAGGTAATAATTAGGTAATTAAAGTAATAAATTTGCGCTGCGTCTTGTCGTTCGTAGAGAAGAAAAAAAAGGAAGCTCTTAAGATGGCCGCCGCAGGCGCAGGCTGCCCGTCGCGTTCCGGTCGCGACGCATCGATGACCTTTAGCTTTTGAGCGTTCCAGTTCCGTTGCAAACATCCTCCCCCCCCTTGGGGACATGTCCCCCAAGGAGCTCTTGGGAATCTAACAGAGATAGCTTTGAAACGGGCCTATGAATGACGCCGTTCTCAGTTTTGACGTCTACTACTCTGCACACGCCGTCAGCTCCCGGGTACAGCTTGGTGATGCGGCCCATGAGCCACTTCAAGGTGGCAGCTGTTCTTCTCGGATGAGGACCAGGTCGCCAGCACGAACATGGTCTTTTGCACGCTGCCACTTGACGCGTTGCTGCAGGGTGCATAAGTAGTCCTTTGACCATCGGGACCAGAAGTGGTGTCGCAAGCGCTCAACCAGCTGGTAACGGTTGATGCTTGCTTTTTGGACAACAGGTGAAGGTAGTGAGGTCAGAGGTCGACCCACAAGGAAGTGTCCCGGTGTAAGTGCTGACAGATCGGAAGGATCAGCAGACATAGAAGTAATAGGCCGTGAATTCATAATGGCCTCAATCTGTGCAAATAGAGTGTATAATTCTTCAAAGGTTAAACTAGAGTTACCCGCAATCCGTTTTAAATGATATTTTGCTGTCTTGACTCCCGCCTCCCAGATACCGCCGAAATGCGGTGCATACGCGGGAGAGAAATTAAAAGTTATACCCTCCCTGCTTGTGAAGTCGCTAACTGAACGTTCATTTTCCCTGAGCAGTCTGTTCAGTTCGTTACAAGCTCCTACAAAGTTTTTTCCATTGTCGCAGTATATAGTGTGAGGTTTACCTCTTCGTGAAATAAATCTACGCAAGCATAAAATAAAGGCATCGCTACTTAGGTCACTCACGACCTCCAAGTGTACAGCCTTTGTGCTGAAACATACAAATATGCATAAATAGCACTTGGAAGTCTTGGCACCGCGACCCTTTCTATTTAAAATTAAAAAGGGTCCTGCAAAATCAGTGCCACAAGTCGCAAATGGTGGAGCAGGAGTTACACGAGATTCCGGTAGATTACCCATTATGGGTTCTAAAGGCTTAGCTCTAAATCTCTGACAACGAACACACTTTCTTACAGTAGTCGCAGCTAATACTTTCCCAACTGTAGGCCAAAATTGCTCACGAATAGTATTTAACAGTTGCTGAGGGCCACAGTGTAGGAGACGAAGATGTTCCTGCTCGAATAAAAGTTTTGTGAAAGTGTGTTTGGAGTCTAGCAGTACGGGATGTCGTTTTTCGTAGGGACAGTGAGATGCATTGTCGATCCTTCCACCGACACGCAAGACACCGTGGCGATCCAAAAAGGGGTTCAAAGACAGAACTCGCGACTTAGAATTTAATTTGTCCAACGTTTCAAGTGAGTGAATTTCCATTGAAAAACATTCTCTTTGTGACGCTTTAGCTAGGAGTACCAGTGAGTTATTTAACTCAGAACAGGTAAGTTCACCATTTAGTTTAGTATTTGATTTTTTTATGTTGTTCATAAATCTCAGTATGTAAGCAAATATTCTTTGTAGTTTATATAGTTTAGAATATTTTTCAAAGGGTATGATGTCATTAGATATAGTTTTAACATTTAAACTTATTTTTATTTCAGGTAAAGTAGAAGGAGTAGATTTAGATTGGGGCCATTCTTGTTCAGACTTGGTCAGAAAGAAAGGACCATGCCACCAAAGAGTATTATCATGAAGAAGACGTGGTTGAATGCCCCTGGAAGCCATGTCAGCGGGATTGTGTTCAGAAGGTACATGACGCCATGTAGTTATGTCAGTTAATTCTCGGATTTGTTCAATCCGATTGCTTACATAAGTTTTAAGAGTCTTAGGTGGAGTGTGTAACCACCCTAGGACTATGGTTGAGTCCGTCCAAAATACTGAGCGTGCAATCTTAATTTGTAAAGAGTAACATACTTTAGAGTATAGTTTTGCACCAAGTAAAGCGCCTAACAATTCCAGACGGGGAATTGTTTCCGATTTCAAAGGAGAAACTTTAGCTTTAGCACATAATAAGTTACAATTAAATTCGCCTAAACTATTAGTCGATTTGAGATAAACACATGCAGCATAGGCATTTTGCGAGGCATCAGTGAAGCAGTGAGCCTCTATGTAAATAGAAGAATTACAGAAAATGTATCTAGGTATCTGAATGTCAGTGAAATGTTGCGTTTCATTATAGAATTCTATCCACGAGTTTTGAATTTCTTTTGGAATTTCATCATCCCAATCTATTTTATGTAACCAGAGCCTTTGCAGTAAGATTTTATGAAAAATAGTGCAGGCAGATAAGAGACCTAAGGGATCAAATATTCGACAAGAATTCGACAATATAGAGCGTTTCGTAACCTTAGGAATAGATTTATTTTCGGCTGAGTAGTGTAAAGTATCAGAAATAGGTGACCATTTTAATCCTAAGACAGAAGATTGTTTACTAAAGTCTTGAGATTGATCAGTTGTAAGTATGCTATCAAGAATATCCGGAGAATTTGTTCTAAATTTACGCAAAGGGAAACAGCCTTCAGCAAGTTTGGCAATCACTCCTGAAATTTTAGCCTTTAAAAGAGATTTTGAGTCTGAACCAGTATTCAGGTCATCAACATAGAAGTCATGTCTTATAGTATTGGCAACAGCTTCATCACTACACTCCGCTGCAAGTTGGACAAGACACCTTGTACTCAGATAGGGAGCTGAAGCTGTCCCATAAGTGACAGTATTGAGTTGCAAGGTTTTGAGCGGTTGACTTTCGTCTTCCCTCCAAAGAATTAGCTGTAAATGACGCTGTGATTCATGCACCATAACCTGCCTATACATTTTTTCAATGTCACCTGTCACCACATAGGTATACTGACGGAACCTGAGCAGAATTGCCATTAAATCATCCTGAACAACTGGTCCAACAAATTGGATATCATTTAGCGACTTATTAGTAGAAGTTTTACAAGAGGCATCAAAGACTACTCTTAAGCGAGTGGTTTCACTGCTATCGCGAATTACTGCATGGTGAGGAATGTAATATCCAAAGCTAGGACGGCTTACTTCAGATAAATGCCCTAAGCTTTGATATTCGTTAATAAAATCAATATATTCATTTTTTATTTTAGATTTATTTTGTTTCTTTTCTAAGTTAAAGAAGCGCCTTTTAGCAATAAAATAAGAGTCCCCTAAAGCCTTACTGGGAACTTCACGCAATGGAAGTTTTACACAAAATCTCCCATCACTCAGGCGGGCAGTGTTTTCAATAAAATGGTTTTCACAATATTGTTCTTCATAGGAAAACCTAATCTTTTTACTTGGCAGAGCAGGAATATCCTCAACTTCCCAGAATCTAGCCAAAGAGTCCCTAATTTCCTGAGAAAAGTTCGAATTAGTATGATTAGTAGTAGGGCTCACACCAGTAGGGCCTGACATGAGCCAACCCAGTTTAGATTTTATTAGTGTAGGTTTATTTTTCCCCAACTTAATTTGCTTAGAATCGACAATTTCCCAATAAATATCAGCTCCTAGCAGCAAGTCAATTTCAGAGGGCATATAGTAGGTAGGATCTGCTAGTTCTATGGATTTGGGAAAATTCCATTCAGAAGTATTAACCCTTGAGCTGGGCAACATGCCAGTAATGTCAGGCACTAAAAGACATGAAACATTCGCATGGAATAGATTAATCCGCGATTTAAGTGTTATGTTACACCTTTTAGTAGTATTAGTTAACTTATTATTTATACCAGCAATTGATATATTAGTATTAGAACAGGGTAAATTCATTTTTCTTTGCAGTCTTTCAGTAATAAATGAAGACTGGCTTCCATTATCTAGTAATGCTCTCACATGTGTTTCAGAAGATCGGCTATCAATTAATTCCACTTGAGCAGTGCATAAAAGGATCTGCCTAGGCATTGCCACGGAGAGTGATACAGGATTAAACATGGCAATAGTAGATGTCTGAGAGGAACTTGCTTCTTGAGGAACTGATGTCACAGAAGAATTATTAACAGGTGAGTTTGTCTTATCTTTATTGGACTGTGGTTTATGTAGCAATAAATTGTGTCTTTTGTTGCAGATTTTACAATAATGATGTTTGCAGTGAGCAGAGTAATGACCAGGACGCAAACAGTTGTGACAGAGCTTATGCTTATTAACTTCCATAAATCGAGCATCCAACGACATGTCTTTAAATTTATCACACTTATATAGTAAATGATCTTGTGAACAAACAACACAGCCTTTTTCATTAGTGTTTGAAGAAACAAATGATTTAGTTTGTTTATTGTCTTTAGAGTGAGTACGTTTTTCAGTTTTAGTAGCAACATCATTATTGCTGTACTGTAAGGTTTCTAAAACGTCAGCACGATTTCTCAAGAAATTATAGAACTCTTCAATTGTTGGCGAAGCAGCAATAGTACTCCTGTGTTCCTCCCATATGCGACTTGTGGCTCCATCTAGTTTGGACACCATGATATATACAAGTAAAGTATCCCAGCGGGATTCAGGATCATTCAAAGAAGATAGGGCTCGAACATTTTTAGAATAGTAATCTATCATAGTACGGAGTGACTTGTAATTTTCTTTAGATATTGTATCAAAATTCAAGATAGCTTTTAAATGATTATTAGTAAGTATCCGGTTGTTATCAAAGCGTTCAGTAAGTAAATTCCAAGCTAATTTATAATTGGCAGCAGTAAACTCAATTGACTTGATTATATCAGATGCTCCTTCTTTTAATGAAGAGCGGAGGTAATGAAACTTATTAATTTCTGGAATAGTATCATTGTTATTGATTAAGGAATCGAAAGTATCTCGAAATTCCATCCAATTTAAATAGTTTCCATTAATATTGAATTACAGTTCCTGTTTTCAGGTATTATGTTATTAGGGGCAAAACTTTCAATTAATAGTTGAGCCGCAGCTATGTTAGAGCAGAAATCACTCAATCGTGTCATTTTCTTCCAACTGATCAGGATCCAAACCCTCAATTTTAGTTTTTAAATCATCAAACTGTACCAACAATTCTTTGAATCTTGATAGTTTTAATTCAGTTTCAACGAGTAGTTGTTTAGGAATGTTGTCAGCTTCTATGAGTTTTACAGTACTTAAATATTTAGAAAATATAGTTATTCTAGCCTTTATCGTACCACGTAGTTGAATAAGAGATTTCAATTCAGCCGACATGGTGAACGCTTATAAGAACTGAACAAACCGTCAAGAAATTAGCTATGCTGGTATTGAATACCGCATGTAAAATTAAGAAATTATAGCCAAATCGTAAATGTCGCGCAATGGCTACGACAACAGCTAGTGCAGTCAGCGACGCACACAAGCAAAGCAGGTTACACAGCGCAGGATGCAAGCAGCATAGTGATGAGTAGGCAAGTATAGCAGCGCATTTCAACGGGACCCAAGAAGCAGGCAGCACAGCGTCTGGAAAATGCCAGGGTGGTCCCGTAAGCAAAAGAAAGAAAAGGTAGTTGCTAGTATGGCAGGTAAATATGCATATCCTATGGGATGGGATGGGCAAGTACCTGCATAATTAGCAAATAGTTGTCATTTAATTTGAAATTATCAGTAACTCGAGACGGAGAAAGAAAAGATAGTTAAGTAGCAGTAATTTGATCTGACTCCAAAAATTATCAGTAACTCGAGACAGTAGAAGATGCACAGAAATCGGCTGCTAAGAATGTCGGACCTGTAGGTTAAGCATGGTACTAAAATTGGGCGTACTTCCCTGTGAACAAACCAAATCACTCACTACAGGAACAGGGATAGATGGGTCATCAGCACGCACACGTAGTCATCTTGGTCAATGGGTCGTCAACTCGTCATAGGGCTCTGCTCGTTTCTGGCACCACGCGGTCGCATCTTCAATAGTTCTTCAGTTGATCACGTCGTGGTCTCCATATGTTGGGGTGATCAACTTCAATGAAAGGTGTTCTGAATTTCCATATTTTACTTAAACATGTTGTTACAGTACAGGTAATAATTGGATCGATGACCTTTAGCTTTTGAGCGTTCCAGTTCCGTTGCAAACAACTATATTTTATACTTTTCGTTTAATTATATATTTAGTAGTAAATGATTACAATTTAATAAGAATTTATAATTTATAGGGTAAACTGCCTTAATACCGGCCCCCTCCTAATATCGGCCGTGTCGAAGAAATCCTGGCATAAATTAAAAAACATGCCATAATGTTAGGATAATATTGCACCAAAATAGACCTTATGTCATGACAATACCAACATGGCGGCGCTCTGTGTGCTATAGGATATTCAGTCGGTCGTAGAACGCGGAGGCGTACGAGCGTGTGCTTTTCGCCGGCCTTTTGACCTCGGACCGTCTGTGGACGACATATTGGGGTAAGCGATTTTAGTGTATTATATTCATGAAAAGTAATGAGTATTGCTTGTTTTCGATACATAATAAAATAAAGAATCACATTACATACTTATTTTAATAAAAAAATCATGATTTATGGTAATTTTAGGAGGCCGGAGTTAGGTTTCTGTTTATTAGTACAAATCCAAATATCGGCCGCCCCGGCCGATATAAGACAATCATTTTTTAACAACGAATCCTAAAACCGGCAGAGGCGGCTCCGTTTGTCATTTCACTTTTTTTTGTTCTTTTGTTGTTGTGTATTTTTCTTTTCCTTGATAGGTATTGTATTGTATAAGGGCTAGTGTCTCTGTGGGTCAATCTCGTGAAGTCTTTTTTTGCGCTACTTATTTGTGTACATTTTAAAATACAGTTTTTCTCAAAAATAATTATTTATTTACCTAGCTTTTGATTGCAAAATTATTTTTTTGGTATGTGATCCGCATTTTGTGCGGTATAATGGCTAAAACAATTTCAATAAATCGAATTTGTTTATATTATTAAACATTTATTAGTTAAATTATAGGTACTTATTGCTTTTATTTACTTAAAAAAATGGATTTCGAATTATTTTTTTCTATAATGTCCCTTTAACTTCATGAAGAGACCCAAACTTAAAAACTTAAAAGCTTAAGCTTATTTATGTCAGAAGTATATTCTCTTTTACTTAAGTAAGACTAATTTTATATTTTGTTGTACAGATTTGACACAATGGGTAAACAATCCAAAGAAAAAAATGATAAACTTACACGTCTGAAATACAATAGATCACGGATCAAAGACGCTATCAATTCGGTTAGGAATGATCTCATGAGCATTAGATCAGCTTCCCGATTTTATGAAATACCACGAACCACTCTTCAGGACCGATTACATGGAAGGGTAGATGAAAAAAATATTTCTATCGGTAGACACACAGTCCTGAATGAAATTGAGGAACAAGCTCTAGTAGATTGGCTAATAAATCTTGCGAAATGTGGTTTCCCACGAAAACGCACCGACCTCATTAATACCGTCGAAAAAATTATTAGAGATGAGGGTAGACCGAACGTATTTAAAAACGGAAGACCAGGTGTTAAATGGTACAATGGTTTTATAAAGCGTCATCCAAGCCTAAGTGAAAGAGCCCCTGAAGCTATTGGTACAGCTAGAGCTATTGTCACCGAAGAATACTTAAGGAAATGGTTTCGTGATCTGGAAACTTATTTAATCGATATTGGAATGCAGGATATTTTAGAAGACCCGAGGAGAATTTTCAACGGTGATAAAACAAGCTTCAGTATTTGTCCTAAGTCAGGCAAAGTTATAGGCCCTAAAGGTTGGAAAAATATATATGAACTAAAAAAAGGAAATGAAAAAGAGACTATTACCGTACTCCTAGTAATTTCTGCAAACGGCGAGTCCTTGCCGCCTATGGTGTTATTTCCGTATGTCCGAAAACCTCCTAAAGATATTACTGATAGTGCACCGTCGTCTTGGTATATCGGTGTCTCAGATAGCGGGTGGATGAAGAGCGGATTGTTTTACGAATATGTGGCTAATTGCTTCAATAATTGGCTTGAAACTAACAATATTCCGAAACCCGTGCTTCTGTTGGTCGACGGCCACAAGTCCCATTTGACCAAAGATCTAAGCAAATTCTGTGAAGAAAATGGGTTAATGCTTTACGCTCTTCCACCTAACACCACACATATTATGCAGCCTGCAGATGTCAGTGTTTTCCGACCACTCAAACTTCAATGGAAGAAATCAGTGAAAGATTGGCAAGATAGTGGTGAAAATTCAAGTAAGACCTTGACAAAAGTTACTTTCTGTCCGTTATTAAAACAGGCTATAAACGGAGTAACGTCTCAAACCATTAAAAATGGATTCCGTAGATGTGGACTGTACCCTTTTAATCCTAACGCTGTCGATTACACAAAATGTATAAAAAATACTATTGAAAAATTAAATGAGCAGGAGAGTATGGATGATGTAAATATAATTGCAGAGACGGAATTGAAAACAGCTGTTAAAGTAATAAATACATGCAAAACAGAATTGAGGGATGCTGGTATAGATCCAAGCGTACTCGAAAAAATCATTAGGGAAAAAAATGATAGTGCAAATACGTGTCAGAGCCAAAAACGAAAATTCCTCGAACTGAACGGATCAAACCTAAATACTAAAACGATTAAAAGATCATCAATAGACAAAGAAGAAAGAATTAATATTACAAAAAAATATAATCCCGATATGAATTTGGCAATTGACGCTAATTCACAAGTTGAGCTATTCATTGTAAATGACGAAGGAATGTTAGTAACAGTTGATGGAAAATTATCTCCAATTCCAAGTCTAGAACCATCAAGTATTTGGCACTCTAAACCAAAAATTACCAGTGCAGACAAATTTTCCGAATCAGTCATACTTCTACCACTAGAATCTGACTTGTGCCCACAAATAAAAATAAATGCACACAACCGGTCGAGCTCGCCGGATATACCTGCACAAACTATATCTGTTACCGCAGATATCCATTGCACAGCCATAGATAAAAAAAATAATCAAAAAGAACAGAATCATAAAGTCAATTCCCTCAGTCGTCGGATAACCGCACAAGCTATTGACGATGAAATTTGCACCGAAACCGATTACATCGGAGGCGAGTTAAATGTTGGTTTTAATAACCCAAACATTCGCTTAAGGGTCCCTGAAATTCCTACAAACTATTGTGAAAAAGAACATTTTCTAATTAATGTCGACTTGGCTCCGAATAAAATACCACTGGGCCCACATAATTGCAAATCTTGCACTGGCAAATGCAAATTAGAAATGATCAGTACTCCGGGAGAAACGTCAATGTTCTGCATCAGCAGTAATGCGTTTGACAACATCGACGTTGCTTCTGATTTTGATTTTTCGCTCCCGGGATCTCCGTCATTAAGTGTTACGTCGGAAATCATCAATTCTCCATCCACAAATATTTTTGAGGGTTCCTCGCCGAATGCTAGACATCTAACTTCTAAGCCATCTACTCCAACTTCTAGGAATTCTTTGTCACCAGCATTTAGAAACCATTTGTTTGCCCCAAAATCTCTTAATTTTGGCAATAAAAGAAAGTCTAAGGGGGAACCAATGCCATTAGCCATATCTTCGGAAAAATGGAGACAGTTTACTCGAGAAAAAGATGACGAAAAAGAAAACAAAATAAAACAGCGTGAAGAAAGGAAGAAAAGAATCCAAAATAAAAAAATTGAAAACGCCAGAAAAAAGTTAGAAATGACTAAGGAGAAGACGCGTAAGAGAAAGCCAGCAAATAAAGATATGACAAAGAGACAGTCTGACGAAACTGAAAACACAGAGATAATTTCAGTGTCACCTCTTAGAAAAGAAATCACCAAGGAAAAAATTCTATGCGCGGGTTGTGAAGAAGAGTTGATTAGCGATGTTGAAGAAGACGTATTAAAGAATATTGGCTGCGATATTTGCCCTAAATGGTTTCATTTAAGGTGTACAACGCAGCTTGGCAGAAATTATATTGATGTTGCAAAAGAAGATTTTACCTGCCATCACTGCCTTATTCATTTAGAGTGATAGTCCTAATATTTGAAGCAGTTTTTTTAGTTTATTTTAACTTACACTTACTTCTTACTTAGTTGTTTTGTTGACTACTAACTACAGTGCACATTTTTAGATACCTATTATCTTATCACCTATTATGTGTTCCTAATTATGTTATATTGTGACGTTGATTTTATTGTATTCAATTTACGTGTTGTTTGATGTTGATCTTATTTTGTTTTTACGTTTTTAATAATTTGATCTCAATCGTACCTTAATCAATAATAATTTTGAAGACTGGATAATAAAAATATACAAAGTTGAGAAATCCATGTTTGAGGTTTTTTTTTACAAATAAGCCTTTTTTCCACTGCTGCTCACTGTTAGAATCAGTGTTTAACCATACATTTTGCGTATGCCGGCCGATATAAGGAAAAAATCTGGTCGGCTTTAGGCAAGAGGGGCCGATATTGGGGAAAATCGGAATGTATTGATAAAATAATTCATAATAATTAAACAACTGGATTATTTTTAAAATTTTACGTAAAAATAAGAAACCAATTAAATTTCACACCAGGAAAAAAACTATGTTAGCACTTTATATAACAGATCGAGATATTGTGAGTAGTTTAAAACTGAAAAAGGGTTAAGGGGCCGATATTAGGGTGGTTTACCCATGATGAGGATAAGTGGTAAGTTGTAACTGGCCTTCTTCATATTAATTCGGAATAGTCGAATGCCTGTGTTCTTAATCTTAAAATTAATAAAATAATGCTTGCAATTGAACTGTTAAAATTACAGGCGAATGCCCGGTGTACCTACTGAATGCGAGCGATTCAGATTCACACAAAGAGCCACAGACATTGTTGATGTCACCGGAACTCTACTATTGCGCCTTTTTTCAACCGACGATAATGTATTATTAGTCCGTTAAAGTATAGTCATAATCTCAAGTGGGGATGATTAAAACCAGCAAGTGTTCAACAATAATACTTTATTATAACAACATTGCAAAACGTAGGTACTAAATAATCTTGGATCTAAAATCGACTTACAATATCACAATAGGTTAGGTAAGGGTCGCACGTAACTAATATCTGATATTAATTACTTGCAAACAATAAATATTCGTCGTTTGAGGTCTAATCACACATCCTGCGTAACTGCTCGGTAGAATTGAATCAGAAATACAACATTTTCAAAATGCTCGAAACCTTCTGAAATTACAACATTGTACGAGTATTGGGAGCACGAAGTTGACAATGCGTGGTGATTACGGAAGAAAGCAGTGCCGTCAAAATAACGGCCGGGTCATATTATTAATGAATAGGTACACAACCCTATGAAGATCAATAGACTCAATAGAGTGTTTTGACACTGGCAAGTCAAACACCAACTCATTATCTCGCCGTAATATGACCGCACTGCTTTCTTAGACCTCCTGTCCCGCAGCAGTGCGTCACTGGTCGTCGTGCGGGCGCGTGCGGCACACGAGCGCGACGCGGCGCAGGCGCGGCACGCGGGCGCCGCGCCACGCGCTGTCCGCGCCGCCCAGCACGGCGTGCGTGAAGTCGTAACGGGCCACGCCTCTGGAACGCGCAACATTCGTGTCAAGTGCTGAGTAACTCTGACAGTACGAGTTTACACTTTCTCTTCTACGAACAATAGGAAGTGGCGAAAGGCAAACGTTTTGAAGGCTACCTCGGCTGCCTGGAACTGTCTTAACTTATTTTGCCGTTCGAAACTCAATAAAAAATTCTAATAAATACATAAATAAATCCGCCCTAAGACGACCTACTGACCAAAAGTGCCGATTTTCAACCTAGTTTAAGTGACTTGATTTCGAATGCTTGTTAATTCCAATTCGAGTGTTAATTCAATGATAGTCTAATAATTATGTAAAGTCTACTGAGAACTTACGTCATGATGTAGAGTGCGCGGCGCTGCAGCAGCGCGTTGACTTTCATGTGCTTGTTCTCGCAGTGCACCAGCTGCATCACCGCGCTCGACACCAGGCACAGGCCCGCGATCACGTCGCCGCAGAACTGCACAGAGCAACTCCTTAGCACATATCCTATCTACCTTGGCACCCGGCAAAAATCTTGGGTAATACTAAATTAACCCGGATAAACCTAAATTTGCTTCGTCTTCTAGCATAACCTGTAACATATACGCTCCCGACGCGACCATGGCCCACTTGCAGGACTATCAAAAATGTCTCTACCTGCACTTTTAAAGACTTAGAAACAGTCGCTGCGATTAACCATAATGGGCCCAAATGTAATTTGATAAAACTTATCATCGCTAAGAAAGAAGACAAATATTGAGCGGGAAAATGATTCGTTCGGCAGTTCTGTGACTGACCCTGACGGCGTCCACGTGCGGCTTGATGTGTCCGGAAGCGGCGAGGTCCAGCACGTGCACGTGCGGCAGCGCGAGGTGCGCGCGCGGCCCCAAGGCGAGCGCGCGCACGCGGCTCAGCACCGCCGCGTTCTCTTCAGACCATTGCTTGCGCTCCGTCTCGCGGAACCCTTGAATTGCCTGCCAGCGAGATTACAAGCTTTATTTTAATAACATGCATAAATAAGAACATTTTCATTGTTACATAGATTAGCTAACCCGTAATTATTTAATCCGTAACTACTACATCTCTAACTAAAGTAACACAGCAAACAAAGCAGTCTGAGCAACACGCATCATTTATAGAAACTGCAAGTTATATTAATTGATACTTTATTTTTTTCTAAACAAAGTATATTGTTAGGTAAGTACCTACTTATACAATCTACTTGTTCTCGGAAGCATTATACCTAATGGCTTAATTAAAAAAAAAACAATTAATTTTTCCCGATTTCATGTTTTCATTGCTTGATTTTGGTATTTATCTCACTTTTATCATTTTGAGATATACCTACAGTTTTTGAAAAAAAATAGTGGCGAGTCATTTTTTGTCATGGAACGACACCATTTGACTGCTAATGTAATGCAGAGAGAACTGTATGAATGATAGTAATGCTACTTGCAAGCGGGACGAAATCAAAATCAAAGAATTTATTTCAAGTTAGCCAGTTACAGGCGCTTTTGAATTGTCGAAACAAAGATGAAAATTAAATGTAGGTAGCTACAGTCCCAGTCACAACACATAAAAACTGTGAAAGTACTGTAGTTGCCCATTCCCTAGCGTAGATCTCTATGGAGAAGAACGGGCAAAAAACTCCATGGACACTCTTTTGAATCAGAATATTTTTACAAAATCTTGGTTACATCATTCATGTTGAGATGGTATATTATGTGCAATGAGAACAATGTAGCAAGATGTGCACGTTAAAAGTGTCCACAGCAAAAACACACAAACAAAAAAATACAATTCAAAATAATTCATTCAAATAAGCCATGGCAACTAAGAGATGACAGCAACAACTGACAGCGCCCGTACACGGACATGACGCATGGATCAGCACCATTCAACTCAACCATTTTGAAGGGAACTAAATGATCCGACACACGCGCCACCATCAAATCAGTCCCAGGTACCTATCTCGGCATTTTGGCGTTATCGAGCGTGATCTGTCGTTTTTGGCAGCGTTACGTTAATACAGGGGATCCTGCTGAGCAGCACCCAGGACGTGGAAGGAGTACAACTGCTCCACAGGGCCGATACATACAACACAACTGACTGACAGACATAAGCCGATGATAACCGCCCGGGAGATGAGTTTAAAGCTACAATTCTCAAGTTTTGTTGTTGTTAGCCACCGAACCGTGAGAAGTAGGCAGCATGAATACGGCCTACGAGCACAACGCCCAATTAGGTGCCTATACGCCATGGGAATTGCGCCCGTCGAAACGAATGGTGTAGGAAACACTTGACATGGACCCAGGAGCAATGGGACAAAGTTTTATTTTACGATGAGGTCCCTCCCGGTTTGGATTTAAGCCTGATACGAGAAGGGTAGATAAGTGTGTATCGTCGTCCCGGAAATGCTGAACGGCTGAGATGCGTCCAGGAAGTGCACCCTTACAGTGGCTCCAGTGATGGTACTCACGGCAAGATAAGGCAGTACGGAAATTACAGACCATTCATCACGAAGCCGTCAACCAAGCATTCTGTACATAAAACTACGCAAAAATGGTTGTTGAGAAACGACTTTTTTTTTGGGTGAAAAATCACGTTTTACTTGCGTTTTACGGTAAAACTTAATGTAACACACTCAAAACATTGTGCCTATGGACGCATTTAATAGTAAACAGGTTAAAATTTAAAGTAAATTTATGACCTCAGAAACTAGTTTTATGAAATAAAAACTCTGTTCATAGACACGACTTGTTTATTTCAATTTATCACAATTCACAGTTTCACTGCACAGTGTACACTCGATACGTCGTAATGCTATGATAGCCAAGCACGAACTAACTGCCGGTCACCCCCCTCACCATAATAATACTCGGGTTCGTGATTGGCTACTAAAGTGACAGCTAGTGTTGCCATATTTCTAAATAAAATTATGTTACAATGCAAAATCACGACACTTGACGATGTTTGTGAGTATGGATGTATGGATGGATGTTTGTTATTTTTTCACGCAAAAACTACTGAATGGATTTGGATGAAATTTTGCACACAGTTTATAACCTGGATTAACACATAGGATACTTTTAATCCCAATACTAAAACCCCATGGGACACTAGTTTCCACCATCAATAAATTGCAAATCTATTTAGTCCGTTAGTTGAGAGTATTGGAAAATAATGGACAAGTATATTTTTTTTGTTTTTTTAAATCAATGAATATAGCCCTTTCCCTCTCATAGAGAGAAGGGCTGTGTCCCAGCAGTGGGAACATTAATAGGCTGATGATGATGATTATTTTAACATCACGCCTACAGGCAGACATGCAGACAGCAGACAGTGATGTTATGTTATGTTAAAATTAATAATCCCCGAAGAGTTGGGCTGAGGTGTACCCAACAGTCCCTACACCCACATTTCGCTAGTTATGTTTAAGTCCCATGTAATAGGGGGCGAGCGCTGGCGCAAATCCAGACTCCGTGGGTGCTACTGAGAAATTCTTGATGGAAAAACCCAATAACACTTTGCCCGACCTGGGAATCGAACCCAGGACCTCATGCTAAATAGTCGCCACCACCAGACCAACGAGGCAGTCATTTATTTCATAATGATAACAATACATGTCATGGTAATAGGCTTATCCCCAATAAAATGGAACCTAACATATCTAACTGTCGAAAGGTGGGTGTACTGTACACTTCTGCATACCCGCAGAGCATACAGGCGTTATGATGTTGTGAAAACAACAAACATCCAAGCGATTGAAGCAATCACGACCGATTTGCTGTCTATAATTGAAGAGTTCTATTGTATATCTCCGAAGATCACCGAATCGACAATCAAAAACCGATCAGATCTTCACCAAATTTTAACGGGACCACCGCAAAGTAATTTTCTTCCAAACAAAAAAGAATCATCGAAATCGGTTCACAATTGGCGAAAAAAAAGGCTGAACATACACACAAAAAAATAAAAAATTTAAAATTTCGGACGAATTGATAACCTCGCCTTTTTAGAAGTCGGTTAAAAAGTTATCTTTGTGTTAAAAGAGATTTCGCAGGATTCAAAGTACGAACCACGTGCGGTGATTTAAAGAAAATGTGTAAGTTTCTAGCAGTTCTCAGAGGCTCAGTTTTATCCTTAAAAATATTTTCGTTATAGTGATTCCACAGTATACTACAATTTATTATGTACTTCTTCTAATTCTGTGGCATCAGGCAGGAAATTAAAAACTTTCAAAAATCCTGAGCCTCTACTATTACTACTACTGTACTTATTACAGATACTCTAGAGTAAATTGAATTAGGTCCTTGACTTGATGGTAGAGGATGTTATTGAGATGTTTTATTTTTAAATAACAAAAGATAGTCAATCAAAAATCAGCCACACCGGCCCACCTGACATCCAGCACACCAGGCATTTGCCCGATTTGCCCATATGGCCAGTCCGGGCCTGGCAGAACCTAATTTAAACAATATTGTTTAATGTTCTCAACAACGGGAGCATCAACCTTCAACATCAGTTAATCATCATAATTTGAACCATTTATCAAACAATTACATTGAATGGTGAATATAAATAAAGTGGGTAAGTAATACTACAACCACTTATGGAATCATTTCTGTGATTACTAACATTATCCCAGTGGTCAAACTCGTATCTCATGCGGCGCAGCACAGGCTCCAGCTCTAGCAGCAGGGAGCTCTCCTCGCGCTCCGTGATAAAGTTGGGGTACACTTGCATGTCGCGCACCACGGCACTGCGCAGCTGGGGTGAGTCATCCTCCTTCCAGGACGGGCTGATCTCCACCATACTTGGGTCACCTGTGACAGTTCTGATTTGATTCATTCAAGTCACACAAAATATACTTGCTGTGAGATATCAGTTTGGTTCCCAAATACTTTACAGCAGCTTGGGTCAAGAGTGTCGCCCCAAGTTTGGTTTTTTCGGTTCAATATTTCAACTCAATATTCATAATAATTTAAGTCTATCTTTTCTTTTACTTCATGGCAATGGCCATAGACTAGCCTAGCCCAAACCCTATTGAGCTACAAATTTGGATTTTTATACGAGGCATCAATAAAGAAGGAATTTTGCAAAAATAACTTGGATTACATTAAATACAGTTTAAGTATGAGAAATTAAAGGTTTTAATTAAAAAAGACCTACGGAGTCCTATCCTATCTTTGTCTGTCTCCATGGCGCCGCTAATCCCGCGAGGAAGCCCGATGCATACCTTCTTGTATTTACAGGTTTTTAGAAAACTAAATGTTAACAAACGCATTTTTTTGCGTAAATAAAACAAACTTTCTCCAAAATTATTCTTGTAAAATAATTTAAACAATGCTTTGACAAGCCGATGACAGCACTTTTATTTTGACATTGACAGTCGCAGAACAGATGACTGCCTGGTGAGCGTTCAATTATTTTGCTCCACCCGTGTAACTAAAATTATTGTAAAGTTGTGCTCGACGATCTGGTATTTTTGTATTGACGTGTTTTTTAAACTCGTATTTCAAGAAATTACACGACTGTATGCGGCGGTCGACTGGGTGGGTCATATTTCCAGAATGGGTCAGGACAGATGGGCCAGAATCGTCACACAGTGGGTGCCTGAAGCCGGTCGTCACCGAGGCAGGCCCAAGAAACGCTGGTATGACGATTTGGACTCGTTCCTGACTGATTGGCCATAGAAGGCAAAACACAGGGAGAGGTGGAAAGGAATGGGGGCGGCCTTTGCCCAGCAGCGGGACAGAATAGGCTAAATAAAAAAAAAATCTGTAGGTAGTCATAGGTCTTTGAATATCTATCTGTTCGTGTTCCTGATTTCACATCGCGCCGGCTAGTAGCATCGCTTCTGACCAATTCCAATTCTTGATTCTGATCTTCTTCTTCTTCGTGTTGATGATTCCCATAGTCATTTATATAAATTTGTTTCGACCAGGCCCGTTATTCACAACGCTTCGATTCGATTTTCGATTCGGAAAGTCATATGTCTATCTTTTTTTGACATTACGAAATCGAGCGAGATAGACATACGACTTGTCGAATCGAAAATCGAATCGAAGTGTTGTGAATAGCCAGGCAGAACTCAGCCACGTTGACGGCGTTGGTGGTGGCTTCAGACGGGCCCCTTAAGTGCAGGTGGAGTTGTACAAACAGCAGGTCAGGAGGTGGGTTATGGTTTGAGATGAGGCTCCGCAGTCGCACTCAGTTTTATCGGAATACCCCCACTGGACCAAGTTGAACCTGCAGCGGCCCACCTGGCTTCTAAGTCGATTTAGAGTCTTCCAGGTGGGCCATGGCAGTTGATGACCCGCTGGGAGCTTTTCTTTTTCTGCAGGCTCAACATAGTGAGCCGGGGGGGATGTTTAAGGAGCCACAGCTTTTTGCGGGCTTCACCAACCTTAGTGTGGTCGATTGGTGGAATATTCGACCTAAGGAAGCTGTTCCGACTCTTCAACCTGCCTCGCGACATCTCCGCATTGTAAAGAGGATGGCGTTTGTCTGTCTCTTGTTTATATTTTTCGAAGAAGCAGGCAACCTCTCTTCGAACTTCAGGGGGAGCCACTCCTGCGAGCGGGTATAAGGCACCTAGTGGACTTGGATTTAGGCAGCCAGTGATTATTCTACATGTTTCAAGTGCTACATCTACCCCTCGGGCATGAGCAGATCGATGCCACACTGGGCATGCATATTCGCCAGCCGAGAAGCCTCTGCTTCTCGGCTGGCGAATATGCATACATGCCAGAAGTCCGGAGAACATGTGCGGAGGTGCTCCAGGCGGTGGATGTTAGCCGACGTAATAGGTTATTGCGGGCGCACACCTTTAGTTTCGTACACTGGTACAATGGTGCTTAAATATCCCCCAGATAGACGGGGTTGTTTTTGTGTTCAATATCCACGCCTCGCCATTTTATTTTAAGCGTTCTGTTAGCTTGACGGTTTCTGAGGTGGAATGCGCAAGACTTCGTTTTCGACGGATTGGGCCTCAAGGCGTTGTTCTCGTAGTAAGTACTAAGAGTAGCCAGAGCGGTCTCAAGGTTTGTTTCTGCATTCTTAAAGTTTGTGGTTCTTGTTGCTAGGGCTAGATCGTCTGCTTAAAGGAATCTTTCGGTATTAGTTGTTTTGGGCTGATCGTCTGTGTATAGATTAAATAAAATAGGAGCTAGAACACTGCCTTGAGGTAAGCCGTTTTTTAAGGTGCGCCATCTGCTTTTCTCTGAATTTAAGTAGACTATGAATCGTCTGTTGCGTAGCATTTCACCCAGGATGCGTGTAAAAGCTTGATCGTCAGTAAGTGCTGTTAGTTTAGCTAGCAATCTTTTAACGTTGACCGTGTCGTACGCTGCTGATAAATCAACAAGGACAACGCCGGTTATCTGATTAGCTTCGTATCCATCTTCTATGTATTGGGTGAGACGAAGGATTTGCCCAGTGCATGATTTTCCAGGGCGGAAACCAGCTTGTTCCGAGATCAGCTCAGGGTCGATCAAGGGTTGGAGGTGGTTCAGAATTAGCCGTTCAAAAAGTTTAAGTGTGTGGCATTGGAGGTTAATTATCAATACAACCCTCAAAGCGCATAAAGGTGCAGGAATGACTTTGACCTTGAAAAAGTAATTCTTGCACCTTTATGAGCTTAGAGGGTTGTATTGATGATTTTGATGATTATAATTCTATAACTACATACGCCTTACAGTCGCGAGCAATATTTTAATCAACGTACAACCTAGCACTGGCCTGCAAATTGCAAAAAACGCAAGTTTATTTGAATTTCGCGGGCGGTAGCCCGCGAAATTCAAATAAACTTGCGTTTTATTTGAATTTCGTGCTGGAGCATCCATCGGTATAAAATCGTAGAACTGGGTTGCTGTTGGTGAAATTAAAACCCCATTGACAACTTTTGGTAGAGACTACGGGGCTATCGCCTTTCAGACCTCCCCTAGCTGTTCAGTTCATGAAGACTGCTAGCTATCGAAGCAGGAACTAGGTTTACAGAGCTGGCTGCGTGGCCCGCGCTCAGAACTTTTAGCTACTAAAGTGGATAACAATTTGTTATTTTTTTGCTAATGGTGTCTCGCTGCTCAACCTAAAATTGTCGTCTGCTTAACCGAACTATTCCGTGGGTGCCTTGAGTGTAAGGCCTCCAGCCAGGGCAAAAAACTTACAAACTAAGTGACTATACGATAAGGGCACGCCTGAGGGGTACGAGCCTCGGCTTAGGGCTGGGGGAAGACAGCAAAGGGACGGGCTGGATCTGAGTGATACAATTTGTTTGAAGACAGCTCAGCAGGCCTATTACGTATCTCTGTTGACAGCTCGAAATGATAGTAACTGGGCTCAGTGTCCATCAAATAACTGTCAAAAGGTTAGTTTCGTATTATGTATGACCAGGCGCGATTAAATATGACGTCATCGGTGCCTATCGTGGCTGATAGTCACCGTAACTCATTTTGACAGACGCTTTCGTATCGATTCTTCTCATAATGCGTGGACATCAAATTGATGACAACTGAGTTTGAAAAGGCTTTCGTGAAAGACGTTACACCGTACCCGGGCTGTTAGTCACCGTAAAGTGATATCCACTCTCTGTAATAAGTAATACCAATATTTTGACATTCACGGTTGTCATCAAAGTTTGGTAAACAACCGAAGCTTGATAGTCACTGGATATCAGAAAGATACGTAATAGGCCTGCTGCATCATTGTGTGTGCAGTGCAGTGCAGTGCATCATTTATCGTCGTGTGGTCCATACTAGATGTAGTGCAGAAAACACCCGGGGTGGCGCTAGTTCAGATTGTTACCCACGAAGATTGTAGATGGCGTCACTTGTCTCTTAGACTTGCTGTCTCATAAGTTATTGATTCGCTCATCATAGTGCTTTAGATACCTAACACTAGATGGCGCTGTATGTTTGTGACCCATTCGTTCTAAATGTTCTATTACACAATTCTACTATAAACTAATGGGGTTTTTGTTCTCACTAGTACTACGTTTTGGTGTAGATCGTACAGACGCCAGCGCATCAAGCTGCTCGAAACAGTCAAATTATATTATACATAAATAATTATGTTTCAGTTAAAATGTTGAAAATCTAAAGAGATTAGTCAGATTGTATCAGAATCAGAATCATTTATTCGTAAACTTATGCAACAATTACAACAAGATCTTAAATTAAAAAATTAAAAACCCGACTGCGTAAATAACTAATAATATTAAATAAAAACTGAAAAGAAAAAAACACTGAGAAAAGAAAACCGACTGTTAAGTCGCTATGTTCTATGATTTTGAATTTATTATTCGTTTTATTTGTGTATCGATCACGATATTATTGCCACGGTATCAGTTATTCATTAGCAGGTACCTACTCAACATATTATAGATAGACTCCTGCACTTGTTTTTTTCTTTTCAGTTTTTATTTAATGTTATTAGTTATTTACGCAGTCGGATTTTTTAATTTAAGATTTTGTTTTAATTGTTGCATAAGTTTACGAATAAATGATTCTGATTCTGATACAATCTGACTAATCTCTTTAGATTTTCAACATTTTCACACAGTCGAGTTTTTTAATTTTTAAATTACCGTTTTTTTTTTTTTTTGTTTTATTATTGAATAGGTTTTTAATCGATCAAGTGCAAGATGGTCAAGTTCAACAAATACTATATAATATGTACCTACTTGAGGTAGGTCTCGTCTATTTCAGTAGGATGGTGTAATACTTACTTATAAATTATTTGTCAATATAAATAGTTATGCTATATGGCTGCTCCCCTGCGTTACCGGGTAGGCTACCGTGCCAAATAGAAGGTGGATTTCAATAAGTAATAACACAATGATAACATAATAAGCCCGAAGGCATTGATATTTAATAAAGGGAGTTTTAGCCAGTTAAACTGTTACCGCCTTCACCGCGTGGAGGTACTCCCAGCTTATGTTGTGTTTTAATTCAAAATGTATACCCGTTGTCACAATTAATACGAATGTAACGACACCTTTGAAGGTAAAATCCATGGAGCCGCATTCAGGCTGCAGAGCGTGCCAAACATTTGAATTTGGCGCCAAAAATCCGCCATTTGTTTTTTTTTTATTTCGATGTAACCCAGTGTCACTCTCACAGTAAATACGAATCTAACGACACGTCTCAAGCTAAAATCCATCGAGCCTTTCAGGCCACAGAGCGTGCCAAACAATTATACATACATACATACATACATACTCTTGAAAAACATAACCCTCCTTCTGGCGCAGTCGGGTAAAAAATAGGTAGTGCGTTATGTATGTTTTGCCAATTGACATACCTAATTATAGGTATACATAGGTACTTGCTACAAATTATTAAAACAAAAAAAAACAGCGATAAATGATATACCTACTTACTAAATTATTACATTAAATTAAACTAAAACAAAATTACAATAAAATTATGAAAGTATTATAGTAGGTAGGTACCTACATAACATAACTATGATTGTAATAACACATACAAACAAGTTAAATTTCATGATTCATAATCAATTTTATTTCATGTCAAAATTTAAGTCAATTCAATTCGATTAACGATAAATTTAATATAGGTACCTCATCATCATCATCATCATTTCAGCCGAAAGACGTCCACTGCTGGACATAGGCCTCCCCCAAGTGTCGCCACATTGACCGGTCCCGTGCGACTCGCATCCAGCGGATTCCCGGTCATCGGTCCACCTAGTGGGAGGTCAGTACAATGCTCGATGACCTCAGTAGAGTTTCCGGAAGAGTGGTCTTAAAATGAACATGGACAAAACCAAAGTCATGTTGAATGCCCATGTCACACCCATTCCTATCAAGATCGGAGACTCTACACTCGAAGTTGTAGACAAATTATGTTTACCTGGAACAAACGGTCCAGTTAGGTAGGTCTAACTTCGAGAAAGAGGTCAATCGTCGAATCCGACTCGGCTGGGCACCGTTCGGGAAGTTGCGCGGTATCTTCTCGTCCAACTTACCAGTGTCTCAAGACGAAAGTCTATGACCAGTGTGTGTTGCCAGTGATTACATACGGGACCGAAACGTGGTCGCTCACGATGGGCCTCATCAGAAGGCTTAAAGTCACCCAAAGGGCAATGGAGAGGGCTATGCTCGGAGTTTCCTTGCGCGATCGAATCAGAAATGAAGACATCCGCAAGAGAACCAGGGTCACCGACGTAGCCCGAAAAATTGCCAAACTTAAGTGGCAGTGGGCAGGGCACATTGCTCGCAGAACGGATGGCCGATGGGGCCGAAAAACTCTGGAGTCGCGACCGCGAACCGGAAGACGTTGCGTTGGAAGGCCTCCCACTAATATACCTACCTAATAAATGAAAAATATTAAAATTCATGTACTAAGCATTAACAGTTACAGATATTCGTCAGTCTAAAGTATGTTAAACTTCTGCAATGGCATAGGTACCTACCTACATTTTATTTCATCGGGTATTTGATAATACTTATGTATAAGCAGCCTGTATTTTGGAGTGCAATACCAAAGAAGCTTTTCTTCACTAGAGCAGTTTTACATTTCACTATTATAGTAGGTACCTACCTACTACTACTAGTAAGTAGTAGGTAGTTTGTAGTAGCTTGATGTGCAGCTGGCGTCTGTAGGTACCTACTCGTACCTACATACTTCCACTCTTTGCAAAAATGCGACTTTAGCCCGCTTTGGATTTGCTAGCAGTCGGTGCATGTAGACAATGCCTGAAAATAAAAATAATGTTTTGGGACTAAACTAGTGGAATATTCTGGAATATTCGAATGAAAATGAATGTTTGAATGCAGACTGGGAACGTCATGACGTTATGAGGTATACGCAGTTTAATTTATTGTCGTATTGTCAGCGCCACCCCGTATAGTAGGTAGGTATCTCAGACGGTAACAAGGGGGCGGTAACCTGCCTGGCATCATCGATGTTGTGATGGTGGGACTATGGGGGATTAAAGATTATGAGTGATTCTTTTGTTAGCAAGTTTTGAGTACTTAACATAATGTCACATAGGAAAAGGTAGGTACAGTAGGTACTTATGTATTTATTACTCAACCAACACACGCCAACGCCAATGATTCGGGCGAAGATGTACTTACTGTGAAGGATCGAAGACTGAGCGGCTGAGAGGAGGGAGACACAAGCACCAGTTAATCACCCTTTTATCTTCGCAAGCTTCATGATTTTGTCAAAATAAAATATACGCGCCCATTTTGTAAAAGTCCTTATAGTGCAGTGAATTATGTATGACAGTCAGAACAGTGTTGCAAACGTTAAAAATATATCTATAAATGATACCACAGTATCTACAACATCCTCCCACCGCCCAACAAAGGATATTGATATATCAATAGATATAGGTATTAGTCATTCATTAGTTTACATTACAATACACATGAAAAGTAATTTCCATTTAATTCAATAATTATTAAAATTTACGTACCTATCAAGTCAATTGTATAAATTTAAATTGTGTAAAAATACAATGTCACATAAAATATTATGTCAAAATAATTACAGTCATTCATAAGTACACATTCAACAATAAATTTATTAATACATCAAAACAAAGCTATTTTTTTGCAGTCTGTTAAAATGAATGCATGTTTTTTGCAATAGTATAGCAAAACAAAGTTATTGACGAAAATAATATTACTGAAATTGTAGGACAAAACTAAATACCTACTATAATATTGTATGCAACACATCATTACGATATTATTCGCGTGTAACCTCAACGATATCGTAGTAGTTTTCATGCATTACGGTATTATTCGTTGAAATACGGTACCGAAAAGCTTGCCGGCAATGTGATATTACGATATTATCCAAGCGATAGTTTAAACAGTAATATAACATGGCAATAATATTCGTCGATGTGCGCAGCGGTGGGCTTTCGCCTTTATTTATAAGCGACATAAAGACTATGCCGAGGCTAAGAGTCTCATTCCCAACGAGCATTTCGGCTTCAGGACCGAACACTCGTGCATCCAACTGGTCCACCGCATTCTCGAGTTTGAGCGCAGTTAGCGCGAGTAGAGCGAGTTTTGCCGCATTTGAGCGGTGGAGCGATGACGGGCGGGTTTTTCTTCGACATAGCAAAAACCTTTGACAAAGTCTGGCACAACGGCTTATTATACAAGCTGTACCAATTAGGAGTGTGCTCATCCTACGAGACTCTCAGTCGGATCGCACCTTCCGCTATTGCGATGGCGGGGAAGCTCTCTTCTCGGCTCGAATGGGGTGAGGCGTCACCCCATTCGAGCCGCCATCTCCTCGCTTATATTCACGCTGTTACGTGCTGTCGAAGCACAAAGGCTCAGTTAGCCCTGTTCGCGGACGGCACGGCCATCTATTACACTGGTCGTTATAAGAACGCTATAACCAAAAACTTACAAACCTCAGCCGACGTCTTAGATGCTTGGATCCGGAAGTGGAGAATTAAGGTTAACCCCGATTAGACTCAGGTGGTTCTTTATTTTAAACCGCTTATTAATTCCACCTCCCCCAGCCCAATCACTCTATACGGTAAGCCTATCCTTTGGGAGACGCAAGCCAGATATCTAGGAGTCATACTCGACGACCATCTGTCCTTCGGGCCTCATATCAGTGCAGCTCGTGACCGAGTCGCCTTTGCTATGGGTAGGCTCCATTTCCTGCTAGTAAGTTGTCTCTCAGGTGCAAGTTGCGCCTCTATACCGCGGTGATCCGTCCCATCATGACATACGCTGGTGTCGTGTTTGTACTGTATACCAAGGCTAGATATATATCTATAGGATCCAGGGACTCCAGAATCGGTTCTCACGCAAAGTCACGGGAGCCCCTTACTATGTCCGCAATGACCTAACATAGGCTTAGAATGCCCACTATCCTTCAGTTTATGAAACGCTTTTCTAAGCTCTTCTACGAGTCTGGCAGATAACGTAATCCTCTAAGCGCATCGCCCGATACGAGCATCCCCGATGACGCTAAACGCCCTCCTCCAGGCGAGCAGTAAAGAAACTAGCACGCTCAAGAAGCACAGACGCAAACAGCCGTCATTCTAGCTATCTAGGACCGTTGCAACGTCCTGATCCATGCCCTCCCCGCCCCTTGCTCGAGTCAGCCCACGTGGCTGCGCCTGTAGTTCAAAATCAACCCCTAAATAATGTTACCATTCAGATGCAGCCTTTCCAATTGCTGTCCTCCCCCAGCGGCGCCCTAAGCCGAGGCTCGTAACCCGTAACGTGTAATCGCTTAAGTTTGTAAGTCTTTTGCCCTGGCTGGAGGCCTGACAGTCAAGGCACCCACAGGATAGTCCGGTTAAGCAGACGACAACCTCCTAGGTTGAACTGCGAGATGCCATTCACAAAAAAAAAAAACTTACTCATCAATCACTAAAGATAATAAATGAATAATACTGTATTCATTCATTACGTACCGACACCATCGTAATATTTTATTGTACAAACCGCTTGCTTTAAGAATATTAACTATTATGTTACAGTGAACGACATTTCGATTTTCATAAGTCTCTGTCATGTTTTGTAAAACCATCATTACCAAACCCTGTGAATAAACATAAAACACGAATTTCATTGTATCGGGGGGCACGGCAGTGCCCCCGCCAAGTCGAGCGCGAAGCAAACACTGCCGTACCATTCTTTACTGGAACCATTTCGCCGCATTTTCAGGCCCCTATTTGAGAACCTCTGGATAAGACCAGAACGCAGAAAATTCATCATCACGTCATCCAGTAAGCTATAATCACGTACTTAAAATCCAAAATTTCAAGTATGTAGGTCATTTAGTTCCGAAGTTAAGCGAAAGCAAAGTTTCGCATTTATGACACTCACTCATGATCATCAGAATACAACTAGTACTTCCCATAATCTCAGAGAGCTGAAATTTGGTACAGGGTTAGGGTTTAATGGCCACATAAAGGGAAAACTATAAAACTAGGATAATCGAAGTACCTGGTGACCCTGATTAGAAAAAACAAGAGCCCAACCAAACTATTAGAGATCGACATACCGCCTTTACAAAAAATATTCAACTTGGCGGGCCGCTTCATTTGATGTAAAAATCGAAGGTCTGAAGTATCTGATGAAGAACCCTCAGCTGGTCTCAGCTGTATTAGAGATATGATAATGCCCCCTTCTACTATTGGTACATAAAAAATCGACTGTCATTGCAAAAATCCAGCGTAGTGGGACACATCTTCTAATCTAATTTAATCTAGCATAGAGCGTCCCACTGCTGGGCGAATGCCTCCCCTTCTGCTTTTAATACGCATATAAATAAAATTAAAGGAAAACTCTGGATAAGACTAGACTGGCTTTTATACATAGACTTACAAGTTTACAAGAAGAAATAGTCGAACGATTAACTTTATTCTACTCGAACATTACACAAATTAAATAAACAAATTACACTAAAATGGCAACATGGATTTGCACAAACAAACAACCTAAACGTATTTACCGTCTCTGATCCGTCGTGGAGTATTATATTATCTGTGGTCGTGGGTAAAAATACTGGTATTCAGCTGCATCCGATTAGACTGGAAGTCGACTTCAAGTCGGGACTCGAGACAAGCTTTTATGAAAGCTTTTCGTTTTCAATTACTAAAATGTTTATTTTCTTCTTTTCAGTGCACTTTTATAAAAGCTTATTTTTGTAAAGGTTTTTTAATTTTTTTTTTTTTTTGTCGTAATCATTGAATTCGTGCTTTTTACCGTTGAGGAGTTCCCTCGCGAGAAGACAATCCTGGCTGTAGGATCAGGTCATGATAGAAATCATGTTTATCTATCATATATGAACGCGTCTTCAAATTTTCGTATCCCTGCTATTTACCGTTAAGGAGTTCCCTCGTGAGTAGACAACTGGTGATTTATCACCGTATCACTTATCTAAGAACATGCACCGATGAAAACCAAACCCATAACTGAAAACTGCATCAAAATCGGACTAGTAGTTTTGGAGAAAAATGCAACTTGTATTTTCACAACAAATGTTTGCTGCAGCGCCCCCTGGTGAGTTGTCACCGTAAAACCTATCGCAGAACATGCACTAATAAAACCCGACCCATAACTGAAAACTGCATCAAAATCAGACAAGTAGTTTTGGAGAAAAATGGCAACTTGTTATTGCACAAAAAATGTTTGCTGCAGCGCCCCCTCTGGTGAGTTGTCACACTTGTCACCGTAACACCTACCTAAGAACATGCACCAATGAAACCCAAACCCATAACTGAAAACTGCATTAGAATTTGACAAGTAGTTTTGGAGAAAAATGGCAACATGTATTTGCACAAACAAACAAACACACAAACAAACAAACATCCTCTCACCCCAAACGCATACACCGTCTCCGTTGCGTTGTGGGTAAAAATATAATGCATTGGACTAAGAGTGGCGGTGCTACCCGCACACGTCGCTAGATAGCGCTGACTGTATTTTAAAACGCGCTTACGTTTGTTTTTCCGATAACCTTATATGGCGAAGTGGCAACCGGCCGCGTTACAGGCGTTTACGACATTCTTCTACTGCGCTTGAAAACGTTTGCTAGGGATTAGGAGGGATTATTTGCATTTCGTTGATTTTTAAAAAAATTTTAGCCGCGTTCATATTTAATAGATAAACATGATTTCTATCATGACCTGATCCTACAGCCAGGATTGTCTTCTCGCGAGGGAACTCCTCAACGGTAAATAGCATCTGTAATAAAATCGTAGTGTTATTTCTGGCACATATAAGTACATTCTCAGATGTACTATTATCACTGCTCTTATTATGTACATCAGGACACAAAATAACAAAATGACGCCTTCCACATGCTATTTTTGACAAAGTTTTTACATTTATTAGCCATAATGTTCCTTTCTTAGACATATGTAGCAGTCTTCTTTTTATCATCTAAAGACATCTTACTTGCTTTACTACATTTAAAGGTATTATGGCCACTTTTATCACAAAAATAACAATTACTTTTAGAATTTGAAAACTCCTTACCAGATTTTGTGTTGAACACAAGTGCTGCTGCTGTTGGTAGACTTGATTCACTGTTTTAATAAAAGAGGATTTAGAACCCACACAAGCATCAAACTCAGACCTAGCCAACTTCACACGCTCCTCCGTGTCCACCCTTTTTTTTTTCGGATGGGAAATCATCAAATGACTTCTCCCGCTCTGGGCGGAGCAGGAGGGAGTGTCCGACTTTTAAACCCATCCATGTTCCTTCATCGCTCTTTGTGTTCCGGGGTCACGGTATCTCTCTCGAACAGTCCCGCAACCCCGGCAGGCATCCTTGCTAGAGTCAGCAATAGGAAGGGGTCCCTATTGCTGACTCTCTTTGTGGCGCGCGTGGAACACGAACGCGCCGTCAACACGGCTTGTCGTCATGAGACGGATGGACGGCGAGCTAGCCCATAGCCCACCGTCCACAGGCCCGCGCCTACGGTGGCCGGGGGCCACGTGGTGGCCCCCGACGCCCGGGACGTCTCCTGCGGCGGCCGGGACGTTGTGAGGTTCTCTCCCTCTCACGTTCCACCACCTCCTTCTCTCTCTTCTCTAGCATTACTGCTTCGCAGAAGGAGGTGACGGCCTCCCATTCCGTCTCGCTCCGGACCATGACTTGCACCAGGGCCGGACGCGAGAGGTCGCCGCCGCCAATCGCCGCTTCGAGGACACGGCGGTGCTCCGCCCACGCGGGGCACACCTCCACCGTGTGATCTACCGTGTCCTCCGGTCGATCCTCACAGTGGAAACACCCGGGCGTTTCCTCCCGCCCGATTCGGTGCAGGAACCTCCCGAAAACACCGTGTCCAGTGAGGGCCTGCGTCAGGCGGAAGGTAAGGACGCCGTGGCGTCTCTCAAGCCACTCCTCAAAGAGGGGACTTATCGCCACTCTTGTGGCGTGCCCATCACGGGGTTGCGACAGTCGTTCTCTCCATGTCGCCATGAGATCCCGCCGGAAGTCTGTCCGCTGAGCGACAATTTGTCGCGGCAGCGGAGTTTCCCCCCGGCGTAGCGCCTCCGCGCGCCATTCATGCAGGCGCGCGAGGACTATCGCCTCCAGATCCCATGGCGGCAATCCGGCAAGGAGGCACGCCGCCTCGCGGGCGATCGTGCGGTACCCACGGGCCAGCCTTACGGCTACCACCTTTTGGGGCGCGTTCAGGTAGTGGAACGGAACTCAAGGAACGCGCCACACCGGGGCTCCGTAAAGGGCCATGGACCGCACGACTCCCGCGTAGAGCCTCCGGCAGAAGGCGTTTGGCCCCCCAAGGTCGGGCAGGAGCCGCCTGAAGGCAGCCCCGGTCCGTTCCAGTTTGGGGGCCAAACGTCGGAAGTGCTCCACGAAGTTCCACCGACTGTCGAGGACGAGTCCTAAGTACTTCAAAGTCGACTCGACGCCGATGGATACCCCTGCTACCGTGAGTAGGGATCCCGTCGGTGGCGCATTCCAAGGCCCATGAAAGCACATGGCCTCGGACTTGTGCAGTGCCACCTCTAGACCCAGCTGCCGGATCCTCTCAACGACTATCGCAACCCTGCGTGTCACAACTTCGGCCGCCGCCTCGGGCGACCTGCCCTGTGCCAGAACCAGCGTGTCGTCAGCGTATCAAACTACGCTGACACCGCTAGGGAGGTCGGCGCGCAGCACCCAGTCGTAACCGATGTTCCACAAAGACGGCCCTAGGACCGATCCCTGCGGAACACCGTACGACATCTCTCGCCGGTTCCATTCTCCGCTTCGACCGGGGTAGATGACGGCTCTATCCGTCAGGTAGTCTCCGACCACACGACGAAGGTAGGTCGTCCGTGTCCACACTGCATTTAAAAAAATGTAATAATTTGGTAAGTTGATTCGAAGACTTAATATCAACATTAATCCAATTCCAAGCAATTAAAATAGTCTCAGGTATGGCTGATTCAACGAGAGGATATAAAATTGTTTCATATTTTTGCTTTACAATGCCTAAAGTTTCCAAAGATAATAAATAAGTTGACAATTTATCATATAAATAACTAATAGATTCTTGATTTTTGTTATGATTGAGAACTAAAGCTAATAACTGTCTAACATAACAACAACAGCCCATAACGTCCACTGCTGGACATAAGCCTCTTCCATGATGGAAGGAATATGCCGTAATCTCCACGCTTGGCAGGCGGATTGGAGATCGCAGTGATGAAAGACTAACAGAAAACGCTGCTGCCCATTCTCTGGTCTACGGAGGGGCAAGGTGTTCTGCCTCAGACATTAGTCGCCTTATACGATACCCGTGCGTGTAACGGGTTGGTTCTATTCTACTCTGCCGGATACCACACGGCTATCTGCCGGATACCACACGTCTAGTCGCTGTCTAACATAAACTTGAGTTAATAAATCTTCACAGCCAAACCTTGCCTTCAGTTGATGAGTAGTTGTCCGCTGATGGGGGATAACTTTCCACCAACGCCCTGTTGAAGGAGGTTTTCTCTCAATCTTTGCTTTTTATATCTTTTGTCGAATCGCGGTCATGAGTACGGACGGGCGAATGAATCGAAAGCGCGCCAGTGGTGACATCACGCGACCTACTTACCAGTCTACCCCACCATGGCGTTGCTTTTACAGAGTCCTGATGTTAACAACTCGCGGCGAAGTGGACATTCTGGGTCTGATCGCAGCGGAGTTGAGACGTCTTGAAACTGTACCCGATTCATTGTGCCCAGTGTTATTGTGCGAAAGTGTAATGTCAAGTAATTTGTTAGTTTACCCAGTGTATCTGTTTGAAAAGAGTAACCATGGAGTTTCTTGCCGGTTCTTCTCCATGGAAACAACCAACCCGAACCGTGCAATGTGGAATAAAATAGTGTATCGCATCCAGTGTGTTTTCATAGTACGAAACCCGTCTTCTGCCCACAAAATGCTTGAGCCTAGCGAAATAAATCCTGACAACCCGACATATTTTTGTATTATCCTATCATTCCTTCACGTCAATATGAATGTTTCCAACATTAATACGTGTTATCATTTCAATCCATAAAATACCTCTCAACATGGTAGCAGAGCGTTTAATTATATTGGAAACGATTGATTAACGAATCAAGTAAGGTTTTAATCAAATAATTTGCACAAATAGTTAAACATTTTTTCAAAAAATTCCAACGAGGGCCTGTCAAAATGTCGACTTCGTCTACGAGTTGCAAAATTAATATCGGTCGTTTAGAAGGTGAAAAAAATTGGTCAACATGGCGCTGTAAGGTACTGTTGCTTATAAAGGGTACTTCCTGGCAGGTTGGATGCTATAAATGGAAAACTTATAGAACCTATAAAACCAGCTACTACAGCAACTGCAAACGTTAAAACAAGTTATGAAAAGACCGTATCTACCGTAGACGCGGCACTTTCTGTTAGAAAAATTGTTAATAACTCGGAACACAAGTACGTTGTTGGAATCTTTTTAGATATTTCCGGGGCCTTTGATAACGAATGGTGGCCGATGCTACTACTTAAACTGAAGAATCGTGGCTGCTATAAAAACATATATAATCTTGTTAATTCATACTTTTTAAATGGTTCCGCGAAACTCAAACTCGGACATTATTCTATGTCAAAGCCCCTTACCATGGGATGTCCTCAGGGGTCGGTAATCGCTCCGTATGTATGGAATTTAGGTTTTGATGAATTTCTCCAATTCCGCTTCCTCCCGGCTGTTCATTAACCGGTTACGCGGACGACGGCCTGCTGTTCATTCAGTCGAGTACTCGGGCTGGTCTCGAGAATTTAGCTGACACTTGCCTACGATTAATATCTCAGTGGGGCGATCGAAACCGTCTGACCTTTGCACCGCAAAAAACTTATCAACTAATTTTAAAAGGTAATCTTAAATCGTGGCCTAGTATTAAATTTAATAACGTTCCCGTGAAAAGAAAGCAATCCGTGTGCTACCTTGGTTTGGTCTTAGAGAGAAATTTTTCATTCATAGATCATATAAAAACTGTCGGTGAAAAAGCCAAAAAGAACTTTTATGCCTTAACGAGAAATTGCTTCAAAGCCAGCGTTTGGCTTTGATATTCTTATGCAAAGCGTATTGGACGGTTAGTACTGATGTCTTACCGGTACTTGCAGGTTACTTCCAGTCGATCTTGAAGTGAATGTGTAATTATCACATGTCATACAGGGTGGAAGGGACCCCGACGCTGAAACGCCACTACCAATATCAGGTACTTATTCAATAAACCCCAACCCCCCCGCAATAGACATTTTTCGTCAGTTATTAAATAAAAACAGCTGTTTTTTCATTATTGTCATCAGCCTATTAATGTTCCCACTGCTGGGACACAGGCCTCCTCTCTATGAGAGGGCTGTTTTTCACAAGACGCAATACAGCTCATTTAAAAAAAATACCGATGAAAACTGGTTCAGAGTGCTGTCCAGAATGCGTGGTTTTAGCGTCAGTTTCGGTGTGTGTGTTTGCGGTGTCGGTGTTGCGGTTGTCCTTCTTTCCTTGTTGCGGACGAAGGTCGGAGGTGTTGGTCGGTGGTGGTCGGTAGTGGTCGGTTATGGTCGGTGGTGGTCGGTGGATCGTAAGCGTGAAATTTTTATTTGAATTTTGAAAACAGTCTTTTATGTCATTAATGTATAAAATGAATAATAAAGGTCCTAAAATGGAACTTTGTGGTACACCAGAGGTGACTTGAAAAGAGCCAGATTCAAAGCCATTGACAACTACCTTTTGTGTTCTGTTAGTTATGTAAGATATAAACCACCTTAAAAGGTCCCCTCTGATTCCATTGTAAGCAATTTTATTAAGTAGTAGTGTGTGGTCTAGTTTATCGAAGGCCTTCTGAAAATCTGTGTAAACCGCATCAATTTGCTGTCTATTATCGAGACTATCAAATAGTTGAGACGTGAAAATGAGGAGATTGCTAATGCAAGATCTATCTTTAATAAAGCCATGTTGTTCTTTTATTAGAAGACTGTGAATAGCCGGATATAATTTATTATGTACCAGTCTCTCAATAACTTAGAAAAACCAGGTAGTATAGAGGTAGGTCGATAGGTCCCCACGTCATGCTTGGAACCACTCTTATGAACTGGTACAATATTTGCATGTTTCCACACTTCCGGAAAAATACCACAAGAAAAACATTTATTATATAATATAAGTAGAGGATAACATAATGTATCACAAGTATTCTTCAGAAAAATCGAAGGAATCCCATCTGGACCGGGACCCTTGGTTGAATCAAGTGATTTTAAATCTTTATGAATTTCGTCAAGAGACAGTTGCAGTTTGCATAGGAAGACATCGTGGTCAGCACTACTGGGTGGTGGTTCCCAAGAGTTACAGTCAAATGTTGAGGGCTCATATGCAGATTGAAAAAATGTAGCAAACAAGTTGCAAGTAGTAATAGGATCATTGGATGAAATTTGATTGTAATGAACCGTGGATGGGATTTTATTTGTAGTTTTACGGCTTGCAACATACGTCCAAAATGCCTTAGTATTGGTAGCAACACTGTCTTCAATTGAATTAATATATTTACTGTAGCAAATGTCAGCTACATTTTTTTTTTCCTATTACTCGAGAATACCTCATAGTCACATAAATACACTTCACATATCTAAATAATATTTTTTTAATTTTCTTCTAAATCTATTTTTATTTGTTTCACTCCTTATGCCTGCCGGCAGACTGTTCAATAGATAAGGTATTCGGTTTTTTAGGGTTCTGTCACCAAAGTAATTGGTGACTCTGGGTACATCGAATCTGCCAGCTGCCATAGATCGTGTGTTATGGTTGTTGAATACGTGAGTTAAGCTATGCTCTTGGGTACCTTGCTGGTTAACTGCTAACAGACATTTATGTATGTAAGTGATAGGTAGAATTTTACATATGTTATATAGTTTCTTATAATCTCCTTTACAACTGTTTTTAGTTTTTTTAGTAACAATTAGTTTTAAGAATCGAATTTGAAGAGCTTCTAATTTATCCAAGTTAGTTTTAAATGTTAATCCATAGCTATCAAGAGCATAACTCATAATATAATCTACTAATGACATATAAATACACCTTAATACACTAATAGGAACTTTAAAGCTTAGGTGGTCAATTTTACTTAATAATATTCTTAGTTTACTTGAAATATACTCTACGTGTTGGGACCAAGAAAAGTTCTCATCTATTTTCATGCCAAGGTAGGTTACACAGTCGACTCTTTCAAAAGGTTTACATTTACAGTCCAGTAAGTTATTATGGTGGCATACCTATATACTCATGGGTAAATAAAGGTGGAGTCGGACTATGAGGTCGTAAGTATGGCGAATGAATTAACAATAATTTAGTTTTTTAGCATTTAATATAATGCCATTGTCGTGCGACCATTTAACAACCGCGTCTATATCTTGTAGAACTAGCTGGTAGGTATCGTTTATGTTAGTTCCGGAGCGAAGTATGCACAAGTCATCCGCAAACATATACGCTGAACAATGCTGTAGCACACGGCACAAGCTATTGACATGCGGTGAGGTAATCACGGAACCATGGGTTCAGTGGTTCTCTCACCCTGCACTCCTCCATTGCATTTAGAATGGTAATTACATACACACCCAGATTTTGCCAATAGGCCAGCTTATTGCCATCAACCGGACACAAATCCAGACTAGTCCGTGGCTGCTACTGAGAAATTTCTAAAAATATCTATAAATCAATTTTATTTATTGAATTAGAATTAGGATTAGGGAAACCATTGGAATTGTTAACAAAATCCGATACAAATAGGGAAGTAATTTAAGTATCTAATATGATGAGCTATGTGGTATCTACCTGAAATATATATTTATATACTTACCCTATCTGGTATGATCGAATTGTCTGTCCCAAGCACAGA
Organism: Xestia sexstrigata; assembly: GCA_941918905.2. NCBI lineage: Eukaryota > Metazoa > Arthropoda > Insecta > Lepidoptera > Noctuidae > Xestia > Xestia sexstrigata. The sequence continues at coordinate 455,371 of OW799221.2, read as the reverse complement.
TACACATTCATTGTCTCAAAATCGTCCGCATAAAATACAGGCACAATTACTAATTGTGCGTCTATTTCAATTAGTCTCACGTCGCTCGCGTAACTACCCGCTAGCAGGCCCGGACTGGCTATACGGGCCGGATGCTCGGTGGGCCGCCGGTGTGGCCGATTGGCGGTCGACTCTCTTTACCTATTTAAAAAAAAAACATTCATCGATTAAAATAACGATCTCTACCGTCAAGTCGACGACCTAATTCAATTTACTCTTGGACTCTATCTGTATTAATGGCTCCCTAGAGGCCCAGGATTTTTAAAGTTTTTAATTTATTTGCTTGATGCCACAGAATTAGTAAGTAGGTACGTAATAAATTGTAGCGTACAGTAGAATCACTCTTAAACTAATACTACCGCTAGAAACTAAAAAATTTTTTTTAAACCAACGCGCGCGGTTCGCGCTTTGAACCCTGCGAAAAATCTTTTAACACAAAGGTTGTTTTTTTCTGCCTCTAGATTGACATTCCTATTGGATTTTCGGATGATCGACCGATATAGACAGAGGCTGAAATAAATTAGGAGTCCTTTGCCCCGAGGCCTTAATAGACAATTTTGGCATGCACACAAGGTTGAAAAAAAATGGAGCATGTGGACGTTTCAAATTACGTAATTATCGAGGCAAGATGGAAAAAATTTCGAGCTCGCTTCGCTCGCTCTTGCAACCTTCTCTTCGCTCTTGAAATCTTCTCTTGGATGATGTAAAAGTTGTAATTTTGGATGTGTAGACTAAACCCCATCCATGTTCCTTCATCGCCCTTTGTGTTCCGGGGCCACGGTATCTCTTTCGAACAGTCCCACAACCCCGGCAGGCATCGGTCCTTGCGGACCCCTTCCTTTTTTGCTGACTCTCTTTGAGGCGCGCGTGGAACACGAACGCGCCGTCGACACGGCCTGTCGTCATGAGACGGACGGACGGCGAGCTAGCCCATAGCCCACCGTCCACAGGCCCGCGCCTACGGTGGTCGGGACGCTGTGAGGTTCTCTCCCTCTCACGTTCCGCCACCTCCTCTAGCATTACTGCTTCACAGAAGAAGGTGACGGCGTCCTATTCCGTCTCGCTCCGGACCGTGGCTTGCACCAGGGCTGGACGCGAGAGGTCGCCGCCGCCAATCGCCGCTTCGAGGTCACGGCGGTGCTCCGCCCACGCGGGGTACACCTCTACCGTGTGCTCCACCGTGTCCTCCGGACGATCCTCGCAGTGGAAACACCCGGGCGGGCGTTTCCTCCCACCCGATTCGGTGCAGGAACCTCCCGAAAACACTGTGTCCGATGAGGACCTGCGTCAGGCGGAAGGTGAGGACGCCGTGGCGTCTCACAAGCCACTCCTCAAAGAGGGGACTTATCGCCACTATCGTGGCGTGCCCTGCACGGGGTTGCGACAGTCGTTCTCTCCATGTCGCCATGAGATCCCGCCGGAAGTCTGTCCGCTGAGCGACAATTTGTCGCGGCAGCGGAGTTTACCCCCGGCGTAGCGCCTCCGCGCGCCATTCATGCAGGCGCGCGAGGACTATCGCCTCCAGATCCCATGGCGGCAATCCGGCAAGGAGGCTCGCCGCCTCGCGGGCGATGTACCCACGGGCCAGCCTTACGGCTACCACCTTTTGGGGCGCGTTCAGGTAGTGGGCTGCACGCAGCCTCAAAAAACGCGCCCACACCGGGGCCCCGTAAAGGGCCATGGACCGCACGACTCCCGCATAGAGCCGGCAGGAGGCGTTTGGCCCCCCAGGTTGGGCAGGAGCCACCTGAAGGCAGCCCCGGTCCGTTCCAGTTTCGGGGCCAAACGTCGGAAGTGCTCCACGAAGTTCCACCGGCTGTTGAGGACGAGTCCTAGGTACTTCAAAGTCGACTCGACGCCGATGGATACCCCTCCTACCGTGATTAGGGATCCCGTCGGTGGCGCATTCCGAGGCCCATGAAAGCACATGCAGGATATGTGACGTGACGCAATGTTTTTTTTTCCAAGCATTTTGGCTTTGGCACTTAGTAACGTAGGCAGTTCAACGCCATCTACAGAGTTCTTGGAAACAATTTTTTTTTAAATACTCAAAAAGAAAACCTCTCATTGTAAAAATATTATGTGAATCGAACGTTAAAAAAGGATAGGATATCGTATTTTCAGTAAGTAAAAGAGTTTATTGATTTGTTTTTGTTGTTTTTATCACTTAATATAGAAAGCAATATGTGAAAAACTTCGCAACGGTCCAAGTGTAAGTCGGCAAATTTTAATGGCCGCTTTGTCAGTGTAAGAACGATCCATTACAGCTTTATTTTATTTTAGTCGCGTAATATAATTATTCAATGGAGTCGATTTTTATTTATGTATATTTTTATATATATATATTTTTTTTATAAGTTTATTCACTTTTGAACTTTTTGTTTTAAGTTTTTAACAAATATTTATAGGTAGGTTATAAATATAGTTTTTAATTGAATTTCGCTCCTTAGCCACGTGTTGTTTTCAAGAGTTGTCACGAATCCATTTGGCCACCGCTGCGCTCTGTCCTACCGGCTAACTTCGGTCGTAAAATTAATTGCTTTTTGTACGCTGCTTTGTAAAAACATCTCTAAACAATCCGCGTAAGGTTGAATTTGCAAGAAAATATGTTTATAGTAGGTATAACGATAACTACTTATGTAGTAGTGGTGAGTGTTTGGTGACAGGTTCGAGTGATACTTTTGTTCGAAACTGTGCATCTTCGGTTTATAATGTATCAATGATCCCAAGTCGTATCATATCTCAACATCGAACCATTCAGAACCATACTACTTGTATTTCCTTAATCCTTAATATCAACTTCATCAGAGTAAGGAAGGCGTAACTCGCAGCCACTCGCGGCGTCACCGTTGTCAATGCCGCGACCTGCTTCCATCGCTCGGTAATTAACATTGAATGAAATATTTCGATTGTTATCGCAATTGTTGTCATCTGTTGGCATTGAGAGCGACCACCACTAGATAGTGTAACAAATAACGTAATTTAAATTATATCAAATTATGAAATTACTTCAAAGCGACCAGTGAAGCAGCAGAGGCTCAAACTATGTCCACTTGTTTCACTGCGGACTTTGATAAGTACAATGCCCATCCACTTTTAGTAAACTAACTTCAGACTTACTTAATATAGTGTTAGTGATAATATGAAGGCATAACAGTGGTTATTAGCAACACAGCAACAGTGATGCGCATCCAAGAACCTACGTTAGTCATGGAGCGCACGAGCGCAGGCACGGTGCAATGTATCATGTGCTTATCTCATGTTTCATACATCATACAAGTAAACTATTCGTGGTTGTTAGGTTAGGTAGCACAGAGCCGTGAGAGGGTGTCGTGACGGCGCCGATTAGCTAGTGTTGATTGCCAGTTGGAATATCGCTGCACTAGCACAGTCGTGACAGGGTGCCGTGACGGCGCCGATTAGCTAGTGCTGATTGCCAGTCGGAATATCGCTGCACTAGCACAGAGCCGTGACAGGGTGCCGTGACGGTGCCGATTAGCTAGTGCTGACTGCCAGTCGGAATATCGCTGCACTAGCACAGTCGTGACAGGGTGCCGTGACGGCGCCGATTAGCTAGTGCTGATTGCCAGTCGGAATATCGCTGCACTAGCACAGAGCCGTGACAGGGTGCCGTGACGGTGCCGATTAGCTAGTGCTGATTGCCAGTCGGAATATCGCTGCACTAGCACAGTCGTGACAGGGTGCCGTGACGGTGCCGATTAGCTAGTGCTGATTGCCAGTCGGAATATCGCTGCACTAGCACAGTCGTGACAGGGTGCCGTGACGGTGCCGATTAGCTAGTGCTGATTGCCAGTCGGAATATCGCTGCACTAGCACAGTCGTGACAGGGTGTCGTGACGGAGCCGATTAGCTAGTGCTGATTGCCAGTCGGAATGGCGCTGCACTAGCACAGAGCTGCGACAGGGTGTCGTGACGGAGCCGATTAGCTAGTGTTGATTGCCAGTCGGAATCAATCAATCAATCAACCTTATTTCTCACCACAATATACATACATTATTTTACATTGGTCAGATTCGACAATGAAACACAATTCAGGTAAGTATATATTGTGAGAGACTGGTGCCTAAGCTAGGCTCGTGGCCTGTGTTTCAGGACACCAGGATCCCACCCCTTTACATTTTCATTTCATAAATTATGTACTAGGCGCGCTGACAGAATGTAAGGAATCATACGAAATTTTATAGTTTATATATCATTATAGTTTAATTTTAGTAGCCAGTCAGATAACCTCTTTTTGCATTTATTCTGTGTGAGGCTAAAGATTTGTAGCACCTTATGTGTTTTATTGTAGTAGCCACCCAGTTAGCAAAATAAACGCCTTGCAAAGATGGTTTTGTGACGTAAATGATGGCGCTCCACTGGGTCATATCGTCTTTTCCCTCTGGACAGCGTTGGATTATAAACCAAGAGAGAATGCTGTTTCAGTAGAATGTGCGATATAAACAGTTGACGCACTGTCAGGACTTCGTTCTCTTTGTATAACGATGCTAATTGCCAGTCGGAATGGCGCTGCACTAGCACAGAGTCGTGACGGAGCCGATTAGCTAGTGCTGATTGCCAGTCGGAATGGCGCTGCACTAGCACGGTGTCCTGACAGGGTGTCGTGACGGTACCGATTAGCTATAGCTGATTGCCAGTCGGAATGGCGCTGCACTAGCACGGAGTCCTGACAGGGTGTCGTGTCAGCGCCGATTAACTCGTCGGGCGGCGCCGGCGCAGCGGTAATGATCACTATTAACGTTACATCGTTATTATAACTACCGATGATTATCCTTACTTCGTTTAGTTTATCTTTATCTCATAGAAGGGAGCCCGGTTCTCGCAGTTCAAGCTACCGTTCACGTGCATTTCTCTTTAACTGCGGCTTCCACGACACAGACTATAGTAATCGCTGGTAATAGTTAGTTGTTTTAACACGCATCGGTATATGCCGACGCATTACGTTACGAGCAAAAATAAAGTTCATGGTACAACGCGATTATTAGATTTTAATATGTAACAGCTATATTAGAGCCATGGAACACCCATCCAATGATTGATGATTATTATTGATTGCATCGATGTAAATAATAAATCTATCTATTTTTATTTTTTATTTATTAAATTTATCTCTCTATTTATTTGCATAGTCATACAATGCAATCTCATAATTATTATGATAAAAGTAGAAACTTAAGTGCATCCTCCAATCAACATCTAAGACAAAAACAATTGGATGGAATGATAGAGAATGGGTACGTATCAAAATCCCGAATTTTAATAGACCGAATTTTAAAATACCGATAGACGAAATCCCGATAATTGAAACGCCGAATGGTTGTTTGGTCGAAAGTTCATTTGCCCGAAAGTTTAAAATCCCGAAGCTTAAAATCCCGAAGTACAAAATCCCGAAATTGCCACCGTTTCCGAGAAAAACGATTTTTTGTAAACCAGGTTAGGTCAAAACACTTAAAAGTTGCCAAAAAAGCGTAGTCGGAGCCTACTAGGGCTCTAGGGTTTACAAAAAAAATAACCACGAAGGGTGCCACACCCTTCTAACCTAACCTGTCCGTGTCGGAGTGCCTTAAGGTCCCGAGATCGCTTCACTCGCTGATCCAAAGACTAAAATCTCTAAGACAATGACAAAAAAGGAGCTTAACATGATAGGTATATATCATAAGTTAAAACAAAAGTTTAAATGATAATCATACGTATAATTAGGAAAAAAAGAATATTTCGACATGGGCCTTAAACAGAAAGTTCATCTTTATGATGAACCTGACCCTTCATAACTGTGTTGCAGTGCCATCTATGAGTAATCGCGGGAACTACGTCGCTGCTCTTTGGGATTTCATCCATCGGTATTTCGTCCATTCGGGATTTCGTCCATTCGGGATTTCGTCCTTTCGGGCATTTGAACATCGGTATTTTGTGTTTCGATATAACGACTATCGGCACTTTAAACTTTCGGTATTTTGAATTTCGGTGTTTTGGACGTCGGTATTTCAATCATAGGTATTATGAACTTCGGGATTTTGATACGTACCCTAGAGAATAGGTACACCATAACAGCATTAGCTTCTGGGTTTGTTTCGGTAAACGTTCTCAGAGCACTTGTCTGAGACATACCGACCTCATCTTCGTTAAGTGTTATTCTTAACTTAACCAATTTACAAAGTAAATATCATTTATGTATCAATCAGGAGCAGGACGTGGACCGAGGGAACGTCTCTAGAGAGACGCTGATCATGCCCTGTATCCCAAACGATGCCCTGCATATCCCTTCCGTATGTATCGGCCTGACGATAACGAAGGTAGCTGGTCGCGAGTCTAGATGTTAGATCAGTGTCCAGCTTCCAGTGACCGCTGCCGTACCTACTCGTTCCGCTCCTCGCGCAAACACTATGACATTGACTTTTTACGGAACATTCGCGAGGTCACATGTTTCATTAAATTGATTTCAATTTACAGACCAAATTGTTTCCTAAATAAACTATGTTTTTATTCATATGCAATTATACCTACTTATATTCTGTAAAAACATAGATATTTTTAAAGTCGGAAGATACTTTATAGGAACATTATAAGTGGAAGTCGTATTGGTACTTGCCAGGACCGATCCCGCAACCTCGTGCTTGAAAATACATCCGTTTGTCAAATAATGAATGGTTTTCATACATCGTGGCTTGCTGATAAAATAACATCCTATCGTTTTGACACTTCTTATGTTCCTAAGATCACGAACAAGGACACCTCATGACAATAGACATACTCGTAGATAGGTACTTGTTAATTAATGCACTTCAAATCAAAGCTTGTTTAATCTTCTATTATTCCGCGAAGCAATGGCTTATCTGGAACGTGGTTGTGGGCACTAAAAGTTAGCCGCACACTTGACTGCGGAATGTCCATATCAAGTGACCTTGAGGAAGGTAAGCATTAACTAAGCTTCCATGAGTGACACTGCAACACACGGTGCATCCTGGGCAGACAGCTTGGCTCCATCTTGTTACTGCTGGCTTTGTCACGGCATCAGTTTTTTATCTGCTCATGTAGCGCCCGACAGAAGAAGGTTCGAAACTTGCAACTTCTTGCGGTTTGCGTGCTTTTAATGACTCAGAGACAGTGATGAGGAGCGCGGGTGGGCGGGGCGTGCCGCACGCCGCACATCCGGCGCGGCCGACACGCTCCGGCGCGGGCGCCGGCGGCGATACCTCGCTAGTTTGGAGATAGGACAAAAGTTATTTGCAAGAGCATGACGATCTCATGTTACCCTCTCACCACTAATATCTTCAATCAATCTGACGTAAACACTACAGCTTCAGAACAATAACTGTCCTACTAAGGCCAGTCAGGCCTGTCATGTGACGACTGAAGAGTTTGTTTTACCTTTAGATACACTTGGTTTATTAACACGAGAGACACATTCGATTTATATAAGACAAGCAGTATTACAGACGGGACGGTACGGAGCAGTATTACTATACTCTTTGAGTGAGCGTCTCAATGAGGGATTTTATTTTTAACTCTTCCCTAGTCGTGGGATAGATGGCGCTGAACTTGGTAAGTTATTGCAAGGAACGGAACATCACATTATTTCACTTGGGTGTAATGGTTATAATTATTCGGAAGCATACGCAAACGAAAGTGTCAGTCAACAAGCGTATATGACGTGACGCAATGTTTTTTTCCAAGCGTTTTGGCACCTAGTTACGTAGTCAGTTCAACGCCATCTACCGAGTTCTTGGAAACTGTTTTTTTTTAATACTCAAAAAGAAAATCTCTCATAGAGTGACAGATAGGAACCGGAAACATAGACAATCTCTAGTGGTGCGCACACTATTAACATACTTATGAATAATAGCTTTATCAGATTGCTATTATTCTAAGTTACTTATAAGCAGTGTGTTTGTAAGAATTTAACCTTCTGCAACTCTTATGCGGGGACAGAGTCATTCTCTCTAAACACTAATATCAGCGCGGCTGGTGTTGCGCTTGCGACTCGGGCCACCGGCTAACTATCGTGTTACTGGCAGAGGCGTTACCCCTCGTTACTCGCAGCTGATACTTGACACACATACCAAACAACATGGGTAACCTTCACGCTCGGTACGCAGGGAGTAAGCAGTGTCGTTGTGGATACCACCCACACTTCGCTGATGACGGTTCGTAAGTCTTATAATATGGGAAAGGCATAGGTAATTAGTATTATGTATTGGTGGTTAGTAGAACGTAAAACAGATGGCGCTGTAGGTCGCTCTCACTTTCGAAACTTTCAATAAGTTGTATGATGTGACTGTAGAAAGATAAAGCACGTTGTAGTTATTCTTTCTTACTAACTTACTACTAGCTTTACTTGTAGAGGTTAGAAGAGAATTCTCAATGCGGCACAGCACCGGGCTCCCGGCACACAATGTTTCTGCTCTAGTTCTGGAAACTTTGTGCATCACATATTAACCGTCCAAGCTGTTACTACTAACGGCTAATAGTTTCCCAGTAAACAATGTTAGGTATGTCTCTCAGAAGATTTTAATGCTGAGACCTTGCCGTTTCTCAACTGTCGTAAAATACACGAAATTATTATTTTCCACGATTTGCATGTTTTGTAAAGAGCATCGTTTGTGCTGACCTTTCTATTGACATTTTGAATGCTACTTCATATTGTATGCGTCTAGTGAGTCCGTCGTAACTCGCAGGACTATTTATCGCGTACAGTCATGACATCAGTGGACAATTATCCTCCTTTTAAGGACGTTCTTTGAATAAAAATGTTAATTGATTGGAATGGCAGGTTATAGAGTGCGTATGCGCATACTGGTGTCTTTGTGTTGGACTGCAGAATTGATATAAAAAATGTCAGCATAACTTTTATTTATTGCGGGGTAAAAACAGACTCCAATAAAGCGTACACACTTGTTACCTGTTATATGTTGCATACGCCTCAGTATATTCCTAATAACTTGTTTCTGGTCGTCAATACTTTAATCGTTTTTCACTGGTTTTTGTCGCCTGTTCTCTGTTGTTTTTCATTTGTTGCCTGTCACCTGTAGTTAGTCGTTTGTCACCATTTATTGGCTATCACCTCTCTCCCGTCGCGCTTCGTCCTGTTGTCGGTTACATAACATAACACGCCAAAGGTCACAATGTGCAACATGTTAAGTGGTGAGCCTGAAGTCGCGACCTTTCTCGTTTACTTTCGTAACTTACGAATAGGTGAAAGTTCAGACTCTTTGGTTATCACCATTGAGTACCTATCTCTCCGGCCTGGACGCAGTGAACGCTTGGAACTGCTGTAAACGCAAGGACAAACAATAAAACATTACTTTGTTTCGTAGAGAAACCTTCAGACCCGCTCTGTTTCAACATAAGCATGCTGAGAACGCTCATACGGGTGCTAATAGGTAGTATAAATACATAATTCATACACGCTACCTAAATAAATGAGTGTGATATTATTATATTCACGGCTGCGGCCGCTACATTCATTAGAATCAAGCGCTGGAAGCGTGCCGTGACGAATATATAATCAACAAACATTCAAAGTCAATCGGTGTTGATTGTTTGTTTAGCTATAACGTCGTATCAAGGCCGAAGCAGCCCTGTCTGTAGCACAGACTCTGTACTTGCAAGCGGGCGGGGGGGGGGGGGTCAGCGTGAGCTAGTCACGAGCAGCCGCCATGCCCGTGAGCAGCGACCTCCCGTGGCGCTCCGTGAACTGTGGGTCATACGTAAGACGTAACGTCCCGGAAGATTCTAATGAATTTTATGCCTGCATATTCTGACCGTCAACGTACTGCCTACCCAGCCTGGGGGTACGTACTCTGTGTTCTGAATCTGTTTCTAGGTCGTGGCAAGGCATTCGATACGCTGTCTGTTCTCCTTTGTATTCTAAATTGGAAAGAATATTGAAGTGAGTGTAGGGTGCTTCCCTAACATAAGTAATGTCAATGCAAAATGTCAAATGTCAAATTTACACTTAAATGCAGAAAAGTCAGTGAATGCTCAACGGGATGAATCTGAATAAAAAGGCAAGTTGTCCGACTCAAACTACGTCTAATTGAACATTAAAATGTAATAATACATAAAATGCATGGAACAATGCAATATGTCATTGTCAATGCACTGCCAAATGTAGGTCGCGTCCAAAGTGTAAATTACGCGTAAATATATTACTCAATACTCAATACTTTACTGCATTCCACATGTAGGTACTTAGGTGGTAAAACCAAAACCCATGACCCCCAAACCCAAACCCATTTTAAAACCCATGTACGTGCACCGTGAGAAACGTTACTTTGTTATCATTAATTAATGATATCATGCATGCGAAATGGTCAGTCAGTCCAGTTTTGGGTGTATCTCGAGGAAGTTTGCTGGGCCCAAGTTTATTCCCCATCTACAATTAAAATTATTTTTAGGAGAAAATATGTAGAATTGCAAAAAAAAATATTATTTTGAAATAACGTTCTTATGACTTTAGATGGCGCCACGTATCTTTCGAATCATGATTGAATTATATCTTCTAACGGTGTCACAGTGTTTATTATCGAACTCCTCCGAAACAGCTTCACCGTTTTTTTTTTTTTTTTTTGTCTATATTTGGTAGGTCGGAGGATAGGTCATAGGCTATTTTTTTTTAGTCTTACACGTAAGTACCTAAGTATATATCAAAATTTCCACGCGAACGAAATCGCGGGCAGCAGCTAGTAGGTACCTATTATTGTAGAAACTTTAGTGCCTACTTAGGTACTTAATGCGAATTGATTGTCAAATTTTAAAAAAAAAACGCAAGCGAAGCCGCCAGCAAAAGCTAGTACCTACCTAATCTAAATATATTTATTTATTTATTTAAATAACATGGGAGACTTACAGCTAAAACAAACAGATCAAGAACAGTACAATAGACTGAAAGCCAATTACAGGTCTCCACTTATAAAAGAAGAAACTGACTGACTGACTGACTGACTGACTGACTGACTCATCTATCAACGCACAGCCCAAACCACTGGGTCTACAGATTCCAAATTCGGCAAGTAGGTTCCTTATGTGGTCTAGAGATGCACTAAGAAAAGTTTTTTCAAGTTCACCCCATAAGGGGGGGTTAAACGGGTCTCCAAAGTTTGTATGGGGAAACAAGATTAGTTAGACTATTTTATTCGAAATTTCACAGGAGTACTCCTATTGATAAATGAGTAGAAATGAGTTTCAGGTTTTTTCAGAATTCAACCCCTAAAGAGTTAAATGGGGTAACAAAGTCTGAAAATCAACATCGGTATTGTTTTAATGGTGTATCGGGTCGGGTGTATTACTAAAACAACGATTTTAAGATTTAATGTGGTGGACCTGAAATGCCTTCATTCCCTGTTGGGAAGCGATGGGGTTGAAATGTCTAAAAATCAATATGGGTGTCGATACCGAGATTATCAGGGGCGCAGATTACGAAAATGGCATTTATTTTGAGATCCAGAAGATGGAGGATTCGACTTCTATACAGTTGATTGTTGTGTTGTGTGATCGTTACAGTATGATTGTGATTACGATGATGATCATTGTGATTACGATGAAAATAATTGTGATTACGATGATGATGATTGTGATAATGATGATGATGATTGTGATAACGATGATGATGATTGTGATAATGATGGTGATGATTGTGACAACCATGATGATGATGATTGTGATACTGATGATAATGATTGTGATAACAGTGATGGTGATTGTGATGGTGATAGTGATTGTGATAGTAAAGGTGATGGTGATGGTGATTGTGATGGTGATTGTGATGGTGATTGTGATTGTGATTGTGATTGTGATGGTGATTGTGATTGTGATGGTGATTGTGACTGTGATAGTTATGGTGATTGTGATAACGATGATGGTGATTGATAAAGATGATGGTGATTGTGACAGTGATGGTGATCATGATAACGATGATGATGATTGTGATAACGATAATGATGATTGTGATTGAGATGGTGATTGTGATAGTGACGGTGATTGTGATGGTGATAGCGATGGTGATGGTGATTGTGACGGTTATAGTGATTGTGACTGTGATAGTGATGGTGATGGTGATTGTGATTGTGATAGTGATTGTGACAGTGATGGTGTTTGTGATAATGATGATGATTTTGATTACGATGATAATGATTGTGATTACGATGATGAGGATTGTGATAACGATGATGGTGATTGTGATGGTGATTGTGATAGTGACGGTGATTGTGATGGTTATAGCGATGGTGATGGTGATAGTGATTGTGACTGTGATATTGATGGTGATTGTGTGTTTGATGGTGTGTTTGATGGTGACTGTGACAGTGATGGTGTTTGTGGTCATGATGATGATGCGTGTGATAACGATAATTATCATTTTAATAACGAGGATGGATATTGTGATGATGATGATTGTGATTACGATAATAATGGTTGTGATTACGATGAAAATGGTTGTGATTACGATGAAAATGATTGAGATAATGATGATGGTGATTGTTATTGTGATGGTGATAGTGATGGTGATAGTGATGGTGATTGTGATGGTGATTGTGATTGTGATGGTGATAGTAATTGTGACTGTGATATTGATGGTGATTGTGATGGTGATAGTGATGGTGATTGTGATGGTGATTGTGATGGTGGTTGTGATGGTGATTGTGATGGTGATTGTGATTGTGATTGTGATGGTGATTGTAATGGTGATTGTGATGGTGATTGTGATGGTGATTGTGATGGTGATTGTGATGGTGATTGTGATGGTGACTGTGATGGTGATTGTGATTGTGATGGTGATTGTGATAATGATGATCATGACTGTGATAACGATGATAATAATTGTAATTACCATGATAATGAGTGTGATAACGATGATGGTGATTGTGATGATGATGATTGTGATTAGGATGATAATCATTATGATTACGTTGATTAAGATTATGATAACGATAATGGTGATTTTGATAGTGATTGTAATGGTGATTGTGATGGTGATTGTGATGGTGATTGTAATAGTGGTGGTGATTGTGATGGTGATAGCGATGGTGATAGTTATTGTGATGGTGATAGTGATTGTGACTTTGATAGTGATGGTGATTGTGATAGTGATTGTGATTGTGATTACGATGATAATGATGATGGTGGTGGGTGACATTGATGGTGATGGTGATTGTGATTGTGATTGTGATTGTGATTGTGATGGTGATTGTGATAGTGATGGTGATTGTGATGATTGTGATAATGATGGTGGTTGTGATAGTGATGGTGATTGTGATGATTATGAAATTTGGCACATAGATAGTTCATAGCCTGGATTAATACGTAGGACACTACGTCGGGCGAAGCCGCGGGCAACAGCTAGTATATAAAACAAGTTACTGTTCCATCAAGCAATTATTTGGTATTTTTAGAGATATCATACAATAATAGATATGATAAATACAACGTAGAATGTTATGGTATTCATTCATCTCGATACAGGTATCGGGATGAATGAATACCATAACATTCTGGAAGCATCGGTCCTGACCGAAGCTTGCAAGAAAATATCTGCGTGTTGTGTTCGTGCACGATCCATTGATAGCCGCGTGCGTCAGCTAACAGGTAAAGTGGCTATTACGTCTTCGTCTCACAAGAAGTATAGTGTAGAACAGTAGAAACCCGGTCCGTAATGATAAGATGACACACGGTTCTAAGAATAGCAAGTAGTTACAATGTCGTCGAATCACTGCGATTAATCCTCGCTTAGCAATCAGCTGCGTCGAATACAACGGCACTAACTAGTTTCTTGATTGTCATGTACACAAATGTCAGCACACATAATATCCTGCTGCAGCAGTTACAAGCGAAATCGCTATACTTAATCAGCACGTTTGACAGACGGACGCTTTATTCGTAGTTGTATTCCCCTTGTCTCACATTCATCCTTCTCTCTTTCCTTCCCTTCACCCATCCGATTCTTTTAGACAGCAAGTGAGGAAGTGGTCTCTCTGGGAGTCAGGACAATGCTGTCTGTCCCACAAACATTTATGTTGCGACGACGACACCACGACAATACTTCGAATGTGAAATGTTCGGTTATCGCTATGGAATGGTAATGGTACGACATGAGTTATGTCTTACAATGGTTGGTTTGTTGGTTTGTTCTGGCTTACAATGGTTGGGTTGGCAGCCGGTCGATGTCGATGGCTGTTTCGAGGTAAGGAACCCGCAACGATGTGGAGTCTGTTGTCATGTGGTGATAGGTACCATTCCACGCAGTCATTGATCAGCCGATTTAACAGGTTACAAACGATATAGAAATTTGACTTCGTACTCAAGAACCCTGGGCCTTGGCTCTAACACACGCTCGCAAACACGTGGAACGTCATCCATGAGGTGCACAGAGGTGGAATAGCGGGGAAAATTCGCAAATAACGAATAATAATTGAATGTTGGATAACTACATTTAAGTTTGTGTAGGTGTGTACACATCAGTGTTTACATGGTAGGCAGCTAGATAGTGATGTGTCTGCGGTGCTGCGGCCAACTATCGCGCATGCGTGCGCCGCTGTGTACCTTTGTGTCTGAGTGATATCCCGCGCATCCGATGGCCGATAGCTCATGAATAACCCCGCGGCCTCACGCCAGGGCCGCGCCGACCCTCCATAGCTTCGATCAATAACATTAATCGAAGCTCAACAGAGCCTGTGTGCGAAACCTATGAAGCGCCTCTTTTTTTCACGAATCTTCATGTTTCAACTTATTTTTTTAATTATTTGTTAATTTTGACCGAAATAAATGTTAATTAACGCACAAACTAAATATAGTTTTTAGTGCTAGAACTTATTCTTATTATAAAAACAATGCGCACCTTGCACTTGCGTCGTAACGCATCGCATTGGGTTGCGTTCATAAACTCATTCAAACAAACTCACGGCGCGGCGGCGGTTCTTTTGATTTTAACGCTGAGCTCGTATGTCGTAACTAATGTAAACTAAAACCCAAAGCGTAAAATTAAACCACAAACGTCAGGGGCGGACCGTGAGTTTGTTGGGCCCTGGGTTAATACTACTTGGGGGCCTGGCCAAGGGCGTCGCCAGCTTTTAAGCCAGGAGGAACCGATTTATAAGTTTACTATAAAATTTACGGATGCAGCTGAAGTGCATCTAAGAATCTAAAATCCAATAGCCACTTCGAAAATGTTAGTACCTCCGTGACCTCGGATTGGTTAGTTTAAGTTTT
Source organism: Xestia sexstrigata (assembly GCA_941918905.2). Lineage (NCBI taxonomy): Eukaryota > Metazoa > Arthropoda > Insecta > Lepidoptera > Noctuidae > Xestia > Xestia sexstrigata. Next base: position 440,110 of record OW799221.2, on the reverse strand, counting down.
GAAGAGTTATTTGCAAAGGTTAGGAACTAAATAAAAATTTGATTCTTAGATAGATGCTACTACGTTAGATACGTTAGATTGACGACCCGAATGGCACAGCGGTAGTGTGGCTGCCTTACGTTCTTAGGGTCCCGGGTTCGAATCCCGGTAGAAGCAAATGTTTGTGTGATGAGCATGGATATTTGTTTCCGAGTCATGGATGTTTATACGTATAATAAGTAAGTATTTACAAACAAAAAAGTATATATGTAGTATATCAACTATCTGGTGTCCACGATACAAGCCTCGTTGCTTAGTGTGGCATTAGATGGCGCTGTGTGCAATGTCCAGCGATATTTATTTATTTTTATTTTACTAAATGGATAGGGAGATAATTTTAAGAGAAAAAGGAACTAAGGCTCCAAGAGCGAGCGCAGCGATCTCGAAAATTTTAACATCCTACTTTGGACAGATTAGATTTGTTTCGCCACTTCATACAAGAGTTACTTGGTTGACTTACAAAGTTAAGATTCAAGAGGAACTTGACTGCACTGAAAATTTTTTGACACCTTGCTTTGGACAGGTTTGAATTGCTTCGATCCTTCATAGTTTCATACAGGAATTACTTGGTCGACTTTTAGACAAAGTAGTCTGAAAGCGAGCGAAGTCAGTTCGTAAATTTTACAGTTTACCTACATTGAACAGGTTAGAATTGTTTCGAACTACCGGAGTTACTTGGGTGACTTAAGGACAAAGTTAAAATTCAAGAGAAAGTAGGCTGCAACAGCGAGCGAAGCGAGCTCGAAAATTTTACGTCTTTCCTCAAAAGAGAGAGATCTTGAGATCAAAATGTCCACATGCTTCATTTTTTGCAATAGGTGACTGGGGGCCCTTTATATCCACGGGGCCCTGGGCTGCAGCCCAAAAAGCCCTTATATAAATCCGCGTCTGACAAACGTGAATATTATCTTGGGAGACTTGTACAATAAGCGCAATATATGTTTTGTTATTTACAAGGCATATGTTGCACCTATGTACCTACTTACTTATCGATACTCCACTACAAAGAATATGTTGATATGTAAGTGTAACAAAAATAATTTCGATGACGGCGCCCCTATTGTCTTGGCACCTGTGTGCGCCGCACACTTCGCACAGAAGGGCGGCGCGGCCCTGCCTCACGCCCCGACTGCCCGGAGGCCTCGACGGTCAAGTTCGGCGCTCATTAACATTCCTGCGTTTTTATTTCAACGTTCCAGCAGTTTCACGCGGAATTTGTGAATGGGCTCACTAAATTTATTTACCCATTTAAATAACCTGTTTGGACTAGATTGTATCAACTATCTAGCAAAATGTAGATACTGTATCGGTATTTTAAACACGTTATGTTATAAATATCGGTAAATGATCGGTAACAAACGCGAAATGTGTGTCAATTGCATTCGATAGGCTATCGACGTGAATACATAACCACAATCATCATAAAAATGGATTTAGAGCTGTTTACAATAATTCCGGTGCGCGGTGGTCGGACACGTTGAGATACGCCGAGAGCTGCGGTTTGTGATTCGATTGGTGGAGTTCGTTATTCTATTCGAGATATCCCCTCTGACATCATTCACAAGAAGAAAATCATTGTTTAATTCTTTATCACTTTTCTTAGATCTATAACAGATGCTCCAAAGGTCAGTCTATTCTCGCGGGTTAGTCTAGGGTAGGTTCGCCGGGTAGGCCTCAGCCTGAGTGTGATCAGCATTACGCCTGGGTATATTATCTTCAGTAAGAATACGTGGCTCACGGTTCAAATAAGAAATTAGCATACCTACTGCTATCTTGTCTACAGAGGTTCAATGCTTAGCAATAAGTATCTGGCACCAATGACCTACATTGCTTAGCAAATAAGTTTAAAGCCGTTGAGCACCGGCGGCGGCAGCAGTAAACATAACACGTCATCAGAAATGTAAACATGTGACGAAGAAAGCTGGAGTTGTGCGTGCGACCGCAACGTTGACCGCAGTGTTGACCTCAGCAAACATTAGCATAATGTAGATACCTACATCCTCATTTATCAAGTGCTTGTTAAGTGTTCGGTGAGTAAACAACCTGGCCGCCCACCTAATGAAAGTTGTTACCATGGAACACAATACTCTATAATGGCCGATATCTTTGCAATAGTTGTCCCTAATAAACTGCGTCTGTCTGTATAACTAAACTATCGTGTCTTTAGTTCTCGCCAAACGTAACAGTTGCTTCACACCCTGTATTCCCCTGCACCCTCACTACACTGACTGGTAGCTGATTGGTTACCGTGCCTGTACCAACGCAGCAACTTCAGAGTGGCCTTAATTTACATTATATCTTTTTTTCGTGTAGTTCTGCAGAACTATTTGAAATACGAAGCTTAGTCCGACCGAACACAACCGGGGTCGGAGGGGTACACAGATGGGTCGTTTGAAACTCGTTGACTTTCTAAGCTTCACCTCTATGTAGCACGATTGTGCCGCGACTTAGATAGGCGCGTTACATAATGCTCACTTCCTAACGATCAGGGGGAGCTTTCTAAGTTCTTTACAAAGATTGTGCATCACTTAGGTACATCTTTATCTTACGTGTTCCTCCTATCGTTATCAGTGAATGTTTCTCTAGTTAGCACAAGCGAAAAACTGTGCATTTTGCATAAACTCGCTTTCTAATTAGAAAACTAGCGTGCAGCGTGCCAGCACAGTTCAAATACACATTCATGATTTTACTACGGAGATGACCTTATATTAGTTATGGTCTGTTGTAGGAATAGTAGTAACATCCAGATGAACGACTTGCCTTTGCTTTTCATCTTGTACCGTAACGGATTTGATCTAGTTTAAGATATTCTCGCCGACTCTAAAACGAATCACCATCTCGTCGCGCAAGGCTCAACCATCCGGCTCATCAAGTCTGTCTGCTGCACCAGTGGGGCCGCTGATGACGTCGCTGGCTCGTGCTGCTCGTGCGCCGGGTGCTGAGTATGCGCGTCGTGCGACCTTGTGCCTCCCCGCGCCCCCCGCATGGCGCACGTCACGCCCCGCGCCGACCCGCCGCGCCGCGACCTCCACGTTACGCGTCCACGAACATGCTTGCTGACATATGACGAGGCAGCGCAGAAGTCTTTCTCTATCTATCTATGCATTTCTTTTTCCACAAATTCTATAATGGTAACTGTCGTCTGAATACTCACACAGTCCTTGCCATAATGTTGGATACCTATTTTTACCATAGGTACTACTAACTGTAGCGTACTTGTATATTTGCTGGCATAATAATACTTTTTATAAAACCCTTGCAGAGACTTCAGCCACGGTAATATTATAATACAGTAGTGTAACTCGGCCGTATGATAGAAATAAATGCCTACAGCCGCGCGGTACGTAAACATGCGTTAGGGCTGCCCGTCTCCAGCATTTCAATTACATTTGCCTACTTTCTGTTTATAATTAGTTTTGTGATTGTAAATATCCTTTTTATATAAATAAATGAAATACTTTGTATATTGAATAGGAAGTGTTCAATAAAAATGCGTGTTGTTTTTTGATTGGTAGATTTAATTAAAAAAAACATGTTACTCTATTCGCTTTATTTATTCATCCAAACACCTTTTTTTTCGTGAGATAAAAGGAAATACTTATCCATTAAAAAGACACACATTATGTACCTACCTACTAGTAAGTAATAGTGCATTATTTGGTTGCAAGGGGATAAAGCAGTGTCTTCTGTCGCGAGTGACGATTTAAATCGCGAGCGTAACGAAGGACTCGAGGTTTACTCCCGAGCGTAGCGAGGGTGTTAAAAATTTAAATCACGAGCGAAGCGAGGGATTTAAGACGAGTCCTGAGTGTAGCGAGGGATTTAAGTTCACCCAAGACTAAGACAGCTTTATCACCGAGGAAAATACTCTACTTTTCGTACCATTTGCGAAAAAATTAACACAATAATAATATGAGATACCTAAGCATTTATTAAAAATTATGACAATTAAAAGTAAAGTTAACTAACGTTTATGTATTTGAAGAAAACAAAAACGCGGCAAATTCCTAGACTAATATTTTTTGTCGGAAAAGCAAAGGCATCAAGCTCATACGGCCTCGTCGGTTTTCGTAATTTTATTTAATAATCATAACTGCATAATAAATGCGTATTCCTTTTTCAAAAAGATGTATAATGCTTTATATACAAACTCAATGGTGTAAACACAGATGTAGTTCAGTATAAATTTCGGTAAGTAGGTATTCCAAATTTAAATCACATTCTCCCCCTTTTTTTTTTATTTTTTTTTTTTTTCGGATGGGAAATCATCAAATGACTTCTCCCGCTCTAGAGGATGAATGAAATTCAGTACAATTTTCTTTCCCTGTTTTTAACAGATTAAAAATGACTATTGTTATGTTCGCTTTTTGTGGCAAAGAATGTCAATTTTTTGAGCAAGTGGTACGAAAAATTATTTTATAGTCTTACCTTTCAGAGTTTCCAGGTAATTAAAAAAAACTTATGTCTGGATGCGTTATTGACGAATTAATACAACCAAAAACAGCACAATATTTCCTACTCGTCATATTAACTGATTTTTAGAGAAAATATCGCGCGGTTATTGTTAAAAAAACAACACACCGTCCGTTCGACACTGCGGTACAGCCGTGACCAAAGAGTATAATAATAATATGGGAGAAGAGAGCCCTCTTGTGCCATTTTGAAGCATCCGATTTGAAGCGCCATCTAGATTTCTTAACGAGAACTAAGGCTCTATAGGTAGCTATAGGTAGATAGGAATGTATGCATACCTTCTTACGTATAGGTCAATATTTGTTTACTTAGAGGTGATCATTCAAATTTTCTTGTTTTTTCTGCAAATAGCAGCTGTTTTGTTTATGTCGTATGTTGATCATAATGAAATTTGCGAATACATAACATAATGATGATACATTATAATACGAGCCATCATTTTATTCGCGAATTGCATTTTGATCAACCATACCATGTAAACACAGCTTCTATTTGCAAAAAACAAGAAAGAATTTCGCCGGCTACATTCATATTTGAATAGAATTGACAGTTACAAAGAGAATTTGTAAATAATTAAACATAAGATGGACTAACGAAAAACATTCAAGCGCAAGCGCAAGTTGCGGCGGCCATAATATGATGTTGCCAGTTTATGTTACACAAAAAGGATTTCCGAGATAAGGTTGTGTTATTATTGATAATACGAAACAGCCATAAAATATAAAAACGTGATAATTTTGATGAAAAATGTAAAAATTATTCTTTAAAAAACCACATTAAATTATAGAACTTAATTATTTGATTTTCATAATTGAACAGAGACATCTATCGTTAATTATGAAATATAGTACCTAGTTTATTGGTTAAGTAAAGTAGATGGCGACTCTTTCTTCACTAAAGTTGTGCATGTTCTAACTGTCTCCCCCCTGGCCGTGACTGTCTGCGCCCCGAGCGCACCCCGAGATCGAGGCGCGTAGGTATAGCTCGCGTTTCGTCCATTTGTATGAAGTTGGAGTACTGTATTATAATATTACCGTGCTTCAGCTATATTTGAAACCTTTGACCTCACTCTAACATTTTTAGAATAAGACAGAACTGACGCCACCTGACCATGAAAAACTGATTTTTGCTTTTACTTAATCATTGTTTCTTTTTTTTATTGCAAAATGGGCCTGCTCTTGACCTCGATCACGCCTGATGGAAAACGATAGATGAGGTCTACGATGGAACGAGCGTGCCCTGTAGGTGCCTGAATTATTTTAATTCAACATATTTTGAGCGCCTGAATTCGGCCAGGCCAGGCCTTTAAATCAGCCCGCCTGCCTGCATTGTACATTAAAAGTTGTAGCACATTTAAAATTGGTTGGCAGGTACACAACCTGATATTATAAGCTATGCCCCACCCTTATGAATAAAAGAATGAACGTAGATCCACACTAAAACCCGAGTTTCATTCATAACATTCGGTCCCGACATAAGCAGCTATGGGAGGATAGGAGCATCGAGTAAGCCTCTGTAGAGGTGGCTTCAGTCATGATGGCCGTTTACCGGTATGCGACAAATTGACACTTCGATACGTTTCATCAAAGTAAACATTAACTCGTGCCAAAGTGCACCCATCAAATACACTATATGACTATACTACATTATGATGTGCGGTAAGTTGAAAATTACAGCCGAGGCGATATTGCTTGCCCGAGCCGTAAGCGAGGGCTACAAAAAAGCAGAGGCTGTAATTATCAAAGCGCACGTATGTCATACGACGTTTTATAACATATTTGCGATGAAATAAATAAAACTCGGACTTTCTTAAACGAATAAATCTTTTACTTGTTCACAAATTAGATATGCGCGCGCATCAGCGCTTTTTTTTAAGGCAAAGACACAGAAAACAGCCAGTATTACTAATAAAGTAAATTAATATTTTTGTGTTTTTGTTACAGATAAATGGTTGTAATTTATTGTCAAAATTAATTAAATTAAAGAATTAAATGTTTATTTATAATATTTCATCTCCCAAAGTTAATTGTATTCATAAAATGTTGACCACTTCTCTGCCATAAAAAATCTTTGCTAAGATTTAAAAAAGTACCGTTCGTTTTAGATGGAACATCTTGATAAACCGTGAGTTTTACATTACATTACTGCACAAGTACGTAATGCGATACATTACGATATTGAAATGGGTGAAATAAGAGACCCTTTACGAGCAAATGTGTTATAAACGTCATTACGCTATTACTCCAAAAACCCCTGAAAAGGCGTAAAATTTCCTCATGTTCATATCCTCCCCTAGACAGGCATTTCTTCTCTACATAATATATAGATTATATTAAGTGTACTGAAGTTTTGCCTTGTATTCTTATTGTCCTAGGTCAAAGATGTGGCGCTTTGCCACCTCCTTAAGGTACACACAGGCTGTTACTACGCAGTAGTTCCTCTGCTTGAGGCACATCTTTTTTGGCAAAGTCTGTGGCGGAGTTTCACTCATGTAAGGCTGACAAGGCTGCATCTATGAAGGGTGTAAAAAACCTCTTAACGAAGCCAAAAGGCACTTGTTCTCTCAGTCATTGCGATCATTTTTTTGTTCTACACCACACCTGGGAACCTTCTAGTTACGGAGATATTGGGGGTCAAAGTTCCAACTTTTTGACAAGTTTTTTTTTAAATACAAGTTTTTAATGTCAGATTTTTACTTTAAATACCTCCACAATCCCCGTACTATTCAATTCATCCATCAGCACAATTTGAGTGCCTTAGTTAGTTTAGGTAATTAGTCCTACCACAAAACATGATTTTTCACCCCAAAAAAAATAGTCGTTTCCCAGCAATAACTTTTGCGTAAAGTTACTTAGTTTGATGTACAGAATGCTTGGTTGACGGCTTCGTGATGAGGTTGTTTACACCCTGGATTTCCTTAGTGTGTAATGCACCTTCTGCGCCCCTTTGCCGTGCGACATATTATGATGTGCGCAGATGGTTCACGATGATATAACAACACAAGCAGACTGATGGCATCATGCCCCGGCTCTTTGTGCGACATGTCCAGTGGGCATCAGTTGTATCATCAGGTAACCTTTCCCAGGCTCGCGGCAGTTTCCGGGCTCGCTCGACGCGGATGAACTACGACGAAGATTTGTATTACAGATAGCTTGCAGCTGAAAGTGCTTTTGAAACCTGTTTAAACATGGCCAGAGCCAAGAGTATTGTTAATAATTAAATGTCACTCTTGGCCGGCTGGTGTATTCCCGTTGACCGTGACCCCACTGCCCGTGGCCCCACTGGTGGGGTGGTGAACGCTGCTGTCCACACTCTCGACTGGCTTCCCTTGTCGTGTTCGACAAAACCAGTAGAAAGAGTTATTCTTTGCTACGGTAAATGAAAACCCAAACCATTCGGATGATTTCTTACAAAAACTTTCATGGCAATAATGATGAACCCTTAACAGTTCATCTTTACAGTGTGGTAATTGTAGAAGGAGCAATGTAATGTAATGTCACTCAATTGTACGTGAGGCCACCGGACGCTGTACGCCGGGCGCCGGATGCCGTACGCCGCGGATAGATCTCGCCGGATCACTCCGATTACTGCCCGAAGATTAATGGTTTGGAGCGAAGAAAGTTCAGGGCCCAGGGCCGGCCAGACGATGATGTTATTGATATCGAGTGGAATGTTAACAAAGATCACCAGACTCCAAGGTTGCAGGAGGATGGCACACTGCTCAATTGTTTTCCAATCGAGTTCAGGACCGTTGCTTAACCTCCAACTTTGCTGAATGCGCGGGAGCCATTCACATCGTGCACACACAATTCGCCTTTCTTTTCCGACTTAAGAACGATAAACATCAGTGGACTGCTAAACTATAAATAAATCTGTTGAGTTCGCGTCGATTTAGTTAATGATTTCCTCATTTAGAGCGAATGTTCGAGTAATAAATGGTATACGTGGTGAGCAGTGAGCGATGAGCCGCCTGTTCACGACGTGCTCGTGATGACTCGCTTGTAGGAAGCTCATACTACGAGTGCCGTCACGGAGTCTCAGGGGCGATGGGAGCAGCTGAGCACACGGGTGTGATGTTGACCTAGAGGTGGAAGTACAATTTACACTGTTCTAAACGATGATTGAATGATACCTAGTAGCCGCCCAGCCCGTCTGGGGTTGTGCCCGGTTCATGACACTAGGATAGCTTGTTGTGCCAGCCGGTATGATTGAATTATAAGTTAAATATGGAGACGTTTGAGGATAACATGCAGAATTGCGGACACAAAGTATCGCAACTAAAAATGAGTGAGTAAGTAGGTAATAACAACGCGTACAATTACATGTCAACATGGGCGTGCGCAACGAAGAGGCAATTAGACAAAGCCTACCCTACCAACTGAGGCAATTATTATAATTAATGAACTATGTAATAAAATAACACTTTGTACAAAATATTAAAAAAAAGTTCTAACTCCTGTTCGAATACTTATAGCAATTTTTCGCGCCCGTGTTACGTAACTAACACTGTACTGGAAGTTGCTACGAAGCTCGACGCTCACCCGCCGGACGCATCTTATAGGCAAGCAGTCTACTCGCCTTAATCCCATTGATAAATTTACGCACACAGCGGCACATTGGTGCATATTTTTGTGTGTATGAACCGCACACATGTATAGATTGCAGCCATTTTTGGGCGGTAACTCCTGCGAGTGTAGCTGGGCTATGATTGGCTGCTACAACACAAGGCCAGGATTCAAGGTGGATGTTCTTTAGCCCGCGAAATTCGAATTTCCTTACGTTTTTTGCAATTTGCAGGCCAGTGCTATGTTGTAAGTTGATTAAAATATGACTACATACGTCTTACAGCCGCAAATCATATAATCATCAACATACAACCTAGCACTGGCCTGCAAATTGCAAAAAACGTGAGGAAATTTGAATTTCGCGGGCTACCGTGCAGCAATGCACTAAGCAGGGTTGGTTCCGGTTCCTTTCCAAATTAAATATAAATTAGTGGAATTTCGTATTATCATGCAAAATTTTGTTGATCACTGTTGTGAAGCAACTCGATATGAAAATGATGCAATTTTATTTGGTCGTATTTATCCATCGACAAATTAGAAATTATATTATTATTTTTCTGAAGGAAGCCATTATTGTTTCATTGTGACAAGCAATTTATATCGCGATCTTGAACGTTTTAATTTTAACATATTAAGTTATTTACACATTTGTTTTGAAACAAAAAACGTACATTTAACAGTAACAGCAGTGTAAAAATATTAATTTTGTTGTGTATTAATTGTTTATTTACCTAACAATGGTGTTTACTTCTGAAGTTTGTGCTGATAATGTGTGTTTGTTAGAAGTTAAAGGCAGTAAGTTTTCTCTATTATCGTATAATGACAAGCTTCAAGTTGTGTCTAAAGGTAGATTTGTACCCGAATTACGAGAATTAATCTAAAAATAATATATGGTAATTAACTGACGTGTTCTGTAACTATCACCCACTCACTTGGATAAGATATTAGAGGTAGCCAAATCTTTCTTCTGTTTGCATCGTTAGAAAATCGTGAGTTAAACCTTGAATAATGTGGTGAGTTCTTTACTTATTGTATTTATAACTTTTGTTTTTACAGGCTTATTTTCAAATATTATAAATCAATAAATGTGACTACTTTGAGGGCCATCATAATTATGTAGAGCGACGGACGTTGTGGAGTTGCGCGTTTTTGTTTTTGCTATCATTATTTCGTGGCCTGCCCACCCTGGTGGACGACTGCACGCCGCTGCATGTCAATATGTTTTGGTACCAACCATTGTACATTATCAAACATGTGATGTTGCTTCATTTGAAAACATGTTCGTGCTTCGTACAGATCTTTACATAAAAACTGAACATGTCGAAACATTGTGCCAGTCGGTGAAGTAAACGACTAACTAATTATAATCTTAATTATTATTGCTAGTTATTTTTTGTAAGAATATTACTCATAAAATTCAGTGCTATACAAAAATACACCTTAAGTCCTCGAGTCTAGAATTATTTTACCTTGTTGGTAAGAATAACATCGGTCCTAGCTATGCATACGGCACAAAACTTTGCAAAGTAAACGCAAGGAAATCAGATTCAATATGAGGCGTTCACCTGCGGTAGAGAAATCCGACCGAAACTCACAGAAAAACCTGAAACTTTCATATCGACGAGAAAACGCAAACAGACTCATTACTTATTCTGAACTACAAATGGAATTAAAGAATATGTTTAACTTATGGACTGAACAACAAAATGCCAAACATAAGGAATTGATTGTTACTATATTGGAATCAAAGAAGCAGGGCGAAGAGAATTAAAACCTCTAAGACAATAAGAAACAAATCAATGAACTGAAAATAAAACAAGACTCTCTGATATTGGTTCAAGATAAAGCATTTAAAAGAATTGACTTTCGTCAATTCGGATGAATATTATGGAAATAAGTAACGTCCCGGAAACGAATACTGAAAAATTAGAAGAAGTGGTTAACCTACATGAAGCAGTTAAGGTGCCTTTTGACCAGGACTTTATAAAATGAATACACAGAGCTAAATTTGGTTGAAATAAAATAATTGTTGAATATAAGGAAACCGACCAAAAAAAGAAACTCCTAAATGCTGTTAAAGATTTCAACAAGAATGCACCTGATAAGATAAACACTGAAGTACTTAAACTGGGAACTGGGAAAACATCAATTTATGTCTCCGATTCTTTGACAGCTACAGTTAAAAAATTATACTTCTCTGCACGACAACTGGTAAAATCTGGTAATTACAAGTACTGTTGGGTTTCCGAGGGTAAAATTTTACTGCGTGAAAAAGACGGTCAGTCTGCCATACATATCAAAACACAGTTTCAGCTCGATCATCTTAATGCCAAGTTTAAACAGAGATCACTACACTTTATATTGACTGTCATATTATGCATGTTAGCCTTAGTATCTCAAAATTTCATGAAACTTTGTTTTAGCTTGTTTTTATTATGCTTTCTTCAAGTGAACTGCGTAACTCCAAAGTATGTTACACAGTTTTGTTTTTTATTTGTTATTTTAGTTTAGAGCCTGCGTCAAACTCAGCACAATTTCTTTGATTCAGTCCGGTACACGGTCCTATTTTACATATTGCTATTATCAACCAAGTATAAACAAGTTCAACTCCCCAAATATTAGTGTTGACTATGGCTGATAACTTGGATCACGTTATTGCCGATGTTGATGAAAACATCAGTGTTGGGACTTCGTGTTAGGTATAAACCTAACACGAAGAGCCAACACTGATGTTTCTCAGATAGGAATTAAAATGATAGTACAAAATATTAGGAGTCTTAACAAAAAATTTGAAGATTTTCTAATCCTGTTAGCAAGACTAAACATTTATTTCGATTGAATTATTTTAACCCAATGTTGGTTGCCTCATGTTTCTAAACTCCCTGTCCTACCTGATTATATTAGCTATCAAACACAAAATCATATTCATCAAAACAGCGATGTAACAATTTACTCTAAAATACTTTAAACATAACTGTTCATGAACCACTTCTGAAAGAGGCCGATAGCTTAGTCATTGATATAAATAAAGAGTATGCCTTAGTCTGTATTTATAGTGTTGTGCTGTTTTTTTTTATTGGGTCCCTTGATCAAGTATTGTCAGACCTCAAAACAAACACATTGTTCTCACGGGTGATATCAACATTGATATAACCGAAACCGATGATAATAAATTTAATCTAACACATCATCATCATCATCATCAGCCTATTAATGTTCCCACTGCTGGGACACAGGCCTCCTCTCTATGAGAGGGAATGGGCTATAATCCACCACGCGGACCCAGTCCGGATTGGTAGATGTCACAAGTCTTCAAATTTTTTGGTTCTAGGACATGCCGGTTTCCTCACGATGTTTTCCTTCACCGTTTTGAGGGCAGTGGTGATGAAATAAATTACACAAAGTAATGCGCCTGTCTGGGTTCGAATCCACGACTTACTGTTCGTAAGTCGGGGCCGCCACCACTGGGCCACCGCTGCTCTCCATCTCTAACACCTAACACATACTTAAATCTATTAGCAATGCATGGACTTCTAACAGCCCAGACTCATTCCACTCGTGGAAACAACTGTTTAGACCACTTTTTTGTCAGATCAACCCATAAGAGCCTTTGCATAGTTTGCCAAACTACAGTTACCGATCATAGCACACTCATAATATCTTTATTTGATTTCTTTTCTTATAAGAAAGCGCAACATAAGTACGTAAAAAGGACTGATTATGCAAGGCTTTTGACTGAATTGAATGGTATTGACTGGAGTGTAATCACTTGTGATAATGACCCTAATTCGGTAACATATAATTTTTAACTATAATTAAAAATACTTTAGATAAATACACTACTCAACAGATAATGCCTAATCGAAAACGAACTATTAAACCATGGGTAACGCCTGGTCTACTACGTTGCATCAAATTTAGGGATAGACTGCATTTTAAGCTCAGGAAAAATCCTGACGATCAAGTACTTAAAATTTAATATACTAGATATCGTAATTATTGTAATGGATTATTGAAAAAAATTAAAAGAATGTATAAAAGAAAACAAATAATTAACGAAAACAAAAAAGACATTAAAAAGACCTGAAATATTATAAAACTTATGTAATCTAGATACTACTACTAAAACACCTATTGACCTACAGAATGTAAAATCTAGTCAACTGGAATCTGTTAATTGTGTAAATAACTACTTCATTAATTTATGACAAAATTTATCAATTGATATACTAGAGATGAAAATGATTTTGAAGTAGAACCGCCCCCGTCAACGGCCCCCCGCACGCGCCTATTCCGTCATGTCCAGTCGTTCACGCGCCCCCACCCCCGCGCTCCTCGCTGTATTCTCCGTTTATAGTTCTGTTATAAAGTTGCGGAACCAGAAACGGAAACAGAAGTGAAAAAGCTTGCGGAACTTCTGCAGAAGCGGAAGCGGAAGCAGAGTTCTGCTGCAACACTAGTACCGAGTATATAATTTTCACTGAACCATTCTGCTCCTCCTCACTCCTAAGCATTTTTGATTCTTATCTAATTTGTCACTAATATGACTGACAAGTCGTTCAATTGCATCAGATGTAGATTTTTTCTCTCTAAATCCATATTGATACATCAAGACCAATCAAGACTAATATTGCTTATATAAGTAATTAGTTTGATCAGACTATCTATAGCCTGCTTCATGAATATAGAGGTGATGCCATCCTATCCGGTCGACGCTGAGTTTTGAAGTCATCATCATCATCAGCCTATACTGTTCCCACTGCTGAGACACGGCCTCCTCTCATTGAGAGGGAATGGGCTATAATCCACCACGCGGGCCCAGTGCGGATTGGTAGATGTCACATGTCTTCGAATTTTCGGTTCTATGTTTAGTTCTTTGGTTTTGGTACGTATAAATAAGTATCTTTATTTTATAATTAAAAATTATCTGATTTTGCATTATCATTTTTTATAAATATAATATACATACATGTACTCAATAAAGCAGTTGATTGTGAACATGTGGTTTTTATTTCCCCGTAAGGAGCATGAAAACAAGCATACAGCAAACATGCATGCAGCATGCTTGCTTGGTGACGTCCAATTTTTCATAAATTTCTGATATTGAATATTTTAACTCAATCATACGATCATTTGTCAAATGATATAAGCCTGGTTTAGGCTTATTTACGAGAAGATTTATTCTATTACGCCAAGCTTTTGAACAATTTTCATTAATTCTCAACGTCTGAAATCCGCGATTTTGTATTAGTCTATAGATTATTTGACTCAAGTAAAAATTACACCACTTGATTGCAATGTTAACAACATATTTTTTAAGCTTGCTTGTTAGCAAGCAAGCATGCAGCATGCAGCAGGCATAGTGTCTGTCACGGTTACGGCGCTGCGGGGCTCCGGCGATCCCACGCGAAGGCAGACAAGACAGCGTGGAGTCGGATTTACAGCGATTGGTTTCTGTCACTAAAACCTAATTTTTGGCAAATTTTTAAGACCAAAAAATGAACATTCGGAATAATACACATTATATAACACAATATTTAGGACATATGACTTTAGGTCATGTAAAATTAGGAGATTCAATTATTATAGTACTCGATATTATGACAGAATACTTTTAGAACTAAACATAATTATGTTAAACAATATTTCGGGATTTTAAACATTATGTAAACTGAATTTTTTAGCACACGTGTTATGATTTTTTAACAAAAATTTTTAGGAGAAGTAAAGGAGTACCACTAACCACATCAAAACAAACAGTGGGTATGTAAATTCTAATAAAATTCTTATAGGGTTCTATTTAACCAGTAAATAAGATTATAGTCTTATTGGAAAGGAAATATAATCTAGTTTATTTTGATATTAAAAAAAATACATAAAAAATTAATAGATTTTCATCAAATTAATATTATAATAGCGAAACATCCGTTTTCATCGCTGTTTTTCAAGTTCTACATTATTTTTTAGTAACAAATTAAAATTATATATTCTAATTTTTGATTAAATTGATTCCTTCAGCTATTTACTGTAAATTTTATTTAGCTATAACTTGTAGTTTGCGATCGTCAAGCGTTTCAAACTAAGATTTCAAACAACATACGAACATTCGTGAACATTTTGCGAATGTTACACGTATTAGCGAATTTAGGTCACGTGATTTGCACTGGTGAATGGTTGTAACGTGTTGTCGAATAAAGTTACGTCAAGACCAAAATCGTCTTAGGTTGCCAAAGTATATCGCGATATTGTACATACGTAAGCAACCTCAACCTAATAGCATCTTCACCTAAACCTATTCGCAATGCTTATTCGTGTACTAAGATTCCTAAGACAGTATTATTAAAAATGAAATATTCGCATGGAGTGACCGATTTTTAGTCGAATACAAGATTTTCAGACTGTTTGCAATTGGTTTTTTTGCCTCATTTCCAATTTTCTCACAAGGTCTGCTGGGAACGAGCGACGCTACTGGTGTCCGAAAATTGTGTTTTCGGTATTTAAAATCTATCATTAACTACGTTCTGATCTACATTATTCAAATCAAATCAGACGGATTTAATATAAAAAAATGAGATATTTGAAAATGCAGTCAGGCAAAATAACTGAAGTTAGTATTTTTGGAATCAGAATAATCAAATCTTTTCATATTTTTTACGGTTTTGGTCGTAAAACGTAGAGAAGAACATTTTTGGACAAGGGCTCTCGTACTAACAAGTTCGCTCACAAAGTTACACACAACTTCGTCGATGTGATTGATATTGATTAAAAATAATAATAATGTTCACGAAATTGTATAATTTGATTTTCCGAATACCTTTTATGAGATGCACGCCTTCCTGTACTAAATCAAAAACCATTTTCATATTGTAGTCCATGACTTTTCAATAAGTTTTATACCATATTAGATAGCTGATAAGACAATGATATTTTTCAAGTAATTTGTACATCTGGCGTAGTATTTTTTTTTTTCACGGTACTTACAAATGTTTTATATGAAGTTATGGCAGAAATTACAAAAAAAAAAAATGTTTTATTAGTGATCTTTGCCAAAGTTTTAGGCATGTTTGAACTTTTAATTATTAGGAAAGGTCTGCTGCGTCATCAGATATGTTAAGAACTTAAATTTCAGTACAGTCGCGCCGTAAATTGTACTTCTGTTGTGTTATGTCTTTTGTGTGCACTAAATAAATGGTTTATCTATCTATCTATATAAATCGTTTTAAAATTGGCTTTAAATGATATCTGGGATTTTTCATAAAAAGCTAAAAATCTAACTAATTCAAAAACCACTGAATTTCGGTAGAACATTTGGTGGCTTAATTTCTTGCATTTTAACCAAACAATGACGTCCTGCAAGGAATACGTCGAATTACCAGTAACCCTGTATACGCATCGAATTGAAAACCTTTTGTTTTGTGGGTATAAAATACCAATGCTGAGGCAACTGACACAGGCGAAGGTCATTCTTTTACGGAAAATCTTACCGCGATTCAGAAAATGGAGAGAAATGAACAACGCCATCTATCGACTCCAAAGTTAAACTGCTAAAATATAATTGGAAAGCGGTATAACACACTCTATTGTAGCGTCACTCTATAGTACCTTTTGCCATCATAACTTTTATAAAAAGACAGCCACTCTATATAAAAGTTATCGTGTGAGCACATTTTTAGTCCATACCGTACCATTTTTGGTTGAATAGATATCACTGCATGTACTTATTTTTCTTCTTGAACACTTTAAATTCATATTATCATTTGATAGAAAGCACCGATTACAATGAAACAAAAACTGGCCAAGAGCAAATCGGACTCGCACACCAAGGGTTCTGCACAAACTTTATTGAATGAAAGGTAAATTGCGGTTTACGATTTATGACGTATTAAAAAAAAAACTACTTCCTAGATCTCGTTCAAACCAATTTTTGGAGGAAGTTTACATGGTAATTAATGTACATCATTATATTTTTTTTAGTTTTATCATTCTCTTATTTTAGAAGTTACGGGGGGGGGGACACATTTTACCACTTTGGAAGTGTCTCTCGCGCAAACTATTCAGTTTAGAAAAAAACTATTTTAGAAACCTCAATATCCTTTTGTGAAGACCTATCCATAGATACACGTATGGGTTTAATGAAAAAAAAATTTAAGATTCAGTTCTAAGTATGGGGAACCCCCAAAATTTTGTGTTTTTTCTTTTTTGTGTGAAAATCCTAATGCGGTTCACAGAATACATCTACTTACCAAGTTTCAACAGCATAGTTTTTATAGTTTCGGAATAAAGTGGCTGTGACATACGGATGGATAGACAGACATGACGAATCCATAAGGGTTCCGTTTTTTGTCATTTGGCTACGGAACTCTAAAAATGTAATCTCCAAGTTAAGCCCAATATTTGTGCATTAAATCTAACCACATTGGTTTTATAGTTTACACGTGATGCTGTAACAAAAGACCCCTCACAGACATACAATACAGACACACAGACATACAGTCAAAAATTCTAAAAATGGGTTCTGTTAGTGATCTTATATACACCCTAACTATTTTTTTTTCTAAATATTTTCAATGTACAGAAACGCCACGTCTACAGATTTATTATATATAGTTATGTGAAATCCATATTTTACTTTCTCTCTTCGTTTTATTTTTAACAGATTGTAAATAATGTTATCGTATTAAGTAAAACAAACCCGAATGATAGTTGTAAGGGAGATGTTGACTAAATAAATTAATCACTAAGTTAGAATAACTTACAAGAAGTTATTATTATGTATTACAGGACTGGTTATTGGCGTGTCGTAGCATTGCGTAGCGTAGATGTCGCAGCATAGTGTTACGTATTGCGGCGTAGCTTGTCGTAGCGTGTCATTACCTATTCGTGGCGCTACGTAGCGTTGCACAGCGTGTCGTACTCATAACTTGTCGTAGCGTGTCATTACCCATTCGTAGCCCTACTTAACGTGCCATGGCGTGTCGCACTCATGTCGTAGTGTGTCATAAGTTTGCGTTGCGTGGCGTAGCGCAGTGAAGGGCGCAAACACAAAACCGTGTTGTTGCAGTCACGGCAGACTAGTGAGCGTACTCTGCCATGACAGAATTAAATACAACACGCTCTAAGCCGCGAGCACAGTGTGAAGGTAATGGTAAGAGAAATTACGTTCTAACTTAGTTCTGCACGTGTTGTAATTAGCTAAGCAACGGGCGCATTCGCCACGCACGCCTCACACCGCTGCGTGCATGATCCGTTGCTCATTACTGTTCAAATGATCGTCAGCTCACCTTCGACTCGCAAACGATTATTGAATCACACAGGAAGGTTTTGGAAGTTAGCCAATTAAACTGCACCTTTGACCCCTCGCTTGACCCTCTTTACGTATTGCTAACCACATAACCACGTAAGTGTCGGTTCTATGTAACCATACAACGCCACTCCTCTGATGGTTGAGGTGTAGTCACTCTTTGAACCTTCACATTGTCACCCGAGCGGATCTGTGTAGCGGCCAGCCTGGTCGAGTCAGCGATGAGTGCGGGTCATTTCAGAAACGTTGGGCTATGTGATGGAACCTAGGAGAGTATCGGTATGCCACCTTGTATGTGACTGTCGCTCCAGTCACCCAGTGACAGTGATATTGCGCGGCATATCCCAACGTTTTTGTGGCAACTGAGCATTGTGTGTGTGAACAATCTATGACTTTCTCACATTGTGTGGCGCCGCGACCCGCTCGTGCCGCCTCTTACCTCTTACGTGTACTTCGCGGTCGTAGGTCGCGTTATGTCACACGTATCGGTGTAATGAGCTGTTATCTCCGTCATTACAGACCGCAGTTACGACTAGTTGCTACCGACTACTGCAGAGTCACCATCCGCCACGGTAGTAGTTTGTTCACAATCAGGGGGGCGCCGGGCGTCACGATTAAAAGTGCTCACACTACGTTCCGGAAGGTACTAACTGTTGTCTGTTATTGTTTATACTGATTGATGTGTCAGTTTGGAGCAGATCAGCAGACACAATGGGAAGACAAGTGACCACACTGTATAACAAGTTTCATAAATACTCAATCCATCAGTGGCAACGAATAATATCTGCAATAGCGGCGATGTCTTCGGAACTGGTTCGCCTGCAAGTAACTAATTAGACTGCAGTAAGCTAGTTGAGCGTATCGGACTAAAAGTACTTCACAATGTTCCTAGATATCCTATGACCTACCTATTCAATACTCAAAGATCTAACTCAAATATTGGTGTAAACTCGCCACTCAATAGACTCTGTGGAGAGATGAAATCTTTTATTAAATCCTTCCCTGATGTCGAAAATCTTTAAATCCCAATTACTGGATTTTCGAAAATCACAACTTTAATTAATGATTCCTATGGTTTTTTTTTACCTTATTATACTACTTCTTTCTTTATTTTTAACAATATTTTTTAATAATTTTATTTCTATTCATAGTTCTGATCTCATTTTTATCTATCCTGACACTAATAACCATATCCTAAATCTTCATTTATTTTTATTTTAATTAGTTAGTAAAATGACACTATAGGTTTTTCTTTTCTTTGTATTGTTTCGTAAGCTAGATAATCTCTTAAATGTAGGGTCTCTATTTGTATTTCATTTCTATAGCCACTCATTTTAATTTTGAATTTTAATGTAGCTCACAGCATAGCGCACTACCAATTTTTTTAAGATCTTGTTGTAATTGTTACCTATGTTTACGAATAAATGATTCTGATTCTCATTATCTCATAGGCTAACACTTATTTTTGTGAATGCTGGTCAACCTTTAATTGGCGTTTGTAAGTCCAAGACTGTAAAACCTATGTACTTATACCTAAATGCTATACACAGAAGGTGTTGGTGAACCTATACTAATAAATAAATAAACGATAGGTAAGTAATTGCCAGCGGTAGTTGCGGTCATCAACCTTCGTTAGGTGGTGAACCTTCTGATTGGATCAGCGCCGCGCGTCGCGTGAACGGCGCACATTACTCAAACGTCTATTAAGGTGACGCGGCGATGTCGAGGACACTGCGAAATTATAATTGACACACAATTTCTTTCCTTAAATCGTGATGTGTAAAAAACATTGTTTTCGTGTCCAATACGATAGATAGAATTGTCATAAGGGCTAAAATCTATAAGCCCGTACTGCCAGTCTACAATTTCGAATCGATCCGTTTCAATGATGTTCGAATTAAATGTTCGTGTGCACCTCAGTCAGTGATCGCATCAGTTATTCGCCAGCGGGCGGCTGTTTAACGAGGGAAATGGGTCGCTAACTGTACCGCGGTCTCACGCGAGCCGAGATGAAAAAGGTATATCCGCATACATTTTTAATATTTTAACTATTGTAGTAACAAATAGATCCAATATAATATATAAATTCTAGTTAATAAGCAAAAAATTAAATAAATAAAACAAAACAAAAAATACTCCAATTATCTCGAAACTCGCTTTCAATAAGATACCGCTTTTGCGCTTAGTTGGGAAGAAGAAGAAAGAAGAAGATAGAAGACCTGCTCTTCAAATTTCAACTGTGTGGTCAGTCTCGGAGTAAAATGTCTGTGACATACGGACGGGCAGACAGATAGACAGACGGACGGGACGAACCAATGAGGGTTCAGTTTTTAACGTAACGGAACCCTAAAAAGATGTTTTCGAGTAATTTGAGTAATCCCCTCATGTTTACATAACATACCTGTACGTGTACACGTGATATGGTTCTGCTGATCGAAGGTCTTCCTCGCAACGTGTAGCAACGTGGTACAACGGACATTCAATCTGCGCGCGACGCGCGTTGACTTCGCTAAGTAATGCGCATTGTAAGTAAAAAGTAATATATAAATCACAACGATTACACTAGATTCGTGTATTAACTATGAAGTAATCATTGAAAGCATCGATCCCAATTCGCAATCGCTCGGACGTGTGTTACTTTCATATTTTAGATCGTAACCGTCACTATGGACAATGACGTACCTACAGCTGGAAATTATTGCAAGCTCTATAATACGGTTGAGTCACGTTATGCAGTATTTATCTACTACTTTAACGGAACAACCCAAGTTGCAACTAGGTAGCCGTTTTGTCAGAACAATAAAGGGTGTCGCTTGCTTTTGAATGAACAGAAACAGCTGGCAGAAGGGTGCGACAAACTAACGGATTTGTAAGGGTTAAGTTCACTATTTACGGATGCAGCTGATGAATGAGTACTTCTTATAAGAATCTAAAATACTTAGATTGTTTATACTTATTCATAACTAGCTTCTGCCCGCGACTTCGTACGCGGATCCTGTTGCTTATGCCAGCGACAGCGGGGTCGTTAAATCGAAGATCTGAAACGTCTGATGTCGAATTCTACGAGCCCGGGGACGGGAAAACAACGGGATGCGCGAGACGATTCGAGACGTTCCGGATTTTTCATTTTTGTAAGTCAACAGGAAATGCCCATCAGACTAAACAACTTTTGCTAAGACGTCATTCCTATATATGATATACTGTCGCTGGGCTTTGGGGTTCCACAACAGGTATTCCAGATCTTCAAATTTATTCTCACAGCAGAAAATGCACTTCACGTGTAATATTTTTTGCTATGGCACCATTTTTATATCTCTTATATTTTAGCTGGTATGTTGCGGTTTTGCATCAGATGTTCCATTTTTCAAAATAAATTATAGCCTATATGTTGCCCAGACTTAATACCTAAACAACAAAAAAAAAATTTTCCCGTAATTCCGCAGCGGATCCCTAGGGTACACTGAATTACATGAGAAAACAGCCGGTTGTCAGATCAACACCAGCGGCTTTAAGCGTCTGCCCTTGTGACTTGTTTACTGTCATGGCAAAGCATGTAGTCACAGGGAACTGTGCGCTTAAATATCAATTAAAATCTAAGTGAAGGAAAGGAAATTAAACACTCAAATAACATAAGCCCGAAGGCATATTTATTCGATAGTAAAATAAAATAAATAAATGGGAGTTTTGGCTAATAGAGTCAAATTTTGAATGATATACCATCGTCATCGAAAATCAGTTCTAAACTGTTACCGCCTTCACCGCGTGGAGGTACTCCCAGCTTATGTTATTTTATAATAACACATTGAAATTAGTGATAGCTTTTATTTCCACATCAGATGTTTCTGATCTTCGATTTTTATAAGTCAACAGGAAATGCCCATCAGACCGAACAACTTTTGCTAAGACGTCATTCCTATATGTGTTATGGTGTAGCTGGGCTCTTGGAGTTCCACATCAGGTGTTCCAGATCTTCAAATTTATTCTCTCAGCAGAAAATGCTCATCACGTGGAACAATTTTTGCCATGGTACCATTTTTGTATCTCTTATAGTTTAGCTGGTCTGTTGCGGTTCTGCATCAGATGTTCAAGTTTCCAAGATAAATTATACCCTATATGTTGTCTAGACTTAATACCTACACAACAACAAAAAAATCATTCAGTAGTTCCGAAGATTAGCGTGTACAAACAAACTGACAAACAGACAAACAGACAGATTTTTTTTTGGATACGTGCTCTATTACTGTTTCTAAACCCACCTCAATTATTTCTTCTTTTTTAATGTATTCAATGTACAGACACGGTTTTTTTACTGTTTTATTATATGTATACAGGGTGTGGCGTAAGTAGTGGTCCACCGTTCAGCATTCGATGAACCAGATAGTTAACTATAACAATTAAAAATTTAAACCATTTATACCCAAGGGTTCCAAAAATATTTCCTTTTTGTCTTTTATTTACGAAATTTCTACCCTTTATTACAAATTTGGTTGTAGTTTCAACAAAAGTCATTAATCTTTCATTTTGATTTCTATTAATTACTGCTGAATACTAGAGCTACCACGATAAATTATGTTTTTTATGTAAATTCAGCTCTTTTGAAGAAAAAGTTGGTTCTTCTCTAATTTTAACCCAAATTTTTAACACACCATCAAGTTCAAGAGCGATTTTTGTAAAAAAACGTACCACATTGTCAGTGCCCATGTATTTAATAATATGCCTACTAAATGCGGATTTTAAAATGATATCATTGTAACAGATCCAATAATTTAACAAAAAGATATTCAATTTTAATTGAAGAAAAGAAGATTTTCATTAAACTATTTTTTTAAACTTTATGTCGTTAATACTTACGATATTTGCTAAAAAATGCACTACAGTATCAATGCCCATTTGTTTTAAAAAAAACTACTATAACAGAGTTATGTAGACCTAACTTGTTACTTCAGGTATTTGAACAAAGAATTAAAAAAAAAAACAAATCACTTTATTTATCATTTATTATTAATCTTTGTCATGATTACTATCATTAAAATTAAACAAAATGTTCAAAATGGCCCCCATTCGCAGCAATACACGCTCTGCAACGTCGAATAAGCGACCGTTTAAGTCGTCGGGCAAACCCGCTTTCGCTGACTTCTCTAGCTGCTGCCTGGATTCTAGTCCTCAATTGGTCAATACTTGTGATTTCTTTGCTATAGACTTTTTCTTTTAGGCAACCCCAATAAAAGAAATCTAAGGGATTTAGATCTGGCGAGTGTGGTGGCCACAATATTGGACCTAAGCGCCCAATCCTATTTGGATACGCTGTATCAAGGTGGTCTCGTACTCTAATAGCATAGTGAGCGGGACAGCCATCGTTCTGCAGCCACATGTCTTCTTGGACTTCAGGAACGACACCTTCCAAAAGCAAGGACAAGTCAATTTGCGAAAAACTTAAATATCTTTCTGCATTTAATGTTTCTGGCAGCTCGTGTGGACCGATTATCTGTCCGTTAATGATACCGGTCCAAAGGTTTATTTTAAATTGATACTGTGATCTGTCTTGCCTTATGAGATGCGGGTTTTCTAGCTGCCAGTTATGCAAATTGTGTAGATTTAAATATCCATCTTTTTTGCAGGATGACTCGTCGCTCCATAGTATTTTATTAAAAAACTGCGGGTCTTCTTTTATTAGTTGATATGCCAGTTCTGCGACTTAAGACACGGATTGATGTTGAAGGATCTTTTGTAACTAAATTCATTACCTCTTCATCGTTGTGTCGTCGCGGTCGTCCTTCACCTGCACCGCCTACGCCTGTGCTGGGTATCCTTCCCTCGGTGTATGCGTTATGCACTCTCCCAAAAACTCGGTGGTCTCGATGTCTTCGATCGGGATATCTCTCCCGATAAAGACGAGCTGCTTCTCTACCGACACCTCTGCATTCGCCATAAATAAAATGCATGTCAGCATATTCGCGCGGTATGTACTGAGGCATTTTTTAATTGTCACTGCACTGCACGTTTGTCCAAATCGTTGAGCAAGCCAGTCACCAGTACACGTAGCCAATATCGCAGAGATCACCAAAACAACAAGTCCAATCAGTAGGCAAATTAAACAGAGTCCGGGGTCAAGCAAGGGTAGAAGAAATGGCGGAGGTAAACACAGGCAGAATAAAAACGAAACGCATACGACGCACGACACGGGTGACGAGATCGTACTAAATCATTTCGAGATTTTTGGATATTTCAACGTTAGTAATGAAAGAGATAGCAATACCCTACCATATCTTTTCCTTATCACTCCTATTGTGCGTAACTCGATTGCGAAAGCTTCAACGGGTTTTTGTTAACAAACGATGTCTCAGGTAAAAAAAGGGTCAGGTTTTTTTTACCTGACATGTTTGTGCTTCAACACAAATCACATTAGAAATGTAAAAAGTTAGATTGTATCCGTTTTTTAAGTTTTAATACGTTTTGTAATAGTATTAACGCAATAAAGTTTAAAAAAGTAGTTTAATGAAAATCTTCTTTTCTTCAATTAAAATTGAATATCTTTTTGTAAAATTATTGGATCTGTTATAATAATATCATTTTGAAATCGGCATTTAGTAGGCATATTATTAATGTAATAAAAATACGTTTTTTTTTACAAAAATCGCTCTTGAACTTGATGGTGTGTTAAAAATTTGGGTTAAAATTAGAGAAGAACCAACTTTTTCTTCAAAAGAGCTGAATTTACATAAAAAATCATAATTTGTCATGGTAGCTCTAGTATTCAGCAGTAATTAACAGAAGTCAAAATGAAAGAATAATGACTTTTGTTGAAACTACAACCAAATTTGTAATAAAAGGTAGAAATTTCGTAAAAAAAAGACAAAAAGGGAATATTTTCGGAACCCTTGGGTATAAATGGTTTAAATTTTTAATTGTTATAGTTAATTATCTGGTTCATCGAATCCTGAACGGTGGACCACTACTTACGCCACACCCTGTATATATAGATATAGAACAAGTTACGAATAATGGTGTCGATTCTGTTGTGCACAAACTAAACTTAATTTAGGCTATTGCTATCTTTTACTAAAAGGCATTGTGAGAAAAGGACGGCTATAGCTATGAATTAAGTTAGAGATGTCAAAATAGTTTATGCCTTGCGCTTCACCGTGTTTTTAGTCGACATGTTTTTACGTGCACCCTTCATTTGTATAGAAATATTAGTTCCAACTAAATTTGACAGCTCTAAATTACGTCCGTCACTTTCTCGTTTTATTAGAAAGAAAAAGATAGCAATAGCCTAAATTAAATTTAGTTTGTGCACAACAGAATCGACACCATTGTCGAGTTATTTAAAAAGTTTAGGAACTAAAAGATCAAGCTCCCAACAAATTAGATTTTCTTCTAACTTGTTTTGAACACTACACTACCTACTTGTTTCTTAACGACTTGGGCTACCCCTACCGCACACTTAAGACAAAACTGTCTTGAGACAGACTATTTCCCTACTAGCGCGAGCGAGAGATAAATAGTCTGTCTCGTTCGCACTAGTAGGGAAATAGTCTTTTTCAAGTCAATTTTGTCTCAAATGTGCGGTAGCCCTTAGTGAGACAATTTGAAGAACAAAAGGAACTAAGGCTCCAAGAGCGAGCGGAGCGAGCTAGAAATTTTCAACAAATCGAAACAGTTCTAAGTTGTCGAAGGTCGACTTGTTCCCCCTTCGACAGGTTAGAACTGTTACTATATGGCAATAAAAATATATAATAAGCTGCCCAACATGTTTAAAACTGAAAAATCTGTAATAATATTTCAAAAAAGGCTAAAACTATACCTTCCAAAAATGTTTCTATTCAGTAAAAGAATATTTAGAGTCTAGCTTAAAATAACGATTTTCTCTCATGTACAAAAGTGGCGATCTGTCCTACCCAAACAGTAAGATTGAGTCTACCATATTTAACTACATATCAAATTAAAATTTGTACTACCTGAAAAGGATTACATTGACATTCCTAATAATTATATTACATTCACTATTATTGACATTAAATGCTGACATAACTACTATATAGAATTGTATTATCACTATCGTTGACATTTAATTTTTTGACATAACTAGGTATTATTATCGCTATTGAATTGTACTAATTTAACATATAAAGATTACGTAATATCAATGTTTAATGCATGCAAATTTAAAGTGAGAAGAGCAGACGAATATGAAATTGCAATGCTTGTAAAAGGCTGCTAAGTCATAAGTACTAACATAACTTAACACCACATTGTACACTTGGTTCGCAATAAATGTTTTGACTTTGACTTTGACTTTGTTTCGAAACAAGTTTTGTGTGACACAAAACGGTATAAAGTGTCACGTTTCCGAGGTATGAGCTATAAAAGTTAAAGTCCATTCACTGATGGCATCTTCTGAATATGGATCAGCTATCGATTGAATTGATCAAATCAAAGATATGCTGAACTGCTGAACATGCAGGCAGTCAAGGGACTTAAACTTTGATGGCTCATATCTCGGAAACGTGACACTTTAGAACATTTCGTCTCATGAAAAACTTGTTTGTATTGATACCAGCTATCGATTAATGTAGGTTTTATACTTGGCCGCAACTTTGAAAAAAAATTAAAATGGCGGAAGTTTCCAAAGTAAAATGCAGAACAAAGAGTGGTTAAAGTTTGCGATCAGTATCATCGACTGATGTACTCGTAGCAAGCGGAGAGGTTGATATGCAACAGTGGCTGTACAGTGCACAGAGGCTACGGATGACGATGAAGCAATAAAATATATAAATAAAATATATTTCAGACCTTTATCAGTCCATACGTTGTTAGTGGTTAGTTTAACAGATTGTGCGTATATGCTATATAATACTTTGGCGAATGTCATTAACATCGACTGGTTCAATTATTTTTACATTTCCTGGCGATTTGATCGACCTTCTGTTGATTTGATGGCCGGAACTCTCTGACACCTTGAGTTGATATAAAATAGTTTCAATATCTAACTACATATGATATGGGCTAAGCTCTTCTCTTTTTGTGTTTTAACTTTAAGACGATCTAGTTCATGATACTACCCGGTTGAGATCGTCCCACATATTTCCCTGCCTGCATCGCCACCCTGTGTATAAGATGGCGGCATCCGTCGGACCCGCAGGACGGCAGGACGAGTGCGACCGGTCGGGCCGGTACCGCCGGTATAATTGCCACAGAACTTTTATAGCGTGTCCTGCCATTTTGTAGACGCGGCACCGCGTTGCAGATGCGTTGGGCAGAAGACCTATTCTACACGAGTTTCTATTTATGAAGTATTGTGGCGACAGATACAGTCGATACTCAGATTATATTACATTTTACTACCAGAAAATTATTTCTGTATTTCTGTGTAACTGTGGTTAATAGTGTTGCACAGAATATATCTATCTGTCTTTCCAACGTATGTTGTGGTTTGCTGTTGAAGTGATCCTTCTGTAGTCGCATGTAGTGTCTTGTGACAGTACCCAGTGTATAACTACCCACTCACCCACTCTGTACCGCTGCGCGCTGTGCACTGCGCCATCGCAGCACATTCTTTAATTAGTTTCGTGTGCCATCGCTTACTCGATAGCACTCAACTTGTTTGCGAAGAAATTATTGGAGTTTTAATGGAATTATGTGATAGCTTATCGAAAACTTGTTGGTTCAGCTGTTTTGAGGAGAACACGAAGTACACCTACATGTAAATTTTTCACAAGGTGTTGATGTACAAATATTGAATTGGCGCAGATAATTATTCATCATTACAGGTTCCTACGTCAAACATCATTATCATTAAATAAACTTGTCTAACGCAAATGAGAACGGTTACAATTGACTGATTACGATTCAGTAGTACCCAACTACGCGGCCACCTTGTTATGTCGTAAAAACCCACATCTTAATTGTGTGTTTTAATGTTTATCTTTAAGATTTAATTTGTATTATTAATGTTAATGTACTTAATAACCTTACTTTAATGAATATTACATAAATAAACTAAACTGAATAGTAAATATTATTATTTTCAGAGGGAATAATTAACCTCTAAATACGTGTAAAAAGACTAGGTAGGAAAGGTAGGGCTACCTCATTTGATATACAGAATGCTTGGTTAACGGTTAACGGAGGAGCTCGTGGATAAATAATAACAGCCGCTCGAGTCGATCTTTAGGTTAAGCTGTGCTTGCCTAGTTTGGTCTGTGGATGGGTGACCACCCTTACATTTCGAGTTCCCTCCGTGCCTCGGAAAGCACGTTAAGCTGTTGGTCCCGGCTCTCATTTGTAGATCTTTGACAGTCATTACAGGTAGTGAGTTACCCAAAAAGTCTGACAACCAGTCTTACCAAGGGGTAACGTACCCAGTACTAACTAGGTTGACGTGGAGGTTAGATAGACAGTCGCTCCATGTAAAATACTGGTGTTCAGCTGCATCCGTTTAGACTGAAAGCCGACCCCAACATAGTTGGGAAAAGACTAGGCAGACAGAATGCTTGGTTAACGGCTCCGTGAAGAGTCCGTTTACACCCTGTATACTACTCACTAAAGAAGTGAGTGCGACTGAGTCAAAGGGTCGGCAAAGCAAACCTGCTCGTAACTTAATAATAATTATTTTCCGAAGGGTTCTCGTTCTTGTGATCGACGATAAGTTAACCTCGAGTTTGTCCTGTTGAGAATAATGCATGTGTTTGTGTAGCTCGTGTGAAGCATGAAAACAGCCGCTAGCCGGGCTCGCTTCGTGGAACTGTAGACTGGTACCACACGTCTTGCGAGTTACGACTGTTGCGAGCGATGCTAATGTGCGCCTGCAGCTGTAGCATGTCGAATGTTACGGCGCGGAACGCGGAGTGTAACGCGATTCTGACAGATAAGTCCGTACAGCCTATAGTAGTTCAACTCAACTCGAACATTCCAAGCACCAATCATTCCTGAAAACCACCACCACAAAGTAGTACTCTATGGCCTTACAAAGTATTATCAAGAACCTGAACGTGAACTTTATAACAGACTGATAGAACTATTCTGCGACATAGTCAACGTAGACCTATCAGGTTACATAGAAGACATGTATCGAGTAGGAAGAAAAGGCACAAATAATAGACCGCTTGTAATAGAATTGCTCAGTAAAAGAATGACCAGGTACATCATCAACAGCAGCCAGTGCTTTCAGGGAACGGGTTTGGGTGTATCAGAGTTTTTAGATGCGAAATTACGAAAAGAAAGAGCTCAGATGAGAGAAGAATTATTTAAGGCTAGACAAAACGGACATCACGCAATAATAAGAAACAACCAATTATACATAGATGGAAAACCAGCTCACAAAAAATATCACAACATCAAACCACCACAACATGTAGATTCAACTTACCAAGAAAACGATACAATAACAATGAGCGCCACTAACCAATCTCACCAAGCGGATATGTTGAATGAATCTGTAAACCATACATTTCGCAAACAAAGACCTACCATTTGAAGTACTATTTCAGAATTTCCAAAGTCTTAACAACAAACAACACTTACTTGACGCTTTTATTACCCAAAATTCTAATTACAAAGCAATATGTATCTCGGAAACCTGGCTCTCAGAAGAAAAAATTGAACTAATCAAGATTAGCGGCTACAAATTTGCATCATCGTACTGTCGCAGCTCCCGCACAGGCGGCGGTGTCTGTATTCTGCTTCAAGAATATATAGACTGTATACACAAAAGTGATATAACAGATAAATCTATAGAATATGTACTAGAGTTATGTGCTACTGAATTGCCTAAAGAAAACTTATTAATTATAACTATGTATTGGAATAGAAGAGAGGAAGAAGTATTTCACCAGCAACTTAAACTAATCCTAAAATATATAAATAACAAATATTCTAAACTAAATATTATTATAGGAGGCGACTTCAACATTAACATACTATCAGATAACCTTAAATCGAACCAATTCATAAATTTAATGCAGGAATATAAATTTACCCAACACATAAAAAGCCCGACACGTGTAACGCCAAACACAACCACATGCTTAGATTTAACATTCACAAATTTTAAATTCAATGATATGTACACAACAGTAGAAGAACTGGGTTTTTCGGACCATAATAGTACAATTTTACATTTGAACTTGCCTAAACAAACAAAAAGAATCGCCTGGCACGTGAAGAAAAGATTTTACAATCACACAAATATATTAAAATTTAAGTATAAATTACAGGAAATAAATTGGAATGATATCACATCAACAGGAAAAGATATCAAACAGTAATTATGAAGCGTTTAATGACACACTCATCAACATACTAAATCAGTGAATGCCATTACTACTACTACTACTACAACAGCCCATAACGTCCACTGCTGGACATAAGCCTCTCCCATGATGGGAGGAATTTGCCGTAATCTAAAGTGAATGCCATTAAAAAAATTAAAATTGAAACCAAATTATAAGAAATATTGGCTCACTGTAGGCATAAAAAACTCTTGCAAAAATAAAAGATTGTTAAAAATACTAACAACTAAAACAAACAACCCGATATTAACTAGGCATTATAAAAAATATGAAAAAATTCTAAAGAAGACAGTAACGACAGCAAATAAAACTACACTATAAAAATAAAATTACTACATCTAATAATAAAGTTGTGAGAAAAGTAACATAACCCTACAAACAAATAATAGCGTAATTTCTGAACCCCAAAAGGTCGAAATATATTTAATGATTTTTTTGCTTCTATCGGGGAGGCTACAAACAACTCAACCGGCAAACCGAAAGGATTTCCTGTTGTACCCTACAGAGACTTCAATCTTTCTCAGCCCAATTGACCCCTACGAGGTTAACACGTTAATAAAAATTTTGAAAAATAAAAAAAGTCACGGCGTTGACGACCTTCTACCTAAGGTAGGTGGAAGGTCGTCAACGCCGTGACTTTTTTCATTTTTCAAAATTTAATTAAGAAAATGTGCAGATGAATTAACCTTACCATTCTATAAATAATTAAATCAATCATTTGAAGAAGGAGCTTGACCAATCTATTAAAAAAAGCTCTGATAAAACCCATCCACAAAAAGAATTCCAAAACTGATCCGAATAACTACCGCCCCATTGCCCTCTTACCAACAGCTTCCAAAATATTTCAAAAAGCCATGTGTAATCGAGTATATGCGTTTTGTGAAAAATATCATGTATTTAATGACTGCCAAAACGGTTTCCGAAAAAACCGTTCGACTATCTTAGCCGTTTACAAATATATTCAAAAAGCCCTTGATATAATTAACGGAAAAAGGTACGCGATAGGACTTCTGCTTGATATGACTAAGGCATACGATAAAGTACAATTTGAAATATTATTAAATAAACTATATAGTATAGGACTCCGCGGCAAATGTTATGACTGGTTTGTGTCTTATTTGAAACACATGGGAACAGATAGTTGAAATCGAATATTACAACAACAGCAAAAATGAAATAGAACTAATCAGATCCGACAGCAAACAAATCACTGCCTCAATCCCGCAAAGTAGCGTAGTGGGATGTTTCTTATTTCTTGTTTACGTAAATGACCTTCCTAATAATATAAATGAGCCATGATTCCTGTTTGCGGATGACATATCTATACTTACTTCATGCGAAAATAACACCAAGTTAAATGACAAACTAAATTCCATACTAGATTCTACAATAAATTGGATGTCCGAACACAACCTAGAAATTAATTTCAATAAAACTAAAATAATTTAATTCCACCCTAGCCAAAAAATACCAGTTAATATAAATTATAGCTTTAAAAATAATAAATTAGAAGTAGTTGATAAATTCACCCTACTAGGCATAAACATTGATACACATATAAATTGGAAGTCACACATTCAGAGAGTAAGAGCTAAATTAATCTAAATTCTCATACGCCCTCCGCGAGATTAAAAAAACAACAGACCTTAAAACTGCAATAGTAACGTACTACGCGTACGCCTACGCATGGCTTAAATACGGTGTCATTTTATGGGACAACAGCAATGACGCGCCCACGCTGTTTATCCTACAAAAAAAACTTGTTAGAATCTTGGTAAATATTGAAGTCACCGATAGCTGTAAATGCCACTTCCAGGAACTAAAGTTTTTATCCCTACCCTGTCTCTACATATTTGAAGTTTGTATGTTCGTGCGAAAGTATCCAGAATTCTTTACAAAAAGAGAGGACATACAATCAAAAATTGTTTTAAGACACAAAAATAGGCTAAACTTATCAACATCGCGACTAAAAATGCACTCCAATAGTACCTTGGTCATGTGCATAAAAATTTATAATAAGTTACCCGAAGAAATAAAGAATTTAATTAAATATAACACTTTTAACAATAAATTAAAGCTTTTCCTTCTAGGCAAATGCTTACTATAGTATAAGCGAATACTTAAATGATAAACTATGAGTACTTCACTATCGAATTGTTTCTACAAATACTCGTTAGAGCCACGCACACCTTAAGAATAATAAAAATTAATTATGTAATAAATAAAGAAAATAAGAAATTAATAAAGCAATAAATTATATTATGATATTATATTATTTATATTTATTTTAAATTTACAATGTCTAATCAATAAATCTATGTAATTTATAAAGCAATAATTATAACTTTAAATTAAATTCGTATTAGATAATAACTGAAGTAAGCCAGTAGTCTTCCTCCTCTCTCCTACTTAGTCTATGCTGCGCCCGACAGGGTCCATAATTGGAACATTATTTATTTTCTTCCACCTTATAAACATTATGGTATGCAATAAAGAATTGAGAATTGAGAATAGTTATTACAGCCAGTAATGTTACTGCGGGGCAAAGACGAGGAATTACACAAGGATCCCAAGGGATTCACAGGGCTCACACAGGGATTTATGTTCTGTCGGTTCGTCACAAACAGGCTATCTTTGTCATCTTTTACACAAAAATGTTTCGTAAGGGTATGATATGATTCTGGCGAACGAGTAAGCATGCAGCAATAGTTTATACGTACTTAGTCGTAAGTTACGACTACTTGGATGGGGTATTCACTTTGGTGTACACCGTATTCTAAGTATTATAGGTTTTTTCGTGGCTTATTAGGGTGTAAACAACCTCATCACGAAGCCGTCAACCAAGCATTCTATACATCAAACTAAGTAACTTTACGCAAAAATTATCGCTGGGAAACGACTTTTTTTTTGGGGTGAAATATCATATTTTGTGGTAAAACTCAATGTAACGCACTCAAAACATTGTGCTGATGGATGGATTTAACAATACGGGGGTCGTGGAGGTGTTTAAAGTAAAAATCATCGTTAAAAACTTGTATTAAAAACTTGTATTAAAAAAAGAAACTGACCTACTTCAATGAATCAACCTGTAAATGATTTCCCTTATCGCTACACACAGTATGCTGATGAGCTTATCAATGTTGCTACCATCGCGGTTACAAACCAGCTACACGGTGATAAACCCATGTAAGTATTATAAACATCGACAAGTACCTATTCCGTTCTCAAGTATTAAGTTTAGATAGCTGATACATAATAGTAATTCAATTGCATTATTGCTATAAGGGCTATTACAGATTGGGTGTCTATTCTCTTTTATTTAACGTAAAGCTTTTTTAAGAAAAGTGCGCATGTAATTTACGTTTAACAGCTGACAAACGGGATATGGAAGGAGCCCAAACTACGCAAATACTCTTCTCGTCATCTAGCTAGCTGTAACTGTATGGGGTCGGCTCCCAATATACTGCTGCTGAATACTCAGCATTTTACGTGAAGGGACTATAGATGAGGTCCATAACCCGTTACAAAGTAAAAAGAAACCCCTTTAGTGAGACTCGTTGTCAGACTTTCGAGCCCCTGATGATCTATCTATCACGCACGACTGTCAAACAACAAAACCAACAGAAACACGACACAACCATGTCCATGTCGCAACCAATTCGGATAACACGCCGTAATTCATAATGGCGCGCCGGATTGAAAAACGGCCCTGTTATGTAATGCGGCGTCCTGATGTTCAGCCGGATTGTGGTGGCGATACGTTCGACAAAGCGGCATCCAACATTTAGCCGTATTGTCATCAAGAAACGACCGAATAAAATACTGAAAAATCCGAAAATAAGGCGTAGCCGACGTAGCCCCGTTCTGTCTGCAGGAGCCTGTTCAAAAAAACGCGAAATTGCAAATATCCTCGTTGAAATTGTATGCTTTTACTTCGTTGCTTGAAATAATAATTATTTGTTAAAAATAGGTCGTTATCTCTACCACAATAACCATAAAGCGAATTTTAGATAACTTTTTTATTTTTTGGTAATCATCATTCCCCCGAGGCATGGTTTGGCAAAAACCAAAAACTCACGGTGACCTGATTTGGGGTCTTCGTCGTCTAATTTGTAGATTCTGTTGAATACAGACTGTTACATCGTCTGCTTACGGGTGCAGGTGGTAATAAGTGCAGTTAGTGTCAATTCGAATAAATGACTTTTAAAGTTTACGTTTTAATTTGATCTAATTCAAACTCTTTAATTAAAAAACCGTTTTAGCAAAATGTTGCACTAACTATCCTACTTTTTTGATTTACTCATATACAGCATGACTTTTTTATCACTTTACAAAAAACAATGGGTATAATAGGTGAACGGAGTAG
This sequence comes from Xestia sexstrigata, assembly GCA_941918905.2. Taxonomy (NCBI): domain Eukaryota; kingdom Metazoa; phylum Arthropoda; class Insecta; order Lepidoptera; family Noctuidae; genus Xestia; species Xestia sexstrigata. The sequence continues at coordinate 405,076 of OW799221.2, read as the reverse complement.
AAGCAAATGGCAAACTTATGTTTTCTTTTTTCAAAAATGAAAGTTGAAAAAAACAAACAAATTCATATCATACGCGTATTGCGTATGATTTGAAATTTGATAGTTTTAATTTTTGTTTCAAAATTTCTCTTTCTTTGTTCTAATATAAAAAGTTTATGCCATAAGCTTCTACTCTGTTCACCTAATATACCAATTTTTTTTTAAAGTGATGAAATAGTCATCCGGTATAATATTTGGTGTACGTAAAAACTGTATAAAATTAAATTGAGTTTGAAAGGGAGATTAAAACATATTAAATGCGTAATATGTTTTACCTGTAAATAACAAACATGTTATATCTCCTGAATTCATTGATTTCAAATGCTCATTTCAGTTTTTTATAATAGCTTATTGTATTTTACATCAATTACTGGATAGGGAAGATTATTTTGTACAAAATTTCCGAAGATACTCGTATTGATATTTTTGCTACATATAACCTGTTTTACCTGTAGAGTTTTAGTGTGAGTATGTCTATTACTTACACTGAAACTAATCAACTAACCATTCGGAATTATGAAAATCGGTATAAAATTTAATAAACATGATTATGTTTATTAAATGTTATACCCATTTTCATAATTCCGAATGGTTCAAAATTCCGAATATAACAACTCCGAATTATCATTAATCCAATTTTCATAATTCCTAAATTTCAATAATCCGAACGTACATAATTACTATTCTCAAAATACCGAATTTCAAAAGTCCGATTTGTACGAACAATTAAAAATACGAATCTATTTTTTTGAACTACATTGCGAAAATTTCGCGGCAGGGGGGGTAATTAAGGAGGATTTTTTTTCACTATTTTTGAGATAGGACGCACCGTTTTCAAATCAAATTTAGAACCCGCTACGACTCCATGACGCGCGCTCGCTACGCTCGCATTATACATTACATACATTACATACAAATTATTAATAAATAAAACATACTACAGTGTTACTGAGTTTTTAACGGACAATTTTTTATTAAACTACCTCTAATTTTTAATTAATTAATAACGTTTTTACTTGTGGAATATGGTGTATTGTCTATGACCTGGAATTTTAATGTTTGTTTGTTTATTTATCTTCAGACCACGATTTATTTTTTATTTTTTTATTACTTTTATTTCTTGTCAATGTGTTCTTGTTTCTTGACAATTTTATTTAACGTATGTATAATGTAATAATTAAGTTGATATTTTTAATGAACATTTGAATTTTATTAATTTTAAATAGTGAATTACTTTTATTTAATTAATTTAATATTGAATTTAAATTTTATATAATGATAATGTTTGCATGCCGAATGGTGAAATATGGCAGAACTCTGATGAAAACCTACTACTACCTACTTATGTATAACCCATATTTGCAAATAAATGCTATTCTATTCTATTCTATTCTACACACCCACTTTCCGACACAACTGTTGTCATCGCTCCGACGGCCTTTGGCCTACGCTCCTCATGCCAGTTAGCAAGACTTTTAGAACAATTTTAGCAGTTTATTCGAAATATTGAAAATCATCGTTTTTCGAACTAACGATCCATCGAACATTTGATACTTTAGATAAGTTTAGAAATATGAAAATCGGACTACAAACAATTCGTATTTATGACTTTCGCAAATATGAATTTCGGGATTTCAAATAATTGACATTATAATTTTTCGGAATTATGACATTCGGACTTTTGATAATGATAACAAAATCCCGAGATTCGAGAGTATTTGATGTGAAATGTATATTTTCAATCCACCAATCTAAGTTAGGTACGATTACAGCAGAAGGTCTAAATTATTTAACTTCGTATATTATTTTGATGTTTTTTAAGAGCTAAATATTTTTGTCTTTATAGTTCTTTGGTATAGAGCCTGCCATATCTAACGGCTGGACCAGCTGCGGCGAGAAAATTTCCTTAATAGTACAAATCGGTAACTTTAAACGGAAACGGCGGCGGAGGGCGCGCTGTACTGTGTACCCGTTCTCGAAGTCAGCGGGCAGATCGCGCGGTGCTAGAGCGGCGCGGCGCGGGCGTAGTGTTGTGTTCGAAATGTCTAAACAGCGACGACAACATCTTTTTGATACCTTCCTAAGGCTGCGGTTCCACTGAGGCGGTGCGAGGCTGCGGCGCGGATAAACGGAGAAATATTAACCAATAGGTTTGCTTACTGGAGCGGAGCTGAGATTTTATGCGATCCTATTGGTTAATATTTCTCCGTTTCTCCGCACCGCAGCCTCGCTCCGCCTCAGTGGAACCGCAGTCTAAAGTTTGATTTATTGTGGGCAAAAGAAGATATAAATTTGTATTTCTTCCCATAACCGGCTAATAACCCCCTTAGTTTTGTGGTTCCAGTCTTTGCTGTTCCGTATAGGGTTTCTATCCAAAATCATAGTTATAATTTGCTCCAACACGTCGGCGGGCATTTTGAAATTTCGGTCGATAATAAAATAGTAGTTAGTGTTACAACAAGTGAATAAAAGGGAATTTAATTTAAGGGACGAAGTTGGATCCCGTGAGCAGCCAAGCGGAGCAAGGGATACAAAGACCGAGATACTTTTTTTTCACGTGTTGTGTAATCTACTTTTTACCATTGACTGTGAGAAAATAAATAGGGCCGTGGTATTTATATTTACTTATCACATTTTATTATATAAGTAATCTATAACAAAGCAACAAAGGATTAATCATATGAACATTATATAAAACGGTTTTTGTATTAGTGGGCCGTAAAGCTCTATGCACTCAGAGGAGGAATTGGCGCCATTCGTGGTTTTCCAGTCGCAGAAAAAAAATTATGTTTTCAGGTACAAACTCCCGTTATTTTGGCGGCCACAATTAATCATCTACTATTAGTAACAACTGCTGCTTTAAAACGAAATAATTCCGAAGTCAGTGTCTCATTTTTGTCATCGGAAGAAATCAGTTTATTATAATTGTGTTAACCTGTAGTTAGCCGCAATTTAAGACACAATTTAAATAACAATGTTCTGTTCCCTTTCGGGAACGGCTGGAGACATACTGATAAGATAACACAAAACAACCACGATAACAGACAGAAAAGAACCTAACTAAAATAGCGGGTTTTTTTTTTTATTTGGAATGGAATAGCTCTATTCAGCCACCCAGTACTACTTTCAGCAAGTTTTTTTTTGTACATAATACGTGTTTGTTCCAAATTCAAAATGTCTTTATTCACTCAGCGAGTAAAAGAGCGTTTTATTCACTGTTATCGATGGATATAATGCCCTTTTTTGAGTGGCAATGGTAAAAAGAATACTACTGCACAACACTACGTCAACGCAGTCGCACGGGCACCGCTCGTTAGCCGCTCGCCGATCGTACGCCGCTCGTCGCCCACTCCCCGTGCCTCCGCCGATTTGTATTGCCCAAACAACAGAACGTCATGGCTGAAGTGGCACCAGTCCGCACACGTGCCTCTTCAGAACTATCAGCTATGTACCTAGCCGTGAATGACGGAAGTGCTCGACCAACAAGTTCGCAGACATCAGCAGCTGAACGCACTACCACGGACGTGCTACTAAACCGCTATAGCATTGTATTCACAGCCTCTCATTCACTGTTATTAACATAATTAACGACTTGCTCCACTTTTCGACCATTACAATTTAAATGCTAATAGGTACTATGAACTTTTTATTATAATCAACCGGACTTATTAATGCGGAAAAGAAAACAATTTTGTTTTAACGAAATAATGTTCAAATTCGTGCCGCTTTTAAATTCAATGGCAAATGTTTGTGCATTAATCAGAATGCAAAGAATTAATACGATTTCATTAATTAGTTCCGAATAGTTCACGCGCCGTGAGCAGCTCAAGAGTGTCGCGTCCTCGAACTGCTGTACTGTGAGCTGAGCCCGTACACACACACTGGCACATAACGTCAAGTGTGTCACGACACGCTCCGCATCACCAAGTGCTCAGTTTGCTAACTGCTTACTGTAAGAACAAGACCATCCCGCTCGGCTCAGTTGTGCAAGGAAGATGTGCGCGGAGGAGACGCGGCCGCGGTGCAGGAATGTGTTGCGACACGGCGGCGGCGGCGCGGGCGCAGAGAGGAGGCGCATTGTCGATGTGTCAACACAGAGCTATGTGCACTACTCGTACGTGTGCAGCAGCTCACAGTGCATGAACTGAACAAGCTTCCTTGGAGGTCGCTGTACCAATAGGTCATAGTTAGTCACATGAACATATCTGAGCTTTGCCAAAATGTTTACACCTACAACATGGCCTAGGATATGCTGTTATTGTAACAAAATTGAGCAACAAACAATACAAAACGTTACAAATGTGTCTCGACTTTTGACAATTTGTGCTGTGCAGGTACATTGTCTGAAACTCTTACTGGCATTCACATAACTGAGTTACAAGCAGCGACCCAGCGAGGCAATCATCGGTGCGCGACAGTTTAAAAAACTGACGATAGACGCACGCGCAGGGTATCTGACACAGGACACGCATGTGGCACACTTACACCACAGTGTTACAGTGTGGCGATACGCACAGGCTCAGGCACAGTGTAGGTACACAAGAAACATCGCATCGGGATTAAAAGAACATGTCAGTCATGACTGGGAGCTTTCAAAACAACGATGACGTGATACCGGCTCTAGCTACTAGCGTGATGACTCTCTATATACGAAGATTTTAATAATAATCGTGATACACTCATAGATTTTAAAATTTTATTATTTAACGCAACTCAACCTTCATAATTATAGGAAGATGTTGTAATTGATGTACCTAGAAGTCTGTCAAGTCGTGATGTGTTTGACGTGAGCTTCGTTTGGGCGCACAAAGCGGTAATTACTTGAAGGCTGCGTGTGCGCTCAGCGCAGGTCATAGTTGCCGCGTGTCCGCTAGCTGGCAATCTCTAGCTATTGGCGCGTGACGATCTGCCAAATATGTAAATTTATATTCCATCATGATAACAAGAAATTTAAATAAATTGGACTCGCCTACTAATACTATAATCCTCTTCGTAAAGGTTAATGTTTAAATGGATAAATATTCCAACAGTAGATAATGGTAACGACAATGGTCAGATGGTAGTTATATGGATATTTTGCTAAAGTAAATGAGATGGGACAAACCCTCTGTCAACAATGTGTCTATAAAATAATTCACGCGTTGTGCAGAACGGACCTTGTTTGCTTACCTATGATGAAGTAGTCAAGGTGATCGCGACAGGCAGCGACTCGTCAGTCGATAGCAACGTGACAAACACCTCCAAACATTTAGAATATAATTACGCTTTAGATTAGCAAGCTGTTAGCTAAAGTAAGCGGTTGGCTTCAAGACTAACTGGTTTTTATTTATTTATTTAAGGACAACCAACAAAGCATACACCAAAAATACATGTTTAAGAACTCATGTTGAATTTATAATTTTATATTGTAGCCTTAATTAAAGGCTGCCATTAAACATTGCAGAAAGAAAATGCAGTTACAAAACAGATCTTACCCATTCAGATCTATCAAAATAAGTAAAATCCGCTTTGCGCTGCCTTATCAGCCTGTTTCTGTCTATTAATCCTGTTTCTGTATATATATTGGTATATATATACAGCCAATTGTAACATAAATCTGACATACAAATATATATGAAAAACTTACACAATAAATTTTATTTTTGTTCGACTTTGTGCCAACCAGAAAAAAGAACAAAATATAAATGTAAACACTTTCTCAATCATAAAGTACATTTTTTTACAATCTTTCAGGACAATGCCGTACGCAAGACAGACTTGACTTTATACAATGAGTAAGACATATCAATATCTACATTAGGCGAGCGTGACAGGCGACTAAATTGAACTTGCATTCTGTTAATGGTGGTTTTAAAGCCCTTAGCGCGAAGCAACTGAATCTTGACTTACGAGCAAGTTTGTAAAGCACATTTATGTTTATCTGAGTCAGTAACCGCGGACAATCAAAGTAAGTGTTTATTTTTTTTGTATAGGAACAGCTGATCTAGGATCATACGGCGATTTTCCAGACACATTAGTTTGAAATGTTTCAAGCGTGAGCTAGTTTCGCTAGTTAAATTTCTGACCATATTACTGTGATATGACAAATGCCAAAGAAATCTTTTCTGCACTAGTTCCAGACGACGTTTATGTATTTCGTAGAATGGAGTCCAAACTATGCTGCAATATTCTAAGCCTGATCTGACAATAAATTGAGTTAAAGATTGCAATTTTAGTTGAGACGCGCTTAAAATCTTTACAGTTACTCAGAATGAAACCCAACATCTTAAAACCTTTAGTAGCAAATCACGAATTACTTCTTTCTCAAAAATAATTTGGTCATTAATTTTATAATTACGAAAATACGGTCCTTTTTTCCTAGAAAAATGTACGTGATTGCATTTGTCAGCATTATGTAACATGTTATTGTCCAAGCACCACTGGGAAAAACGGTCTAAGTCTTCTTGGAGTTTAAATGGATCCTGATTGCACTCCATTCGTTTTATAATTCTTAGATCATCTGACCAGTCTTACCAATGGGTATCGCATTACCCAGTATTAACTGGGTTGTGGAGGTCAGATAGGCAGTCGCTCCATGTAAAATACTGGTATTCAGCTGCATCCGGTTAGACTGGAAGCCGACCCCAATATAGTTGGGAAAAGGCTAGGCAGATGATGATGAGATCATCTGCGTATAAATATATATTTGGGGGTACAAAGCAAGACGCCACGTCGTTTATGAATATATTGAAAAATAACGGGCCTAGATGGGAGCCTTGGGGTACGCCCGAGGGTGTCAGAAACAGGTCCGATGAATAACCGTTGACCACAACTTTAGATGTACGTTTAACAAGGTAAGACTCACACCACTGCAATAAGTTTCCTGCAATTCCGATTGCGTGTAATTTGTTAACCAATTTTTTGTGATCCACCTTGTCAAACGCCTTGCTAAAATCGGTGTAGATTACATCTACAGGTGATCCTCGGTCTACAGTGTCGACTAAATCCGAAATAAAGCACGCAAGATTAGTTCCAGTCGAACGGCCTTTCATGAAGCCGTGTTGTTCAGGCATCAATGTCTGTTTCACATGCCACGAAAGTATAGGGTATACTAAAGCTTCGAACACCTTGCCAAAAATAGTCAAAATAGAGACTAGTCTATAGTTATTCGCGGCGGATTTGTTCCCAGACTTAAAAATCTACTCGTGCTTCTTTCCAAGCCTTCGAAAATCAACCAGTGCTCAATGATTTATTATAAATCATAGATAGAGGCGAGGGAGAGGAGAGGGGGCGATTCCGAGTAAAGACCCCGTTTATAATACCGCTAATAATAACGCCGCCGGGTACTACATTAAAATGTGTTACGTAGAAATTAATGCTCCAGGGTAGCCCGCGAAATTCAAATTTTCATACGTTTTTTGCAATTTGCAGGCTAGTGCTAGGTTTCTCGGATGGGAAATCATCAAATATGTCAAACTTTTACTGACTAAAACCCATCCATGTTCCTTCATCGCCCTTTGTGTTCCGGGGCCACGGTATCTCTTTCGAACAGTCCCGCAACCCCGGCAGGCATCGGTCCTTGCGGACCCTTTCCTTTTTTGCTGACTCTCTTTAAGGCGCGCGTGGAACACGAACTCGCCGTCGACACGGCCTGTCGTCATGAGACGGACGGTCGGCGAGCTAGCCCATAGCCCACCGTCCACAGGGCCGCGCCTACGGTGGCCGGGGGCCACGTGGTGGCCCCCGACGCCCGGAGCGTCTCCCGCGGCGGCCGGGACGCTGTGAGGTTCTCTCCCTCTCACGTTCCGCCACCTCCTTCTCTAGCATTACTGCTTCGCAGAAGGAGGTGACGGCGTCCCATTCCGTCTCGCTCCGGACCATGGCTTGCACCAGGGCCGGACGCGAGAGGTCGCCGCCGCCAATCGCCACTTCGAGGACACGGCGGTGCTCCGCCCACGCGGGGCACACGTCCACCGTGTCCTCCGGTCGATCCTCGCAGCCTACCACTGACCTTACGTTTTTTGCAATTTGTAGGCCAGTGCTAGACTGGCCTGCAAATTGCAAAAAACGTAAGAAAAATTGAATTTCACGGGGTACCCTGAGGCTTTCACCTTGAGGTGGCGGTTCGCGTCGTGACAGAGACAGGAGACCGAGACAGGAAACTGAGACGGGAGACCGCGACAAGTGTCTCGGTCTCTTCTGCATGTACTGTGGGTCGAGGCCAAAACCAATGAATTTTAGCTTACAATTCATTCAGCATCAGAGTGTCTGTCGATAGAGTCACGTCAGTCGCGCGGTCTCTTGTCTCGCGTCTCTGTCTCATGTCTCTGTCTCGCTCGCGAACTGATTCTTATACATTACCTAAAGTCAAGTGACGGTCGCGGTCTCCCGTCTCGTCTCTGGTCTCGGTCGCTTGTACATCATGTGCAGCCTCGCGTATCATACGAGCTGGACGTGCTGGACGTGGCAGCTTGGTCGCTGTGGTCAGAGCGTGCTATAGTGTCGGCTCATGCCATTGCTTTCATTAATTTGGCCTTGAGCTTGCACACCTTCGCCTTCCATACACATATTATAATCTCAGTATTAAAAATCCTTGCGAGTATATAGTGTATAGAGAATATTTTGTAATCTATCACGCAGTTTGTCTATGGTTTCTTTAGTAGGTTTTAGGTAGATTTCGTCAGAAAAAATCTACCTATTGGTCATCATCATCTGCCTAGCCTTTTCCCAACTATATTGGGGTCGGCTACCAGTCTAACCGGATGCAGCTGAGTACCAGTATTTACATGGAGCGACGGCCTATCTGACCTCTACAACCCAGTTCATACTGGGTAATGGGTACGATACCACTTTGGTAAGACTGGTTGTCAGACTTTTTGAGCCACTGACCTGTAACGTCTGTCAGAGATGGACAAATGACAGCCGGGACCTACAGCTTAACGTGCTTTCCGAGGCACGGAGGAAACTCGGTATGTAAGGGTGATCACCCATCCACAGACCAACCTAGGCAAGCACGGCTTAATCTAAAGATCGACCCGAGCGACTGTTATTATTTAGCCACGAGCTCCTCAGAGAAAAAATCTACCTATTCGTCTGGCACCTAAAGTCGAGTTTCCTGAAATTTTCACCATACCCCGTCTAGTTATGACCCCTAGAGCCCAAATCAACCGCCGTGCCGGTTAAAAAGTTTGTATATGCATGTATACAAGTATGTATGTGGGGCGCCAAGTAAAATTTAGCTACACTGTACAGGTCGCAATTATGCACCGATTGCTTTCAAACTTGGCCAAAAAATCGTAAGGATCAAAGCTTAGGTTAAGTTCGTGAATGGGCGGAATTTGTCCATAGGTGGCGGCGGGCGGGCGGATTTTCAAAAATCTGTTTTTCGGCCAAAACTTTTTTCCTATGGAAAATTTTTGGACCGTTTTCATTTTTTTCACGGACAACTTTTAAATTTAATTTTTATTGATGCAACCCCAACTTGGGGAGGGGGTTGAAATTTCCAAAATTTTTGGAAAAAAATATTATATCTCCGAAACGGTAAACACTTTACAGCCCAAAATATTTTTTTTTAAATCATTTAGTTTACATTTTTTTTTTTTCCATGCTAAACTCGTATCGGAGGATTTTAACGAGGGGTTGAAAAAAATATGGGTGGAATCTTCTTCGAAATCCGAGCACCTCCTGCGGCTTGCCGAAGGGATTTTTTAATACCCTACCCTTCACAATATTTTCCTGACATCATGCAATTTTTCTTTTGTGTTTAGTATTTTCTTTCTTTCTTTTTGTTTCAGTCATCTATAGTGTTCCCCATTATCTCTTTTCAATAGTCTGTGCGAGTGCTTCGGCGCAGCTCTTAAGTTTATAGTGCGCGGCTGCGCGCCAATGTGGACTCGTTTTATTTTAGTAGAAATAAAAAAAAATCGAAATCAAAATCAAAGCATTTATTTCAAGTAAGCCAGTTACAGGCACTTTTCAACTGTCGAAACAAAGATGAAAATTAAATGTAGCTACAGTCCCAGTCACAAGACATAAAACTGTGAAAGTACTGTAGTTGCCCATTCCCTAGCGTAGATCTGTATGTAGAAGAACGGGCAAGAAACTCCATGGACACTCTTTTAAATCAGAATATTGTTACAAAATCTTGGTTACATCATTCATGTTGAGATGGAATATTATGTGAGAACAATGTAGCAAGATGTCCACGTTCAAAGTGTCCAGCAAAAACACACAAACAAAAAAAATACAATTCAAAATAATTCATTCAAATAAGCCATGGCAACTAAGAGATGACCAGTCACAACTGACAGCGCCCGTTCACGGACATGACGCATGGATCAGCACCATTCAACTCAACCATTTTGAAGGGAACTAAATGATCCGACACACGCGCCACCATCAGCGAGACATTTGAGTGAGCATGACATACTCTAAACCGCCAGGGCACATTCAAGTCAAGAAAAGACGTAGGTTTCCAGTGAATGATAGCTTTCTAGAACATAGTACTCACACAATATGGGCTATGCATTTATATAATACTAAAGAGATTGAATCTATACAATGCAAAGATAGTTGTACTATCTTCAGCAGCTCCAACAAACAATACATTTAATGCTATCAATTTATGCGCCCCTGTCCTTGTGGAGCAGGACCAGCATTGAGCCAAGCATTTTTATCAGCGATATAATCGCTCAACTTGTAATATGCTTGCTTACATAGTGTGCGTTTAGTGCATGTTTTAAATTTCGTCTCATTCGGTTCAAGAATGCTTTGTGGAATTTTATTATAGCATCTCAAACAGTACCCCATGAAAGATGAGTCTACTTTAGCGAGTCGGAAACCTGGCTGAACTAGTTGGTCCCTATTTCTAGTACTGTAATTATGTCTGTCACCCCTTTTACCAAAAAGGTGCGGATTTTTTCTGACGTACATTATGTTTTCGTAGATGTATTGACAATGTACCGTCATGATGCCAATATCCTTAAACAGTTCCCTTAGAGAATCGCGCTTACGAAGATTATATATGGCCCTGATGGCTCTTTTCTGCAGAATAAATATAGACTCAATATCTGCAGCCCGTCCCCACAGTAAAATGCCATAAGACATTATACTATGAAAGTAACTAAAATAAACCAGTCTAGCGGTATCTACATCAGTATACTGACGGATTTTTCTAATGGCATAGGCTGCTGAACTTAGCCGCCCCGCAAGAGAAGTCAAATGAGAACCCTATTGTAGCCTTGAATCAAGCGTAATCCCCAGGAAAACCGTTTTATCTACGAATTCAAGTTTCTCTTTATTTAATATTATATCACAAACACTACTTTTAACATTCGGTAAAGCAAATCTTATGCATTTGGTTTTTTTTTCATTTAATACCAAATTGTTTGCTGTGAACCAATTTTGGACCTGAAGTAGGGCATTATTCACGTCATCTAGATTTTGGGCCCGCCTATTTATCTTAAAAATTAGGGAAGTGTCATCAGTAAATAACACCATATTTTGCGGTTGGTTTTTCAGTAAATAGGGTAGATCATTTATATATACTAGAAAGAGAAAAGGACCCAATATTGAGCCTTGTGGAACCCCCATTTTTACTTTTAAACCCTATGAATTAACACCATTTATTTGAACGTGTTGTTGTCTATCATTCAAATACGATTTTACCAAACTAAGTGCAAGTTTATCCAGTCCGTAATGCTCAAGTTTCAAAAGTAATGTGTCGTGATTTACGCAATCAAACGCTTTGGAGAGGTCACAAAAAATTCCTATGGCGTCTTGAGACTCTTCCCACGCAGTAAATATGTGCTTTAATAAGGTTACACCGGCGTCAGTTGTACAACGTCCCTTGGTGAAGCCATACTGTTGATCATGTAAGATTCTGTTGGTGTTAAAATGATAGAGCATTTGATTAAGCATTACTTTTTCGAAAACCTTGCTAAAAACTGGTAACACGGATACAGGTCTATAATTATTAGTATCTTTACTGTCTCCGGATTTGAAAAGAGGTATGACTTTACTGTATTTCATTAAATCAGGGAAAACTCCTTGGTCTACACATAAATTAAAAATTAAAGCTAAGTAAGGGGCTATAGTCTCAAGTATGGATGTACAAACTTTGACAGACATTCCCCATAGATCTTCGGTTAGTTTGATTTTTATTTGCCGGAAAGTTTTAATAACTATCATAGGGTTAATGTGTTTAAATTTAAATTCAGCCAGGCAGCCAGACACATTCGCCTTTAATAAGCCAATTGAGAGTTCAGGTGAGGAAATAAGAGCCTCCGTTGTTTTTAGTGGTATATCGGTAAAGAAATTTACAAATTTTTGAGCTACTTCCTGATTTGAGCTTTTAGGACCACACGCTGTATCTAATGTGTAGCTAGTGTTACGTATTTTCTTCTTGTTAGTCTCGTTATTTATAAATTTCCAAACTGTCTTTATTTTATTTTCTGCTGTTTTGATCTTGTTGCCAATGTGCAGTGCTTTAGCAACCTTGCACGTATTTCTAAAAATTTTTGAATACTTAGCAACATTCTTGTTAAAAGTTTCAGTGTTTATAAAAGGCTTAAGGCCATAAAGCTCAAATAGTCTTTCCCTACTTTTTCTGATACCTCTAGTTGCCCAATCACTAAATATGAATTTAGGGCAAATACTTTTTGTCTTCTTTTCAAAAGTTTTATTGAATTCCGTGTGAACTATTGAAAAGAAACGATCATACAATTGATCTATATTAATATCATCAAGGCTCATAACACTTAACTTGTTCTGTAGCGAAATATTATACCTATTTAATCTGCTAGAAGTTATAGGTCTAAATTTAATTTGAACTTTTTGCAATGGGGGTGTATTACACCTAAAGGTTACAGTTTGTCCGCTATGGTCAGAAGGCAGACAATTTACTATTGCTTTATCTAAGTAATCACAATCGCAGAAAATATTATCTATACAAGTAGCAGAAGATGGAGTGACTCTAGTAGGTTTTTTAAAAGTGTTGGTCAAGTCAAATGACTTAAAAAGATTTAATAAGCGACTGCTATTTGAGCATTCTTCTAAAATATTTATATTAAAATCACCACAAATAATTATAGATTTATTACTGGCTGCAAGTTTTGCCATCACATCTTCCATTATCCCTTAGGTAGCCTTTTACTTGTTACTTTAGCAATACCGCGAAATTAACACAGAAGGTCAACTCTGTGTACATGGATGGAGTAGCGGAAGAAGCTCTGAATAACATTGTGCGCAGTACAGTGTGCAGTCTACACTATACACTGTACTACCCCGTAATGTGCGTCATTTTAATACTGTAGGTAGAGGCTACAGTAATCTTCGAGAATTACGATGTTTTTCCGACTCGAGGGTAGGTCTTCGGTTACTACTCGATTAGTGGTTTAGTCTCGGTAATCATTATTCTCTATCAGCATATAGGTATAGGTAGGTTAGGAATAGGGCACGATGACAAACTAGCACATGCGTCACTCTGACACCCTGTCTGTTCACAAGAAAGTAGGCTTTAAAGTAAACATTCAAAAGGGTTTAAAGTAGGCCTTTTGAATGTTTCCGTGAGGTGACACTGACTGAAGAACGAGTGGCGAGTGCAGTTGAGCACCCCTCACATAAACTGCGTTTATACTTCTTAGAAACCCATCCTTCTCGGCGTCTCGGCGGAAGAGTGCACAATAACATTATTGTATGGTTGCATTGGTTGCTCCGGGCCGCGTATTGCCAAACTGTATGTATACTGACCCAGACGTCATTGAAATCACAGACAAATTGGTCTGAGCTTGTGTGTACCTTGCTGGTACACACAAGCTCAGAGCAATCTGAGAAGGTATGCATTTTGCTCGCTTGTATGTAAAGCAAGATAAGGTTTCGTGAACCCGCGCTGGCTTCGCTCGCATATTAAATAACACTCTTTGACTTTTGTCCCCGAAGTGCCGGGCCTCCGCCGGCCTCCTTCGTCGACCTATGGCCCGGCGCGGTGGCCATGCCGCCCATAACGATGCCATATTACATACTATACCAGACGCTGGAAAGTACGAACGTCTGGACTAGTATGTATTTTGCACTAGTGTTTTATAGCAAAATTGTATTTTGATTCAGTATACAGTTTGCTCTTCAATTACAAAGGCAAACTGCGATCGAACTCAGAGCAACCCTGGTCTGGGTCAGCATACAGTTTGGCAATACGCCTCCGGCCCCGGGCATTGAGGCTGGGCTCGCTATAACATAAACATTAATAATACACGACACACAGCTGACAAACCTGATCCGGAGCCGGTCAACGACCGCCATGTTTTGAGTTATGAATGCTCTCAATTTCAATAAAGCTGCAGGCTTGCACTTTATTTTGAACAAATGAAACAAAGTCGTATGTTTTTGTTTGTGCACACGTTCGTTCGTTCGTTCATCAATACGCCCGCATCCTGGCTGATAGATTGTCGAGGTCGCGACATCGCACATTCCTGGCAGCGATCACTTCGCCTTCATAATATCCACATGTAGCGCTGTCGCTAGGCTCACTGTACAGTCAGCCAGACGTCTGAAGCAGCAGATTGACTTTGACAGTGCTTTTACCTGGTAGTAGTTAGGCTGGTAATCCTAGTTCTAGTGTTATTGCTAGAGCGGGTGACGGTACAGCTGTACAGTTACCCAGTGGGACTGGTCGCAGGGCACCGCTTCCCGCACCCCGCGCTTCTAGCGCACGGAGGAACCTGTTTGTTCCACGTCTTGCTAACTTGGGTGTCCGTCTAGTTATGTCGGTAGCTGTACCTTCGTATCATGTATTTTGTAACTTGAATGAAAATTGGATAGATTGGTAGGTGATTTATGATTACTAAGCATAATATTATGCTATAAGGCTGAAAATTAACTGCATCTAGCTGATATCTATCTATGTATACCTACCTTGTGGAGACATTTCTGAAAAGTGATTTACACTAATTGGGCTGTCATTAGAGACCTTTCGAAAGTCTTAAGTAACAAAAGACAGTTTTCAAGACAGCAACCATTAACCAGTTCGTATGTGTGTGCAATTGTGCATGCACAGCTCTGTGCTTATCGTGAAGTGTTCTGTGCTAATTAGTTTAATGGCCGCGGGCTCGTTGCATCCACAGTTGCATAGCCACAATCACCGCCACGATGTCATACAATCATGTCAGTCATACGCAACCCGCATGCCTCCGGACACTCCGGTTACTCTGTGACGCTGTTACCAGCTGCGATCGTAACGACACGGAAGAGGCGGTCTTGCAGGACAGGACTAGAAACGAGTGCAACAATACAACAACAATATAACAAGTCACACAAGGCGTCAGTTAAACTGATGCAACGATTCATGCAAATAGTTTTGTTTGTGTTTTAATATTCGCTTACGTAGCACTCAAAGTCCTTCCGACCCTTCACACAAATGTGTCACACACACACATCGCACATTACCAGTTACCACATCCACAATCCACGTCTACGAGGTACAAATAATAAAACAAATGAAATAAGCTCAGACCTTCACCAGGCTATCAGAAAGTAGTCAGCCACTTGTTACTCGTAGTTGCAAGTATTAGCGTTGCATGTTCTTGCTAGGTATTGTGTGTAAAACGTCAACAATAAGTGAGTTCAGTCCCACCTCCAGATCCGTGTGGACTGTTCTAAATCCGTAGCTTACCAGTCGTGTGTCGTAGCAGCGGCCCCACAAGTCGGAAGGATACGTAGCCGAAGTTCGGCGTCCTGACGATTCCTGACTATCAGAAGAGAATCAGTCATTGTTTCCTTTATGTGCACACCCATCTATTTTAGTATTTATCTTTATGTATAGTGGAGCTATAATTATGTACCTAGTCGTCCCGTGCGTCCTCGTGCTCGAACGCAGGCTGTTTATCATTCCGCGCACAGTGTGCGGTGCGGGCACGTTAGTAAGCTCATGCAGCACTTCTGTTCGCTCCCGGCGCGGGCCGCCCGGCCGATGGCAGACCTTGTCCGAATGTACATTCACCTAGCGGACGGCGGTTACACTTCAACTACCAAAACCGGCCTTAAGGAATACGGACTCTATCGAAGTCACAGCTCCCACAGACGTGCAGTTGACTGTACGAGATGCATGTGTTGCGTACCCTCATTGTTCGCGTTTCCTATTACATACAAGTCTTGATTACTATCTAATAATCCTCCGCATTTTCTACAACTTACATGCGATATGAAATACTGATTTACTTACATAAACATATCCGCATATTATTAGACTGTCTGTCGGAAGCCGACCTTCATACATAACGGAGCCAGTTAGAAATTATTGAAAATACATGGTAATTTAATGCTTTTAGACAATGACGTAGTATAATTTATTACTTACAGAATACCGCGAGAGATTCGGACACTTACTATAGTAACACGCCTAACACGGTGACGATAAAGTTCAGCACTAAGTACACACTCTGGGTGATTACTGTAATTACCTAGTTGATGACCGTCTAATCTCGGAGAACATTAGCTACTTACTTGATAAATATTTGGTTTTGGTCGTTGTTACGAAAATGGGTTAGTGACTAAACGGGTGTTAGCCGTGGTATGCAGGTAGTGATGGAGGTCGCGGTATACGGACAGATGAACACAGAAGGTTTGCTCCATTTATTTCAAACCATATGTGTGAAAAAATGCAGGGTTGTCGATGCTTTTGATATAGTTCTAGTACCTATTCATAAAATGACTCCTCCCGCTCTGGGCGGAGCAGGTTTAGTCAGTAAAAGTCTGAAACTCACTGTGTCAGACTTTTACTGAATAAAACCCATCCATGTTCCTTCATCGCCATTTGTGTTCCGAGGCCACGGTATCTCTTTCGAACAGTCCCGCAGCCCCGGACAGTTCTAGTATCTACAGTAGATACACATGAAAAATATGGTGAAGTGGGTACTTCACCATACATTTCATGTGGATTTTGTACTTGATAGAAATATAGAAATTATAATATACAAATATCGGTTCACTAAAGTTTCACCAAAACTCTATTGACAAATTTTCATTTTTACAACCAACGTTTCGTATACCTACTTACTATTTATTTCGCAAACAAATTATTCAGCTAATGTTTTATTTTAAACACACTTGTTTTACAAATATTTATTTGGCAAACACTTCTTTTGAATGAATTAAGAAATAATACAACATACGAAAGTATAATTTTCTATAATGACTTGAAATGGACATTTTTATTGTTTTTTATAAATTGTCACATGTGACATGACATTAATTTTAATTTTTTTATAATTTTTTTTTTTAATTATCATTCTTATTATTATTCCGATTTTATTTTTTTTTTTTTTGGTTAATTTGATTGTCATTATTTTAATATGAATTGCGTGTATATTGTTTGATGTTTTGTTTGATGATCATAGATACATAATTTACAGACATTCAGACACGATGTAAAAGTCGTTATTGAATAAATGAATTGAAATTGAATTGAAATTTAACAAATACATCAGATGATATTAATCATTTATACATTTTTCATTTCTTATTTAGACACATTTGGATAAATGACGTTTCTACAAGATAATTTACAGGCTAGTATTGTTTTTTTTACTCTTTTTTAAGAAAAAGTTTAGGAAATGCATAGGTAGTTTTTTCACAACATGCAAACAAGCATACTCCATGCATACAGCAATCAAGTAGCAAGTATGCAGCAAGCATGCAGCAAGTATGCAGCAAGCATACAGCAAGCATGCAGCAAGCATGCAGCAAGCAAGCTGAAAACATGCAGCAAGCAAGCTGAAAACATGCAGCAAGCATGCAACATGCAACATGTATCAGGCAAGGTTTCTGTCACAGCTCCGGCGCTGCAGGGCTCCGGCGGTCCCACGCGAGCTTGTGCATGGCGGGCTATGAAGCCACCTGCTCCTCAGCTCGCGGGCTGAGGAGCAGGTGGCATTCTAAACCTTATTTTATGAGATGAAATGCAAAAAATAATGAATTGTTTGTCAAAATATATAACGTTATTAAATAAAAGTTTATCGGATAATTATTTTGCTAAGTGAATTATTTGGTAAACTTGTTGTTGTATACTGATGAAATGACAAATAATGTTTTTGCCAATCGTTGTTTGTCAAGGAAAAGTTTTTGAATTAATGTTTGGTGAACTGACAGGTCACCACAAATATCATACTGCCTGCACTCATCCCTGAAAACTCCGAGATTACGCGACATCTGGCAACACTTCGCCTTCGTGAGACTTCTGCACTTCGCGTCGGTGTCTGCGTCTCGGTGTCGCCCGCGGCGCGTGGCACTGACTGAAAACACATGAAGTATCCGCAGCACTGCGCCTCTGTTACGCGCTAACTGTTACTATCCATGGTCAGATCAACCTTTCTATCCATCTTATCTGAACCAAAATCTACACGTGTGTAGCTGTTCCTACTTCAATATCAATTATTCCGATTATGAACTCTTGCGAGAAGAGTTTCAACGAAAGCGAAGCAAACTCGTTGAAACTGTATTAATCTGTTCGTAAATTTGTAGTCTTTAGTTCTGAATAGATCTAGCAGTGCAGGCGGCGAGTTTTGTTTCCCTCGGTCGGGACTAGATTCGTTCCGGATTTGTTTTTGAGGGTTTAGTTGGTTTTAGTTGCTCACAGTAAAGCTTGGTAAAAAATTACGTTTTTTTGGAACAAGCCCGCCACCCCATTTCCAAACCATTGTAACTCCTGAAAGCCAAAATCAACGTGGCGACCTCCAGAAAATCGCCGAGTGAATGAAGCTCGACGAGAAAAGAATAGCGGAGGAGTAGGACAAAACATGATTCGCACTTCCCTCCATATCAAGCAGAAGACAGAACAGAGCAAGGCCACTAGGCCCAAAGGGACGTGTAGCACACGTCCCTTTGGATAAGCCTCGTTACCTAGCACCACGGATTAAAATTAATATGGGTCCTAAATTGTGAGCTGTGTAATATTTGATTATGCTCCGTAATCTCGTCCTCATTTAGTACTTGTAGTTTGCACTTCTTGCTAACTCGCTATCACATTTTTTTAAAGATGAATCGATTTCATCAAAACGAAAATGTTGTCTGTGGTCCCGTCTTGGCGCGCTCTGTCCTGACATCTGTCAACTCATTGTACTTTTTTGTGAAGCGCGCAGGTCACGGTTCCGATAATAAAGTTCTGATAATTTTGTAATTACCAAACCGAGATGGGAAAACATCGAAGAAAACGAGGCGTAAATATGAGAGAACTCAACGAACGCCTGCGAGTACTAGAAAATCGGTCGAACAAGCGAAAAGGGAGTCGTCATCGAAAATCTGGTAAGCTTTTTTGTTTAAGTACCTACACTCGTCTTTTCCTAGAAGTACCTGGCATCCTGGCATAAGATGCACATGTCTCTAGAGTTTTCACGAGAGGTTACCCATGAGAACACCAATTGTGCCAACCTATTATTAAGACATCATTAGAGCTTTCACGAGAGGTTAGCCGATGATCTTAGCCATCTAACAATAGAACGACATCACAAGAGCTTTCACGAGAGGTCAGCCGATGGTGTACACGTTCAGTTGTTCGCATATGTCTCTAGAGTTTTCACGAGTGGTTAACTATGAGAACACCAACTGTGCCAACAATTAGTAAGACATCGCTAGAGCTTTCACGAGAGGTTAGCCGATGATCTTAGCCATCTAACAATAGAACGACATCACAAGAGCTTTCACGAGAGGCCAGCCGATGGTGTACACGTTCAGTTGTTCGCATATGTCTCTAGAGTTTTCACGAGTGGTTAACTATGAGAACACCAACTGTGCCAACAATTAGTAAGACATCGCTAGAGCTTTCACGAGAGGTTAGCCGATGATCTTAGCCATCTAACAATAGAACGACATCACAAGAGCTTTCACGAGAGGTCAGCCGATGGTGTACACGTTCAGTTGTTCGCATATGTCTCTAGAGTTTTCACGAGTGGTTAACTATGAGAACACCAACTGTGCCAACAATTAGTAAGACATCGCTAGAGCTTTCACGAGAGGTTAGCCGATGATCTTAGCCATCTAACAATAGAACGACATCACAAGAGCTTTCACGAGAGGTCAGCCGATGGTGTACACGTTCAGTTGTTCGCATATGTCTCTAGAGTTTTCACGAGTGGTTAACTATGAGAACACCAACTGTGCCAACAATTAGTAAGACATCGCTAGAGCTTTCACGAGAGGTTAGCCGATGATCTTAGCCATCTAACAATAGAACGACATCACAAGAGCTTTCACGAGAGGTCAGCCGATGGTGTACACGTTCAGTTGTTCGCACATGTCTCTAGAGTTTTCACGAGAGGTTAACCATGAGAACACCAATTGTGCCAACAATTAGTAAGACATCGCTAGAGCTCTCACGAGAGTTTAGCCGATGATCTAAGCCATCCTACAGTAGAACGACATCACAAGAGCTTTCACGAGAGGTCAGCCGATGGTGTACCTACACATTCAGTTGTTCATAATTGCGTACCTACTGCATCCCTTGAACTATCACGAGAGGTTAGCCGTGGATTTAAACTCGACCAGTCAGAGGCCTAACTCTAACTATTCTTTCTAGACGAGTATGAAACCCGCTCCAGTCGAACACGCTCGAGAAGCCGTGGGTATCGCGACCGAAGTTGTGAGACATGTGATAAATTCCGTCGCAGCCTGACTCGCCGCGACAGCTATTCCCCATAACGCCACATACCATTTACTCCTTGCCATCAATTATCACCTATTCCGCCACTGCTGACTACAGACAGTTGTCCTGTATCACCTAATGAAAGAAAATATTTAAAAACTAAATGAAGAAGTGGCAGCCGCACTGAGGATGGTGGAGTAAAAAGGGACCAACGAATCAGGGGGCAGCAGATCACCTCGGCTGCTGCCATTACATCAATAGGCAAAGTTTTTTTTTTCTTGATTGTTAAACAATCTAATCAATAACTAAGAGAGTAGTGATCAAATTTTAACTCTTAAGTGATGCAGCCAGACTACTTTGTCACATTTATCATGCAAATGCATCACCAGACGCTCCCTAATCCTGCCTGGCCTCAGTATGGAAATGAAGAAGCTAATGGGGCAGACTCCAATATCTGAGTACCTGTTCGGGGATAAGCTACAGGACAAGTTACACTCACCACAGAGGCGCCAGCCGCGACGTCGGGGGCAGGAATACGTCTAGCTCAGGTAGACTGGTACATTGCAGTATTTCACTGAAGTCTGGAATAATGTTATCACCTATCCAACAATACAACGATTGGATCAAGGGTTATAAACTACACTTTTATGAAATTCCAGTTCAAACTTGCATTCCTAAAAACAATAACTTCAGTCAGAAAGAAAGCAATCTTATTTAACGGAAATTAATAAACTCCTACAGTTATGGTGCTATTGAATGATGTTTATCAATCAATTTTTATCCAGCATAGTTTTGCATCCAAAATCAGATGGCACTTGGATTTATATTAAAGTTCAAAAAACTTATTAAATATATTAATACCCATCACTTCAAGCTAGAAGACTTAAGGACAGCAACCAAACTCATGACCAAACCCAGCTTGTTTTATGGCAACTATAGATTTTAAAAATGCTTAAATACTTATTGCCCATACAAAATATGATTGAATTCTCCGGTTTCAGTTTCAAGATACATTGGTTGAGTTTACATGCCTTCCATTTGGGCTTAGCATAGCACCATTTGTGTTCACAAAGATTATGAAGCCAGTTATGTGTCACCTGAGGTCAATGGGGTTGCTTTTCTATAATATATCTGGGTGATATTTTGTGCCTTGGTGATTCATATGATAAGTGTTTGAAAAATGTGTCGACAAATCAAATTTTCAACAAAAAAAAAAAAAAAAAAAAAAAAAAAAACTCGTGTTCGTTGTCAATACTAAAAGGAGTGCCTGAGAACCCACCAGACAGTGCTGTCAATTTATATAGGTTTTCTGTTAGATACAGTTCAGTATTATCTCACTTCATCAGAAGAAGATAGATAAAATTTCATCCGTAACTTATTAAATAATTTTAAATCTAAAATATTTTGCAAAATAGTAGAATTTGCTCCGTTGCTAGGTATACTTGTTGCTGCATGCTCAACAGTGGACTATGGTTGGCCTTACACCAAGGTTATGGAAATTAACAAAACAACAATAAAAATTACAAGGCTCTGCTACCTATCACAAAAGGAATTTGGATAGGACTAGATTAGTGGTTGTCTTACATTCCAACAACCTACAACAGTATAAAACTATTTGACTTTGTTCTAGAAATATTTTCTGATGCTTGACAAACTGGCTGGGGTCTGGTATATAATGATGTCAGACGCCATGGGCACTGGACAACTGATGATAAAAAGTTTCGTATAAATTACCTTGAACTATTAACAGCATTTAGAGGGCTGAAAAGATTTGCAAGCACACTCAGACACTGTGAAGTTTTACTTAGAATTAAATAGATAACACAACTGCCATAGCCTACATCAATAAAATGGTGGCACTCGTTTTCCCCACCATAATAATTTAGCCAGAAAGTTGTGGCAACGGTGTGAGGAAAGACACATTTGGATCTAGGCATCCAAACACAGAAATTGAATAGAAATTATGTGATGTAGCTTACAAGACTATTATTGTTAAACCTCAGATTGACTTGTTGGCAAACAAGTTTAACACTAACTGTCAGAATTACATATAATAATAAATTCATTTATTTCAGACATATAATAATAATAATAATAATAAATAATGCACAAAATAATAATAATAATGCTAATATATCATGCACTGTCAAATGGTATGGTGATTTCTTTTATACATTCCCACCATTTGCGCTTATTAGTAAGATGTTACAGAAAATAAAAAGGGAAGGGGCAACAGGCATTGTTGTAGTACCTTGGTGGCCCTCACAACCATGGTTTCCCTAATTTGAATCTAAGGTTATTTCTGAAAGAATAATAATGGAACCCCATCATGAAAGTGATACGAATCTGCTCTGAATCAGGGATTTCTTATTGTCAGAACCAAGATATTGACCCTCTCCTAGACTCAGTTCCCACTGTGATATCTTTTCTGACTAAAATTTTAATGAGGGACTATCATAAATAGCTCACTCAATACCATTAAGTTAGCTATTTCTCTAGTTCTAGGGCCCCAAATTGGCCTAGATGACCGACTGTCAAGGTTCTTCAGGGATATATTTAGGTTAAGACCTAAGAACCCCAAATATGAAGTAGTATGGAATCTCAGTATCGTTTTGAATTATTTGTGTAAACTATTTCCTAATGAAACCCTTAGTTTAGAACTAATAACCAAAAATTAAATTACCATAATAGCCCTTGCACACAGAATTCGAACCTTGTCTCTCATAAGTATACTGATAACATTTCTTGTAATCAGGATAATTATTAACATAAACATTCCAGAAATTATTAAAACCTTTGAACCTGGTAGATATCAACCCAATTTGATACTACCATCTTTTAAGGAGAATTTGTCTGTGTGTTCTGCTACTACCCTTTTGTTCTATCTAGATATTACAAAAAATACCTATAAGACAAGATGTAAATCACCAATTATAACTATAAGAAAACCATATCGTGCCGCCACTACTGCAACTATTAGTAAGTGGATGAAACAAATTCTAACTAATAGTGGAATAAATACTCCCAAATTCACATGATTTTATTATGAGACCTAGATATATGAGATGAGATAGTTCATCATCATCATCATCAGCCTATTAATGTTCCCACTGCTGGGACACAGGCCTCCTCTCTATGAGGAGTGATTCTAAATTCTAGTGCTTTTGCACGAGCAGTGTTTTATATAGTCTCTGTAATATAGAACACACTGCTTGTTATTGTTGGTTGATTAAATTTAATGTTAATGGTAACTGTCTGATTAAAGTAATTAAGCTCATTATAAGATACGGTTTTATGGGACCGCACATTTATATGAAACTCAATGACCGACACAAAATTCTGCAACTTACACATAACAAATGTAAAAGTACGGTAGCAAAATGGCTTCTTAAACTGGACTATGATTTGACCGAAAGCCTCATAACCTAAAAAACGCTTTTCTAACCATGACTTTTCACAACTTGACCAAAACTTTTCTCACCATGATAGGTGCACATGCATTTATATATGTATTTACAACTATATTCACAACTGTAAATCACAAACTTCCATATACAACAGGTATACTCGTAAGACATTCATTCAGACACAGTATCACAACACCAACACAACTCTTAATTCACCCCACACACACACACACAAACACACACACGCACACACAACACTCATACAAATATACATATCTTAAGTAACCATAACTGTTTTCTTTATGTATTCCTTTTTTGATTTTTAGATTACGAGTAGATTAGATTAGATTAGAAATTTGTTGTAGCGGATACTACTATTTGTGTAATAATAAAATGTAAACGGAACGAATGAGCCTGGAACTCACGACACAGGGAATCCTAGTGTGAGTTTCAGGAATCAATAAACTAAATGTACTTTTCGAAACAATAAATTATTCTATTCTATTCTAAGATTATCATGACACAGGTTGTTGAGTTAGAGAAGATTTATGTTATGTTACCTTTTATTTAAATAAATGTGTAATTAGTACCTAAGTAATGATAATCAGAATAGTATGTTGGGTTGCATTGTTCAATGATTATAAGATGTTGACTAGATTACCAACACAACTTTCTTATTTGAACATCTACAAGTACTAAATGAGGACGAGATTACGGAGCATAATTATATAGATCGGACTAACTTACCTAGTGACGTCCGATCCTTAATTATGTGAAGTAATCTCGTCCTCATTGTATCCCAACCCTTCCCAGAAGATCAGCCTACTTATATGTGCTTTAAAGTGTCTTATCTACACCCCTTTTTAAAGTTGTGTTGACTAATGTATCGGGACTACGATAGATAACCGTATCGGTCATCTTGAAGTCCCGATCATATGCTTTGAAAGAATGAGTTGACAGATGTCAGGACAGAGCGCGCCAAGACGGGACCACAGACAACATTTTCGTTTTGATGAAATCGATTCATCTTTAAAAAAATGTGATAGCGAGTTAGCAAGAAGTGCAAACTACAAGTACTAAATGAGGACGAGATTACTTCACATAATTAAGGATCGCACGTCACTAGGTAAGTTAGTCCGATCTATATAATTATAATAATATAATTTCGATACCTTAAAAGATTTTTTGATTCCGGGAGACTGCCAAAACTGTTAGGAATCTGGAAAGTAGCGACAATCTGACAGTTAACTTGTGTGCCGGTACAGCGGCGACGCGCAACTACAATCCAACAGGAATCCGAAATGGCCGCGTTAGCAGCATCATAATAGGATAATAATATATACCTACGGGATGCACATGCACGAAGAAGCCTCCTCGTGTAGCGCAGTTTGTTCCGCCAGTAACTCAACTGAACCGAGCGCTCGGCGCATCCTGGACAGTCACGCCTACTACCTTACATGACTGGCCAATTCTTCCCTTGCGGTGGTAGGGCTAACGCCACCACCCTCCCACCGGAGTCCGGCGCTAAGCAGCCTGCTCTGTTTCGCCGATGCGTGAGAGTTCCAGTGTACGTACCACAAGCAAGCAGAAAGAGCAAAGAAAGCGGAGTTTCATCAATTCGTACAGGATACAGGTGACCGTTGGATGTTGATGATTAAAATCAATCAATTAATAATTCCGTTGATTGTAAAAGTTAAAACACGTAAGAGCCATTATCTGGGTTTTAATTTGGGTCCAAATTAAAACAATTATTTAATGACAATACAAACGTGAGTGTTCGCCTACTAAAAGTGTTTATCTTTCTGGAGCAATTATTGAATAGGCATTCATTCAATTATTTTGATTGAGTGGGTCAATAGAGTGACGCTGCGCTTACGAAGGTCCGAATCGTCAAACATTGTGGCATCGGCATGTAATGAGTTAATTAGCGGCCTCCACCCGGCGCAGGCCCGTCATAGATCGTGTCGTAAGTGATCATTTTCGGCGTCATTAACTGGCTCGCAATCAGGGGCGCGTGATGGTGCGGAAGGTCGCACCACGGCGACTGTGAGCAGTGGCCTGTGAGCCAACCGAGAAATGCAATGGCGCAACGTTTTGTGTGTCTGCTGCTTACTGCCAACTGCCAACTGCCGCCAAGCCGAAAAACTTTTTTTTTCAGATGGGAAATCAGCAATAATGTCTCCTAGCGGGAGGGAGTGTCAGACTTTTACTGACTAAAACCCATCCATGTTCTTTCATCGCACTTTGTGTTCCGGGGCCACAGTATCTCTTTCGAACAGTCCCGTAGCCTCGGCAGGCAACCATGCCGAGAGTCTCCCGTTAACTTGCTGTGTAGGAGTACAATACTAGGGGTTGTCCTTCAGGAAGGGGTCTGCAAGGGCCGATGCCTGCCGGGGCCGCAGGACTGTTCGAAAGAGATACCGCCCTGGAATACAAAGGGCTAAGAAGGAAGACGGATGGGTTTTACAAGTCTGTCATTCCCTTCCGCGGTCATTTGATGATTTCCAAACCGAAAAAAAACGCTTGTCCTTTATATTTAATAAATCAAGTAGGAATGGGGTAGGTACCTATAGATCGAACAACTAGGTCATGTAATCTTCTTCTTCGTCGTGTCGATGATTTCGGATCCGATATCATGTCACGCGAACCGTGCACCTTTTTCGACGTTTTACTTATAAGTGCCATCTAGGCATAATTGAAATAAATATTTTGATTTTGTTATGGAACCACAAACTGTTACCTAAATAATTTTGTTTCATTTAATTATGTAACTTAATAACGGAGGTTACAGATATCGGAGGAAATCGATTGTCCACTGCAGTGTAGTAGTGGTTGATGTCGAGGTCATCGCCCTAGTGAACAAATTCTCGGATTAACGCTAATGAAGCGGCGAACATTCCCCCGCGGTCAGCTATCAGAACTGCTTGCTCGTCCATCACGCTGACTTACTGACTAACGCTCATTGACGTACGTATCGCACATCGCATTCCTTTTACTTTCATTTTATGTCAATTGGACAGTATTGTTACGTCAACGTTTTTTGATTGCGCAAAAATACACAATTCGCCGAAAGGAATAGTAGTAAATCCGCTGCGGTGGCGATGGCGGTGTAGTGTATGTGTGTGTCTAGCAACCTCTATGTACACAGATTTTTGGAATGTTGTGGCTAGTTTCCACCATCATTAGATTGCAAATCTATTTTGTCCGTCAGTTTGAGCATTGGAAAATAATGGACACGTATTTTTTGTTTTTGTAAATCAATGAATATTGACAAAGTATCAAAACTCGGGAGTGGGCTCGTGACGTCAGAACGCACTAAAAATTATACCACGGCGTGACGTATTGAGAATTTTATAAGCGTCGTAAGTTCGTCAATTTTGGTTTACGTAACAAAAGAAAAAAATCGGGTCTTATATTATCAACTGTACTTACTTGAATTTTTTTTTCTTGTGGTCCCAAAATACCGCTTAAAAATATTTAGGGGAATCCGGGACCTCGGTCCCGGTCCCAAAACCCCACGGCCCAAATATTTTTATTGTTTTGATTTTTTCAGAATACAAGATTCGCGACTTCACTGCCATCACAGTTGGAAATTATGGGATCGTTTTTATCCGAATTCTAAAAAACGGGGAGGTTATGTATTCTACCGGAATCTTCTTCTTTTCATGTATATGTTGCCGGAAATGTGTGAACATTTACAATATGTGTTTCAATGTGTGTTTGTTTAATATGTTTACTATGTATGTACCGAGCGTACTTAGGAAATGTCTAAAATAATATTTCAAAGATTATATTTTTATACACACATTTCCTGTGAATGCAATGCTCTCTATGAATAAAATAAATAAAACACGAATAAAATCAACGTCAAGGTAAACACCAAAATGTAAAACGCTACGCGGGGTTCCTATTTCTGTCTGCAGGGTTTAAAGTAATCTAACACGAAGGAGATGGCGGGGTCTCAGTTCGCCCGCTTGGTTCACTCTGATGAACCTACCATCCCCTTCGAACCTAAACTCGTCAGGGTGCCCCAAGTCCCGAGCTCGCTTCGCTCTCTCTTGCATCCTAAGTTTTCCTGTCAATGTCAATGTCTTGTGGTGTGCAGTGTACTAGGGTAACATAAAAAGTGGAGTAGCTACGATTGACGCTCTCGACTGTGTGTAGTCGTGTGTACTACAGTACACACGACTACACACAGTCGAGAGCGAATAGCGATCAGAATAGTATTAAATTCTGATCGCTATTTAGGAAATGTATCTAAGATTTCCTAGGAAAAGTGCATATTACAAAATATATCTTAGATTTCCTATCTATTTTAGGAATTGTTTACATTTAATAGGAATGGTATAGGTACAATGACGGATTACATACCTTTCAAAACCTTCGGTTTCACCGAAGAGGTCTCCGTGAACGTAGCCAGGCTATGGACGCTGATAGGTCTACATCGAGCCCATGCAGTATTCTTTATTATTGTTAGGATTTATTACATAGCAATTTGCAATGATAGCTAATTTTCTTTGCTAATGTTTTTTCTCTGACGTTTTCTTTTCTGTTGTACTCTAGACTAGCGGACGTCACGCGGTTTCACCCACGTAGTTCCCGTTCCCGTGGGAATAGGGGGATAAAATATGGCTTAGGTTACTCGCTGATCAAATCGGTCGGTCTAGCAGTTTTCAAGTTTATTCGTTACATACAAAAATATAAAAATACAAATCTTTCCTCTATAAAATATTAGTGTATATGTTACCGGAAATGTATGAAATCTAGGAGTTGTACACAATTCCTAGGAAATGTATACAATTCCGAGCCTACTTAGGAAATGTGTAAAAAACGAATGCTCTCTGTGAATAAAATAAATAAAACATGTTTGAGAACTGAAATCAGAATTTTTATTAAGGTGGTTTGCACTATAAGTGTTTCGAAATTTGAATTTAGGTTGGTTTTTTGTTTGTTTGAGGTTGATTGATAGGTTTACTGAATGGTTTAAAAAAAAATACCACGAAGGGGCATAGCGGGGTGCCCCAAGACGGTATAAAAAAAAATTGAAAGCTAAACATTTTAATATTCCTCATAAAGAACATCAAGAATGTTACACATTTCCGATCGCTCTTTAAGAAATGTATAGATATCCTATGAAAAATGCATATTATAAAATATATCATACATTTCCTATCTATTTTAGGAACTGTATACGTTTCCTAAGAGTTGTATACATTTCCTAGGAATTGTATACAATGACGGATTTCATACATTTCCGGTGACATATATAAGTCTATTTTCGATTCACTTACTCACTATTTTGTTGACATTCACAACAACACGACGGAGGGCATTTGCGGTCGTTAGTGTTAATGTTCGTACTACCAGAATAGGTACGTGTTGTTTTGCTATTTGCATCACAGAGTACACATTCAATGACTTTACCAACAAATGACAACAAAAAACTGTACATAATTTACATACTGAATGATTTATTAAAAAGCGCTACGACTACTATTTACATACATAGTAGATAATTATTTCAGCGTCCTTCAAGCAGCGGATTCCCATTAGTTCTACCGTAGAACTGTGTACTGTGTAGTAGAACTAGTGGGAATGATCCAATGTACATACACATATCAAAAAAAAGTTTCCGATCACTTTGAAAAATCGAAATCTTTTTTGTTACGGTAGATTATATTATGATTTCTTTTTCTTTTTAGATTTTTTATTTAAAAATATAGATTTATATATTTTCTTTCAAACCGGGTATTTCTATTTAAAGAAAACACATACCAAAGAATTTTTGTTGATAAAGTTCAATTTAGAAAATTATATCAGCTTAAGCTAGTGATCACAAACTTTTTTTGATGTCTGTATGCCTACTGCGGAAGCACGTCGTTATTAGTAAGGTATTGCTGCAGACGCTGTTTACCTATCTTTAGCCGCCTTGACTGTTTTAAAAACTACTATTGCGAGGATCGACCGAAGGACACGGTGGAGCACACTGTGGAGGTGTGCCCCGCTTGGACACGGCGGAGCACCGCCGTGTCTTCGGGCCTGTGGACGGTGGGCTATGGGCTAGCTCGCCGTCCGTCCGTCTCATGACGACAGGCCGTGTCGACGGCGCCTTCGTGTTCCACGCGCGCCTCAAAGAGAGTCAGCAAAAAGGAAGGGGTCTGCAAGGGCCGATGCCTGCCGGGGTTGCCGGACTGTTCGAAAGAGATACCGTGGCCCCGGAACACAAAGGGCGATGAAGGAACATGGATGGGTTTTAGTCAGTAAAAGTCTGACACTCCCTCCTGCTCCGCCCAGAGCGGGAGGAGTCATTTGATGATTTCCCATCCGAAATAAAAAAGGGGGTGCTCCGGTGATTTTCCGGAGGAAACGGTTCTGCAAGGCCTGCATCCTGTGGATGTGGCGGGGATAGGTATGGGCAAATACGACACAAGCGTATGTCATAATAGGTCGGATAACTGCGGTGTATAGACGCAACTTGCACTTAAGTGACAACTTTTCTCTTTTTCGTTAAAATAAAAAAAAATGTAGTAATGTAATGTATAAAATGGAGTCTGCTCATAGCAAAAGCTGCCCAGTTACGAGTTGCTTTGATGTGAGCCGCGTAGGACAGGTGTTCGTCGAATATGACTCCGAGGTACTTGGCTTGCTTCTCCCAAGGGATAGGCTTGCCGAACATAGTGATGGGGTTTGAAAGCGGTCGCTGAAGGCGTAACCTTTGAAGAACCGTCTGGCTCTTATTTGGGTTTACTTCAATCCTCCACTTACGGAACCAAGCGCCAACAGAATCGGCTGCTTGCTGGGAGGATGTAAACCTGAGAGTGACCGGAATAGTAGATAGCCGTGTCGTCGGCAAATAGGGCTAGCTGAACTTTCTTGTTTTTTGGGATGTCACTGGTAAACAGCGTAAAAACAGGAGGAGAGTGTACAGAGCCCTGAGGGACTCCGGCTCGGATGGGGTGGGGAGAGGATAGAGTTTGCCCCACGCGGAAGCGGAAAGTGCGATCCGACAGAAAGTCTCGTAAGATGAGTACGAGACGGTCAGGCACGCCAAGTTTATACAGCTTATATAATAAGCTGTTGTGCTAGACCTTGTCGAAGGCTTTCTCTATATCGAAATACAACACCCTCGTCATCGCTCCTCGTTGGAAACCAGCGCTCAAGTGTTCTACGATGCGGTGGACTTGGTGTATACAAGAATATTCGGTCCTGAAGCCGAACTGTTCTTGAGGCCCTTTGTCTCGGCATGATCTCTGAGTCGCTTATAAATATGTCTCTCATAGATTTTACCGAGTGCACTCAGGAGATTGATCGGCCTGTAGCTCGAAGGCTGGGCTTTCGGTTTCCCAGGTTTGGGAATACCAATGACAGTGGCCTCTTTCCACACTTGAGGAAACATGTTGTTGCTAAATGTACCATTGAAGATGGCTGCCAAAACGACTATAATTCGAGCGGGGAGGGTTTTGAACCTATTGGAGAAGCCATCGGTGCCAGGAGCTTTCCGAGGCTTAAGCCTATCTATAATATCCTTAACCTCTTCAGGAGTGACTGGAGGTAGTGGATCATCGGGGTCTTCGACTGAAGGAAGGGAAGCTCTTCGTTCGACTTCTTCATTGACCTCATCAAGGTGCTGCTTGTCTACTGGAAGAGTGCTTGGGGATTATTGTGATTCTAAGCTGTCGGCCAGGCATTTTGCCTTTTCAGAGTCGTCAAAGGCGACGCTTTTGTCAGGACGAATGAGAGGTGGAGAAGAGATTTCCTCGGAGTTTCCCAACTTCCCCTGTAGGTGCCAGCAGGCTTCGTGATTGGGCTCGAGTTCGCTGAGCGTCTTGTCCCATTGATTTGAACGAAACTCACTAGTGCGCTTCTTCACAGCACGCTGCAAATTGCGCATGTGATGTGAGCTTTGTTCGCATCGCAGAGCCAACTGCTATAGGCACGTATGGCCGCGTTCGTCTCGTTTACCAGTTCACGGGTGTCATCGGGTAGTCTTCAGCGGTGATCACCCATCACTTGGACTTCCCGAGAGCAATCCATCAGTACGGATTGCATGTGTTCTGTAAACGAGTTGATGGCGGCGTCGGTGTCTGCGACTGAGACAATGTGGTCGGGTATACCGTTTAGAAGCGGTGACGTGTTGGATTCCAGCATATCGCTTACTTTCCTCCAGTCAGTTATTAGGGTAGTAGGAGTGGGTTGGCTGGAGTCTGAAATACCCAATCGAGAAACTAGGTGCATGGGCACTGGGCGGTGGTCAGAGTTAAGCTCGTGTAGCGTCCTGCCTATATTTAAGAGAACTTAAGAAACTGAATGGATGCACAGTTACAGTTTACATTCACGTGTTTACTCTGCGCTTGAGCCGAGATTACAAGTGATGCTCTCAAAGGCTTAGCGCAGCAAGGAGATGCTGTCAGTGCACCACATGACCGCACAGTTCTTTCAAGTAAGCTGTGATGTGTAAAGAAATATGGTGCTTATGTCTTTATGCTTACGAGCGACAATCGTGTGAAGCAGATGAATAACTGGGGCGGCTGCTGCGTGCGAGTGACATTGTAAGTATATTTGTGTTTGTAATGTGTACCTACCTAATAATAGTAATTGTATATTATTTTGATAACATGGAGGGCAATGACATCGTAACAAAATAGTTCATAATAAAAAGTGGCGCTTGGCGCGGAGCTACGTCGCGCAGACGTAGAGTGGGTAGGGAATTACGACGCGATGACGTAGGCTTTTTTTTTTAACTAAGCATGTTTCGCGTGTATCTCCACGCCACCTTGTCACTGCTACTCATTAAATACAAAAGTTTGCTATACTATATTCACACCAAATAAACTAAACACAAACTAAATAGAACATGAACTTGCACGTTGGAATTGGCGCAAATATAACAATTTGATCACCGAATAGTTTGGATTTCGTAGCTCACACTCAACCACACAACAGCTAGCCAGAGTAGCGGAGCACATAGCTCACGGGCTAAACGGTGGCCTCTCCACAGGCATGATTTTATTAGACATAGAAAAAGCATTCGATTCTGTTTGGCATGATGGCCTGTTACACAAACTAATTAAATTTAAAGTTCGTCTTTGTTTAGTAAAACTCATCCAGAACTTCTTACGAGATCTATCGTTCTCCGTTTATATAGGTAATGAACATTCTGATCATAAGACCATCCCAGCCGGTGTGCCCCAAGGCTCGCTCGTGGGCCCTTACGTCTTCATACTGTACCTGAATGACATTCCCAAACAGGCTCACACGCAACTCGCATCTACGCTGACGATACGGCAACATTCGCTACCCACAAAGACGTTGATGTAGTAACTGGACGACTACAATACTCACTGGAACTACTCAGTAATTTCTTTAAAACCTGGAAACTTAAAGTCAACTCAACAAAAACTGAAGGCATTCTGTTTACCAGGAAACGCGCACCTACCACCAGACTTGTAAACATTGATAACTTTCAGATTACAAGGCGTCCTTCGGTTAAATATTTAGGTATTATATTAGACAAGACACTCAATTGGAAAAAAACACTGAACTAATTATAAGCAAAGGTGTTAAAGCCCTAAATTAATTAAAACCAATTTTGAATTGCAAGTCTGTTCTCAGTTCCTCAACCAAATTGCACATTTATTCCACACTTGTTAGATCATACCTAACTTACGCAGCACCTGTTTGGTCTAGTCTATCGTTAACCAAATAGGTATATCAAACTCCAAATAATACAAAATAAAGCCCTGAAACTATCGTATAACACACCATTTCGCACCAAACTTAGCACATTACACAACCGTTTAGTTTAGACTATCCATTCATAAAAAAATCATTTTAAAGTACATCCTTTCAAATAAAAAAAACAATACATGTCATGGTAATAGGCTTATCATCAATAAATGGAACTTAATATACCTAAACCTGTCGAAATCTGAGTGTATTGTACACATCTGAGTACCCCCTCAGAGCATACAGGCGTGATGTTACGTCATGATGTTGTATAAACAATAAACATCCAAGCGATTGCAGCAATCATTGCAGATTTGCCGTCTATTTTTGAAGAGTTCCATTGTATATCTCCGAAGATCAGCATCAGATCTTCGCCAAATGGGACCACACGGAAAGCACAAGCTTTCAAATAAAAAAAGAATCATCAAAATCGGTTGACCCAGTCAAAAGTTCTGAGGTAACAAACACAAAAAAAAAATAATAATAATACAGTCGAATTGAGAACCTCCTCTTTTTGGAAGTCGGTTGAAAACCCAGCACATCGTAACTTCCTAATATCGTCAATTGGTAAAAGTAAAGTAAGTCAGGTCATTGCCGTACGCCCGCACGTATCGATACCGACTGCCCTATCACTATTTCCTCCATGACGCATCATGACGACAGCTCGCTTACTAGCCGACGCCGCTCGTTCGGCCGGAGAATGTGTGATCTGTTTGCGGACTACCCGCTACTTATCTTATATTAGTATAACATAATTATCATATTATAAGCGTACATTCTGTACAGTCAAACATTTTTGAACTTATGTGCGTCCTTACTAAGACTTGCACGTATCCCGTAGTTGATCATGCAATCATGACTAACTTATATCATTGTAAAATAATAGTAATAGTAACAACATGTTTTAATGTGAAATCGTGATTTGTGTACAAATAGAATAAGATCGTTTGTAAACTGTTTTGTAAACCACATATTTTGTACTAATAAACACCTTGAAACATGAATGAAAAATTAAATATTAATGTGATCTTTCCAAAGCCTTTGATTGCGTACATCATGCATGCATGTCAGACTTTGACCACATCGCATCGTTTGGTGGTACAAAAGCAAGGTCTCGACTCTCAACTCAACGTTGGATCTTATTTTGCGTAAATAATAAAATCGATATCAATCGGGTGAAATGTTCCGGCCTACCGAATTTGTTAGATGAAGATACCTCACTGTGCCTCAGTGTCAGGAGAACTCAATTCGCTTTGACAAAATCAACATTATTAAAGCGTAGGTGAATACGGAATACGGAAATGAAATGAGTGAAATGAGTGAAAATGAATACGGAAAGCGATATACGCGTCCGGTGCAGTCGCAGCTAGTTACCGTCTGTGGATTGTGTAGTGTAGTGTAACGTCAAGCGTGTTGTGGATACAGTAGACGTCGTGTTAATAGTTTTTATTAATGTGTGTGATACCTGCACAATGCCAGTGCACCACACTCGCAGTAACCGGAGCGGGCGGCTCGGGTGTCACCTGGCTCGTGGCTGGTGCTGCCGCCACGCGGCACGCGGAAGAACCGTGCTGAACCTCGTCGCCATGAACTCCTAGAATAAAATATCATCAATCATAATTTATTAATCTGAGTTTTATTAATAAATACGAGTGCTTACTTAATTTATTTTATTCAAACCAACCATTCATATTTAAAGCTAAGAAAATGCGACATTTGTCACATTTCACGTTAGTAATCATGAATTCGTCAAATTATTTTGTACGGAAAATGAAAATAAAAAAGAAACATTATTAGGGATTTTCTTTTTAGCTCTTCCCTAGTCGCTGGATAGATGGCGGGAACGGACGGAAAGGAACGGAACGTAAAAAAACTGATTTATAAAAAGATAAAGCGCGAGAAAACTAAAGTTATATTCAGAAGCTTAAGCAAACGAAAGTGTCAGTCAATGAGCGTATGTGACGTGTGACGTGACGCTTTGGCACCAAGTAACGTAGTCATTTCAACGCCATATAAAGAGTTCTTAGAAACTATTTTTTTTAATTCCTCAAAAAGAAAACATCTCATTGAAAAATAATTCAATAATTATGCCAGTTGATTCTTTGATAATTACAGTCACATTCATACCCTACAGTTACGGGATTTATAAAAAAACACCTAGTATACAGGATGTAAACAACCTCATCACGAAGCCGTCAACCAAGCATTCTGTACATCAACATGAGTAACTTTACGCGAAAATTATTGCTGGGAGACGACTTTTTTTCGTGGAGGTGTAAATTTAAATTTAAATTAAAAATCTTCCATTAAAAACTTGAATTAAAAAAAAACTTGTCAAAAAGTCGGAACTTTGACCCCCAATATCACTTTATGGATATAACTAGAAGGTTCCCTATACAGGTATGCTGTAAAACAAAAAACATATCGCAATGATAGGGAGAACAAGTGCCTTTCGGCTTCGTTATGAGGTTTTTTACACCCGTTATATAATAAAAGAATTGCTCGTCTAGAGGTATTAGATTTGTTTATGATTTAATTCCAAATGTATAGTTTTCAGATTTTTCCCTGTATTTGTAGTATATACATTCAGTCAAAAAAGTATCGGGAATGGATGATTTGTTTATGGTTCCAAATTCAAATTTTTGTTTTTTTGTAGTTGTTAGATTGGCACAACTGTTTTCCATTTTGGCGCGGAGTTTGAGTTGCATCTGTTATTTATATATTAAATACAGTGCTGGTTTTAGTAATATCATATATAGTGTGTATTGCGAATTTCATAATGGACAAAAATATCGAACAAAGAGTTTGTCTTAAATTTTGCATCGCCAATGGAATTTCGTGTTCGGAGTCACTGAAAATGTTACAGAAGGCTTACGGTGAATCGACTTTATCAAAAACTCGTGCTTATGAGTGGTTCAAAGCGTTCAAAAGCGGTCGAGATGTGATGGAAGATTTGCCTCGCTCTGGTAGGCCGTCAACGTCTGCAACTGAAGTTAACATCGCAAAAGTGAAGAAAATAGTGACTGAAAATCCCCATTCAACTCTGAGAGAGATAGCCACCGAACTTTCTGTATCTCACGAGTCGATCCGTACCATTTTAACTAATCATTTGGGTATGAAACATGTTGCTGCTCGGCTAGTCCCAAAAGATCTGAATTTTCTCCAAAAACTCAATCGCATGAAAGTCGCTGAGGACATGCTAGAACGAGTCAGTTCGGACCCAACATTCATGAAACGCATTGTTACTGGTGACGAGACGTGGGTTTACGAGTTTGACATGCAAACTAGTCAACAAGCTTCGGAGTGGCGCCTTCCAACTGAACCGAAACCGAAAAAACCACGCCAAAGTCGATCAAAAGTCAAAGTCATGTTGACTGTTTTCTTTGACTATCGCGGTGTTGTGCAGTCTGAATTCTTACCGGAAGGTCTAACGGTAAATAAAGAATATTATTTGAGCGTTATGCGGCGTTTAAGAGAGCAAATTCGACGAAAAAGGCCAGATTTGTGGAAAGAAAATTCTTGGATTTTGCACCACGACAATGCGCCTTCGCACAAGGCTATCATTGTGAACGAATTTTTGACCAAACACTCAACAAATACCATCCAGCAACCACCATATTCACTAGATATGGCTCCTGCTGACTTTTTTCTTTTTCCTAAACTCAAATTACCACTTCGTGGCACCCGTTTTCAATCGATAGAAGACATAAAGGAGAATTCGCGGCGAGAACTGAACTCAATTCCGGAAGCAGCGTTTAAAAAATGTTTTGATGAATGGATTATTCGTTGGCGCAAGTGTATCGTTTCTAAAGTAGGTGATAAAATAACTTTGAAGGTGATAAAATAAATTTGGATGAATAACAGACATTTTGTGTATTATTGATCTTTTCCCGGTACTTTCTTGACAGAGTAGTATATAAGACAATCCCACCAAAAATATTTTCATGTAAAAATATGTTGCCAAGTCGAGACCATTATATGACTCGCTTCTAACTCTACACGCCCTAACTCTACAAGGTCTAACTTCACAAACTCTACACCTTAGTCAAAATATGTGGCTCGGCCGTTTCGCTGCATTCACATGAGCGTAAGGTGAAAAATTTATCCACTGTTCATTACTTAAAACGAGAACAAGAAAACATGGTTCTCCTGTTGCCGTTGTTTTGACAAATACTGTCCACATTTATGTTACGTCGCGTCATGTTACCGCTACATACCATTGTTATCGTTTAGTCAGCAACTTATTGGGGTCAATTACAGGGAAAATGTGAAGTACGTTTTCCCTGTAATTGACCCCAATAAGTTGCTGACTAACGTAAAATTAAAATGTTTGGCCAGCAACTTTTTCGATACAATGCAAGATGACAATACTTATACAATAAAAGTCGGACCACGAAACAAGTAAAGGTCTTCTGGAAACCCACTTCCCAGACTGCAATCTCTCCGAGGACAGAACCTGGGCAAGTGAGCCAACGCACACACCAAATGACCAAGACTAGGCCAGAGCCCGCACCATAGTAACTGCAGAGAGAATAAAATGGGCAATCAAGGCTTTTAAACCATATAAATCCGCAGGCTTAGACGAAATTTTTGCAAGGCGGGGAAAATTTCGTCCTAATGCCTTGGCTCACCGTCATCTACCAAGCCTGCATAGGACACAAATATATACGCCACTTGCATGGCAAACATGATTACACACAACAAGACCTTGATTTTTACGGGATCCCTTCTTTTTGCATAATGTTCTTTTTCCTAATATACTTTGGCATAACTGTGTAGCGTCTTCATTGATTATGTATTAATATTATAGGTATTACTTTAGTGTAATTAGTGTTAAATTAGTATGTAAGTATTTTAAATTAACTGTTACGTACCATTAGCTTTAGGTTCTCACGGCAAGCCCGCAGATGTTTCATTGCGGGTGGTTTTGTTCTTTGGCTATGTAAGGATAACAATAGTTTATGGTAGGGCCTTGCCCATTTTGCTTATTGTTCATATTAGCTTTAAGAATTTAGAGTGATATTTTTGCCTTTGATATTTTTGTTGAGATGCCGACGGTTCTGTTTGTAATGTGTTTATTGTTTAACTATTTTTATTGTGTTAGCTAGCTATAGAAACCTTTGTACAGTTTTTAGTTTGTAACGTGCCGCTCCGACCGTATCCCAAGTTTTAGATAATTGTTCAAATGTACAATTCAGTCAGTAACTTTTCGTCTCCGGGTTCGGTCGGTCGGCATTCTTGCTCCTTGTAATTTATTTTAATAAACTTACTCCATCACTAAGTAAATCAAGTACTTATTTTGCGATTCCCATAACGTCGACACTAGTTAACCGACCTGCGTGCGCGAAAGTGGTGACCCCGACGTGATCTCTATCGTTGAGAGATCTGGTTACCTAGTGCTTCGGTTAGTGTTACGCCATCACAATTTCTGCAGCACTTAAAGACTCTTGCTGGGTCTACGGTAACGGACGACGTCCTGCGAGCAATCTGGATGAAAGGTTTGGCTCACGACATGCAGAACGCAGTGATAACAAAGACGGATGCCTCGCTGAATCACCTTGCGGATATAGCAGATCTCATCCACGAAAACCACCAGCTACAATCTAGGCGAAATATTTGCGCCACTGTAGCCGCTGCACAACAAGTGCCCGCAGCGCCACCTGAAGGACAAATAAGGTTACTACTAGCTCAAATGCAGGCCCAGTTAGACGAGTTACGAGTGTCCCGACCACGCAGCCGCTCCAGATCGAGGTCAAGTCGCAGCCACTCAAGAAGCCGATCAAGGTCGAGACCAGAAGGTTGGAAGTGTTGGTACCATCATAAATTCGGCCCTGCAGCAGAGAAATGTGTGCAACCCTGCGCATATAAATCACCACCGGCGGGAAACGCGAGCGGGGGTCATTAGTGGCGGATGACGCAAACTCTCAGCCACCCACACGCCGCATTTTTATAAAGGACAAAAGCAGTAAGGTAGATTTTCTCGTAGATACCGGTGCAGACCTATGCGTTTATCCAAAGTCACTGATCCATACGGCTCGCCAAATATCTGCCTATGGGTTAGTGGCCGCTAATGGCACACAGATCGCTACATATGGAACGATCCCACTCACGCTTAACCTAGGCCTACGCAGAGATTTCCCGTGGATGTTCGTGGTGGCAGATGTATCTAAACCAATAATTGGAATCGATTTTTTAGCGCATTATAATATAATGGTCGACGCGCGCAACCGACGACTTGTAGATTCAACCACCCAGTGTACCGTTAATGGACAGGTAGTTGGGTGCAAAACCGAGTCAGTTAAAACCGTTAACGGTGAAACGCCGTACCACCATTTGTTAGCACAATATGTCGACATTACTCGCCTTGATGGGACTATGCAGAAAACGGTCAAACACAATACTCAACACCACATAATTGTAACACTCGGTCAACCGGTTGCGCAGAAGCCTAGGCGTCTAGCCTCGGACCGCCTGATAGCAGCAAAGAAAGAGTTCGAGTCGATGTTAAAATTAGGCATCGCTCGACCGTCGAAAAGTTCATGGGCTTCGCCGCTACATATGGTTCCAAAATGTGAAGACGAGTGGAGGCCCTGCGGCGACTATCGTGGTCTGATGAAAGAACAGTGCCCGATCAATACCCAGTGCGACATATTGAAGACTTCGCCCAGTGCTTAAGTGAGAAAAAAGTGTTTTCAAAATTAGATCTAGTGCGTGCGTTTAACCAAATCCCTATCGCTGAAGAGGACATTCCAAATACAGCAATAACAACGCCTTTCGGTTTATTTGAGTTTAAGTTTATGACTTTTGGCTTGCGTAATGCAGCACAAACTTTTCAACGATTTATGGACGAAGTGTTATGTGAACGTGACTGTATTTGTTAGGTTAAGGAAATACGGAGTAGTAATAAACCCCGCAAAGTGTGTGTTCGGGAAGTCTGAAATTGAGTTTCTAGGTTATCAAGTGTCAGCAGCAGGTACGCGTCCGCTCCCAACAAGGGTTGAAGCAATACGTACCTATCCCTTACCAACTACCGCAAAGCAGCTACGCCAATTCCTAGGTATGTTGAACTTTTACAGAAGGTGCATACCTAATGCAGCGCGTAGCCAAGCTAGTTTACATGAATTGCTGTGCGGCAACAAAAAAGGAAAAACACCTATTACTTGGAACGACCAAGCTAAGCCTGACTTTGAGACGTGCAAGGACAGCTTAGCTGAAGCAACGTTGTTAGTGCATCCAAAGCCCGACGCCGAACTTGCTATTTTCAGTGTCGCATCCAACATATCCATAGGCGCGGCTTTACAACAGAAAATCGAAAATGAATGGCAACCAATTGCTTTCTTTTCTAAGAAACTTACGGCTACTGAACAAAAATATTCAGCCTATGACCGCGAATTACTCTCAATCTACGCCGCGGTCAAACATTTCAGACATCACGTTGAGGCGCGAACTTTTACAATTTTTACAGACCACAAACCAATAACTTACGCTTTTAAAAAGAAAAATCAGTAATGTTCCCCTAGGCAATTTCGATATCTGGACTTTATTGGACAATTCACTACAGACATACGTCACGTCAAAGAAGAGGACAACATTACGACCGACCTACTATCTCGCATCGAGTCAGTATGTACTGAGATAGACTGGAAAGCCCTTGCATCCTCGCAACAAAATGACGCGGAGCTTAAAAGCTTAATCGACAATATAAATTCGTCCCTTGAATTACGTTTTGTTCATTTGCCAGAGTCAGACAAACCAATTTTTTGTGACCTTTCTACCCAAACAGCTAGGCCTTTTATTACGGACCATTCAGAAAGTCCGTTTTCAATATGCTTCATAACACCTCCCATCCAGGTAGTAGGGCTACGACTAAGCTTATCACTAAACGATTTGTTTGGCCCTCGATAAATTCTGATTGTAAGTTATGGGCCAGAGCATGTGTTGACTGTCAACGATCAAAAGTGTCTCGTCACGTCGTTACAACTGCAACGCCGGAAACTTTTACACTTCCGTCATCTCGACTTGATCATGTAGATATTGACATTGTAGTAATGCCCTATTCTGAGGGATACCGTTATTGTCTTACTATGGTAGACCGATTTACCAGATGGCCGGAAGCGATTCCCATTGTCAATCAAGAAGCCGATACAGTAGCCCGTGCATTTTATTCCAATTGGATTGCTCGTTTTGGCATACCACTTAGAATCACAACTGATAGAGGAAAACAGTTTGAGTCGAATCTATTCAGAGATCTCAATTCCCTGATCGGTACGGCTCATTTTAGAACGACGGCTTATCACCCTGCAGCTAACGGCATGGTCAAGCGTTTCCACCGTCAATTAAAGAGTGCACTAAAGTGTTACAATGCAGCAACCAGTAGTTGGACACGAATTCTCCCGACCGTTTTGCTAGGAATTAGGTCGTCTTGGAAGGAGGACTTGAAAAGCACATCCGCAGAGTTAGTTTACGGACAGAGCTTACGCCTCCCCGGGGAATTTTTAGGTGACAATCCGACTAACGAAACAACGCAGGCTGAATTTGCTAACGTTTGCATTTTAATAACCTCAGGCCTGTCGCGAGTCGCCGTCCTCCCTAGCGGCGTCAGCGTGGTCTGCTATGCAGACGACACGCTGGTGCTGGCACAAGGGGGGTCGCACGAGGCGGCGGTTTGAAATAATGACACGCGGGGTTGCGATAGTCGTCGAGAGGATCCGGCAACTGGGTCTCGAGGTGGCATTGCACAAGTCCGAGGCCATGTGCTTTCATGGGCCTCGGAATGCGCCACCTCCGGGATCCTTACTGACGGTAGGAGGGGTATCCGTCGGCGTCGAGTCGACGCTGAAGTACCTGGGACTCGTCCTCGACAGCCGATGGAACTTCGTGGAGCATTTCCGACGTTTGGCCCCCAAACTGGAACGGACCGGGGCTGCCTTCAGGCGGCTTCTGCCCAACCTGGGGGGGCCAAACGCCTCCTGCCGGAAGCTCTACGCGGAAGTCGTGCGGTCCATGGCCCTTT
Source organism: Xestia sexstrigata (assembly GCA_941918905.2). Classification (NCBI taxonomy): domain Eukaryota; kingdom Metazoa; phylum Arthropoda; class Insecta; order Lepidoptera; family Noctuidae; genus Xestia; species Xestia sexstrigata. The sequence continues at coordinate 362,283 of OW799221.2, read as the reverse complement.
ACGGGGCCCCGGTGTGGGCGCGTTCATTGAGGCGGCGAGCCGCCCACTACCTGAACGCGCCCCAAAAGGTGGTAGCTGTAAGGCTGGCCCGTGGGTACCGCACGATCTCCCGTGAGGCGGCGTGCCTCCTTGCCGGATTGCCGCCATGGGATCTGGAGGCAATAGTCCTCGCGCGCCTGCACGAATGGCGCGCGGAGGTGCTACGCCGGGGGGAAACTCCGCTGCCGCGGCAAATTGTTGCGCAGCGGACAGACTTCCGGCATGATCTCATGGCGACATGGAGAGAGCGACTGTCGCAACCCCGTGCAGGGCACGCCACGATAGTGGCGGTAAGTCTCCTCTTTGAGGAGTGGCTTGAGAGACGCCACGGCGTCCTCACCTTCCACCTGACGCAGGTCCTCACCGGACACGGTTGTTTCGGGAGGTTTCTGCACCGAATCAGGCGGGAGGAAACGCCCGGGTGTTTCCATTGCGAGGATCGACCGGAGGACACGGTGGAGCACACGGTGGAGGTGTGCCCCGCGTGGGCGGAGCACCGCCGTGTCCTCGAAGCGGCGATTGGCGGCGGCGACCTTTCGCGTCCGGCCCTGGTGCAAGCCATGGTCCGGAGCGAGACGGAATGGGACGCCGTCACCTCCTTCTGCGAAGCAGTAATGCTAGAGAAGGAGGTGGCGGAACGTGAGAGGGAGAGAACCTCACAGCGTCCCGGCCGCCGCGGGAGACGCCCCGGGCGTCGGGGGCCACCACGTGGCCCTCGGCCACCGTAGGCGCGGGCCTGTGGACGGTGGCCGTCTCATGACGACAGGCCGTGTCGACGGCGCGTTCGTGTTCCACGCGCGCCTCAAAGACAGTCAGCAATAGGAAGGGGTCCGTAAGGACCGAAGCCTGCCGGGGTTGCGGGACTGTTCGAAAGAGATACCGTGACCCCGGAACACAAAGGGCGATGAAGGAACATGGATGGGTTTTAGTCAGTAAAAGTCTGACACTCCCTCCTGCTCCGCCCAGAGCGGGAGAAGTCATTTGATGATTTCCCATCCGAAAAAAAAAAAAAAAAATTATTTTCAAGGACCTTAATAACGCTACTCATGTGTTGGTGCGGAACGATACAGTCAAAATTCCATTACAGCAACCTTACGACGGCCCTTATAGAGTAATTTCCAGGAAGGATAAAACATTCGTATTAGATATACGTGACCGCGAGGTTACGGTATCAATCGATAGACTGAAACCAGCTTATTTCTTAAGGGATTCTAATTGTCATCCGGACAGCGCTACTAATATTGTCGTAGATTTCGCTCCCGAAATCACTTCACGTTCTCAAACCGCTCCTGAATCAGTTCCCCAATGTTCGCCATCAGTACCTCAGGCTCCTGAACCGCAGGGGCCGCGAAGGTCTGGTAGACGCGTACGATTTCCTGATTACTACCAGGCCAGTTCTTCGTGATCTCGATCACTGGCAAGGGGGTACTGTAGCGTCTTCATTGATTATGTATTAATATTATAGGTATTACTTTAGTGTAATTAGTGTGAAATTAGTATGTAAGTATTTTAAATTAATTGTTACGTACCATTAGCTTTAGGTTCTCACGGCAAGCCCGCAGATGTTTCATTGCGGGTGGTTTTGTTCTTTGGCTATGTAAGGATAACAATAGTTTATGGTAGGGCCTTGCCCATTTTGCTTATTGTTCATATTAGCTTTAAGAATTTAGAGTGATATTTTTGCCTTTGATATTTTTGTTGAGATGCCGACGGTTCTGTTTGTAATGTGTTTATTGTTTAACTATTTTTATTGTGTTAGCTAGCTATAGAAACCTTTGTACAGTTTTTAGTTTGTAACGTGCCGCTCCGACCGTATCCCAATTTTTAGATAATTGTTCAAATGTGGAATTGAGTCAGTAACTTTTCGTCTCCGGGTTCGGTCGGTCGGCATTCTTGCTCCTTGTAATTTATTTTAATAAACTTACTCCATCACTAAGTAAATCAAGAACTTATTTTGCGATTCCCATACCGTCGACACTAGTTAACCGACCTACGTGCGCGAAAACTGTTTTGGCATAATTTGTTTTGCCACAATAATACTTTGCCAATTGTTTTTTTTGGCATACAGTTTATGTTGGCATTTTGAAGGCTTATTTGTTTTAGCATAATTTGTATTCGCGTAATATTACTAGGCATAATGACTATTAGCATAATAGTCTTTAGGCATACAATTAATAGAAATACCGGAATCAAATTTGAGCTATTTTTACGTATTTATTTTGAATTAAAAATTCATTAAGTTGTGCTACAAAAGTTAGTGACAGAAACGAATCGCTGCAAAACTGACTCCACGTAGTGTTGTCTGCCCTACCCCTAGAGTGTAACCTAAGCCCGCGTAGGCGCGGAAGGGTGAGGCTGCCCGCAAGCTGGGGAGCAGGTGGTTTTAACGTAAAACACATCTGCGACAATAAGCTCGCGTGGGACTGCCACAGCCCCGCAGCGCCGGAGCCGTGACAGAAACCATGCCTGCTGCATGTTGCATACTGCATGCTTGCTTGCATGTCGCATGCATGGTGTATGCTTGTTAGCATGCTGCTTGCTTGCATGTCGCATGCATGGTGTATGCTTGTTTACATGTTTGCATACTGCATGATTGCTGCATGCATGGTGTAAGCTTATTTGTTTTGTTTTTTGTTCACAATCAACCATGTACAAAACAAATATGTTATGCCAAACCATGCCATGCCATGCCTCCTGAAGCAGGTATGTTATACCTGCTTCAGGAGAAATGGTTTTTTTCCAATCGTCAAAATAAATTGGTTTATGTACCTATGCAATTAGGGTGTCTAATATTTTAGGAGTTAATTAATATGCCTCTTTGTTATGCCTATAAAAATAAGTTTTATTATCATTAAGCGTAAATTTTACGCCTAAGAATGTTATGCTTAAATCATTATTATGATTAGAGAAATTATGTTTAAGCTGTTATGCGTAAATAAACATAGGCGAAAATATAATTTGGAGTAACAAAAGTATGCCAAGTTATATTAAGGTCTTAAAATTGTATGCAAATGGATAGGGAACCGATTTTCACACACCTAATAGGGACTATAGACCTCAGTATCTGGTATAAATTTCAACTTGCTAGGTTCACCCGTTTCTGAGAAAATCGGTGGTGAAGTGATCTTATAAGGGTTCCTTTTTTGTGTATTGAGGTAACGGAACCCTAAAAATGAAATCTTGCGTGACCTTTAAGCTTTAACTAGCCCCTCGCGCATTTGTGCGTGTTGAATAACGGGTTGAGCCACATCTATTCCTTTTTTCTCTGCTTTTATCTTATCGGTCACTCGGAAGTCGGAATCGCCATTTAGAGGAAGCAACAGAGTGGAAGAGCTATTGCACGCGACAGTATCGACAATGCGCTCCTCGGCTAACTCGCGTTCGGCAGTGACATGGCATAGTAAAATGCGAATTCGTTCTGATAGTCGTGGCGCAAGCGCAACCCTTACCCGATGAGACGGGACGACATAAATAACGCATTCCTCGCTCGACATCCTACTCCTCCAAGTCACAGTTCGGCTCAACTGACAATACTCTCGATCGAAGGTTGTATTTACAACTACGAAAAGGGGTTAAATGAATAACAACGACTTAGTTGATATCCACACTTGAAAACGAACAGATTGCAACACAATTTCCTTCACAACGTAACTGAACATTCAGATGGATCTGAACCCTCAGTCTGCGCTTCAGTGCTGAGAATGTATTAGAAACTGTAGTTTATTACATGACACCCAGTCGCGTCGTGATTACAGCGTTAGCGGATAGCGGGCCTCCTTCTCTGCTAAATAGCCTCACTTGTGCTGTAATTACGTTTACATTAACGTAATTACAGGACAAGTGAGGAACAGGATGCGTGCGCATACGGTGCCAGTGCCATGCTACTTCAATGGAAAATCACGCGAATGTCGCATTACGCTAATTTGTGCTAATGTACATATTCGTTTATATCTAATTGTATGATTATTGTATGTCATGCATGTCGGTTTGAAAAGATGTCATTTGATGTGTTTAGAGGACTTTTTAATCAGTCAACTAGCAGCAGCCAGCTTTAAATTCCAGCTTTTAATTTATGTGGTAGTGCCTATTCGGACATCGTGAAAAAGGCCCTTGGTCAAGCCTCGTTACTACGAGTACAATATCACGTCATCATCATTTCAGCCGAAAGACATCCACTGTTAAACATAGGCCTGCCCCAAAAATATCACAGCTGTGGTTTAATGTGCCTTTTAATCTTTTACATTTCTGTAAAAGATTAACAAGAAACATGAATGTAAAGACACTTTTCCGTCCAGCAGAGTAGAGATTTACGCAAAACACACTGCAACGTCTGCAATTTCCGTGAACGATGCTGACGTCCACGCGTGATTAGTGTGAGTTATTTATGACACAAGTCAAATCACAAGTCGCAGTTCGCGTCCTTCTCCACATGTGTCCGGCTCATCGGCATTCTGCTGACACATGTCATGCGCCTCGTACCTCGCACCTTGCGCCTCGCGGCCTTCCTGCGATCGATAGCTTACATAGAATGCGGCTCCTTCATCATTAACTGCTACTTGCAGTAGCGTCAGCTCCGCTGATTGGTTGTTAGTTATGTCACCGCTGGCAGGACAGTGGTCGCGGTTGGCTGAGGCTCGGCGCTGCGCGGCTGCGCCCAGTAGCGTCCGGTGATCAAGCGTGCGCGCGAGTAGAATGTCACCAGCACCACGAGCACGACTCACGACCCTAACCACTTGTTAGCTATAAATAGTATGTGCACGTACAGGTAGCGTCTTTGTTTTGCAATTATATCACGTTTGTTTGTCTGCATTACATAAAGTTGCGGAAAAAGTCAACGGAAAATTGAAATAGTCCTTCAGGCTTTGATGCAGCTTAGTCGACACTACGACACCCCTGCACAGGATGCCGTTTAAGAATAAATTCGCGACTGACGGTAATTGACCGTGATTGCATGCGGCGCATACTCCCTAGTGCCTGCACCGCTCCATACTTTCATTGTCCAATCTAGTTCACAGGTTAAATATAGCGCGGCTTGAGCGAGCGCATGACCTTCGCGGGACTCCTGCGCGCCTAGTACCTACTTGTAACGAGCGGCTTCCTCCGCACTACGCGCCGCCACGTTGCGCAAGTGTGTGCACGGCTGTGCAGCGCAGCAGTCGATGAAGATACCAATAGACATGCTTGACACCTTTATCCTAACATTCAAATTCAAATTCAAATTCAAATTCAAAATCATTTATTTGCTAATATGGGTAATTACATAGAGTTGTTAAAAAAAAAATAGTTCAACCATACTACGCCTTGAGGCATGCAAATCTCAAGCTTTGACTGTATCACAAACATTATTATTTATAATACAATTCAGTGCAACACTAATTAATAACATAATTTTGGTAATTTCACCGTGGCAAATAATATTTAAACATTAGCAAAAAGAAACCAAAAAAATAAAATAAAATACAATGTCACTAGAGTTATTAAATAATTAAAATTAAAATATAATGTATTAAAATAATGAGAAAGTCAAGATGTAAAAGTAATAATATAAGATAAACAATTAATCAGTAAATTGTCACATCATTCATTATTTCTGAATACAATAGGTCCTTACATTATCCATTAAATAATCCTGAGTACTATAATAACATTTAAAATGCAAGAATCTTTTTAATTTCCTTTTAAATTCATTGATGGATGGACATTCTAGTATAGACTTTGGTAAGTGATTGTATATACGCGGTGCCATACTGAAAATGCTTCTGGTAAATAAGGCCGTCTTGCTAGATTTGCAACAAATTTTATCACCATGCCGCTTACTTCTATACTTATCAAAAAGATGTTTGTTAGTTCTTGCGAAGCTAGCAATCTCATAAATGTAGACACACGGCAATGTCATTATATTATATTTGACAAAATATGGTCTGCAGCTATCAGTCTGTTTGATATTAAACATACCCCTAATACACCGCTTTTGCGCCTTGAATGCAATGTCCTTATTTGTGGAATTACCCCAGAATATGATACCATACTTTATCAAGGACCCCACATAGCCATGGTAAGCAGCAAGTACAGCAGAAGTGTCTACCGTTTTTGCCAGCATATGTAGGGCGTATGATTGCTTATTTAGTTTTTGATTTAAAGTATCGACATGTGTCTTCCAATTCAAATTATAATCAATTGACATACCTAAGAATTTAGTAGTTGCTATTTCATTTATTTTATTTCCTGTATAATCTATATTAATGTCAGTAAATTGGGCTTTACGATTGCGAAATATCATAATTTTAGTTTTTTCAAAGTTCATCTTTAAATTGTTATTAGTAAGCCATTTTATAATATCACATAGAGTGCTTTTTATGTCTTGTTCTAGGGATAGTTTGTCCTCACTTGTGAAAACGACAGTACTATCATCTGCAAAAAGTATAGTGGGATGATTAGTTACTTTCGGAAGGTCATTTATATAAATGATGAATAGCAGAGGACCCAAAACACTTCCTTGTGGGACGCCTTGTTTGATTTCTCTGTATTCTGAAGTGTAGTTAATTTCTGTACTTGTTTTGGTGCATACTCGAGTAACTAATGTGGACTGTTTTCTGTTGGTAAGATAAGAAGCTATCAGCTCCAATGAAGTGCCTCGAATTCCATACCTGTATAGTTTATTTAACAGAATTTGGTGATGCACGTAATCAAAGGCTTTACTGAGATCCATATACAATGCGCACGCCGGAATTTTATTATCTAAGCTAGTCAGAACTGTAGTCAGAAAATCATAGACGGCCATATTTATGGTTTTATTTTTCCTGAAACCTATCTGCTCTTTAGCAAATAAATTGAATTTTTCAAAGTAGTCATTTATCCTGTCATAAATAACTCTTTCATAGACCTTGGAGAGCACCGGTACTAGTGCTATGGGCCTATAACAATTCATATTGTGGGGATCATCTTTCTTGAATAGAGGTTTTATGATTGTTAATTTAAGTTTATCAGGAAAGTATCCATTTAGAATTGACAAATTAATGACATGACTTAAAATGCAGGATATTTTAATTGGCATTTGTTTTAGAATTTTTGTCGATATACTGTCATAACCAGTACTGTTGGTATTTTTTAAGTTTAAAATTATTTTGTGTATTTCTTGCGGTGTAGTTGGATACATAAATAATGTTTCCGAGTGATTAGGAAAGGTCTCTGTTTTATTAGTACCACTTGAGTTCCCTTTGATTTGGTCTATAAAAAAATTATTAAAACAATCCGCAATGGTCTGAGGATCATCAGTACAATGTTTACCGTCTATATTAATTTGATTGATTTCGTTTTTTGGCACATTACACATTGTTTTACTAATAACGTTCCAAGTAGCCCTACATTTGTTTTGAGCTGTATGGATAAAGTGATTATTTTGAGACTTTTTTGTCAGTTTTATAACACGTTGTAATCTACTCGCAAAATTTTTAAAATTGGTTTTGTGTATGATATTTCGATTCTTACGATACTTCCATAATAATTGCTGTTTCCGTTTGCAGCATTTTTTTATTCCTTTAGTAATCCACCGGGGTCGTATTTGAGAATATCTTCGAATTCGAATATATGGAAAACATAAATTATAAAATAAAGTAAATAAATCATAAAAAATGTCAAAAGCTTCTTGTGGGTCATTATTTTCAAATACATCATTAAACGAAGTCGAATTTATACAATCATTAATTTTTTTAATATTATCTTTACTGTAATCTCGTCTTTTTACATACCAATGTTTTAGGGAGCAGCTAAGTTTCACGGGACAGGTTAGTAACTGTGCCGTGTGATCAGATAAGGCAAACTCCATTGTTTTACATTTACATCCACGAATGTTATACATGAAATTATCAATGCATGCTCCACTAATAGTCCTTGTTGGTTCAAATAATCCTAACTGTAGGTTGTGACAAGCTAGTGTTTCCATAAACATTGTAGTCGTTTTGTTTTTGTTTAATACATTTATGTTGAAGTCGCCACAAACTATTATTTTCTTTTTACTGTAGCAGTACTTCCCAAGTAGTTGGTTTAAAGTGTCAAAAAATGTGTTTATGTCACCTGGTTTTGACCTTGGTGGTCGGTATATACAAAAAATTAAGATATTATGATTTAGAAGTTCGATGCCCGAGCACTCCAGGACGCCTTCGACACAATACTGTTTTAGTGTAGTAATTGGTTTAAATGCCTGATTATTGCGTACTAAGATACATGAGCCCCCTCGGCGATTATTCCTTGAGAAGAAGGACCCTTGAATAAAATTAGGAATGTTGATTAAATCGGTATCAGTATTCAGCATATTATGCTCTGTGAGACATACGACATCTACTGGATTTTTTGCGTCTTCTAGTGACGACAGAGATATAGATAGTAAATCCATTTTCCTAGCAAGTCCATTTATGTTTTGGTGAAGGATGTTTATACTTTTATACACGAAAAATATCTGATTTTCTTGAGGAATTCTGAATTTCAGGATCCGTTTCAGTTTCAGGAACTATATTATTTGAATTGCCATAGTCCATAATATTATATTTTAAATTGTCAAAAATATTTCTCATTCCACAATTGTTTAGCCTACCGCTGTTACTAGAAAACATGGTACAATCATATAATAATTTCAAATTAGAGTCAAATATTACAGCATAGTCATAAATTTGTATGTCATGATATAGTAAGCTATTGAACATTTCAATTCTCCAGTTAAACATACTAGAGTAGTCATTGCACTTATATGTAGGCAGACACAAGATTATGTTTGTGTGAGATAACATTAAAAGGTTTTCCCTAATGTTAGAAATTAGGTCTGAATAGTTGTTAGTTCTATTAAAATCTTCACTACCTATAAGAATTACACAATAGTCTTGCATAGTATAATTAGTAAGTTTTGAGTCTAGATTACTAACAAGCGTACTTATTCCACAGTTAGTTGTAATATAGTGGCATATTTGATGGTTCGGAAAGGCATTCTGTGCTATGGATAATACGTTGTTAGTCTTATTACTGCTTAATATACACAATTTGTTCTTCTTGGCTTGGATTTGAGACGAGTTGTTATCATTTTTCTGATGATTTCCAATAGTTTGTGTAGTTTTTACTTTATTAGACGTAGATCCTTGTTTGTGGCCCCCTTGTACGATATGTTGCGTCAGGTCCAAGTGAAGTGTAGAATGTTGGTCTTTGTAGGGAGTAGACAATCTCACATTCTTTTTAGGAGTTCCAGTTACGCCGGTTAACCTTCTTGTTGCATTCTTCACTAGTTGATATTTATTATTTATAGTATTAATAGTCTGTTTTAACTCGCTATTTTCTATTGACAAATTGTTTACCTCGTCATGGGCTGCCAAAAGTTGTGACTTTAGTTCTCCAATTTCCCGCTGTAAGTCTCGTACTTTATCAATCTCATCGTCATCCGATATGTTTGGCATGCTGTTGGTGGTGCCATCTAGTGTCGTGTTGTCACAACTAATGTCGTTAGTACTGACATCGTCGTTGTCTGTTAGTGATATCGTACGGGTTCGTCTCAGAGTAATATTCTCGAAGGAATTCATTTTGTAGTAATAATTTGACAAAGCAAACCCTTTAAAAAGACAATGTTAAAAGCGGGGTTCGAACGCAGGTCCAACAGGCACACGAGACAAAAAGCGTAGGCCGCAGCCGCTACGCCAAGCGAACTTAAGTAACTCGGACGAAATAAGGAAGCATTAGCTTAAGGATGCTTGTTGCGTGAAATAACTTAAGACTTCGGAGTTCAAAGTCCAATTTCTTTGTTCTATTGTGGTGTACGAGACGGTTTAAATTTGAATTGACTTTTTGTTCGCTGTCACTGTTTGTTGATGTTTGTTACAAAATATGCAGTCTATCACTAGTTTAGTTATTATTTTCACAAAACGTGCACTGTAAAATACGTTTTTAATTGTTTCGAAAAAGGTTTAACACTGTTCATGCAGACAATTTGTTTATTTTGATATCACAGCTGATTGTTTATATTTTCACCAGATAACAATATCTCTGCTTTATCAATGTGTCCTTTCACAAATTCACTTTGTTTTATCATTAAACTATAACTTCAACTATTTTTAAATACTTTTTAAATACGGACTCGATGTTGACGTTACGCGTCTACGTATAGTGTGTGATGTAACATGAATAAGTAATAAATAATACTTACCTACATAAATGTTTGCAGGCAATTTTGAATAGATACAACTGTTAAAACAGACGTCAGAAGTAGATGTAAACATTAATATTATACTTTTAATGATCACATGCGATCATTGCTCAGTATTTTTTTAACCGACTTTCAAAAAGAGGAGGTTATCAATTCGTCAGTTTTTTGTGTGTTTATGTTCAGCCTTTTTTTCGCCAATTGTGAACCGATTTCGATGATTCTTTTTTTATTTGGAAGAAAATTACTTCGCGGTGGTCCCATTTAAATTTCGTGAAGATCTGATGGTGATCTTCGGAGATATGCAATGGAACTCTTCAATTATAGACAGTAAATCGGTCGTGATTGCTACAATCGCTTGGATGTTTGTTGTTTTCACAAAATCATAACATAACATCACGCCTGTATGCTCTGAGGGGGTATGCAGATGTGTACAGTACACCCACATTTCGACAGTTCGGTCTGTTAGGTTCCATTTTATTGGGGATAAGCCTATTACCATGACATGTTATTAACAATCTGAAATAAATGACTGCCTCGTTGGTCTAGTGGTGGCGACTACTCAGCATGAGGTCCTGGGTTCGATTCCCAGGTCGGGCAAAGTGTTATTGGGTTTTTCCATCAGGAATTTCTCAGTAGCAGCCACGGAGTCTAGATTTGTGTTAGCGCTCGCCCCCTATTACATGGGATTTAAACATAACTGGCGAAATGTGGGTGTAGGTCCTATTGGGTACACCTCAGCCCAACTCTTCGGAATTACAGGCGTGAGGTTATATTATGTTAAAATAAATGTATAGCTAATTTTGTATAAGATATTACAATTAAAAATGGTAAAATAAAAACTTTTTTGCAAAAAATAAAACCGACTTCAAAAACACAACAAAGTGAAAAATAACTTTAGCTTCAGAAGTCGGTGGCAAAGAAACTGAATCAAACACACAGAAGTCACCGACTTCTGAAGCTAAAGTTATTTTCACTTTGTTGTGTTTTTGAAGTCGGTTTTATTTTTGCAAAAAACGTTTTTAAATAATAAAAATCATTAAAATAAAAAAATAAAACAAGTTCTGTAAATTAGGTATTATTAATGAATAGCCGATTAACATTCTATAATCCCGATGATGTAATGACAATTTTAAATTTAAAATACGTGCTTAAAAATTATTAGTCAGAATAATTCGTTTTGTGCAGCACACGGGTGACGCAGTGGACGCGATCATAAGATGGTGTTGTTTTAAAGATATATTGTTATGGTCACTTTACGAGTTTACGTTTGTGCAAAATTTCTTGCTTCTAGACCCAGCAGTTTCAGCTTTGCGTTGATCTTATTAGTCAGTGAATCAAACTGTCACCCATGACCTTGAGTGATTGGTTGTATCCTTTACGATGTCTGATGTTTGCTACCACGCGGACGAAGTCGCGGGCAACAGCTGTAGGTAATAAAAATGTTGCACTTTCAATTTAAAATAATCTTCTGAAGTTCTGAATTCTGATCCAGTCGTATTTGGAATCTATACCATCAGCCAACGCTCTATAGTGTTGAGTTCGGGTATACAATAAAAATAATATAATAATATATTTGTATGTCAAAATTTACAATGGCATACTGTTAAGATGGCAGAATTTTATTTGGCATAATAACTACCTTTGGCAATGTTCGAATTCCGCAAATTTCGTTTAGAATAACTTTTATTTAGAGCGACGATTATTTGGTACAATTTCACTTGGCTTATTATGAAGATGGCAGAATTTCATTTGGAAATATTTTTATTTGGCATTATTGCTATATTATTATAAAACACATCTAAATTATCTTCAAACAAAACTTAAAATTCTGCTAAAAGACAATGAAAACCAAGATACAAACAATGTTAGAAAACGTTGATGCTACAGCAGAGACCGATTACTCTTTGTGGAAAGTGATTAAAAAACTTAAATGCCCGGCAAGTAATCAACTTTCTATCATTTAAAGGAACTCTGAATGGGCTCCTAGCGATGCGGGCAAAGCTGCTACATTTGCTGAACATCTCAAACAGGTCTTTAAACCAAATCCAGATACAAGCTCCTCTAAAATCCATGAAGTCACTGAATTATTCGACCAAACCCACCAACTCGATCCTCCTATTAATAAACTCACTTATGAAGAAATAAAAACAGCAATTAAAGGCTTTAAATCCAAATAAAGCTCCTTGTTACGACCTAATAACAGGAAAAATCCTAAGGGAACTGGCCAATGGAAGGGATTAAATTTCTCACTTTCCTGTATAACGCTATCTTACGGAGAGGAATGGTCCCTCCTCAATGGAAAATAGCCCAAGTTATAATGGTTCCTAAGCCTGGAAAAAACCCGGTTGAGGGCCAATCATACAGGCCTATTAGCCTGTTACCCATACCCTCAAAAATCATGGAGATTTTGCTTAGATTAACCCCGATTATAGCCGCAAATAAATTATTACCTGACTATCAGTATGGTTTTCGTCGAAAGCATGGTACCTACGTACTACTGAACAAGTACACAGACTAGTGGAACATATAAACAAAGCTTTTGAATCAAAACAATACAGTGTCGCGGCGTTCCTGGATATATTTCAGGCATTTGATCGAGTGTGGCATGACGGACTTCTTTACAAAATAAAAAAGACCTACCTATAAACTTCTTCAACCTAATAAAATCATATCTAAGCGACAGACACTTTTTTGTAAAACAAGGAGAATTAACGTTTTTATATGCTTTCAAAGCTGGAGTTCCGCAAGGCAGCGTAATGGGTCCCACATTGTATCTGCTTTTTACAGCTGATCTCCCTTCGACCGAATGAATGGAATGGAATGGCTATTCCATTCCACATTACTTCAACATTTGCTGATGACACAGCAATTCTAACAATGGACAATTCACCAGACATTGCAGCACAAAAGCTTCAAAACAGCCTCGATCAAGTATCCAAATGACTCAAAGACTGGCGAATCAAAGCCAACGAATGTCCAGGTTACTTTCACAAACAGGAAAGAAACATGTCCACCTGTCACTATCAACGGCATACCTCTACCGCAAGAGGATCACGCTAAGTATCTTGGAATATACTTGGACAGACGCCTAACCTGGAAGAAGCATTAGCGATTAGCTATGGGCCAACAGTTGCGCACTATGTACTGGCTACTAAATACAAAATCACGACTCTCACTCCAAAACAAAATATTGCTTTATAAATGCATAATAAAACCCATAATTATGGACATATGGCCTACAACTCTAGGATTCCAGTCAAAGATACTAAGAATAATAACGAACGCACCTTGATATGTCTCAAACATTAGACTCACCTCACGTCACGACCACTGAAAGAAAGAACAAAAAACATTTATTAGCCCGCACAGGACAAAACACAAATTAAAAAGTTAATTTGTACTGTTAATTTAAATTAAATTAACAGTACAAATAATAATAAAAAATTAAACAAAGAGAAAAATGAAAAAAAAAAACATGAAATGAAATTAAAAAAAAAAAAAACAATTAATTTTTCCTCTGCGTCAAAAGTGTAAAAGAAGAGTCAGTCAATCTAATGAACACCCAAACAGTTGCTCGAAGACTAAAAATAAAGATTCCTCAAGACCTTCTCTGAGAGGCACTATATTAAACGGAGCAGTCACTGGACGGCTTTCGTGCAAGCTCTTTAATTAAATATAACCTTACACATATTTCTGAATATCTGCAAGATTATAGATTGCAACAATGGAAAGAGCATTTTTTATTTTAAGTTCCTATAAGGATAAGAACAATATAAATAACACACACAACAATATAATATATTTTATATTATTATTATGTTTTCCCAGGCACCTTGTAAAGGAGCAATAAGTTTTTGCCGTTTCATAGAAGAAAAAAATGTAATACAACGCCTTGTCTCAACGATAAATATTTGCTATAGTGTAATTTCCCCAAACGATTTCAAATATTAGGGATTAAAGTATCGCCCAGAGCGGGAGACGTCATTTGATGATTTCCCATCCGAAAAAAAAGAAAAAAAAAAATGGATTAAAGTATGAAATTGCTGATTGTTAGTTATTTTTTTCTAAGATAATATAACATATTTATTTAATCAACATTACCCTTATTATCGAGATTCGACAAACTGTGTGAAAGCATTTTGTACTGCCTTCTGGGAAGATTTTTTTTTATCACGTAGACAATTGTCCTAGTCTGGCCAGTACGGACGATGACGTATAGTTTCTAACTGCAGTTCCTGTAGAGTTACAACGCTTTCTCGTGCAGTGTGAGGTCTTGCGTTATCATGGAGCAATAATGGTGAAGATTGATTCACGAGTCGGGGCTGTTTCACTGCCAGTTTCACCATCATTGTTCGAAGTTTGGCACAGTAAACATCTGCTGTTATTGCCTGACCAGACCTGAGAAAGCTATAGTGAATAACACCATGAAGAGACCTCCAAACAGTTACTATTACCTTTTTATTGGTAAGCTTTGCTTTAGGGCACTGTTGCGGCGTTTGACCTGGGGTCAGCCATTGCATTTTTTGCATTTACCACAAGTTTCAACATGCATTTCTTTCTGCAGATCAGTCAAATCATGGGACACCCATTTTTCATATTTTTTTATCTTAATGATTTGATGCAAATTACTCAATATTGTAGGTAGGGTAACGTTAAACCATGCCGCTAATTCCTGAGTAGTTTGACTCGGATCGGCTTCTACCATCTCCTTCAATTCAGCGTTATTCACCTGTGTGGGTGGTCTACCACGTGGTTCGTTCTTCAAGTCGAAGTTTCCATTACGAAAGCGTTTATACCAAAAACGCACGGTGCGTTCATTAGCAGTCTCCTCTCCAAACGCAACGTGGATATTGCGAACCGTTTCTGCCGCGTTAGTTCCGCGTCTGAACTCGTATTCAAAAATAACTCGGATTTTCGAAGTATCCATCTGAATAAAAAAAAACAATTGAAAGTCAAAAATCAAATGTTGCACATTTTTTAAAAGAAGAACTTCATAGGTGTCACGTGAAAAAAGTTTCACACAAAAATCTCACACCATGAAGATTTTATGTCAATTCGAAGTGTCTAATACTATACAACGGCAATTTCATACACACTGTAAACACTGCTCTTTCTTATAGAAGTAATAATAGGGGTTACAACCCCTATTATTACTTCTACCAGAAACAGCAGTGTTTACCTGACAATGTCTTTCAGGGTCTCTGCCGTCAAAAAACTTGTCATTACTTGCCAACAAAGAGATCTAAAAGAATTAGGTATAGAGCGGGTAATGGAAATTATGTCATACAACAATTTTGATCCCGAACATTTTCATTTTTGACACACGAATGCTACCGGACAAGCGGGCGTATGACACTAGACAGTCCGACTTGTTACCAAGTAGTAACAAGTTTTTGGATTAAGATTTGCTTCGTCTTGTCCCGTCTATCGCTCGTAAATATTTGAATTTCTTGCTTGTCAAGCTAAGAGCGAACTGAATTGAACTGATTTAATAATCTTTATAACTGATTAAATGTTGTGCAATTAATAGATATTGGTGTCGATTCTGTTGTGCACAAACTAACTTAATTTAGGCTATTGCTATCTTTCATTAAAAGGCAAAGCGAGAAAAGGACGGCTATAGCTATGCACTAAGTAAGAGACGTCAAACTAGTTTATGCCTTGCGCTTCATCGTGTTTTTAGTCGACATGTTTTTACGTGCAACCAGGCCTGGACTGGCCATACGGGCAAATCGGGCAAATGCCCGAAAGGCCGGTGTGGCCGATTGGCGGCCTTTTCTGCCTCTGATTGGCACTCTTATTGGATTTTCGCATGATCGACCGGTATAGACAGAGGCTGAAATAAATTAGGAGCCCCTTGCCCCGAGGCCTTTTTTTTTTTTTTTTTCGGATGGGAAATATTCATATGACTTCTCCCGCTCTGGGCGGAGCAGGAGGGAGTGTCAGTAATGACTAAAACCCATCCATGTTCCTTCATCGCCCTTTGTGTTCCGGGGCCACGGTATCTCTTTCGAACAGTCCCGCAACCCCGGCAGGCATCGGTCCTTGCGGACCCCTTCCTTTTTGCTGAATCTCTTTGAGGCGCGCGTGGAACACGAACGCGCCGTCGACACGGCCTGTCGTCATGAGACGGCCACCGTCCACAGGCCCGCGCCTACGGTGGCCGAGGGCCACGTGGTGGCCCCCGACGCCCGGGGCGTCTCCCGCGGCGGCCGGGACGCTGTGAGGTTCTCTCCCTCTCACGTTCCGCCACTTCCTTCTCTAGCATTACTGCTTCGCAGAAGGAGGTGGCGGCGTCCCATTCCGTCTCGCTCCGGACCATGGCTTGCACCAGGGCCGGACGCGAGAGGTCGCCGCCGCCAATCGCCGCTTCGAGGAGACGGCGGTGCTCCGCCCACGCGGGGCACACCTCCACCGTGTGCTCCACCGTGTCCTCCGGTCGATTCTCGCAATGGAAACACCCGGGCGTTTCCTCCCGCCCGATTCGCTGCAGGAACCTCTCGAAACAACCGTGTCCGGTGAGGACCTGCGTCAGGCGGAAGGTGAGGACGCCGTGGCGTCTCTCAAGCCACTCCTCAAAGAGGGGACTTACCGCCACTATTGTGGCGTGCCCTGCACGGGGTTGCGACAGTCGCTCTCTCCATGTCGCCATGAGATCACGCCGGAAGTCTGTCCGCTGCGCGACAATTTGTCGCGGCAGCGGAGTTTCCCCCCGGCGTAGCACCTCCGCGCGCCATTCATGCAGGCGCGCGAGGACTATCGCCTCCAGATCCCATGGCGGCAATCCAGCAAGGAGGCACGCCGCCTCACGGGAGATCGTGCGGTACCCACGGGCCAGCCTTACGGCTACCACCTTTTGGGGCGCGTTCAGGTAGTGGGCTGCACGCAGCCTCAAGGAACGCGCCCACACCGGGGCCCCGTAAAGGGCCATGGACCGCACGACTCCCGCGTAGAGCCTCCGGCAGGAGGCGTTTGACCCCCCAAGGTTGGGGCCCGGAGGGGATCTCCCGGGATAGCGGAGGGCCGACCGTCTCTAAAATGCCCGGGCCGGTTTCGGGTTCCAGTCCGGGCCTGCGTGCAACCTTCATTTGTATGGAAATATTAGTTCCAACTAACAACAGAATCGACACCACTATGTGTGTTGACTATATTCAGGCAACACTATGTAGGTAATTGGCTACATTGCCGTAATGTACTGTCAATTATTGTACAAGTGTAACGGTTTGACAACCCGAATGGCGCAGCGGTAGTGAGGCTGCCTTACGTTCTTAGGGTCCCGGGTTCGAATCCCGGTCGGAGCAAATGTTTGTGTGATGAGCATGGGCATTGGTTTCCGAGTCATGGATGTTTATATGTATATTAAGTATGTATTTACAAACAAAAAGTATCTATGTAGTATATCAACTATCTGGTGTCCACGACACAAGCCTCGTTGCTTAGTGTGGCACTGGATAGCGGTGTATGTAATGTCCAGCGATATTTATTTATATTTTAATTGCTTTGAATTTTAGTTGGATTTATTATATTATAGAGTTAATATTAATAAATGTAATAAATATATATAAATATACAGGGTGTGGCGTAAGTAGTGGTCCACCGTTCAGGATTCGATGAACCAGATAATTAACTATAACAATTAAAAATTTAAACCATTTATACCCAAGGGTTCCGAAAACCGTTTGCTACCTAACGGTTCCGAAAAAGTTTGCCCGACGACTTAAACGGTCGTTTATTCGACGTTACAGAGCGTGTATTGCTGCGAATGGGGGCCATTTTGAACATTTCGTTTAATTTTAATGATTAAATTAACTTGATTTTAATGGTTAATCATGACAAAGATTAATAATAAATGATAAATAAAGTGATTTGTTTTTTTTTTTAATTCTTTGTTCAAATACCTGAAGTAACAAGTTAGGTCTACATAACTCTGTTATAGTAGTTTTTTTTAAAACAAATGGGCATTGACACTGTAGTGCATTTTTTAGCAAATATCGTAAGTATTAACGCAATAAAGTTTAAAAAAATAGTTTAATGAAAATCTTCTTTTCTTCAATTAAAATTGTATATTTTTTGTTAAATTATTGGATCTGTTATAATGATATCATTTTGAAATCGGCATTTAGTAGGCATAAATTATATTAATTATTAAATACATGGGCACTGACAATGTGGTACGTTTTTTTTTACAAAAATCGCTCTTGAACTTGATGGTGTGTTAAAAATTTGGGTTAAAATTAGAGAAGAACCAACTTTTTCTTCAAAAGAGCTGAATTTACATAAAAAATCATAATTTATCGTGGTAGCTCTAGTATTCAGCAGTAATTAACAGAAATCAAAATGAAAGATTAATGACTTTTGTTGAAACTACAACCAAATTTGTAATAAAGGGTAGAAATTTCGTAAATAAAAGACAAAAAGGAAATATTTTCGGAACCGTTGGGTATAAATGGTTTAAATTTTTAATTGTTATAGTTAATTATCTGGTTCATCGAATCCTGAACGGTGGACCACTACTTACGCCACACCCTGTATATTTATATATATTTATTACATTTATTAATATTAACTCTACATCAAATGTATGGCATTTTATCTTCTAGCCACAATCCATTTTTCTCTGCACTCCCATGCACCCCCCTCCCTTTTGTTTCCTAAATTGTTTCACTTTAGTGCTTACTTTCCATTGATTTTATGTTATGATTCAATGCAGGTAGATGACGATATGCCAAATTTTCTGTTGTTGTTTGGTATGGATTAATTTGATCTCAGCATGGTTCATTTTCTAGTGAATCAGCTGATGGGGTCAACGCCCGGAACCAGAGCAATGAAGTTATGTTTTACTACTGTATTGATAATAGGCAGTCAAAGCAATAATTTTATCTCATTTCATTAATAATTTTAAAGTTTATGTCAGCAATAATATGATTATGAAAGGAAATTGATTTTAAGTGATTTTGAAATGCAATACAATGCAGAAAAAAGCTATCTGGTCATGGAAACACTTCCAAAAAATAGTCTTGGACGTAAGGGGTGCATAAATGGACTACATGATTAATATACTGTAAAACGGGTTGACATTGATTAATTTTTAATTTGAAATGGATGCCACGCTTGCAATTTCAACGACAAAAATGTAAAAAAAACTACAGTGTAGACTCATTACGTAAATTAATTATTGGCCCAATAAAATATAAATTTGTAAATATTTAAAAAAAACCTGTTTATCAAAGTTATATTGATAATGTACTACTTTGTCACCCACTGTTTTTTTTATTCCATTGCAAAGACACCTCGTTAAAAGACAAAAATAAAAAAAAATTTTTTTTAGGTAACCTACAGTTTAGGTAATATTGCGATTTGAGTATTTTTGGGGTTACTTTGAGTCAAGGGGCAAATTTGATGGTGGGTACTACAATATTAATAAACGAGATAAACCAAATAACTTTTAATATATTAAATAAAATAAAGTACCTAATGAGATCAATTATACTTTTATCACTTAAAACTATTACAACAGTCTCATAATTTATAAATCGGCTTTATTATAAAATAAAAACATCAACAACAAAAAGTTTGATGAATAATAAAAAAACTATAATTCTTTAATCATCACGTCATTTGGGGACGAGTAGCATTCGTTGATGTACACACATCAACACGGTCTGGGGATATTTCATACTCAATTAAATAACTCGAAAAGTACTGGCCGCATTGGAATCTTTTATACACCGATTTGTTTGTAATTTATCTCAGACTAATTCCAAATTCAAATTTTTGAAAATTCTTTTGTTTCGGTGGCATAAAAATGTCTTGATGTATAGGAGAGGGAATTTTCATTTGTGCGAAATTTAGAAAACAATACGAATTACTTTTAGTTACAGTTTTTTTTTCATTTTTAAACGAAAGATAAAGTTAAAATTGAGGTATTGTAGCCATGCAACGCCAACATTTGACGAGGGCGGAGATGTTACGAGCTGTGGGAATGCTGGAAGCTGGATCTGTTCAGCGTAATGTTGCTGAGGCCATAGGGACCCATCAAAATGTAATTTCAAGATTGTGGACACGCTATCGTGCCACAGGTGAAGTAGCGGAGAGGCACCGGGGGCCAAGTCGCATCACTACCCCCAGACAAGACCGATTTTTGAAAATTACTGCGCGAGCACAACCAAATGCAACGGCGACTCAATTGGTCCAAAGGCTGCGAGTGGAACACCGAGTGCTTGTGAGTGACCAAACTGTAAGAAGGCGACTGCATGAAAGCAATCTACGCTCTCGTAGACCACTCCGGGTCCCACCTTTACGGAGAGGCAATCGTGGACGACGATTAGAATGGGTTCGGAACCACGTGGACTGGGGCCGTGACCAATGGTCCACTGTGCTGTTCACGGATGAATCCAGGTTCGGCTTCCATCCAGATTCACGAAGGACGCGTGTTTGGCGAGTTCCTGGACGATGGAGCCGTCTCCAGAACCCTCAGGAAGTTCACCCATAACAAGGAGGAACAATTATGGTTTGGGCAGGAATTCGTCTTGGAGGACGGACGGATCTCGTTTGGGTGCGGGGCAATATGACGGCAGAACGATACGTCCAACAGGTGCTGGGGCCCGTAATCTTGCCCCACAGAACACAAATGGGGCAAGATTTCCTGCTCATGCACGACAATGCCCGGGCACACACGGCGAGAACGGTAGCAGCTTGGTTACATACACATAATGTTAGGGCCTTAGACTGGCCTGCTCAATCGCCAGATCTAAATCCCATTGAGCATGCGTGGGATATGCTGCAAAGAAGAGCTCTGAAGGAAGTTCCTGAAAATCTGGCTACAGAAGTTCAACTTTTTGCGCACCTCAGAAGGACATGGGACAATATTCCGCAGCAAGACATTGACAACCTTGTTCTGAGCATGCCGAATCGTTGCCGATGTGTTATGAACATCATGGGCGCTTTCTCAGACTACTAACTTCAAATTAAAAGTTCATTCATATACGGTTTCCGTCTATGCTTCATTTTTTTTCCATAAAATCCTGAAATTTTAATCTATACCTTAACCATTATTAAAAAATGGTAGAATATTAAATAACGTATCTTTTAAATATATACATGTCATATAAATAATTAACACATTGATAGTAATTCGCTTTTTTAAAAATATCCCTAGACCGTGTTGATGTGTGTATTTCGGTTAGGGCAGGTAAGTTACAATGCCACTTACTTCAATGATTGATACATCTTTGGGAACGTCTTCCTTTAAATATTTTTGTTTTTTTTTTGGGACTTAAAACCTTGAACAATCAGTTTAGTTACAATAATATGTTCGATGGAACATACATAATTATATGTCTTTTTCCCCTTCCGCGATCCAAATTTTGCTAAAATAACTTGCCCTACTGTGGGAATCTGTGTGAAATCGCTTAAAGTATTTCTAGCATGATTTGGCACTATATTTTCAGTATCTGAATCGCAATCGGTAATATCATGATTGTTGTCCTCTTGACCAGTTTGATAGCTTGTAGATGGCTCGCTGAAAACAGGAACAGGACAATCATTTCGATCCAATGTGTGTTCAAGCTCAACAACATTAACTTCTTGATTTGATGGTTCATCTACTGTTGAGATACTTTTACCGGGTTATATTTGCAGTCTTGTCCTCTTCCTTGGTGGCTGTGATTCATTCCCAATCTTTGTTCTCTTAAAAACTCTGTTAAGGAATCTCGGATGACAGTTTCCATTTCAGAAGAAGGTGACTCAGGTGGCAATTTGCTTAATACCCTGTTTCTATCAAGAGGGGCGATAGCGATACCAGTAGCCTTAAAACTGCTCAACAAACTTCTTTTTACAGCTGACAACTCCGTACAATCGTCTCTATCATTGTTTGGTGGTTTTCGGTCCATATTAATTATTGCCTTTTGCAATAAAATGTGGGAAGGACTCCTTAGGTACAGATGTAGTTCGTAAATTGGCTTTTTTCCAGTCTTCAAGAGTTTGTCTCCAAGCTATTTTTAAGGGACGGAAAAAGCCAACGTCAAGCGGCTAGGTTAAATGGGTTGAGTTAGGCACCAAACATATAAAACTGATGTTATTTGTTTCACATGTAGTTATAACATCGTTGTCAATATGAGACGATAGATTATCACCCTTTTCCCTTCTAGTCTTTTGGCATGAGGTAAAAAACAAGTCATGAACCAATCTCTAAATGTTGGTGTATCAATCCAACCACTAGTTGTTCTATTATAACGGCATCCCCGGCTGCAACATGGCTCTTCACATCATGGTTTACCAGCAATACCTCTTTCCTTCCATGTATCATACAGGTGGGTACTTTTGTAAATAATAAATATATGGCGGCAATAATGTGCCATCTGCAGAACCACAAATCATAACTGTAGTAGAACTCTTCGAAGAGTTCATCACTTTCTCAAGATATTTTACTCCTCTTCTATACACACACATCTTTTTTTCCCGATCGATCCGGCCGGATCGTCGGCCATATTAGATTCATCATAGTTGAATATATTAGACGGTGGTACATTTTCTACCTCAGAGTGAAGGTTGTCGAAATATCTATTTAGTGATTCCCGGCCCACAGTCGCTCTAGACCTTTTAATATTAGTTGATTGTCTTTGACCACAGGCGTTCTTATGGCGCTTCAAAATGCTAATGGCCATTCGACACCTGGTAGGTTATTTGTAAACCGTTCTAATGTCTTCCCCTGTTTATCCAAATAAACCCTTTGCAAACATTCTAAGGTCCAACAAAGTAAGAGGAAAACCCCAATCACCGCATGTAGCCGCAGCACGTAATATTGCGATTTCTTCATTGTGCATGAAAACTGTTTGGGCACCAGACGTCCTTCCGTGTAATCCTTTATATTTATTATAAAGTGTCCCAAACGGAATTTTATAAGGAAGTGAAGTAGCATTAATGGACAATTCACTGTTAGTGTTTTTTTCTATTGCTTCTTCCATTGCCTCCTCTGTGTAATTTTTATAATTGCGGGTACCCGCGGTCTTTTTATATGTGCGAACCATGAAGCAACTACAACAAAAGCAACAAATGGGGTTAAATTGATAATTTGCATATTACTCCTATAAGACTGGGTATCACAACCGTTGGGGTGAAATTGATAACTATCAAAGTCGGCTCGTATATCCTATCAATGTAGCCCCGATGAACTTACAGTGTTCATATAAAATAAAATGGCGACCGCAACCAAAAATGCAAACATGCTCTTAATCTTGAAGATTTAATGTTCACACCAATGAAACACCGTTTTATTCTTATTATCGTCTATAATCCAGCAAGGTACAATACAAGTTTTAATAGTAATGGCCACCTAACTTCTTGTAGCACAAAATTATGGAAAATCACCCTTCCAACCACAAACAATTAGTCTCTTAATCTAAAAATCTGGCGGGAAGCTTTCTGATTCGTCGAATGCCGTCCCGCTCTATGGCGCTCGGCGACGCGACGCTCTCCGGAGCGCGGGAAATTTCAATATTTGGGCCAAAAGACCTTGTGCGCGTCACACACTCCCCCTCCAAGTCGGTAACTAGTCCCGAGTTCGACTTAGGACTTAATGCACGACCGCGCTGTCTCCCTCTGCGACTTTTAGGCTGCAGTGGAGCTGTTGAACCTAACGGAGTAGTCAAGGGGGTTAAGTCCGAGCTATGGTACTTCCCTATCACATTATTCGAGTTGTCCGCAAGAACAAAAGTAGTAAGGCTAACTATCTGCCTAACGCGATACGGACCATCTCGTCGGGGCATGAACTATTTTGTAATGCCCTTCGATGCATTACTCAAATCATGAATTTTGAGCAGAACTACATTAAACTTACTTTCCTTTATACGAGAATTATCAGCTATTTCCTTACGTACGTCCTGACTTTTCTCTAATCGTTCCCTTATGTCGGAAAGCGAAGTTATAAAGGTACGCAAGTAGGGAGTGACTTGCGGAACGAAGTTTTCCTTATCCAAGATACTGCGTAAGTCATGGTTAACATCGAACGGGGTTCGTAACTCCCGGGCAAACATTAGATATGCGGGTGTCTTACCTGTTGTGGAACACACAGCGCTATTCATTGCAAATCTGACACTCGCCAAGTGCTTAGGCCAGTTGATGTGCGTAGTCTGGACTAAGATGGATAACTGTACCTTGAGGTCCTGGTTTTTTCTCTCAGCAGGATTGGCCTCTGGATGGTATAATGGTATTAGCTTCTGCTTAACGTTCATCAGGTACTTGCATTGCTGCATGACAGCAGACACAAATTGCGCACCGTTGTCTGAAATGACACGGCGTGGCAATCCGTATCGAAGGAAGTAGTCCTCCAGAAGGATACGAGAACAGGCCTCTGCTGTCGCATCAACAAGAGGAAAAAGTTCTACCCACCTGGTAGCCACATCCTCTATCAACAGTATCCACCGCTCCCCCTGGTCTCCAGGTGGTAGTGGTCCAAATAGGTCGATTGCTAGGACTTCACCTCGCTGCTGAAGTAATGGAGTTTGTAACAAACCTGAGGGCTTTTGATTTGATGGTTTGTAACGAAGGCATTCAATGCACTTTTTCAGATAATCAGTCACATATCTGCGCATGCCAGGAAAATAATACATTCAGTCAAAAAAGTATCGGGAATGGATGATTTGTTTATGGTTCCAAATTTAAATTTTCGTTTTTTTGTAGTTGTTAGATTGGCACAACTGTTTTCCATTTTGGCGCGGAGTTTGAGTTGCATCTGTTATTTATATTAAATACAGTGCTGGTTTTAGTAATATCATATATACTCGTAGTGTGTATTGCGAATTTCATAATGGACAAAAATATCGAACAAAGAGTTTGTCTTAAATTTTGCATCGCCAATGGAATTTCGTGTTCGGAGTCACTGAAAATGTTACAGAAGGCTTACGGTGAATCGACTTTATTAAAAACTCGTGCTTATGAGTGGTTCAAAGCGTTCAAAAGCGGTCGAGATGTGATGGAAGATTTGCCTCGCTCTGGTAGGCCGTCAACGTCTGCAACTGAAGTTAACATCGCAAAAGTGAAGAAAATAGTGACAGAAAATCACCATTCAACTCTGAGAGAGATAGCCGCCGAACTTTCTGTATCTCACGAGTCGATCCGTACCATTTTAACTAATCATTTGGGTATGAAACATGTTGCTGCTCGGCTAGTCCCAAAAGATCTGAATTTTCTCCAAAAACTCAATCGCATGAAAGTCGCTGAGGACATGCTTGAACGAGTCAGTTCGGACCCAACATTCATGAAACGCATTGTTACTGGTGACGAGACGTGGGTTTACGAGTTTGAGATGCAAACTAGTCAACTAGCTTTGGAGTGGCGCCTTCCAACTGAACCGAAACCGAAAAAACCACGCCAAAGTCGATCAAAAGTCAAAGTCATGTTGACTGTTTTCTTTGACTATCGCGGTGTTGTGCAGTCTGAATTCTTACCGGAAGGTCTAACGGTAAATAAAGAATATTATTTGAGCGTTATGCGGCGTTTAAGAGAGCAAATTCGACGAAAAAGGCCAGATTTGTGGAAAGAAAATTCTTGGATTTTGCACCACGACAATGCGCCTTCGCACAAGGCTATCATTGTGAACGAATTTTTGACCAAACACTCAACAAATACCATCCAGCAACCACCATATTCACCAGATATGGCTCCTGCTGACTTTTTTCTTTTTCCTAAACTCAAATTACCACTTCGTGGCACCCGTTTTCTATCGATAGAAGACATAAAGGAGAATTCGCGGCGAGAACTGAACTCAATTCCGGAAGCAGCGTTTAAAAAATGTTTTGATGAATGGATTATTCGTTGGCGCAAGTGTATCGTTTCTAAAGGAGCATACTTTGAAGGTGATAAAATAAATTTGGATGAATAACAGACATTTTGTGTATTATTGATCTTTTCCCGGTACTTTCTTGACACAGTAGTATATTTCTCTAAGTCGTTGAAGAGTCCGCTCTATACCCTGATGGCCAGCAGTAGGTGAATCATGTAGCTCCTTTAGAATTTCCTCTCGCATGGAACTCGGCACCACAAACTTTTCGTCTTCAGCATCAGCATCAGGGTCATAACGGTAGAGAACACCTAACGACAATACATACCCTCTCTCTAACCATCGACTATAGGTGAGTTCGTCGGGATTTTCCAGATCCTGTATAATTTTCATTAAATCGGGGTCGACTAGTTGAGCTGCTCGCAAGTCAGCTGGACTAGCAGAAGGTAAATTTATAAGAACTGGACACAAACCTTGTTCTTCTGCATCCTCTTCGTCATAACAGGGTGGGCGGCTCAACGTGTCCGCGACTACGTTAGCCTTGCCTGGGGTATATTCGTAAGTTATATTAAATGACTGGAGCTTAAGTGCCCAGCGCACCAACCTACCTGAGGGTGACTTGACAGTAAGTAGCCACTTGAGAGGCTGATGATCACTCTTAACTATGACCTCATGTCCATCTATATAACCTCTGAAACGCTCTACAGCTGATACTACGGCCAAAGCCTTTCGTTCTGTGGTGCTATAGTTCTTTTCTGCGGGGATCAACAATTTGCTTGCATACTCGATGGGCTGTTCTCCAATGCCCTCACCCTGCAGAAGGACCGCACCTATCGCATAGCTACTAGCGTCTGTTCTGAGAATTAAGGGCTGCGAGTAGTCAACCTGTATCAAAATAGGTGCAGACGTAAGGCGCATTTTCAGCTCCTCAAAAGCGTTTACCTGCTCGGACTCCCAGACCCAGGGCTGACTCTTTTTGGTCAGGCGTGTTAGGGGCTCAGCAATAGCAGAGAAATTAGGCACGAAATTCCTGAACCAGGAGCAAGTCTGCAGGTAAGTTCTTAACTGTTTAAGATTTTAAGGTGGTTTCATACTTACTATAGCTTGTACTTTATCGTTATCAGGAGACACACCATCCTTAGTAATAGTATGCCCCAAGTACTTGACCTCTTAACTACAAAAGACACATTTGTCTCGATTCGCCCTTAGTTTGAAGGCACGCAGCTTAACCAAAACGGCATGCAAAGCAGCAAGATGACCGGAGTACGATTCTGTGATGAGCAGCAGATCGTCCTGATAAGCTAATATTGTTACATTATCACCTTCAATTTGACAGAAGTCGCGGTTTAGAGCAGAGCGAAGCTTATCAATTAAGCGCTGAAATGTTGAAGGTGCATTTTTCAAGCCGAATAGCATGCGGGTGAAGCGGTAAGTGCCAAAGGGCGTTTGGAAAGCAGTTTTATCCTTATCGCTTTCCTTCATGGCTACCTGCCAGAAACCAGTCCGTAAATCAAGCGTGGACATGAAGCAGTTGCGTTTAGTCGGCTGAACCAAGTCGTCAATATGCGGCATGGGGTAAGCGTCAGTTTTAGTTACGGAGTTTATTTTACGATAGTCCACACAAAACCTTACCTTGCCATCTTTCTTGGGCACAAGCACGTCGGGGGAAGTCCACGCGGACTCACATTCTTCAATGACACCATCTGCCAGCATCCTCTCCAATTCAACCCTCATTAGTTCCTTCTTAGCAGGTGTGAGCCTATAAGGAGGGACAGATATTGGTGCATGGTCACCTGTGTCTATGTGGTTTTCCGCGTAAAGGGTTGGTTCCCCCTGTTCTGCAAATACATCACTATTTTGCTGTAGCAAGTCAGATAACTGCTGTCTTTCATTTGGATTCAGCATAAGCCCCTCATCATCACGCAAAAGCTCAGCAGCAAATATATTAGTGCACAACTTTGGAGTTTCATACTCAATGTCATATAAAATATGCTCACCTGAAAAATGCCAAGAAGATGAAGCAAAATCAAGCACAATGCCCGCTGCAACCAAGAAGTCCATTCCAAGCAGCGTTTCATTATCTTAAGCATCCGGAAAAATTGTAAATTGAAGTGTCACTGACTTTTCAGGAGTTACCCTCACTTCCAAAGTGGTAAGTAGTACTGGGCGAGTACGAGCAGAGCCATCTGCAAGTCGGACTCGTCGAGTTGTCTCCTCACAGGGGTGCTCGTGCTTCTGCAGCAACCGGTACAGCATAGCACCAGCAACACTACTCTTAGCACCTGTATCCAACAATGCATTCCCTCGAACACCTAAAATTTGAACACTTAAAGTAGGCCTTAATTTAACCTGGTGCTCCACGGAGTCACTCAGAGAATCATTTCTACCATTACTGTAAACTGTAGAAAAACGTTCTAAACTTTCCATGGACACCCTACATTCGTTACTCAAGGTCACCCCACTGGGTGGTTACTATCAGTAGTAGTTACTATCAAAAAAACTCATAGGGAGAGTTGCTACAAAATCTGTCGGTGAGTAGTCTACCGAATCATAATAATATTTATATTTACCGCTTGGAGGAGAAATGGTAGTTTTTAACTTATAAGGTTTTACGGAGTGGTCAGACGCGGGAGAGAGACTCGCGACGTCGACAGCGTTATAGTGATTTGTACACTTTGGACACTGCGACCGAATAACACCTTTAGTGCCACACCCGTAGCATGTAGGAACTTTATTTGTCGAACCAGTCACACCATCATCGTCGCCCGCAGGTCGTGGCGCGGAGTTGCGCGCAGAACGTGCAGCAGCGCCGGTACTCAGCGCGACAGGGTTGTTGCTAGACGTATTATGTAGCACGCGGGGCTCCCGCGGCGTAGTAGGCGCGTAGCTTCGCGGCGCCGGCGCTCGAAGCATGATGTCCCCGGGGCTCACGTGGCGTCACCGGCGCGCAACGTGGCGGCGGCGTACTTTTGAGGGATGTTTCGCCCGGGGTAGTTGATGTCCACTGCTGTGACCTGGTGCGTCGACGCTGGTACTCGCCTTCGTCGGTCGCGTCCTCCACGTGCCTCGTTTTTTGCAATAGCACTTCGTACGACGATATTTCATCACGCCGCACTCGTTCACGGACACGCTGGTGTAGGAGGCCGTACAGCATATCAATTTGGACTTTTTCACTGACGTCACCGGCTGGAAGTCTTGCAAATAGAGCTCGAGCCCTGGCGACGAATCGTTCAGTCTTTTCACGACCTTGTGACATACTGAATAGTTCTAAGTAAATACGATGTGGCGGACGCGTATCACCGAGTGCACTTCGTATGGAAGACACCGCGTCACTCCAGGTGCTGATGGTGGATATTTTGATTCCCTGCCACCAGACTGATGCATCGCCTGTTAGCAGCATGGATAACCCACGGAGTGCGTTGTCATCACTCACGTGGGCGCACTCCTTGTAGGCCTCCGTGGCGTCGATGAAGCCGTCAAGTGAGTCACCTGGCGCTCCGCTGAACCGCGCCGTACATTTGGCGAAGTTCCCGAGGAAAGTGGCTGAGGGCGCCGCGGCCGGCGTGGTCGCCGCCGCGAGCGTCGTCGACAATGAGTCACAACGTGTTTCATGTTCGAGGACACGGCCGAGTAATCGCTCAAATGCTGCTGTTTGAGACTCTTGTAGCGTCGTCAACATGGACGCCATGTCGTCTGTTGTAAAACTGGACCTCACCGGACGCCGAGCGTTCGCTTCGTCGGCGTCGACGGCATCTTCAAAATCCGATTGTCGACGTGATTGCCGGCGTGTACGCGTCATTGTTCTCAGGTGTGGATTCACTGTGTTTTGTTGTACTAGCACAATCACAGTCCTTCGCTTGGGCATCCAGTTTAATGTTCACACCAATGAAACACTGTTTTATTCTTATTATCGTCTATAATCCAGCAAGCTACAATACAAGTTTTAATAGTAATGGCCTCCTAACTTCTTGTAGCACAAAATTATGGAAAATCATCCTTCCAACCACAAACAATCAGTCTCTTAATTTAAAAATCTGGCGGGAAGCTTTCTGATTCGTTGAGTGCCGTCCCGCTCCAATCCGCCAACAACTACTCGTTGACGCTTCGGCAAAATATGGCCGATCTGTCAGTTTGGCCAACAGAACAAACAAAATTTTGGCTGCGTTCAGTGTCACGCAATAAATTCGTAAAACATACCAAGTTTAGCTATCATCAAAGTTACCCCAGCTCTCAAAGTAAACCCCGCTTTACGGTACCCATAATTTAATATTGTACCTACGGATTGCTAGATAAAGCAATGAGTTACTATTGGAGATGTTAATTTAGATTGGAACTATACTTATTGATGATAAGAATGTTATCTTTGTTCGAAGATGGGGGGTGGGGTTTAGGGTGAAAAAAACTTTTGCAATTTGATTTAGAACTAAAACAGATTTAGTTGTTAATGTCATTTGTACATTGTAGTAACTGGGTTGTGGAGGTCAGATAGGCAGTCGCTCTATGTAAAATACTGGTATTCAGCTGCATCCGGTTAGACTGGAAGCCAACCCCAATAAAACTTGGAAAAAGGCTAGGCAGATGATGTCATTTGTACATTGTTAAGCTGTTAAGACCTCCAAGTAGGTACGTCCAACGTAAGTCTATAACCCTTTTCCTCTCAATACTGATAGTTTCTCGAGTATTTGGACATTACGGTGCATAGATTTGATAACAAAAATGGTTTCTTGAACCATTGTACTTAAACCAAGTACCCGGATCATTAGTATACGAGTATAACCGGTATATAATTTGGTTGAATCATTCCGGTACCATCCTTGATGTGTGCTCTTTTGGAGCCACTGACTAAACACTCTTAGTTTCTATTAGTGTATCAGTGTTGAAAGATTCTTGTTAACGGGATACTTTTTTGGGTGTTTTAATTTTATTGTGCTAGGCACAAACAGATTAATTTCTTCTTGTTGTCGGTAAAAATCTCTTTAGCTACATGTATTAAATTAATTATTTAGAAATATGTACATCATAAGCTATGAATATAACTATTGTCCTTATCCAGGTATGGTGTATTTCTTTAAAGAAAATATTATTTTACTAAAGTTCTTGTGTAAATAATATTAATTTTATCTCGAGGTGGTGAACGTTGGCAGGTTGTGTTATGCAGTGTCATTCAAGCCATTCATCAGTTGTTAAGTGCCTTCTTTTCTGTCAGTATTAGTCTGGTCATTGCTTTCCTTATGATAACAGTAACATTCTAATTTGTTTTTTGAACATCTCAATACCTTGATTGGGTAGGTTCACCTTAGATTTAGTAGTGGAACAGGAGTCTGTCATAAGTGCTTGAAACATTTTTAACCGACTTCAAAAAGGAGGAGGTTCTCAATTCGATTGGTATTTTTTTTTCATGTATGTACACCGATTACGTTGTGATTTATGATCCGATTTACGTGATTCTTCTTTAGTTTGATGCGGAATAGCTGCTATTTGATCCCATAAAAATTTTACATACGTTGGCCCAGTTTTTGATGAACATTTTTACTTCAGTCGTGTGGTTTAATTTTAAGCATGTTCACCGATTTCTCCCCCATTTTTGGAGCGATTCTCAAAATTCTTTTTATTTGAAAGAGTATACTCCTGAGGTGTTCCCATTTCAATTTGGTGAAGATCTAAAGCTGATCTTCGGAGACATACAATGGAACTCTTCAAAAATAGACGGCAAATTCTGTCGTGGTTGCTGCAATCGCTTGGATGTTTATTGTTTATACAACATCATGACGTAACATCACGCCTGTATGCTCTGAGGGGTACGCAGATGTGTACAATATACCCAGATTTAGATAGTTTAGGTGTGTTAAGTTCCATTTATTGGGGATAAGCTTATTACCATGACATGTATTGTTAACAATGTAAAATAAATAAATCGCAAATATTTGAATAGGATATTACAACAAAAAATTGAACGATAAAAAATAAAACTTTTGACTTTAAAAAAAACACAAAAAGTCTAAAATAACTTTGGCTTCAGAAGCCGGTGACAAAAACACCAAATCAACCAAACGTAGGTCAAGCTTCAGAAGTCGGTGACCTTTGTTTGATTGATTTAAGTAGTGTTTTTGTCACCGACTTCTGAAGCTTGACCTTTGTTTGATTGATTTGGTGTTTTTGTCACCGGCTGCTAAAGCCAAAGTTATAGCTGAAAGACTGGCTGGCTTCATACTCGTAGCTGAAAGATTAAAATGGCAAGTTCGTGGCATATTCACAGGGTGCTTCGATAATATCATACTTGATGTCGAAGCTTACACACATCGTGTGGATTATAACATGCTGTCAATATCTAGTATTTAGGCTTGTAGATATAAATATCCATTAGGTACTTAGTAGCTGTAAGATTAAAATGGCAAGTCTAGCATAATCACAACCAAAAGAGCATAAAAACATTTGTTGGGCTGGTGTTTACATTAGTTAAACGTATGTGTAACATTAATTTATAACCAATCCATGATATTATACTTGATATTCAAGCTAAAACTATCATTTTATTAGTATTGTTTATTAGTATCTCGTACTAAAGGATGTGTAGTCCTGACAAATGTATGTCAGCCAACAACTTTACTCGCTGATGGGAATCCAGGCAAAGAATGGTCCTGCATTCACTGCGAGAGTATAATGCATTTTGCAAGGTTATAATGCACATGGGATATGCAAGGTTAAGCAAGGTTGTCTTACGATCTGCATGGTCATGGATGAATAGCCTAATTTTGCATTTACCTGACTGAGATCATGAAAATGGCACTTACCTGCCATTGGCTGCCATGCCAATTAGATTTTCAGTGTTAGCATTGTTCAAAGACTTAGCTAAAGGACATTTCATGTCGCACTGATAGTTTACCATCCAGCTAGTAACCTGAGACGTTACTGGGGTGTCGCGTACCCAGTGGAGGGAAAAATAAATTAATGTTAATGGGCACCGTAGCACTTCAATGAGCACTGTGGATATCGCGTATCCGGGGGTCAGTTAAAGTCAGGCATCCAAGTTGTTGTCAGGAATACACGCTTCCTGCTTCGTCTCTGATGTATTTCTGTTGGTTGTTGTTGATTAGTTACTCTGACCAATAATCTCCTTCCAATTCACGTCATGGTCGGCAACGAGTGTAATTTGTACTTGCTCGGAATTCGGGTTTACGATTTTCACTAACGATGCACTTAATACACTTCCTGTCACAAATGTTAGGTAAAGGTACGTTTTAATTTAGTAATTCTCGATTTCTTGATTTGAAAACATACCCGACGGCAACGGTCTCTGACGTCATTAGCGTTGTGTGAAGGTACATATTCCAAACACGCGTCGAGCCGCCTCGCTGGTAATGCGGCGACGCCGGCGCCTGTGACTTGTGCTCGCCGCTATTTGTGTAGGTACCTAACTGTGTATACTGTGATGTAAACAGTTTGCGGTGAATCACCGCTAGCTATCTCCTAAACGTTGGAGTACACGGGTGACGGGGTGACTCACTGAGATGACTCATTAAGAGCGAAGGACTTCTAAAAACCCACCTCGTCCATTTTAGAGAAGAAACTGCTTGCGTGCTTTGCGTGCGCATGTCTTGTGTGGCGCTCGACTGCGAGGCGATCAGGTGTCCTACTCTGGCCGTACACTACCGCTCGGAGACGCGGCGCGAGGCGCGCGTGTGCAGCGCGGCCAGAAATGAGTTCAAACATAAAATATGGCGATGTATGATTTTATTCGCTTTTGCTTAAAATGCAGCTTTGCTTGATATGCTTTTGGCGGAGCCCACAAATGACATCGCCGCAACGCACGCGGCTTTCAACGGCGACGCACGTAGCGTTGCGTTGTGGCCAGTCAGTTTCCTGCAACTGCAATACTCCGTTCACGGAGAAACAGCACAGCGTGTAAAACGTATCGATACCCGCGACGGAGCACGCGGCGTGACATGCGCGAATACAAACATACGACAGTGCCCGCCGCTAGGCGGCAGAGCTTTCTGCCAGTCTTATGATGTCGTGCCAATAGTCTACGAGTAAAATGTCTATGTGCAATCCAGACAGACAGGCAACACATGACGGAACAAGGAGATAACAAACGCATGACGAACATGGCTACGCAACCCTAAAAAACTACACTCGTTCGTTTTCTTTCATTTGTCTGTAACTGAGATGAGAATGCTAAGGGGAATGTGTGGTGTAACGCAAATGGATAAAATAAGGAATGACTGCATAAGAGGAAGTCTAAAAGTGACTGAAAAGCTGTGTGGTAAACGGATATCGTGGTAAGTATAGACACGTGATGCGGAGGATTGAGGAAAATGTTGAGTATGAAACTATGAATGTAGGCTATAAGAGTAGAGGAAGACCAGAGAAACGATGGATTAACTGTGTGAAGGACGATATGGAGGAGGTGACTGCTGAGATGACGAGTAAGAGAAGTGTGGAAGAAGAAAACATGCTGCGCCGACCGCAAACCCATAATAAATCAGGGACAGTGTTCACTATTCGCTGGACGAAAAGTAATAAGTATTTAGGCAAATAATATGGCGCCTTGTAACTATAGATTTTAGTTTTATATTAAAAGGTTGGTACTCTCTACGAAAGCCATTATTTTCAAACAATAACCGCCATTTATCGTCAGGTCGGGTACTTCTGAGACCGCCCTTGTAACTGGCGAAATGTGGGTGTACAGTACACCCACATTTCGCCAGTCTTTCCTCTGTTTATCTCTTCGGGATTACAGGCGTGATTTTATGTATTAAAAAAAAAACGGTCACAAACATATTTTAAGTTTATGATATTTTAAGTTTAGTTAATAAACCGTGAAAGCTTAGAGGGTTTAAAACAACGATTGATCATTAATGTCTTCCTTTATCTTATATTTTAGAAAATAAATTATTGTAAGTTAAAAAACTATTGAGAGATCAAGTTATGTATCAGCGTGTATATTGTATAAATTATCATGATAATAAATTATCAAAGAAAATAATTACCTTGATAATAGGCGAGACGACAAAAAAAAAAAACTAATTAGTCCGTCAGTTAGATTATCAAATAATATTTGAACCGTGTTTTTTCTTTTGTTACGTAAACCAAAATTGACGAAGATATGACGCTTTTAAAATTCTCAATACGTCACGCCAAGGTATAATTTTTAGCTAGTTCTGACGTCACGAGCCCCCACTCCCGAGTTTTGATGCGTTTTATCTTTGTCAATTTTCATTGATTCACAAAAACAAAAAATACGTGTCCATTAATTTCCAATACTTTAACTGACGGACTACGAGTAAATAGATTTGCAATTTTTTGATACTGTCGTCATGCCTATTACGAGCCCTGCGTATTGTGCGAAAAAAAAGTTGCCTATCTATTCCAGACCTTCTATCTCTGCCAAACAGCCAGATCTGTTCAGCCGTTCTGGCGTGGTTGAATAACAAAACTCCATCCATCCAGAGTTTTGCATTTATATTTGCAAAATAAAGGCGAAAAGGTCGCGAATGCCTCTTGCAGGACTTAGTCGTATTACATCTGGGCGATTTTTAGTCTCCCAAACTTTAGCGCCGTAAACCACATACAAACGCTGCGGTATACAGAAGACCGAAAAGTATACCTGCCTCTTTGTTTAGCGTTTGTGGACTACGAGAAAGCCTTCGATTTGATCGAGACTTGGGCTGTAATGCAGTCTCTCCAATGGTGCCAAATTGGCTACTAGAACATCGGGGTGTTGAAGTGTTTCTGTGTGTTCAAAACAAAACTGATACATGTTAAAGACAAAACCAAATGGAATATTGGTTTTATTCAACATTAAAATACAGCATGAGAAAAATTACAGACACTAGTGACACGAGCAAGAGGTCAATCGTCAAATCCGACTCGGCTGGGCAGTGTTCGGAAAGTTGCACAGTATCTTCACGTCAACCTTACCGCAGTGTCTCAAGACGAAAGTCTATGACCAGTGTGTGTTACCAGTAATTACATACGGTCGCCTGTGGTCGCCTACAATGGGCCTTATCAGAAGGCTTAAAGTCTGTAACAAATCTACTTGATCCTATCAAAATAAATGGATAAGCAGACTTGTTCAATTAAAATTTAATAAGGGAAAGATATTTACAGGTGAGATAAAAAATACAGCTAATTATAAAAGACCTACCTAGTACGCACTCTAGGATAGTTTGAAGAAGGTAGTTTTATAGTTCACGCACTTAATTGGCGACAAGTCAGTTCAGCACTGTAGGAGAGACAGGAACAGGCGTTAGGGTAGCACTACAGGTCAGTTAGCAGAACAACTTCAAGGATCGAGTTTGAGAAAACCTCTGCTGGAAGGGTGTCATGCAGTTCTCAGTCACGCACCTGGTTAGCTCTGTAGGAAGGCACCAGTGTAGTTCTTTGGGCCAGACGTCAGGGTAGCTCTGCGAGACAAGCGATAGCCAGGCACGAAGATAGCTTCCGAAGATTGAGAGTAGAGGTCCCAGATCACGTAGATAGCTTCCGAAGATCGGGAGTAGAAGTCCCAGGTGAATCTTGAGCTGGATCCCCCTTAATAAATCGTATTTAGATCGATTTGCTGAGTGTAAACATATAAACAAATAAAAAGGATGATAAATAGTATTATAAATGATGAATATAAAGTGTAAGTATAGCATAATACTATAACCCAAAGGGCAGTGGTGAGGGTTATGCTCGGAGTTTCTTTCTCTCAAGAGAACTTAGGTTAGCGACGTAGCCCGAAGAATTGCCAAACTTGAGTGGCATTGCTCGCAGAACGGATGGCCGATGGGGCCGAAGTTCTGGAGTGGCGACCGCGAACCAGAAGACGTTGCGTTAGAAGGCCTCTCACTAGGTGGACCGATGACCTGGTGAAGGTTGCGGGGATCCGCTGGATACTTGCAACTCGCACGGGACCGGTCAATGTGGCGACACTTGGAGGCGGCTTGTGTCCAGCAGTGGACGTCTTTCAGCTGAAATGATGATATAATAAAAAATATCTATCTAAGCCTTGACTTTGTTTCCTACTTAAGATTAAGTAGACATTGCACATCATGTGTAGTGCAGGCCAAGTGCAATGGCGTAGGTACTGGTATTGTGGTGAACTTATTAGTCGCCACATAAAGACTCCTTAAGAGTCTATATGCTTTTCAGTGTTTGAAGTTGTCATGGTATACTATCTGATGTCTGTACAAATTATAAGTTGAAGGACTTACATAATGAACTATGTCATCCGGGCATTACACGGATGTTTCACTGGGTACGAAGCATAGACTTAAGTATATACTTTACTAAGTCTATGGTACGAAGTAAAAATCTACCATTTTCGGTAGATGACGTTAGAAAGATGACAAATGCATGTTCTGTCTGTGCAGTTGTGACACCTCGTTTTTTCAAAAATAACTTCAAATTGATAAAAGCGACTTCACCGTTCGAAAGACTGAATATCGATTTTAAAGGACCAGTACCGTCATCTTCGTCTAACAAGTACTTACTGACCATTATAGACGAATATTCTCGATTTCCATTCGCATTCCCGTGCCAAGACATTTCCGCTGCGATTGTAATGAAACATTTATCAACTCTTTTCTGCACATTTGGATTGCCAGCTTATGTTCATTCCGATCGTGGCTCTGCTTTTATGTCGAAAGAAGTAAAGGATTACTTACATAGTAGAGGTATATTACAAGTCGTGTCTAATAGACATTTAGCCCCAAAAGGAATAGAAAGCGGGGAAGAAGACGAACGCACCGAAACTGTAGAAACAGAAAGTGACTCCTCCTTTGTCTCTACAGAGAGTACTGCACCCGTCTGCACCAGATACTCCTTTGATTCGGCCAACTACAAGAAATAGAAGACCACCTGCCTATCTGCAAGACTACGACACCTCAAGCTAGAATGCAGCGGGGGAGAATGTGGTGAGCTTATTAGTCGCCACATAAAGACTCTATATGCTTTTCAGTGTTTGAAGTTGTCATGGTATACTATCTGATGTCTGTACAAATTATAAGTTGAATAAAGCCAACATTTGGTAATTCGTTATTGTTATTTCATATATAAAGATATATACAAGATATAAGTACTTACGGTAACAAGCTATATGCTATGAGCTATATGGATGGTTGATTCACTATTATAATCAACATATCGAAACTAAAATCTTGTTCATTTTCAACACTTGAATAATATTTACAACGGTTTGGTTAACAA
The DNA here is from genome assembly GCA_941918905.2 of Xestia sexstrigata. NCBI lineage: Eukaryota > Metazoa > Arthropoda > Insecta > Lepidoptera > Noctuidae > Xestia > Xestia sexstrigata. Next base: position 324,094 of record OW799221.2, on the reverse strand, counting down.
GTTTTTTTTGTTTTCCTAACAAGCTCATATACACTCTATCGCCAGCAGATGAAAGATTTTTGTCAAATAATACGCAAAAAATCAGCTCAAGGAATGGTTGTGGAGGCTTAGTGTGAAGTACTAAAAAATACTCGGACTGACCTCCCCAACAGTGGTGACACGTTTTTTTTCGTTAGCGCCGCACTTTGGTTTTTGTGCCGAACTTTGTATGAACCGTGAATGGTCTCCTTTCTTATCTTATCTTATAAGATTGTTACTTTTACATTTTAATTTTCTTTTCCCATAAATTCTCTCATTTCCATCAGTCTTACATTTCTTATCCTTATTTTCTGTTGCAGGTCTGATGTAAGAAAGTTCTTATGAAATATTCAGTACCTTTGTGTTCTTCTAACTTAAGATGAATGCTCCGGGATAGCCCGCGAAATTCAAATTTTCTTATGTTTTTTGCATTTTGCAGGCCAGTGTTAGGTTGTATGTTGATTAAAATACCATTCGCGGCTGTAATACGTATGTAGTTACAGAATTATATTCATCAGGGGCTTATATGTACTTACAAAAAACCCTCCAAGTTCATAAAGGTGGAAAAATGACTTTTTCAAGGTCAAAGTCATTCCTGGACCTTTATGGATTTGGAGGGTTTTTTGTAAATATAAGCCCCTGTACAAGACCTCTAAGCTGTCAGCGCAGACTCAACTCTCGGAGCGTCCTGGCCGGCGGGCACTTGCCCCTGTACAAGAGCTCTAAGCTGTCAGCACAGACTCAACTCTCGGAGCGTCCCGGCCGGCGGCACTTAACCCTGTACAAGAGCTCTAACCTGTCAGCGCAGGCACCACTGTCATGTCGACTATCTCATGCAGATGTAGGAACTGCTTTGGTGTGATCCATACGTTACGTACTCTCTCTTTATATTAATATTGCCAGTAAGGTGTACCTGGGTTACTTGGAAACGTACTAAATACAACACCAGGATGTGCTGTTAAAGGCCACGGCTTCCTAGCAAGCAGTGTAGCATACACTGCTTGCTAGGAAGCCGTGGCTCCGTGGTACATGCAGCGGCAGTCGGCGTGTTGCCGAGTTAGCTTCGGGTTACTCACATGGACGAGTACCTGTTTAGCCTCCCACTCCTGGGCAAAGGCCTCCCTCCACTCTTTCCACCTGCGCGTCCTACTACTTGTCCAGTTCGTATGTATGTAAACTATGTACTAATAAGCTACATATAATCAGGATTCTGACAAACTTACGGATGGGGGAGGAAGTGTGATAGTACTTCGCCATCGAGTTGCGCTGACTGCATCATTGTAGTTCCTGAGCTTCTCGCGAGCAGGGATTAGTTAATTGAGCCTCATCCGATGTAATTGTGCATATCGGTGTCAGCGTTACGCCACAGCAATAACAACAGCCTGCACAGTGCGCCACACGCCACACGCCACACGCCGACGGTATGTCAGTAGGCACACTACGTACTGCTACTCGTACGTCTGCTACTGCACTAAGTACTTCTGACCAGGCAGTAGGTTCCCGGCGGATTTCTTATTTAAATTAGTTTAACAGAGACATACATATGTAAGCTTTGCAAGGGTGTTTAGTATTTGTCTAAAAGGAAAAAGTATTGTATTATTTTTATTTGACTAAATTGGTTGCTCTTATTGGTGGGTTTAAGCCGTGCTTGCCTAGTTTGATCCGTAGATGGGTGACCATCCATTACATACCGAGTTTCTTCCGAGTCTCGGAAAGCACGTTAAGCCGCTGCCTTTTGCAGATCTTTGACAGTCGTTACGTGGCCCGAAATTTGACAGCCAGAATTACCAAGAGTATCGTATAACCCGGCGGTACTAACTGGGTTATGAAGATTAGATAGGCAGTCGCTCCATGTAAAATACAAGCCGGTTAGTCGGCATCAGCATCACGTCTTGCTTGAGAGCAGCTGTTTCTTGGACTACTTGAACTGTGCTTGAGATTGTTTAGAACAGCGTTGCTAAACTGTGATAGTTTGTGCTGCAGTCACCGAACTCAACCCATTAGAATTTGGAATATAGCTGACACCGAGTAGCAGTAGCGCGATGCGCTGATGCTGGCGGCTGGACTCCTGCCGCGAGGACTTGCGAATAAGAAGAGAACGAAAGACAAAGGGGCGCCCCGCCGCGCGCCTAGCGCCGAGCCACTGACAGACGCACCACAGAGCGTCTCGTACTGACGCTATCCACTGCACACTAGACGTTCCTTTGACACAAAACTTACTTGAAGCCAACTTGACTCCTTGATGCAACCGACTCACCACACAAGTATGACCGACTCGCGCCTGTGACGTCACTGATGCCAGCTGAGCGTGAAGTAGGAGGTTGGCGGTGCAACAGTGACCGTTCTAGTAGAGCCTGCTCTGTGCCCTGTTTCCAGCTCGTAGAAGGGCACCCGTACTTCCGCTTTCCTTCACTACACTAGCAACAACATAATTATAACTTCGGGCGGGAACAGTACGCAGACCATGATTAAACTAACGGAATATCGAGTAAACCTATTTTTGTACTTAGTTCTGCAATCTAAAATAATATATAAATACACGTTATAAACGACCAGTGTTCGAGTTTACATGACAGGACCATATTGACGTCAAATGTACAGAAACCAGATGTGAGCAAGGGGCGTTGCGGTGTCGCACGATGCTCGGCAGTCAGCCAGGCAGTGCGCGCCTGCGCAGTGCACGGTGCTGTCACTGTGCACTGGTGCGTCCTTCACGCCCTCACAGTGACAGACTCGTTTACACTGTACTAGCACTGGTCCGAGAGGCCGTGAGCCGTCATCTAGTTTGACAAAGATTCTACACAAAAAATCGTGTAGTTATGGTGTCGGAAATTTAAGATACGGGCAAAAACATTTTTTTTTTTGTTTTGTACCGTGTGTCTAGCTAGGATAGTGGCTAAAGTAAAAGCCATTTGGGTCGATCGATCAAGGTTAAGTAACGCTTGCTGAGGTCGGCACGTGATTAGCGTAGCTGATCATCTAGTCATACCAAGACGCCGACGATGGTAAACCGTTGTTCAACAACAACAAACATTAAAAAAAAACTATGAAAAGCTGTTCATTTAAAATACACACATCAAAAGTATCTAGGGATCAACATATATTTTTGCAATAACTTTTCTCCTGATTGATATTAATTAAAATTTTCTTTAAGGATTCATCAAATAAAGTGTTTTCGTTTGTCACAGTAACGATAAACCAAGTCACCTTTGCATTAATAAAGAAATTTGCCATTTTCCTAATAAAGGGATTTTTGACATTTGAACCACTAACATTAAAGTTCGAAAAAAAGACTGAAATAACAGTTTTCTTTAAAATTTTATTGGGTAACTTAAACAATTAATAATCCGTGTTTCTACCGCGAACACTAACAACACAAGAACATCGGTTTGGCATACTCAAAATGAGTTCATCCAAATCACGCTGTGGAATGGCCGCCCATGTTCGTTGCAACAACAAAAAAAGGTCTTCTTGCGACTGGATACCCTCCATATTCGGCAGAGCTCTTCTCTGTAGCATATCCCATGCATGCTCAATCGGGTTCAAGTCTGGCGACTGAGCAGGCCAGGGCAGGACATTGATGTTAGCTGCGGCGAGAGTCTGTCTTACAACTCTTGCGGTGTGCGGTCGTGCATTATCATGCATTAACTGAAATAAGGGACCGATTTGCACTTGTAGAGGAACGATGACGTCTGATACAATCGTCTCAGCATAAATTTGAGCGTTGAGGTTGCCTCTGATCCAAATCAACTCAGTTCTTCCGCCGATCCAAATACCCGCCCATACCATGATGGTTCCACCACTATAAGGATGGACTTCCTGGCAGGATTTTAATCGCTGTTGGCGTCCAGGGGTTCTCCAGTGTCGTATACGTCTTGTATCCGGTCTCATACCAAAACGAGACTCATCAGAAAAGCACACGAAACGCCATTGTTCTTCTGCCCAATTTCTGTGTTCAAGAGCCCATTGATATCGAATCCTACGATTGTGCATTGCTATAGGTGGTACCCGTAGCGGTCTTCGGGAATGAAGGTTCACTTCATGCAAGCGGTTTCTGACTGTTTGGTCGCTAATTAAGTTCCCTGAAGAGTGATGAAGCCTCACGGCTAACATCATGGCGGTTATTGTTGGAGCTCTTCGAGTTAAGATTTGAATGTATCGGTCTTGTCTCCGTGTGGTGCAGCGATACCGTCCTCCATGGCGCTCAGCCACGGTACCAGTGCTTCGGTAACGTGTCCAAAGTCGACTGATAACACTCTGACTTGTATTCAGAGCTAAAGCTACAGTACGTTGCCGGGAACCAGCTTCTATCATTCCCACGGCTCTGAGCATTTCTTCCCTGCTTAAATGACGTCGCCGCTCCATAATAACGTTGGTTTTAATCAGTAGTAGGGAAACAGTAGCACTAATAATGTCTTCAATGCGTTGTATGTTTTTATAGGGAAAATATTGACAGCTTATTTTCATCTTTTACTCGAATTTGATTGAGAGTTCCTGATTCAAATTATGAAATGCACCAAAAAGGATCCATATAAATTTATAAAATCATAAATTTATTACAAAGCCACATCTCAATCTCAAGAAATCCGCATAAAAATGCTTGATCCCTAGACATTTTTGATGTGTGTATGTAGTAGGTACGTGCCAAGACGTTAGTGAATGAGCTAGAGCTGGCCCCACGGTTGATGTCGCGAGTCAAATATGTAGTACGTGCCGAGACGTTAGTGGATGAGCTAGAGCTGGCCCCACAGTTGATTTCGCGTGTCAAATATTTAGTACGGTCGAACAAGCTATTTGGTTTATATTTCACAAAGTAATTTGTTGGTAAAACTGTAAACCAAGAAAAGAGTTTCGAGTTTAACCTTAAAACTATGCTTTGTGGAGGTTCCTTAATTTTTGTAAAAAAATGTTTAAAATATAAGCAACGTAACGACATAGTAGGTCTCTCGGCTGAACATTGGGTCGAACTGTCCTGTGTTGAGCTAGATAAGCATGTTATTGTGTGTGTGTGTACCGACCCCCAAACTATCAAAACTTTTCCTTATTTGAGTCAATAATAGAAGATGTCCTGGCAAAACTTGCAGTCAGTATTAAGTCTACAATTATTTGTGGTGATTTTAATATCAATATTTTAGAAGAAAATTCAAATAGGTAGCAGTCGGTTATTAAAACTTTTTAAGTCATTTGACTTGACCAACACTTTTATAGAACCTACTAGAGTCACTCCATCTTCTGCTACTTGTATAGATAATGTTTTCTGCGATTGTGATTACATAGATAAAGCCATAGTTAATTATCTGCCGTCTGATCGTATCGGACAAACTGTAACTTTTAGGTGTAATACACCATTGCACAGATTAAATTTAGACCCATATAACTTCTAACAAATTAAATAGGTATAATATTTCCTTACAGAACATGTTAAGTGTTATGAGCCATGACGATATTAATATAAATCAATTTTAAAATCATTTCTTTTCAATAGTTGATCACACTGAATTCAACAAGACTTTTGAAAAGAAGACAAAAAGTATTTGCCCTGAATTTATATTTAGTGATTGGGCAACTAGAGGTATCAGAAAAAGTAGGGAAACACTATTTGAGCTTTAAAACACAACATATAAACACTGAAACTTTTAACAAATATGTTGCTAAGTATTCAAAAATTTTTAGAGATACATGCAAGGTTGCCATAGCCCTACACATTGGCAACAAGATCAAAACAGCAGAAAATAAAAGAAGATTGTACAACTATCTTTGTATTGTATAAATTCAATATCTTTAGTATTATATAACCGCATATCGCATATTGTGTGAGTGCTATGTACTAGAATGCTATCAGTCGCTGGACACCTACGTTTTTTCTTGACTTAAGTGTGCCCTGGCGGTTAAGAGTATGTCATGCTCACTCAAATGTCTCGCTGATGGTGTCGCGGGTGTCGGATTATTTAGTTCCCTTCAAAATGGTTGAATTGAATGGTGCTTATACATGCGTCATGTTCGTGAACGAGCGCTGTCAGTTGGGACTGGTCAGCTCTTGGTTGCCACGGCTTATTTGAATAATTAATTTTATTTTTGAATTATATTTATTATGGACACTTTTAACGTGTACATCTTGCTACATTGTTCTCACATTATGTACCATCTCAAGGTATCTCAAGGTTTTGTAAAAATATTCTGATTTAAAAGAGTGTCCATGGAGTTTCTTGCCCGTTCTTCTCCATAGAGATCTGCACTAGGGAATGGGCAACTACAGTACTTTCAGTTTTTTGTCTTGTTACTGGGACTGTAGCTACATTTAATTTTCATCTTTGTTTCAACAATTCAAAAGTGCCTGTAACTGGCCTACTCAAAATAAATGCTTTGAATTTGAGTTTCGTGGAACCGTTTAGTCTACCATAGGGATGCATGCATGGAGTATAAAAAAATCAGATGTTTCGGGCTTTCGTTTTTTTTTATTCAATCTATTTGATAAATTCACATCCAAAAAAAAAAAAGGTGTATGGAGTCCGAGAGCTGAAGTCCCTCGGATTCCATAATCTCCCCTCGCTTTACATACATGACTGCACATTTGTCTACACCAAATTCCATCCTGATGGCGCTACTAAAAGTTTATTTATTTTTATTATTATTTCTTTATTCATCCAACAAATCTGTTACATTTTTAAATATTTATTTATAAATAAACATTTAAAAATATAAAAAAATGTACCCCACCGGTATCGGGAACAGGGTCCAGAGAGAGGAACCTCCTAACAATACGAGCCGTGTCCAGGAGTACAGCTTTCTGAATCAAGCCCTTGATCCAGCTGCCTAACGAGAGCCTCCTTTTTTTTTTCTTTTTTTTTCGGATGGGAAATCATTAATGACTTCTCCCGCTCTGGGCAGAGCAGGACGGAGTGTCATACTTTTACTGACTAAAACCCATCCATGTTTCTTCATCGCCCTTTGTGTTCCGGGGCCACGGTATCTCTTTCGAACAGTCCCGCAACCCCGGCAGAACGAGAGACTCCTCAGGTATTGATCGAGGCAATTGGCAATTAAGCCATGGGCTGATACGACTCTCGGCACAATGATCGCTGAGTCCACTTCCCACATGTCAACAACCTCGCGAGCCAAGTCAAGATACTTGATTTGTTTATCTTTCTCGGCTTTCACGAGGTTCTCATCATGCGGGATCATTATGTCAACAATCATTCGCCGCTCTGATCGGTCCACCACCACTATATCAGGCTTATTGGCTACAATAGTCCTGTCAGTGATGATGGATTGATCCCAGTACAATGTGATACTGCCATTATCGAGAACCTGGTCGGGCACATACCTATAGTAAGGCACTTCCGATTCCACAAGTTTTTATTTTAGAGCAAGTTGCTGATGGATAATCCGTTAGCTTGACGAGAACACCCGGAGATAATGTGACGGATTGATTCGCCTGGACGGTGGCATGCCCGACATATGTCAACCGTGCCATCCTTCACAATAAATCTCCGGTAGTTATTCGTCATTATAACATTGTATCTGTGGAGAACGTGGTTGATTTCAGATTTGTATCATTTTTGTATCTTATCTTTTTGTAGTTCTTAATGTGTAATTGTTTGTTTTCCCGAATAAATAAAATAAAATAAAATAAAAATAAAATAACTTCATCCATTATTGCACAGACAAAACCTTCCGTTTTGTCCGAATAGGTCCCCGGAACGTAGCCAGGCTACGGACGCTGATAGGTCTACATCGGGCCCATGGAGGGCCCGGAAAAAGTGTCCGTGAAGCTCCTTACTCTGCCATACCTCCCTGCGTTCGTTAGTGTCAAGCACTGGAGGTTTGCACCAGTTCTCTTTAGCCAAGGAGAGCGGGGTGAGGCCCTTGTCCATCGCAACCACATCTCGATGCATTCCCACATCGGTTCCTAGGAAATATTCCCTGAGGCTGCATATCTCGCGATTGTGGAGAGTCTTAGCATCTAAAATGCCTCGACCCCCACACTTCCGCGGGATATACAGTCTCATAACCGAAGAACGTGGGTGATGCATCCGATACGCCGTCAACAATTTACGGACCTTCGCATCCAAGGCGTCTAGTTCTGTTTGAGTCCATTTGAGTATGCCGAAAGAGTACATCAAAACCGGCATGACCCAACCGTTGAAGGCACGCACCTTATTCCCACCTGATAAAAGACTATTAAATACTTTTTTATTATTATTATTATTACAGCACAAGTTAAGGAAAAATTTCGAAAAATAAAAAAAGTTGAAAATTAAGGTAAATTTTGGTGCTTACAAGTTTTCGCGAAAATCTAAAATTGCCCATATCTGTTTATTGCGTTTCCTAAAACTACATAATATGCTCTTTCATATAAGCGAAACATCAAATGCTTATTAAATTTTTATCATCTATAAAACTCAATGAACATTACTTGAAAACCATCGTATAACTAAGAATATATTAATGGAAATTATTTAAAAATAGCCGTAATGAGTATTATATTGATATCAAATAACTTGCCAATGCGTTTTATAATGAAATTAAATTTTTTTTTTTTTACTTAAAATGGCCTTCAACCGATGTAATGCCAAAATGTTTCTAAGAAGAAGTTGAATAACCCATAAATATAGAAATATCATAAATAAAAAACATTGTTTTAACTTTAACGGTACGTATTTATAACTAAAAACTAAGTGTTCTTAGGTTCATGGTTGGTCTATGTTCCTTGTAAGGAGGTCCGTTCTAGCAAGGCCAACCGTCAAAATTTTATTGGCCTTGTATGGAGCCACTGGCTTTCCTAGGAACACTACCAATATGTTTCAATATTTTAACTTAAATCGAGACAAACATTTCTTTTTTTCTTACCATAAAAAATCCGACAATTCACATTAAAAAAAAGATAAAACAATAGGTTATAATAACTAAAACTTACGTTTTGCTGTGAGTTAGTATTGTAGCGCGCCAGTTAGAATTGTAACATAAACGACTGAAGTCTACGAAGCGTGGGATCTCACTAACAAAATAGCAGCGCGAGCGCGAGCGACTCGTCGCCGCGTCTGTGGCCTTGAGTTTGATGGATCTTAGTGTGTAGAAGAAGGAATTATGTCCTTACCAAAATCAAATCTCACTACATCTCATCAAGGAGGAGAGGGGGGGTGAGGGTGTGAAGTCAAATCTCACTACATCTCATCAAGGGGGAGAGGGGGGTGAGGGTGTGAAGTCAAATCTCAATACATCTCATCTAGGGGGTTGCCAGATGGTATCAAAAAAGAGGACATGTTTTGTCCTCCCATCCCTTACCTACTGTAAGTCTACCTTTTTGCTAAACATCGTTGAAAATTTCGTGTAGTGCGCCATGCGTGCGAGCGTTTAGGCCCGGTTTCCACCAAAGAGGAGACGAGCGGAGCGGAGAGCAGAAGTGTGAAAACCGACCAATCACATTGGTTGAAATCTACATCGCGTTTCTCGTCTCTCCTGTGATTGGTCGAATCTTGCACATCTCCTCTCCGCTCCGCTCGTCTCCGCTTTGGTGGAAACCGGGCCTAAACGAGCGGCGAAGCGGCGCATGTGTGTTATCAGTGTGGTTATGCCGCTGCGTGCAAGTACTCTATTACTCGCCACGCGCATGCGCGAGCCGCCCCGCCCCCTTCCCTCACGCCTCCATGCACCAGAACCAGTCCGGTGCAGTCGTGCAGTGCAGTGCAGCGAGGTGTTTGTTATTGCAATTATCTTGCAATTAGATATTTGTTTGAAACAATTGGTTATTATTCTATTAGATAGGTACTAGCAGACGTCACGCAGTTTCACCCGCGTAGTTCTCGTTCCCGTGGCAGTACGGGGATAAAAATAGCCTATGTTACTCGCTGATAATGTAGATATCTATTGCTGAAAGGATTTTTTAAATTAGAAGTTTTTTCGTTTAGTACATAAAAAAATATAAAAACACAATTTCCTCTTTAAAATATCGTAGTCATTATGAGTAAGCGGAAGTGTAAATTTACGGACGTATTAAGAGCCAAATACCCGTGTTTTACTAGTGGGCGAGACGACTTTGACAATACAATAAACAATAATAAGAATACAACTTCCAAAACATGACGTGAAGATTTTTATAATTATTTGTTAAAAAACCGGCCAAGTGCGTGTTGGGCCACGCGCAGTGTAGGGTTCCGTAGTAGCCCGTTATCTATCTAAATATATAAAAGAAGAAACTGACTGACTGACTGACTCACATATCAACGCAGAGCCCAAACTGCTGGGTCTACAGATTCCAAATTTGGCAAGTAGGTTCCTTATGTGGTCTAGAGATGCACTAAGAAAAGTTTTTTCAAAATTCACCCCCTGGGGGTTAAACGGGTCTCCAAAGTTTGTATGGGGAAACAAGATTAGTTAGACTATTTTATTCGAAAATTCACAGGAGTACTCCTATTGATAAATGAGTAGAAACGGGTTTCGGGTTTTTTCGGAATTCAACCCCTAAGAGGGGGCAATGGGGTGACAAAGTCTAAAAATCAATGCACAGCCCAAACCGCTGAGTCTAGAGATTCCAAATTTGGCACATAGGTTCCTTATGTGGTGTAGGGGTGCACAAAGAATGGATTTTTCAAAATTCAGCCCCTAAGGGGGTGAAACAGGGCTCCAAAGTTTGTATGGGGAAATAAGATAGACTATTTTATTCGAAACTTCACAGGAGTGCTCCTTTTGATAAATGATTAGAAACGGGATTCAGGTTTTTTTCAAAATTCAACCCCTAAGAGGGGGAAATGGAGTGACAAAGTCTGAAAATCAACTACGCGTCTTCCTACCAATACGAGAAACCTACGCGTGCTTTATTTAGAATCTCTAGACCCAGTGGTCTATAGATTCTAAATTAAGCACGCGTAGGATTCTTATTAGGTCTAAGGGTGCATTAATTAAGGATTTTTCAAAATTAACCCCCTAAGGGGGTGAAACGGGCCGTGTTGACGGCACGTTCGTGCTCCACGCGCACCTCAAAGAGTTTCAGCAAAAGGAAGGGGGCAAGGACCGGTGCCTGCCGGGGTTGCGGGACTGTTCGAAAGAGATACCGTGGCCCCGGAATACGAAGGGCGATGAAAGAGTATGGATGGGTTTAGTCAATAAAATTCTGACACTCCCTCCTGCTCCGCCCAGAGCGGGAGGACTCATTTGATGATTGCCCATCAGGAAAAAAAAAAAGGTGGTGAAACAGTAGTCGAAAGTTTGTGGGGAAACAAGATTAGTTAGACTGTTTTATTTCAAACTTCACAGGAACTTTACTTCCTATCGATAAATGGGTTAACATTTTTGTGTTTCAGGTTTTTTTCAGAATTCAACATGTAAAGGGGGATGTGGGGTATCAAAGTCTGAAAATCAACGATTTTAAGATTTAATGTGGCGGACCTGAAATACCATCATTCCCTGTTGGGGTGCGATTGGGTTGAAATGTCTAAAAATCAATATGGGTGTCGATACCGAGATTGTCAGGGGTGCTGATTACGAAAATGGCATTTATTTTGAGATCCAGATGATGGCGGATTTGACTTCTATACAGGGTTATTGTTGATTTATTGTGATGATTGTGATAACGATGATCATCATCTGCCTAGCCTTTTCCCAACTATGTTGGGGTCGGCTTCCAGTCTAACCGGATGCAGCTGAATACCAGTATTTTACAAGAAGCGACTGCCTATCTGACCTCCACAACACAGTTAGTACTGGGTAATACGATACCCCTTGGTAAGACTGGTTGTCTTTGACTTTTTGGGCAACTGACTACCTGTAACGACTGTCAAAGATCACAAATGACAGCCACTCGGTGAGGACACGATAGGTGAGGAAACTCGGTATGTAATGGGTGGTCACCCATCCACAGACAAACCTAGGCAAGCACGGCTTAACCAAAAGATCAACCCGAGCGGCTTTTATTATTTAGCAACGAGCTCTCCCCATTGTGATAACGCTGCTGATTATTGTGATAATGATATGATTGTGATGTGTGTTTACGATGATAATGAGTGTGATAAAGATGATGGTGATTGTGATGGTGATTTTGATAGTGATTGTGTTTGTGATGATGATTGTGACAGTGATGGTGATTGTGATAATGATGATAATGATTGTCACAACGATAACGAGGATATAGATTGTGATGATGATGATTGTGATTACGATGATAATGGTTGTGAATGATTATAGTGATTGTGATGGTGATTGTGATGGTGATGCTGATTGTGATGGTGATTGTGATAGTGATAGTGATGGCGATTGTGATGATGAATATTGTGATAAAGATGGTAATGATGATTGTGATAAAGATGATAATGATTGTGATTACGATGATAGTGATTGTGACAACGATGATGGTGATTGTGATAGTGATTGTGATGGTGATGGTGATTGTGATGGTAATTGTGATAGTGATGGTGATTGTGATAATGATTGTGATAATGATGGTGGTTGTGATAGTGATGGTGATTGTGATGGTGGTTGTGATAGTGATGGTGATTGTGATGATAATAATTGTGATGATTATGACATTTGGCTGAAACATAGATAGTTTATGTTAATGTAGGATACTATTTAATTTATCCCTTTAGTATGATCCAGTGGGACAGTTATCGAACGTCACGCGGGCGAAGCCGCGAGCAACAGCTAGTCACAATATAAAACGAACCCGTTTGTACAGCGCCATCTAGCGTTGTTTTTTTTATTTTAGATTTAGTTTTTCAGTGCAAGTCTTTACCTGTTATAAACAAGCAACTACTTCATAGTTACTTTAAAGGATATAATCTAAGGATTTTGTATTTGGTACAATATTATCCAATACCCAAGTTCAACGACTGTTACTGCTAAACTAATAAAGTTATCTAAACTGCTATAGTTTTCCTTTATAGTTCATGAAATGCACTATCATTATGAATTTTTCCAGATTTTTCAAGCCAGTAGTTTAGCTTTTAGAGGGAGGGGGGACGCCCTACTGGAACAAAAATTTACACTTTAAAGTTTTATATTGGGGTTAAACTATGAAATTGCCAATTGCTACTGAAAAATTAAAACTTATTTTTTTCTAAGATATAACATATTTATGTGGGAATGTAAGATTTTCAGAAGAATATTATAGTTTGCTTGCTGTTTTATTTTGGAATCCCACAACACACACTACATTTTGGGGGCTCGTCCAGGATTTCAAAATAAAATAAAACGAAGCGAAGCAAATGTTTCTGCGTAGCGGGTTTGAAAAAACAACCACGATGACGTCGGCAGCAGAACAAATGAAGATGGATGCTGCAGCAGGTTCCACGCTTCAAACGAGCGTGGACCTGGTACCAAAGTCGGTCAGGACAAAACATATCCAGTGACACGGTGGATACAAGATGAAGAAGATAACGGCGAAATCTGTTGTTGGACACCATTGCAACTACTGCTAATGGCAAGAAAATCCCTGTCAGGTACCGCTCAGCTTTGGATTCAAGCTGAACGCCCTCACAAAACATGGGAAGAACTCAAAGCGGCCCTGACTAAAGAGTTCCCTGACACGGTCGACATTAAAGCAATACACGAGCTTATGAGCCAGCGAAAGAAAAGACGTGACGAGAGTTGCATCGACTATATGTATGATGGTCATGAAGGAATTATGGAAAAGAGGAAAGATACCCGATTCCGTGGCCATTAAATACATCGTTGATGGCATAGTCGACCACGAGATCAAAAAAAACATCCTATACGGTGTAACTACGTATCCTGATTTTAAAGAGAAGCTTAAAATATACGAGACTGTGAAAGAAAAGATGAAGCTGGAATATTCTAGAAGTACCTACAGAAACGTAAAACGCGGTTTCGTACGTCATGAAAAAACGTTGAAAAAGATGCTATAACTGTGGTGACGGCGATCATGTGTCGGAAAACTGTCCGCAGAAGGCACAAGGTCCAAAGTGCTTTAACTGCAACGAATATGGTCTAATTGCACTGAAGTGCCCGCATATAAAAAACATGGCTGAAGGCGGCTGTAAAGAAGATTCGAATTGGAGTTCTTCTTAGGCACTTCCGGCGATAAAAAAGACCACAACGGCGCATCGACAAGTGGGAGCGGGAGCGGCGAACGTGTGAGCAAGCAAGCAATGTTCGGCCAATCACCGTCCAACAACGGGGATCATACGTCATACTCACAGAATGACAAGATGACAGATGACGGCAAAGATTAAAAAACTCAAATTCAAAATGAGTTTGACATAGTTACGATGTAAACAATCAATGGCGACGGAAAAACCTTTGAAAATTGTGGAATTATGTGGAAAAACGACAAGTGCGCTTGTTGATTCAGGTAGCGATGTGAACTTGGTGTCTTCTGAGTTTTGTGCTAATGTTAGTAAAGTGATGAACAATAACATAACACTGTCTGGACTTGGTCTCGCCAAAGTGGAGTCATTATGTTGTATAACAACAAATGTTGTGATCGACAGTACGAAATACGACGATGTGTTATTCTACGTGGTGCCTAAAGACTGGTATGCCTTTTGATGTAATTATAGGTCGCGATTTTCTTAAGAATGTTTTAACGGTTATGAATGGAAGTTTTGTATGGATGAGACCAAGAAATGAAGATTGGTTAGGCAGATTGAATTGTTTTCCCTGTGTTTCAGATAGTGTAGGTTATATTGGCAGCGAACAACTGAAGAGCCAAGTGGTAACTTTGGTCAAAAATTACCATTCTAATCAAACAAAGGATATTCCCATACAACTGAAGATAGTTCTCAAGGATGATGTTCCAGTTGCTCAAAAACCCCGCCGAATTTCACTCGTCGAGCAAGAAGAGGTTGACATACAGGTAGCGGACTGGTTATCCGAAGGAATCGTTAGACTAAGTTATTCAGAATATGCTAGTCCATTGGTCCTGGTACAGAAAAAAGATGGTACTACCCGCATTTGTGTAGATTAAAGACGGCTCAATGAAAAGATAGTGAAAGATGAATTCCCACTACCGTTGATAGAAGACTACATTGATAGGCTGGCAGGTGCTAAGGTTTTCAGTATTTTGGACCTGAAAAATGGGTTTTTTCATCTTAAGGTTGATGAAGACAGTGTAAAATACACATCTTTTGTTACACACAATGGCCAATACGAGTTCTTGAGAGCACCATTCGGTCTGTCTGTGTGTCCTAAGTACTTCATGCGTTTTATCACTTATGTTTTTAGAGATCTGATAGCAGAAAGAAAAGTTATGATCTTCATTGACGACATCTTAGTTCCGGCGGATGATGAGTATCAAGCTGTGGAAAGACTAAAGGAAGTTCTGGAAGTAGCATCCCAGTATGGATTGCAGTTTAGTTAGAAAAAGGCAGCCTTGGTATGTCGTAAAATTACTCACCTTGGTCATGTGATCGAAGATAGGAAGGTGAGGCCTTCCAGTGACAAGATTCATGCGGTGATTAAGTTCCCAGAGCCAAAAACGGTTAAACAGTTACATAGTTCTGTTGGTTAAGCCTCATACTTTAGAAAGTACATTCAGGATTTTGCATTAATAGTTAGTCCATTGACTAATTTACTAAAGAAAGACACGAATTTTAAATTTAACCAAGATGAGAGCCGTGCATTCAATAAAATTAAAAAATAAGTTGTCTAGTGATCCGGTACTAAAGATATTTAATCCAAAACTTTACACAGAGCTATACACGGATGCATGCTGTGTTGGTTATGCAGCTATACTTATGCAATGTAGTGTGGACGATCAGCAGCTACATCCTGTATACTACATGAGTAGAAAGACAACAAATTCAAAACAATAAGAGAGCAGGTACACAAGTTATGAACTTGAGGCATTGGCAGTTAACGAAGGTGTCAAAAAGTTTAGACACTACCTATTCGGTAGGCATTTTAGTAAGTAAAAATGTTGAAGATTTTCTATTAACATGTATTCTATGTTTATTAGTAAGCAGAGGAAGGAAAACAAGAAGGATTCTTACATGTGATTTACAAAGAAGCTGTTCCCTTGCACACCCTGCATGTTGATCACATTGGACCGATGTTAGATACAAAGAAACAGTATAATCACATCTTGACTGTAGTGGATGGATTCACTAAGTTTGTTTTGACTTTTCCTACAAAGAGTACTACGAGCAAAGAGGAACAGCATTCACCAGTTCTGACTTCCAGGATTACTGCAAAGAAGAAGGGATAGTGCATGTGAAAATTACCACAGGAATGCCAAGAGGTAATGGACAAGTTGAGCGTATACATATAATAATTATTCTAGTCCTGTCGAAGCTGTGTATAAAAAACCCTACACTGTGGTATCGGCACGTTAGTCGTATGCAGCGAGCTATCAATAGCACTTATCAGAGGAGTACAAGTACAACACCACATGAACTTCTAGTTGGTGTGAAAATTAAGAGCAAAGAAGATGTCAACATTTATGAAATGCTGCGGCAAGAAGAAAGGGACAGCATTATTCTAGAGAGAGAAGAACTCAGGCAGAAGGCCAAAGAACAAATATTAAAAGTACAAGAAGAAAATATAAAAGCTACAATAAGAAGAGAAAGAAAAGTGTTGAATATTAAAAAGGAGATAAAGTAGCGACAAGAAGAACGCAATTTGGAACAGGGTTGAAAATCCAATCAAAGTATTTTGGCCCATACACAGTTACCAAAGTGAAAGGAAAAGATCGTTATGATATAGAGAAGTGTGATAGTAGCAGTAAAGGTCCAAATAAGACATCAACTGCGGCCGACAGTATGAAGTCGTGGCCAACATGATATGACAGGTTTACTGTGTAATGGTTTAAAGTGTAAGGAATGTACGCATGATGATGAATGAATAGTTTAAAGGAGCACAACTGTAAGACTGCTTGTTGTTGTAGGTATAGGTATGATTACATAATTTTTCTTTTGTTTCTTGTGATGTAAAGTTTAGTTGTACTACAAATGTTGTTGTATTGTAATAACATAGGTTATTTTAATGTGATATAACTTATAAGTTGTTTAAATGGTATGTGATTGGTTGTTAAAGTAATTATTGTATGTAAGCGAGTAATGAGTGTTCAGTGTATGAAAGCGAGTAATGAGTGGATGTCAGCAGAGCAATGCATGGCCGAGGAAAGTCATGAAAGTCAGAATGGCCGAATGTGGGAATGTAAGGTGAGTTAAGTGGCAACATTGATTGAATGAGGGAATGTAAGATGATGGAGTGACAGCACTGTATGTCAAGTCAGGATGCGCAGAAAGCATTATTAGATGCACAACGGACGACGAATAAGAAAGATGGAAGACATAAGATTTTCAGAAGAATATTATAGAAACTAAAGTTTGCTTGCTGTATTATTTTGGAATCCCACAACACACACTACATTTATTTAATCAAAATATTTACCCTCATTATCTATACATTGCTGCCATCTAAACGGAAGTTCATTTATGCCTTTACGATAAAACTCTGAGGATCTAGATTTGACAAACTGTGTGAAAGCATTTTGTACTGCCTTCTGGGAAGAAATTTTTTTATCACGTCGAAAATTGTCCAAATCACGAAAAAAATGGTAGTCCGTTGGAGCAAGGTCTGGCGATTACGGAGGATGACGTATAGTTTCTAACTGCAGCTCCTGTAGAGTTACAACGGTTTCTCGTGCAGTGTAAGGTCCTGCGTTATCATGGAGAAATCATGGTGAAGATCGATTCACGAGTCGGGGCTGTTTCACTGCCAGTTTCACCATCATTGTTCGAAGTTTGGCACAGTAAACATCTGCTGTTATTGCCTGACCAGACCTGAGAAAGCTATAATAAATAACACCATGATGAGACCACCAAACAGTTACCATTATTACCTTTTTATTGGTAAGCTTTGCTTTAGGGCACTGTTGCAGCGGTTGACCTGGGGTCAGCCATTGCATTTTTCGCTTACGGCTATTGTAAACAATCCACTTTTCGTTTTCATGTCACAATTCGATCCAATATTCATTCATTTCTATACCGATTCAACAAGGCAACACAAGTTTCAACATGCATTTCTATCTGCAGATCAGTCAAATCGTGGGGCAACCATTTTTCATATTTTTTATCTTATTGATTTGATGCAAATAAGTCAATATTGTAGATAGGGTAACGTTAAACCATGCCGCTAATTCCTGGGTGGTTTGACTCGGATCGGTTTCTACCATCTCCTTCAATTCAGCGTTATTCACCTGTGTGGGCGGTCTACCACGTGGTTCGTTATTCAAGTCGAAGTTTCCATTACGAAAGTGTTTATACCAAAAACGCACGGTGCGTTCATTAGCAGTGTCCTCTCCAAACGCAACGTTGATATTGCGAGCCGTTTCTGCCGCGTTATTTCCGCGTCTGAAATAGTATTCAAAAATAACTCGGATTTTCGAAGTATCCATCTTTACGTCTAACAGCCCGTTCACACATAGTCTACGTATTTACAGTACCCGTCTTATCGGATGCGACAAAAAATTATGCTTTGTTCACACATTGGCATCGTATAACGTTCAACGTATCCGTCATTACTGGATACGATGTTCACAAGCATATTCGCAGTATACCACCGCTACTCTACCAGGATGCACGTTGTCGTGTTGTATTCGCCGCTCCGCCAGCCCCTTCACCCCACACAGTTTAATATCCGGTAAAGTTTTACGGATACATGACGGATACGTACTCCGTTCATCCAGTATTCGATGACAAAACGGAATGACATAATTTAACGGACCGATATTTTTTACTAAATACTGTGTTATATGTGAAGTCGCTCATATAACTCCATACGCCATCGATGAAAAAAAACATATCCGATAAAACTGGCAAGTAAAACGGAGACCATGTGTGAACGGGCTGTAAGCTGAATACAAAAAACAATAGAAAGTCGAAAATAGAATGTTGCACATTTTTTAAAAGAAGAAACTTCATAGGTGTCACGTGAAAAAGTTTCACACAGAAACGGCAACTTCATACTTTAACCCCTATTATTTGTAAATAGAGCATTAAATCGAAAAGTAGTAATAGCAACCCCTAAGTCATTTTAAAAGACCGATTCAACGATATCCCACACGATGGCGCAGTACGAAAAAAAATATGCATCTCCACTTCATAATGTAGGGGTGCTACCCTAAAAAAAAATATTTTCCAAAATTTTATTTAACCACTTTGTCGGCGTAATTGATAAAAAACACAACATAAAATTACAGCTTTCTAGTACTAACGGTCTCTTAGCAAAACCTCGGACAGACAGACAGACGGACATGACAAAACTATAAGGGTTACTTGTCAGGACTACGGATCCCTAAAAACCAAGAGCTTCTTTCCAAAATTGGCAACTCAGCTAAATATGATTAAAAAAAGTTAAATAATGTAAAAAAAAATCGTTTAATTTCTGAATGTCTTTCTTTTTTACACAAAAACCTCCTTTTTAGACACTGGCAACCCGGGAGGGGGTGGTCGAAAAATCGCCAAGAGCCGAGTCTACGGACTCGGTTCTTGGCGATTTGTGTGACACAGTTTGACTTCCCCTGCAAATGTTTAGTAAGTAATGTACCTATTTAGTTTTGGATTGGAAGTAGGTACCCTGGAGAACAATCAGAAGATAAGTCATAGATTGTATAGGTACTACGTAATTAAAGTGGAGAATCGCGATATTCGCTTCGAGCTGTCTTTTCGTCGATTAGTAGTATTACAAATTGCTATAAGTTTGCATTCTTTTAACAAACAATTTTTTGCGGAAAGGTTTGTCACTCTGTCAGAAGCTACACCAATATTTAGAAAAGCTTTCATGGTATCTGTTGGCAAGCTCGGGCCAAGATTACCGCTATCAGATAGCAACAAAAACAAATTGCAATCATGATCTAACGGTAATGACTTCCGCCGCGCGGCGCCGGCGCGGCGACGCTCGGCGTCTGTCGCCTGCGGACTACGGACACCATTTCACTCACCAAGGAGCAATGGTGCGGATGCGCCGGGCGGCGTAGTCAGGAGGAGCGCGGGGCGCGGCGCGGCAGGGGGCGGTCAAGGCCGCCGGCGCACGCGGCGCCAGGCCCCTGCGCTGCGCCGGTTCAGTTCGCCCCGCGGTCCCCTAACCAGCAGTCGTGCCGCGCGCAGTTTCTCGCGGAGTGAAGTGTGTGTGTTGTACAGTTACGTGCCGTGGCGCAGCAACAGGTCGACGACCGCGCGAGTATGAGCTCGCGCCCGCTCCGGCTGC
Source organism: Xestia sexstrigata (assembly GCA_941918905.2). Taxonomy (NCBI): domain Eukaryota; kingdom Metazoa; phylum Arthropoda; class Insecta; order Lepidoptera; family Noctuidae; genus Xestia; species Xestia sexstrigata. The sequence goes on along the minus strand of OW799221.2, from coordinate 303,913 downwards.
CGCTCCCACCTCTCCGCTGACCAGTGATCGGGATCCGTACAGTTCACGTCCGGCGTCCCACAAGGTGAGCTGCTGCGCTTCCTACCCCGACAGCGACAGGCCGAGCCGAGCGATGCTAACCGGTTGTACGCTCTCCGCGGAACACTCGCAGCGAACGTGAAGAGACTACGTACGCTGTATCGTTATTATAATAAATTGTCCTAATTTGCGGCTGGCGCAGTGGGCACGGTCTCGGCACTGAAGCCTGCAGCTCGCTGGACTGTGAAGCTGAATCAATCAAACAAGCTCCGATGGTATCGATAAAACATTGTAGGTAATTAATTATCTTTGCTCGATGCAAGTCGGGACGAGGCGCGACCGCCGACGCTGTCAATTCGGCTAATTGAGTTGTGCTCATTTGGAGAACGGTTTTGTGCACACAATGTAAACTTCTCCGTATCGGTCCAACAGCTTAAAAGTTTCTGTCAGTAAAGAGATCATTTTTAGAGCCTAGATACTTCTAGTGGAGTCAGTGTAGTGGTGCTGCATTGTATCCGCGAGCGTTTAGAAACTGCGCCTGGTTTAAAACCAGTTGCGATAAATGGTGCCAAGGTACTTACGGTCTTTCTAATACGACTGACATATTTTTCTCACTTATTATTTAATAAGTAGGAACCGACGTTGTTTTATTACATTCCATAAATTAGATTTACCCAAGCGATCTCGAATGAGAATGAGTTTGCCGTGTACAGGCACACAATAGGTGCAACGTCCCGAGTCTTTCTATAATTATTACAAAGTTAACTCCGGAGGGGCACCGACTACCTGAAATAAGAGAGTGTATTCTCATCGCGAAACTCGATTCTCGCTAGGGTTGCCACCCATACTATAATATTTAGTATCATACTATATTTCAGTCAATTGTACTATATAATATAGAATAATAATATAGTACGAAAAATACTATATTTTTATCCCTAATTCAACTGTCGCGCTTTTTTATATTAACTGTGACTGGAAGTCTGGACTCTGGAACGTACCCGCAGTGCTGCACGGGGAGTTTCAGAACGAAACGCATTCGCGGCAACAAAACGTCAACTGTAAAACAGTCAATAATTTGTCGATGAATGCGGCCCGATTTTTATTTAAGTGTTTATTTGCTGTCAAAATAAAAAAAAAACATGCTAAGTGATGATGGTTTTTGCACGTCACACCATCATCACTTTCCATGTTTTTTGTTGTTTTTTGTAAAAAAACAAAAAAAAGACACTAAAAAAGGCTTCAAAAATATAAGAGCGAATGGTGCAAATAAGATGTTAGTAACAAATATGTAAAATGGAAAGAAGAAAGAAATCTATTAATTTAATTTAAAATGAATTGTTAAATAATTTGCATCTAAAATTGTTCATATTCCTATAATTACCTATCTAACAATAGAACATTGATGGCCAAAGCGAAGAGCAATAACAAATATAATATATGGAAAAATAAATAATTATCGTATTAAATTAAATAGTAGTACTAAGTAGTTAGTACTGGGGTACTAACTGGGTTGTGGAGGTCAGATAGGCAGTCGCTCCTTGTAAAATACAGGTATTCAGCTGCATCCGGTTAGACTGGAAGCCGATCCCAACATAGTTGGGAAAAGGCTAGGCAGATGATGTATAAAAATAAAAGTGTACTCTTTTTTAACCCGATTTTCCCAAAAGTACTATATTTTTGCATCTTTTTTGGGAAAAATACTATATTTATTCAAAATAAAGGTGGCAACCCTAATTCTCGCGCTCGCCGCGCTGAGCGCCCGGCTACTTCTTGGGACAACAAATTAACAGAACGTAAGTAATGTGTCAGATTATCCGTAGTGATTCAAAATCTAAGGCAAAATGCAGAATTTTAACGACTTAACTATCTGATGTCATTAAAAAACTTGCATCATTTATTTATCTTGCTATGAAGTCAGATTGTTCTAGTTTCTTCCAAAATTGTGATTGTATTCATTGCTTCATACAAAGAGTAGCTCACAAAACTTTCTGAACAACAACAACGAGTACAGGAGTACCAGGCAGCTCCAGGGCGTTGGGTTCGTTCACAGCTGATCACAGCCGTCATAGAGGGTGAAAAGTGCATCGCCTTGTGCTCGTTGACGGTCACGGCAGGGGGGGCGGTGCGCCTGTCTGCAACCTCCTCCGATGTCATTGAATCAGGATGTTGACATTATTATTACGGTAAATGTGATTAATTGAAAAAATATTAATAAGTACCGGTCATTATTAATAATTACCGCAAGATTTGGTAAATGTGAATTTAAAACCGAAATTTATCACTTTTAGCATTTATTAATAATAATTCCCTACGCTCGTTGGTAAAAGTAATAAATGAACCGCAAAATAAACATAGGTAGTACTAATAAAAAATCCTACTTCTGAATGGTTTATAAAAAAATAACGGGGTGCCCCAAGTCGTTATAAAATAGTCAATATATAAACAAACACATAAAATAAAATAGCATTAGCACTTGGAATTGCAACAAACGCGCATTTTTCTGCATTTACAGCGTTTATTTATTACATTTAGCGGTACTAAGGTTAAATTTTTAATAATCACCGTAAAAGTGGTTAATTTCTTACTTTTACCTCGAATTTCGGTAATTATTAATATTGATCGGTAATTATTAATAATTTTCAATTAATCACATTTACCGTGACATATTCATCATAATAGTGTATATGCATAATTTTTGTTTTTTTTTATTTCGATACGGAATGTTATAGTACTATAAAAATAATTACAAAAAGCGAAAACAATACATAAATCGGCTAAACAACACGAAAGTTATAACAATTTAAACTTTTGTTTTTATCTCTTTCTAGATAAACGGAATTTAGTAAGGATTTTGTACGTCGATGCAGCGAATAGTCATTCGCTGTATCGGATCTCTCTGTGTAATCAGCAGTTCCAAATGCTTATAACTTAGTATTTTTTATAGATATTGAAAAAATAATTTGACTTTGCTATTTCTGATTAACATCGCACATACGCTTTGTTTAGAGTGATAAAAAAAAACATGCATATACCTTAATACTTTGGCTTGCCCTAGGATAAAAACTGAAAAATTAACATTTCTCACCGCAGTCAAATGTTTGGGAGATTTGAGAAAATAAAGGAATTCTTGAAAGTTTTATAAAGGGTGTAAAACACCTCTTAACGAAGCCGAAACACACTTGTTCTTCTCGTCATTGCGATCATTTTTTTGTTCTACACCATACCTGGGAACCTTCCAGTTACTGAGATATTGGGGGTCAAAGTTCCAACTTTTTGACAAGTTTTTTTTTTTAATACAAGTTTTTAATGTAAGATTTTTACTTTAAACACCTCCAGGACCCACGTACTATTCAATCCATCCATCAGCACAATGTTTTGAATGCGTTACATTGAGTTCTACCACAAAACACGATTTTTCACCCCAAAAAAAAAAGTCGTTTCCCAGCAATATTTTTTGCGTAAAGTTACTTAGTTTGATGTATAGAATGCTTGGTTGACGGCTTCGTGATGAGGTCTTTTACACCCTGTATGTAATGGAACACTACACGTAACAAGCTTATTTTTGTATTACTAGGTATTTAGTTTTGAGCACTCATATGAGAGCTTTATTTTCTAATAATGCTCTCGTCACGGACTAAACTTCAGGATGCATGAACTTTTCTATGTCGCCGAAATCCTACTACCTAGGTAGGTAGGTACTCACTTAATATTATAAAAACACCGCCTCTGGCCGGGCGCGGGCGCGGCGGACAGTGCAGTATTTCCATGTAAAATCCGGCCAAAATTATTTAATGGCTTATTTAATACTAAAACCTCAACTAAAACATGGTAACATGATTTAATATAATGAAAATAAAAAGTGCATCATCGAGCTTCAACCTTGAACTCATAGAAACTCAAAGTCAACATAATAAAACCTATACGAGTATGAATGATCTGAATGATCATTCTTATTTTGAATTTTTGACACGAGATTTTTCAAATCTTTGACGTGGTTAAATGAAGTTGCCGATCGATTTACTTAGATGCACTATCGTTAGTTTATAGCCTGCTAATAAAAAATATAAAAATCTAGCAATGAAATGTGTATCTTTTCGTGTAGTAAATAAAGTTATATTTTGAGTCGCTCTATTAAAATGGAGATTCTGAAGTCAGAAAAAAATTAGGACGGCCGGTTTTCAAAATATTTACATAGGTAACAGGTTTATACTGTACTACACCACGAAACAAATAACGAGTGGTAAACATATAATATGCACAACTATTCACAACAAAACCACATTTTAATTGATCAAGATTCAAGACAGAGAATTGAAAATATGTATGACAATTAGGACATCTTAGGTACACGAGTTTAAAGGTATTCCGTTTTGATAGCCGCCATAGCTTTTGAATGTTCCCATTGAACAGCAGTCACTAATTAATAATTTAGTTAATAATATGATTAGTGTCTAGGGGATCAAGTCTAGGGGTGTGATGTCACAGGATCTAGGCGGCCAATTCCCCGGTCCGAAGCGCAAAATTAACTCAGATTGTTCTCGCAATAAAGCCATGGGTTCACTTCACGTGCTGTGTGGCAACTAGGGCTTTCAAACTTTTCGATAGTGTAGCGAGTCGTGCGTTCGGTAGGCCCATTATGTTTACCATAAGTTACTCTAAGTGCTCGAAACACCTTCCTTAAAAGAACGCTGTTTTTTGTAATACAGCTGAAAAAGTTGTAGAGGTGTGCCGAGGTGGAAAGACTTAGTAGGTCCATGATGAAATGTATATATATATATATTTTATACTACTAGCTGACCCGCAGACCCGCGCAACTTTGTCTGCGTCACATAAGAGAGAGAGAGGACACCCTTAAAAGGTAGACAATACTACTATCTACTAATTGTTGCGTAACTTTAACCGTTTTCGATTGATGGACTTTTCTCTGGATAGATCGACCAAGTTACTTCTTGAATCTAACATCCGAGTCGAAATGCAAAAAAATTCGAGCTGTTTCATGGAATTGAAGGTGCACTTCTCTGGAAAAATTCTGCTGGCGCCCATGGCTACAAAACATAAGATGAACTAAAGGAATGCGATGAAATTTATGAAAATATTTGTGGCAAAAAATATCAAAATAGCGCACGTCCCGGATGCGGTAATACTCGTACGCTGGAGCGTGGGGTGCAGAGAGCGCGAGTGTGGCGAGTTCCATGTGTGCAGAATATAAGGCATACATGATATATGCAAGCCTTCTGCACCGCACGCCATCGTAGCTACATCATCAAGTAGCTGCCAGCAGTGATGGGTGTTGCAACAGTGTCGCGAGCGTTTGTCACAAATCTTTCTGCGTCGAGACTGGCGGACATACAACGAATATGTTTGCATTTTGTATTTACGACGACCTCGTTCCGCGCTTCCTGCAGCATCTTATTTTTCTAATGCAGGCATTGTTAATAAACGTAAGAATTAAGTATTTCCTTCGTATTGGAGCAATGGGCAGGGCTATGCAACTAAGTATACCTAGTCACAGTCAATTATGTGAGTGATACTGTAACCACAGAATAGACAATAGTACTAGCGTACAGAAGTGGCACTCCTTTGATCTAGAAGAAAGCCGACATTTTAAATAAGCCTTGACGCCACGCGTTAGCGTATTTTATTCGGCGTCTAATGGTCAATCGGTAGGGTTGCCTCAAGTACTAAAAATAAAATACTACTAACATTTTCATATTTTAATGTATTATTATTTAAATGTTAATTAAAACTTATGTAATTACAATTGTTTTACTTTATTTTAATGTCTCATATATTTCTTGCCTTCTCTAAAATAACGATTACTTAATTTATTAGCAGCATAATTGCGAAATCTAACAAATAATTTTCAAATAAACTCTGATGGGAAGCATGGACATGAAGCAGTGAAATTAATGTAAAAGATTTTTTTTTTCTACATAATTATTAACAACAACAGTTTATCCGGCTTGTCATTTTCACTAATAATGATTAATGATGAATAAATCAGTCAGTTAACAAACACGAAGTACGAGTAGGTACCCGACGCAAGCGACCAGTCGAAAGAGCGCGAAAAATTAACGCGGCACACGTACGCACGGCTGGAGCGCGACACATTCAGGCCCGTAATTTTGCCGCGAAGTCGTCGCGAAAAACAGGTCCCTCCACAATCGCTATCGTTCACAGTTTAGTTTGCGCGCTCGTCAAGAATAGACGCCAAATTAGGCACTGCTATTACCGTGGCGCTATGCGCTTTGGCTCAATTTATAAAAAAAAAAGGAGAAGACGAAGATGGTGGATGACAAAGATTCAATCTCGTTCGTCCAAGTGACGCTCATCATTTTTGACGGCTCATGGCATCGAATCTCGCGCGTTACTGAATTCACGCGCGAGTGTGGTGGATGCGCTTGCGTTCACGGGAGGTTCGCGCTTTCCAAACCCTTTGTAGTGGGCGCAAATACCGACACTGAACGGGGGAAAAGGCGTGAAAAGGCGCGAAGCCCGTGAACGGGCGCAAAAGCCATCCACATTTGTGGCTCGCGGCTTCCACAGGTGTTCACAGCGTGAATGTGGAGCCTGCAATTAAATACAGGTCAATAACCAATGAGTAATAACCACGGCTTTACATAACAGCGAGATTTCATTAATGTGTCGTTATTACAAATAGACCTTATGAGTTAGCTGCACCTGATTGCTACCTGGTGTCCTGTGAGTGCATGGTCAGCTCGATCCTACCGGTGTTAGGAACGCAGGCAGTGCGCGGGTGTCGCAGTGAAACGCGCCGGTTTCTCCGCGCCGTGCTGTGCGACTCCACAATAATCGCGCTGGGAGCGTTCGCACGCTGATCATAACATCGCGATTAAATCATCAACACCACCGGCGCTATTATGTGCTGCCCGACACTGCTTACCTATACACATCGGCGAGGTAGGAGGGGGGAGCGCGGGGCGGCACCATTGTCTACGTTATCTGCCATCAGCAGAGTGCCTCCGCGGGTTTGTGGCCGACGCTCTGAGGGCGCCACGCTCTCGCAGAGGCAACACGAGGCGAGTTCGTCGCAAGCCAACCGATGTCGATCCTTGCAGCGCGACTTGCGGATGTAGTTCCCGTCCTAGACATGCGAGGTCACCGCGCAGTTCAGTTTACTTAGCATAAAGTGGCACATGCCATGCCTAGGGTTGCTACCCGTATTATAAATCTCACCAAAAACATTCTGTAAAAAAGTAACCAAGTCTCGATGGAGCTGCTTGTTTATCTCTAAAAAGTAATGAAATCTAGACAAAGTCGTGCCAAGTCTAAGGTTCCTTACTGCGATTTCTTTATTATTATAGTTAATGTTGTGTGACTTGGCCGTTGAACATTCTTTGTACGTTAGTGGGTACAAGTCAATTTTGTTTACACGTAATGTTATATCTGTTGTAACTACCTATGTTTGTTAAGCGAGATAATAGCCCATACTGGTATTAGTAATTGGACGCTAGTGTCTCATTTTAGGCTGTTGTTGATTGTGCAACACATGCATTCTGCATTGACAATGCTGACTTCTGTTCTCTTCTTTTTGGAGCGTCAAATCGACCACCGATCTAACATAAAATAGACGTACAGACGGACTTCTATCAATGATTAGAAGTCCGTTTGTACTGATTTTTTTTAATACTGTTTGTTTCAGGCTCGCCTATTCATAAGTATTATTGAAATAGGCAGCTTTATCAAGCCTACAATTGACTGGTTATTGAATCAACGTTTTCCAAGTGGCAATTTTCCATCGTCAATGGGTAGCGGTTCTGGCGACAGATTGGTGCAATGGTGTCATGGAGTACCCTTGGTGTACCCTTCAACAGCCAAGTCACACAACATTAACTATAATAATAAAGAAATCGCAGTAAGGAACCTTAGACTTGGCACGACTTTGTCTAGATTTCATTACTTTTTAGAGATAAACTAGCAGCTCCATCGAGACTTGGCTACTTTTTTACAGAATGTTTTTGGTGGGATTTCACTTCTTTTTGTAGAAACGTGGGCATATTGATTTATTTTATTAGATTTTCTTATTGGACACAGTTTTTTTTCTTTTTAGGAGTAGTTTTTTCATTATTACAAATCTTTTTTTTTTTTTCCGGTTCTGATTCTTGTACAGTAGCAACAGTTTTTGGTATTGCCCATTCGCGTTCGTTATTTATTCTTTTAGACGGTTTAGACGGTTTGATTTCTGAAAGATCGGCGCGGTATTAAAAAAAACGAGATAGACCATACCTAATTAACCATTACCTGTATGATGTAGAGCAAATGCCAGAAAAATATTTCTTTTCCTTGTTGTTATTATTTAAACCTTGGAGAATACCATATCTCTAATACAGCTGAGACCAGCTGAGGGTTCTTCATCAGATACTTCAGACCTTCGATTTTTGACATCAAATGAAGCGGCCCACCAAGTTGAATATTTTTTCTAAAGGCGGTATGTCGATCTCTAATAGTTTGGTTGGGCTCTTGTGTTTTCTAATCAGGGTCACCAGGTACTCCAGATCTTCGATTATCCTAGTTTTATAGTTTTCCCTTTATGTGGTCATTAAACCCTAACTTTGTACCAAATTTCAGCTCTCTGAGATTATGGGAAGTACTAGATCTATTCTGATGATCATGAGTGAGTGAGTGAGTGAGTGTCATAAATGCGAAACTTTGCTTTCGCTTAACTTCGGAACTAAATGACCTACAGACTTGAAATTTAGGATTTTAAAGTATGTGATTATAGCTTACTGGATGACTTACTGAATTTCTGCGTTCTGGTCTTATCCAGAGGTTCTCAAATAGGGGCCTGAAAATGCGGCGAAATGGTTCCAGTAAAGGATGGTACGGCAGTGTTTGCTTCGCGCTCGACTTGGCGGGGGCACTGCCGTGCCCCCCGATTTATAGTATCGTACTATATTTCAGTCAATTGTACTATATAAAATTGAAAACTAATGTAGTACCTACGAAAAATACTATATTTTTATCTCTAATTCAACTGTCGCGCTTTCTTATTATTAACTGTGACTGGAAGTTTGAAACGTACCCGCAGCACTGCACGGGGAATTTAATCAATAAATTAAACATTAAAGTTAATAATTTGTATTCAGAAATTATTTTTGTAAATGAAATTATTCCAAAAATAAGCGAAGAAGTGTTTTTATCTAAACACACTGCTGAAAAATGGCAAAAACTTTTCAAAAGTACAGATACAAATTTGACAAATTTTATTTAAAATCATTTGCTTCTCTCCATTCCTGCAACTTCCGCTTTCACGGAATGATTTTTTTCCATCATGAATGTAAAATGAAAAGAAGAAAGAAATAGAGCATTGATAATTTAAAAATGAATTGTTAATTTATTTTAATATGAATCTAAATTGTTCAGATTCCTTTAATTTAAATGCAATAGAACATTGATGGCAAAAGCGAAGAGCAATAACAAAATATATAGCTACATATATGGAAAAATAAATGATGTTTTAAAAATCAATGTGTACTTTTTGTGTCCTGAATTTCCCAAAAGTACTATATTCTTGCAACTTTTTTGGAAAAATACCATATTTGTTCAAAAAAAAGGTTAACCCTAGCCATGCCACACCGCACGCCGGTCGCGCTGCTCAATACTGTGCGGAGCGGTTGCGCAACATGTGCACTAAGTCATGACCTAACATTCACTGTTCGAGGTCTCGCTTTGCCGAACGAAAGTCTACCGAGATCTACCGCTACGTTGTCTAACGGACAGGCCTCGTAAGGATGTAGTGAATGCAGAACTAGACGCCAGACGCCCACTCAGGCGCAGCAAGTCAGAGCCTATTGTGACACGGACCACGGACAGACAGCAGGATCGAACCAACAGTCGTGTCGAAACTGCCACTTGACTGAATTAATTTCAGAAAGTCCGTGCTATTAGAAAGTAAAATTACAGTAATTTTAAGCTGTTATGACTCTCGGCGGGTTCGTTATGTCGTCGATAATTATTAATGATAATAATTAAAAGTTTGGCTATCGCCGACGAGCGGTCGTGTGTACACTACTCTGCTTCAGGTGAGGCACACGGCTACACCTCACGACATGCGGCAGTCTGCCGCAAACATTATCTGCGAGTGACGTCCTACGCGCCGCTAGCCGACACGTTGTCGTGTGTACACACTACTCTGCTTCAGGTGAAGCACACGGCTACACCTCACGACATGCGGCAGTCTGCCGCAAACATTATCTGCGAGTGACGTCCTACGCGCCGCTCGCCGACACGTTGTCGTGTGTACACACTACTCTGCTTCAGGTGAAGCACACGGCTACACCTCACGGCATGCGGCAGTCTGCCGCGAACATTATCTGCGAGTGACGTCCTACGCGCCGCTCGCCGACAAGTTGTCGTGTGTACACACTACTCTGCTTCAGGTGAAGCACACGGCTACACCTCACGGCATGCGGCAGTCTGCCGCGAACATTATCTGCGAGTGACATCCTACGCGCCGCTCGCCGACACGTTGTCGTGTGTACACACTACTTTGCTTCAGGTGAAGCACACGGCTACACCTCACGGCATGCGGCAGTCTGCCGCAAACATTATCTGCGAGTGACGTCCTACGCGCCGCTCGCCGACACGTTGTCGTGTGTACACTCTACTCTGCTTCAGGTGAAACACACGGCTACACCTCACGGCATGCGGCAGTCTGTCGCGAATATTATCTGCGAGTGACGTCCCACGCGCCGCTCGCCGACACGCTGTCGTGTGTACACTACTCTGCTTCAGGTGAAGCACACGGCTACACCTCACGGCATGCTGCAGTCTGCCGCAAACATTATTATACCTATTTGGCAATACGTGCCAGCACTTCTATTTACATAATGTACGTACAGTTCTACAGAAACTGGAATAAACCAACTTATTGTACATTCAGTCCCGTGAAATTATAATAAAAATATTAGTAAGTAAGTACCCTATATTTGAATCAAATTTTGTTAACAATTTCATAAGTTTTAAAAGTTTGCACGGAACCCTAATTCTTTTTTCTAAAATTAAAGTCAAAGTAATTCTTTTACAGCAGCTATCTGCCAGTAAAAGTCCCGTCAAATCGGCCCAGCCGTTATGGAGATTATTATTCCGAACCAACAGACAGACAAAAGTTAAAAATATTGTTTTATGCTTATATTTTGGCCGAAATGTTTATAGTGTACTTTCAATTAAAAAGCTGTTATTTTGAAATTACAAACAGATGCTTCAATTTCTACGATTACGATCGATCGATACGGTTTTTCGACGAAAGGGCAGAGGACTTCTTTTGCTTTGCTTTCCCGATATGTGCGAATCATTTCGGTGGTTTTGAAATAACCTCAACTATCCATATCCAACATCGTTGATGTGTGAATGTGAACGCGAGAGTAACATTGTAATGTAGCTCCTTCGTCTCGTGCACGTTGTGCGCAGTGCAACAACTAGCAGATCGGATATGAGATGTCTCTTTCAGGTCGGGTTGGTCAACATTCATGGTATTTTATCTACGGATCACAACTGACTTGTGCCATTTAGAGCGGAGATGCGACCCGGATGGACTTGCACATCATCTGCACTACAGTGAGCGATATTTGAGATATTGCGCGTTATCAGCCATCTTTACCGCGCCGCACCGCGACACACTTTCTAACGAGCATCTACTCCGCGCCCTCTCTATAGCTCCACTGCGCAGGCGCATAGCTAACAGCAACACCACAATCACTGAAACAGACAGCGTGTGTTACGCTGCAACGTAAATTATGCATGACAAATGGCTTATGTAAGTGTTCGTAAATGTGTTACTGTTAGGAGAGCGGTGTGCGAACTGTGCGCCCACTCGGCAGTGAGCGCTGAGCGTGGCCGTGCGGGCGGGCGCGCGGGCGCACTGCATGCGGCCGGCCACACGCCGCACACCGCCCGCAGCAGGGCAACACACCCGCCTGAACAATCAAAATGGGCTCCACCAACATTGTATGACGAGCTGACGCGATATTTTAGGCATACAAATGAATAAAATCAAGATAGTTTAGAAACTGCGTGCGAGAAGAGCGCGCTACATACCGCGCATTACAACAATATTCATGAGTTGGTCCGCCGCCGCCGCTGTGGTGGAGGTGGAGCCCCGGAACGGCGGAGCGGCCGGCGCATCTCGCGCTTTCTCTCGCGTGGAGGTGACCGGCGGCGGCGCGGGCGCGGCGCGGCGTGCTGTCACTGTGTCACGGCGTGCCCTTTGACATTAGCATGTGTCGTCACGACCGCGACGCCCGCCGGCGCGCGTGACGTGTGCGACTCGCTTCCGAGAGCGATACTCACATTCCTAATGTTACATGCCACATGACTCCACGCTACAATATTGCATGAAAGCAATATTTGTATTCCCGAGTGATCGACCGGTCGCGAAAATAATATTCATTGGTATTCAAATATGAATAAAATGCGATATGAATAAATTTTGTTTTTTTAGTCACTAATTCCAGTTTCGGCCTCATTTACGGTGGGTGGGTACAGAAAGCAATTTTAGGACATCTGGATCTAGAGGACTCCGTTTTCTCTTCACTAGAAGCCTCAAACTGAATATGAAGGGGTCTGATGATAGAAGAAGCCTATTCAATAGGTCGGTATTGGTGTCTATTCTTGACGTGTTTTCTAGTGATGAATTCCCTATATCTTCGGTTATCTTTGTTTCCAGCCTCTTGTGCCTCTTCTGATAACTGACCAATTGGCAAAATATACGAAGCTATGACATCGCGGCCATGAAATAAAACCATGAGTATTCCCTAATTTTGTAATTTCACTAGTACAAAATCGCAAGTTTTATCAATTGTTCTCAAAAGCTAAGACTAAACTATAATTAAAACAATAAAAACACCGGGATATAGGTAATTTTTTTGATACACCTCTTGTTTTGCAAATAATCTAAAAAAACTGCTTAATTTAACTGTACATTCAAATGATGTTATTGTATCAATGTTTAACTATTACTTAGATAAAATACACTCTAACTTAACTTGAAAGATATACACAATACAATAATAAAGCAATAATAGAGCAGCGGTGGCCCAGCGGTGGCGGCCCCGACTTACGAACAGTAAGTCGTGGGTACAAACCCAGGCAGGCGGCATTACTTTGTGTAATTTATTTCATCACCACTGCTCTCAAAACGGTGAAGGAAAACATCGTGAGGAAACCGGCATGTCCTAGGACCAAAAATTCGAAGACATGTGACATCTACCAATCCGCACTGGGCCCGCGTGGTGGATTATACCTGCCCATACGCAAAATACGCGCTTTGACGTGGAGTTGCGGACACCAGCCAGTTATACAATACAATAATAAACCTATAAACAAGACTATTCGTTAATTTGATCAGTAATCTCAAATAAATAATTATGACACTTTAATGTCGTTGTTAGTATTGAAGGGGCCAACGGTTAAATCTAGCCACTTCAATATTTTTTTTTAACCTACCTACGAGAATTTCTAATATGTAGCCGTGACAAATAGGGTACGTTATAACTACATTATCAATGATTAAAATGTATATTTTGATTGAAATCCCCCTAGATTGCGAGATTACCACACTGTGCGTCGCGCGTCGCCAGCAGATAGGCGGTCGGTCTCTAATATTAATTGCAATTTCGCCAGACATTTTGACATGGGTACCCAACTACTGCTTTAAATGCATCGGATGTTCAATTTATAGATGAACACTAGATGTTGCCCGACCTTCGTGTCACTTTCTTATTTCAATCGGATTTTGTTAACAATTTCAAGGGTTTTATTTTTTTTATAAAATAACGTAAACCACCAGCTTAAAATCCCGTCATAATATCTATACATATAATAAAATCGTTGAGACCAAAAAATCTGTACATTGAAAATTTAAAAAAAATACGACCAGCTGAACATTACTTAATAATAAAACCATTTTTAAAATTTTTGTTTGTTTGACCGCGCATCACGTAAAAACTCCTGAACGGATATTTTTGAAATGTTCACAAGTCTATTTAAATAAACTCAGAATAACATCTAGGCTATTTAAATTTTGGAAAAAGAGGGTAAAGCTTGCAGGTATAAAAAAAAAAATTAAGAAAAGCAAAGCTTGCTTAAAACCATTTCCGGCAGATCAAAGGAAACAAAGAATACATAAGAAGTCTTTCAATCATAAATTGTTCTTTATAATAATCATGTTACTTTTTAGTTTGTAATTAAGATCAAATCGTATTCGGCGCCATGGTCCACCATTATTGTGGAGTGTTGCCTCATTAACAAATCTTTAGTGTCAAATGAACAATAATAATTACAAATCCCAATTGTCATAAAATACTTGCTTAGCTTAATTTTAACTATAGATCTAGCTAAAGACTTTTGTTTAATAAATTACTTTGAACTATGTGAAATAATATTGTGCGTCTCACGGCTACGCCAAATAGGCCGAGTTCAGCAAACTGCCCGAGCAACTAGTGCCCGACGCTGGTTTTCAGCTGAACCTAAGATGGTAATGTTAGTTACGGACATAAAAAAGTTTTATGCTGTGTGTTGTTTAATTATATATGTGTTTGTATGAAAAGATACTTAAATAAAATAAATGGTGTGTACAATATTAGCAAATAAACTAGAAATGAATGAAAGAAACCGATAAAAGTTCAAGACAAAACTAACAACCTAAGTACATGGATAAATAAAACGGACGCATAGAAACATAAACCTGTTTCGCACGTTCCCAACTTGTAAACACTTAATATTATATCATGAATCCGTGGCCTGCATCGCTCAATACGCTGCAAGCAGCCGAGCGTGATGGATTAATGATAAACATTGGTGAGAAATGAACGGAAAAATTTGCAGATGCGATGGCAAATTGTGTGGGTACTTACATAAGTATGGCAAAATATTACATTTCCAACGGAAAATGGAGCAAGTTACACAAACGTAGATAGATGAAGAGCATAAAAAAATAAAAGGTAAGTTACTTTTCAACACATTTGCTCAAAAAATGAATTTACGAAGCCTGCTTAAATTGTTCGAAAGTTAAAAATTACGCACCAATTAACGGAACGTGTATATTAAATGTAAACCAAATAGCTTGTCCGACCGTACATCAGAACGGCTATTTGTAGCTTATGTCAACGAAGTTAATAGCCTAGCGGTTTTATGACCGCTCTGTGAACCACGGGGTTGTAAGTTCAAACTCCAACATTACAACAACAACAACAACAACCAACAACAACAACAACAACATCAACATTAACAACATCCCAACATTAACAACATTATTTTCTTTGTGATTTGTTTAATTTTTTTTTTTGATGCTGTCTGTGAGGTTTCCAATATTTTTTTGTATTGAAATTGTTTGCATTTCTATATTACTCGTTTTTTTTTCAAAAAGTAATAGATACATAAGGAAGTAGAATACATGCTGCGCCGAACCCAAATAAATTGAAATGAGTCCAAACACGATATAGCTGCTGCAAACTGTTGCGGACCTCTTGTAACTGACTTTTGTCTCCATCGTCAGACTTTCGATGACAGTCCAGGCAGGTCTTAAATTCTCACCAAGGTGATCATAGTCAGTGTCGTGCCGTGCTATTCGCAATAATCAATAATCCATACGCACTTTACGCAGATAATATTTATAGCTATATTGTTATTGGGCTCATTTCATGCGCCTCGGTGAGCTTAGGAACTTAGGATCTGTCTGGAGTATGACTGCCATCGAAGGTCAGACGACGGAGGCGGAAGGCGGTTGCAAGAGGTCCTCAAGAGTTTACAGGAGCTATATCGTGTTTAGAGCAATGGTGGCGGCCCCGACTTACGTATAGTAAGTCGTGGGTTCGAACCCAGACAGGCGCATTACTTTGTGTAATTTATTTCATCACAACTGCTCTCAAAACGGTGAAGGCAAACATCGTGAGGAAACCGGCATGTCCTAGCACCAAAAATTCGAAGACATGACGTGACATCCACCAATCCGCACTGGGCCCGCTTGGTGGATTATAGCCCATTCCCTCTCATTTAGAGGAGGTCGTGTCCCAGCAGTGGGAACATTATAGGCTGATGATGATGATAATATCGTGTTTGGGCTAATTTCATGCATCTTGATGATAACTTTAAACCTAACTAGAGTATGACTTTCATCTAAGGTCTGACAATGGAAACGGAAGGCAGTACCGGCAGTAGCTTTTAGAGGGTGGGGCGCCCTACTGGAACAAAAATTTGCAGTTTAAAGTTTAATATTTCGTAAATGGACCATTAAATCGAAAAGTAGTACACACCTCTAAAGATTTAAAAAAAATAACATAAAAATAAATTACAGCTTTCTAGTACTAACGGTCTCTTAGCAAAACCTCGAACAGACAGACACACAGACAGACAGACGGACATGACGAAACTGTAAGGGTTCCTTGTCAGGACTACGGAACCCTAAAAAGTCGAAACGAACAGACACAACAATTAAAAAAAGGTTTTTTTGTTGTAAGTACCGTAACTATTCATAATATGCGTAGGTACGCAAAATACGCGCTTGAACGTGGAATTGCAGATGTCCCAGCCAACTCGTATAACACGCCGTATTACATGGCGCGCCGGATTGTAAAACGTCGCCGTTATGTAATGCGGCGTCCTCACGTTCAGCAGGATTGTGGTGGCGATACGTTCGACAAAGCGGCATCCAACGTTTAGCCGTATTGTCAAGCAAGAAGAAACTACCGAATAAACTACTGAAAATTCCTAAAATAAGGCGTAGTCGACGTTGCCCCGCTACGCGGGGCTTCTATTTCTGTCTGCAGGGTTTAAAGTAACCTAACCAAGCCTAACGTCGAGTGCCCTAAGTACCGAGCTCGCTTCGCTCGCTTTCAAAGCGGCATATCGACGATACGCCCGTTTGTATTTGAGCGCACGTTTACGCCAACAGACATAATCTTGCTCAAATTCACATGAGGACCATGCAGATTAGTGTCTGAGATGGTCTTTTGAAGAAAGAACCACACAGATTTGAGTGGACCTGTCCAGTCAGTGCAAGCATTTGTCAGTTATCGTGTAGCTCGACTTATAACTCAAGGAGCTCAACGAAACGACGAACAATACCAAAGAAAGTACATTTGGGTAGGTCGCTTATAGTACCCAAACTGCCAGACAGTTGTGGGAAAAACAAACAAAAACTAAAAATGTGACCCATGTGGTCCCCACATTCACAATAATCAAATAAAATTAATAATAAGTACATTTCAAAATGAATGTCAATAAAAATCACAAAAAATGAACAAAAATCATTACCTAAATGTCACAATGCTAATAAATAAATTAAAAAAAAGTAAAATACTTAATAAAATAATACCTAAATGTCACAATGCTAATAAATAAATTAAAAAAAAAGTAAAATACTTAATAAAATAAGTATTCTTGTCAGATAGGTAAATGTCACATAAAATAATAAAAAATAAAGTAAAAAAAATTAAACACTGAAAACTAAGTATTCATGTCAAATAATTCAATGTCATTGTGTCGGTGAACGAAAAAAACATGGAAGAGTAACTTCAAACAAAATATTTTTGATAGACGGCCCCACGACGTTTGTTTTCTTTGAACAGCTAGTTTGTTCTCTATTAACATCACGAAGTTATGATTGGGTAGGTTGTCAACGCTCGTCTCTAATTGGCTAAGCAACGCATAGTAACAAGTGCATCATTGGCGCTTGAAATGAACACATGACATTAATTTGATGGGCTTCAAGAATTGCCGAAATAGACGAGTTATATAAAAAGTAGCAATGAAAGATTTGAATATTCTACAGGAATTTTTATTTCTTTTGCGTTTGATGTAGATGCATAACAACAAAAAGTTCACTTAATATTTACATACATTGGCTCAGACGACTATGTACATACAAAGAAAGAAAAAAAAAGAAAGAAAACATATTTATTTGGCACATACCTTAAGAGCGGCCAACCCACCATACTTTTCGCGAGAATTTTGACAAACGCTCGTGCGCGATTATGCTGTTGTTACACATATATCTTTGCACTGATAGGTATCTTGTGCACTATATCTAGGCTTCTAACAAAGCAAAAAATGAAAATTTGTAGAGACAAATTCAGTTTATGCCTCCAAAAATTGCTGTTTTGCACAAATTTTACCTCAATTTTACCTCAACTTTGGCCGTTCATAACATACTCATAAATTGTAAAAGTAAAATATCGTGATAGAAGCAAATGTAGTGGAGATTCTAAATGACAAATATTTATTTTACAAACTTCTAAGACTTATTCAAAAACACATATTTCCTGGAACAAGTTTTATAAATTGTCGAACAATATTTTTCGTTCGAAGTCGTCGCGTTAGGCGATATGAGGTGCGCGGGAGACGAGTAGTGCGGGGTCGGGGCTAGGTAAGACAGGGGAGTTGAAAGAATACCACTGCTGTGGCTCTGTGTGAAACAACAAGCTTTTCGAACATGCTCGCGTTGACGACAGACGGGCCGGGAAGGGCCCTCTTAAGTGCACACAGCAAACTACTCAAAAAACACACACACATATATATAAAATATATATATTTATAATATAATTATATGTTTTGCTTGCGGACTACTCGTTTTCCTGTCTTTCCAAGCAAACTGCTCTCATCCATTGTTCTTTGAGATTCGGATCTTGTGGAAATATGTCAAAGAAGCAGAGTGTTTTGTAATGGCAAAAAGAAAACACAAACATATTCTACTTCAAACTGTAAACATTCAACATACCCGCGGATTGTCGCGCCTGGGTCGAAAAGACCCAGTACTCTAGTTTTTGTGCCATAACTGTTATAAATTAGTTAATTCGTGTCGTCGCACTAAGTACCTTCAAGTTCAAGCTTCACAGGCTATCCGCACACGCTGCCTCAGCCAGTCCCCCCGTGCGGCATTTGGACAAAATTTGAAATTGATGTAGAAAAAAAATTGAACTATTTTAGTAGTAGATCTTTACGTGTAATTTGGAGACTGATTATAAAAATATGCTACATGTTAAGTTAATTATAGTTTCTCTATTTAGAAGATTGTTGATAATAAAACAGATTTTTTTATGTTTCTAAATTAAATTAATAAAAAAGGTTAAAGTTATTTTTTAATTCCTCTATCGTAAAAAGTAAGATTTAGCAGTGATCTCTTGAATTTTGTGATTTATATTACTTTTTTTCACTATTTAATAAACATTTATTATTTTTTGTTTGTTTTGTTATCCTCTTTCTAAATAATTTACAAATAATCCCGAAACTTAATTAAGTTATTAAAAACAATACATTCAAAATCTGGGTCTTTTCGACCCTCGCGCGACTGTTCATGACTTAAAAGGAAACGCGAATACCGGTGGGTTAAATTTACTTAGTCCATCGGGCATAACACCATCCCCATAGAAAATAAATTATCCATGTTTATAATTAATATAAAAATAATGTAGTAATTTAGGCGCTACTTACACGTGATAACTAATTCCAGCATTTTTATTATATTGATGAGATCGATTTATGCACCATTTCACTTCGCAAGAAGGCATAATTTACAGTTTTAAGGTCATGGCACACTACACAAGCACCGCACCGGCACCGCTCCAACCCAGCGTTTAACTTGCCATTCAAATTAGACCATTAAATCGCGTGTCATAAAATATATTTTATAATGTCTGTATGAAAAAGATACGGCGGGCGGTCAGCGCGCATGCCGCTACCATACGACTCGACTCGCGGGCGCCTCAGAGTCAGCGCGCGGACTGCGGGTAGCCGGCGCGCCGCCGACGTCGCGCGGACAGCGTGCTTACGGCGCGCCGGCTCCGAGTTGCCCGCGGTTGCCCGCGAAACAACGTCGTAAACAAATGCAGCAAGCTCATAATCCGGGAGGTAGCGTTGTAAACAAAAAAGTCATGAAACTTTTTTCATAAATAGTTCAAATCTCAAATCTCAAATCTCAAATTCTTTATTGCATTCCATATGTAATACATAGATGGTGTAATCAAATAATAAAAAATCAATATGGACCCTGTCGGGCACAGCAACATTAGGAGAGAGGAAGAGGACTAAGTAAGCAATTTAATAATATTATTTTAAGTTAATTATTATATGTGTATTATTGTTTATCTTTTTATTAATTTATAAATTATTGGATTAGATTAGATCTGTGTATTATGTATAATATATTATATTAATATTTTTATTAATTTATGTATTGTATTGTATTATATGGGTCTTTTGTTACCTGAATTAAATGATATATTTATGTATATATTATTATTATTATTAGAATAATCTAGATAATTATTATGCAATAATTATTATTAATATCATATCAAATTATTAAGTTAACATTATACTATCTTAAAAAAATCGTCAGCTGCATGGTGAAGGGGGAATTATGCGTCAGCCGCTTTCATAAATAAACTTGTAAAAAAAAAACGTAAAATAAAGTTATAGTACGCCGGATGAAAAACAAAGTGATAGTTTAAATTATCAAAAGTACGAAAACAACAATCAGCTGCGAGGGCAGCGGTGGAAAGACCGTCAGGTGAAGCAGTAAAAGTAAAAAATATTGGACCATTGCTACTACCTACGCTGTCTTCTTTTAAACTGTAACGGAAAGGGTAATAGTGGGATAAGTGAATTAATCCACGAATCCACTTAACATAAAAATATAATTACTAGATATAATAGGGAGTAGGTAGTTCTATGGTCACCATATTTTTTTCTTTTTTTTTCACCGCTCCAACCATCGCGGGTGCATCAGCTGACGCTGGGTTCATTTATCAGTCATTCGAGATCGATGAACAAGATGGCAAACGATCAGCGTAAAAACACTAACGAAAATACAAAGCTAGCTCCCGGACTATCCCGGCCAGTGCGCGGACTGCGAGCTTGCGCCTCGCGCACGGCGCGCGGCCCGCAGGTGGACGCCGCGCGGCCCGCGGCTGGACGCCGCGCCGTAGCCTAAATTCGAGGCAACGCCGGGCAACAGCTGTGCTGGAGTGGTGCTTGTGTAGTGTGCCATGACCTAACAACTGAAAAAAAATACGAACAACGACATGTGCCGTCACAGCCGAACTAAACTGCTTCGAGGCACAATTGACAAGCCCCGCCTACCGAGGCACAATCTGCGTTGGGTCATTATCGGGCGCTAGGAATGCTTCTATGTTTGTTTCGTTCACCGATAATGTATAAAAGAAAGGAATTAATAATAAACAAGCGAAGTCTGAAATTTCGACATTCACAGAGCAAATTTCATTGGAGCAGCTTAATCCCAAGCCTTATCTTCGAGATAGTGATTAACGTTACGGTACGGTTACGGTAACGTTAGTGTATTTTTTTCAGGCACAGCTTCCGTTTTGTAAACGATTTGAATTTATTTAGGCTTAGTGCTTGAATATGGCTCGGAAGTTTATTGTAAAAACGTATACATTGGCATCTAAACGTACCCCCTATTTTTTTGAGCCTCGTTGCTGAAACAATAAATTTCTGTTTGTTCCTCGTATTTATGTTGTGGATATCACTGTATTTTTTAAACAAATTGATATTTTTGTGTGCGTAAAAAGGTTTTTATAAATAAACTGAGAGGGCACAGTAAAAATATTAATCTCTTTAAATATTTATCTGAGGGAGTATCTGGGTCTTAATTTATAAATTGAACGAATTACCCTTTTTTGCAAAACAAAAATTGTCTGAATATCGACGGCATTGCCCCACAAGAGAATACCGTACGACATCACGCTATGAACTAAACTAAAGTAAACTAAACGGGCTGTCTCTAAATCAGTTAAATCATGAATTCTTCTAACGGCGTATTTTGCAGAGCTAAGTTTTTTCGACCATTTGTCTATATGCGGGCCCCACTGAAGCTCGGCATC
This sequence comes from Xestia sexstrigata, assembly GCA_941918905.2. Lineage (NCBI taxonomy): Eukaryota > Metazoa > Arthropoda > Insecta > Lepidoptera > Noctuidae > Xestia > Xestia sexstrigata. The sequence goes on along the minus strand of OW799221.2, from coordinate 282,035 downwards.
CAAAGTTATGCCTAAGAACACTGTGCTATCTTCCGGTTTCAACACTTCGTGCTTAATTAGTACAGTAGTTTCCACTTGTCTTACATGGGGTATCGTAATCTTAATACATTTAGTTTTTTTCTCATTTAGGAGTAGATTATTAACATTAAACCAATAAACAACTTTTGCCAGGGCGCTATTAACATCATCCGTAACTAACTGCTGTCGTTTGAGTTTAAATAAAAGAGAAGTGTCGTCTGCAAACAATACTATGACATAATTATCTTTTAAGAGGTAAGGCAAGTCATTTATATAAATAAGAAACAGAAATGGATCAAGAATTGAGCCCTGGGGTACCCCCATTCTTACTACGGATCCGGGAGATCTTTTCCCCTTAACATCAACTCTCTGAATCCTATTACTCAAAAATATGAAATAAGAAGTTTCAGAGAGGCGCTACGGATTCCGTAGTGGTCTAATTTCCTGATTAATGTTTCATGAATAACGCAATCTAACGCTTTGGATAAATCGCAAAAAATGCCCAAAGCTTCGCATTTGTGCTCCGAGGCATTATAAATGTGTACTAAAAGTTCAACAGTCAGTAGTTGAACGACTCCTTGTAAAACCAAACTGTTTTTATGCAATAATTTATATTTATTGAAAAAACTTATCATTTGTGGCAAAATATTTTTTTCTAAAATTTTACTAAAGGTACTGAAATGGGTCTATAATTAGTGGGGTCTGATGTACTACCCGATTTAAACAATGGTATTATTTTATTATATTTCATTAGATCAGAAAACTCACCACGGTCAATACAATTGTTAAATATTGTAATATTTAACAATTGTATTGACCGTGGTGAGTAGATTAGCTGTAGCTAATGAAGGAGCTACAAAGATTATAATGGATTTAGCAACGTCCACAGAATGACCCCATAGATCGTCGGTCTTTTTAACATTTAGTGTGTGAAAAGTTTTAATTATATCTTTACAACTGACATATTCATAATTAAATTCGGAATCACAGACTAGAACGTTTTCCCTTAGTAAAGACCCGGCAGCAGCAGGTGACGAGTTTAGCGATTTAGTAGTTAATACGGGAATATCCGCAAATAAATTTTCAAAGGCTGTGGTAAAAAGTTATTATTTTTGAAATTACAAACAGACACTTAAATTTTATTTATTTGTAAAGATTGCTGGCCGAGAAGCCCTAGACTGACTAGGACATGATACTTTCTGCGCTAAAGGTTAGCGGCGCTTCCCCATATAAATGTATTCCGCTGAAAGGAAAGTAGTTCCTTTCCATTTTTTTTTAATTTTAAATGGTAACAGTAAATTCCTCTTCAAAATCCCCCGGCGTTCGTCAGCTAGATGACCTAAAGGGGTCAGGTCATCCAGCTGACGAACTGAACTGCTTAAGTGGGGCAATCGGTCGATGTCATGACACCTGTTAGATAAATCCTAAATTAAGTAGGTCGTCCTAGCAAGATGGTTCGTGTTGACCCTTGCTGATAACAAACGATTGCATTCGATAAGCGATGGTGTAGATAAGGCGCGGTAGATATTGCGGCTCGCTGGTTCGATGCAGCAGTGCGCACGCGCTGCCCTCGCGCACCTGACGGTCCACCAGTGACACCACACACGAGTGATACCAGGGTCACAGCAGATACGAGTGACATTTGCATTGACACCAGAGTCAGTGCACCGATGCTCTGTGAATGCCGCGAGGTAAGCGACGCAGTGTGTCGTGTAGGGAGCAGGCATGTCATCCTCAATGCTCTCTGCGGTGCAGGCTTGGCGGATATGTGCGGTGTCGTGCTGTGTGCTGCACTATGCTGGAGTTATTCGATTGTATGTTGATAACTGTTGAAGGATTTGTTCGGTTGCTACTTGGTGTACAACTGGCGTCCCGTTACACTCTTCAACTATTAGTAAGGGTTGAACGGTTATCGTTCTCAATCTCGAACACATTCGCTGTAATTTCACAAATGGAAGTAATTCATTGATCGCGTGCAAAAAAAAGCAAAAATCAAAAGCAATTTAACTCAGATCCGCGAATTGAGCGAACGGAATCCGCAAATTCATTTAAATCGCTAGACGCGCTATATGGCGCTGCATGAAAATACCTGGTAGATCCCGCACAGCATGAGGCTTGCAGGCAAGGTACTCGGTGTCTCCTCGCTGTATCTGTCATCTCGGGTGATCTATGGGCTGGGGCTGGGGGGGCTTTGGCGAGCTAACATCTTGGCAAGCACTCAGTTTTACTCAAATTATTCTCTAGTGATATCATATTTAGGTCACACGTTGGTGGCCGAGTGGTGGCGGCCCCGACTTACGAACAGTAAGTCGTGGGTTCAAACCCAGGCAGACGGCATTACTTTGTGTAATTTATTTCATCACCACTGCTCTTAAAACGGTGAAGGAAAACATCGTGAGGAAAGCAGCATGTCCTAGGACTAAAAATTCGAAGACATGTGACATCTACCAATCCGCACTGGGCCCGCGTGGTGGATTATAGCCCATACGCCAAATACGCGCTTTGACGTGGAGTTGCGGACACCAGCCCGTTATACAATACAAAACAATAGGTCACACGTTGTCCTGACCAATTAATTAGTGCATTTTATTATATTATTCTCTACAATATTATGCATGATATATACATATAAACCTATTTGTCCTGACCAATTAATTAGTGCATTTTATTATATTATTCTCTACAATATTATGCATGATATATACATATAAACCTTCCTCTAGAATCACTCTATCTATTATAAAAATCCACATCAAAACCGTTACGGAGTTTTAAAGATAGCGGGAAGCGACTTTGTTTAATACTATGTAGTGATTGCAAGGATTCTCTCATTTTGATAGTTTCATTTAAAAATGGTAAACAATCTGGCTGTAACGGTTGCCAAGAAACGGTGTCTGTGTAGATCCAACGCGACTTGAGGAGATATGAAGTTAAAGCTCCCACTCTTTATCTCGGCGACGGATACAGACCCACCGTACCACCAGGGGTACGGCCAGGGGTACGGTGGGTCTGCGGTGCTCGGCGACTATAATGAGAGAAAGAGCATCATTTAAGAGAAATATGTACATACGTGTGTGTAAGAGCTTAAATACCAGCGGCGAATACAAGCGCAGTGATGGATGCTCCTCGACATTGGTATTATTAGCCGCAACTCCGCGAGTATCAGCGCATCTCGCACCTCGCGTGCACACTACTTGTGCATACGCTATTTATTCTGGTAAGTATCGAACTCAACGATCGCCAATAACCGCTTGTCCGAGAACATTACGATATATTATGTGGCGGCTATCTCTCGTGGAATCAGCCGCCGCCTTCTGCGAACGCGCCGCGAAGGGATGAACACGTCGGCGTCATGCCGTACTGACGTCATGTCATACAGTACCCTGTCGTCAGAGGCGTCACTGCTGGAGGCGCGACGTTCCTTCACGCCGCCTCGTTTGATGTCTTTTATTTTTTTTTATTACTATATGGGCCTGCTCTTGACCTCAATCTCGCCTGATGGAAAGCGATGGATGAGATCTATTGTGGAACGAGCGTGCCCAGAAGATGCCTGTTCACTCTTACTTTGAAGGCAGGCGGGTTAAATGTGGGTTAAATGTGGTTAAATGTCGATGCAGTCACACACTGACGTGTGACGCAGCAGTCTCACTTGTACTAGCCGCAGCAGTTACTGTCATTCAGGATGGAAAAGTAACGATCAGCGGAGGAAGTCACTATAATTTGCTTATTCATACAGACAGACAGAAACAACTAGCTATCGTATAAACAAAGTATAGGCTTCATGAACAGTCTAGCACAACTACTCAAGGGATTTAAAAACATATTCTGCCATGACTTGCTGATGACAGCAGCGTCGGGAGGATGCAGGAGTGCCAGACTACCTTCATTGTGTCCGCATACCATGCAGCGAGACTTCACCTCTGAAAGGCGCGCGGCGGTGGCGTTGCGTTCGCGTCGTTCCGCGTGCCGACGACGTGCTAATTTCGTCTCGTCTCGCGGCCTCGCCACAGCGCCACAGAGTCACGCCTAAGCCGTTCGCTGTGTTAACGCATTTTGTCGCATTATCCACGCACATAAATACGGCTCAAATGCAATCGCTTGCTGCTCACTGCACATTGAACTGGTGCACAGTGCGCAGCCTTGCTGCAACGTTGTCAAACTAAGTCACCGCCGCGCCCTGGTGAATGCGCTTCGTCCAGGTCGATTCAGAAAGATCACTTTGGACTTAGGAGAACAATTACTCGAGCCAAGGTTAATTTTTTCTAAGTTATGTTCAACTAGCGCCCCCCCCCCCCCCCGGCTTCGCACGGGTAGCATTAATTTAATCTAGCCGAATAATACATTTTTGCCGATGACTTCTGGAGGATGGATGGCGCGGTCATGTGACAAAGTTTTAGCTGATATCTAGAGGTAGAGTTGCGGTGGGGGTTGGGGTGGACTGCACATCAACAAAGTATAAATATTGTTGATAGTGTTTTTTTTTTTTTTGTTAGCCTGTACTGTCCCACTGCTGGGCAAAGGCCTCCCCCAATTCCTTCCATTTTCTCTTTTCCCGTGCCTTCTCGGACCAACCCTCGTGGTACGCGTCCAAATCGTCTCGCCACCTTTTTCTGGGTCGGCCTCGCCGTCGCCGTCCGTCTTCCGGCAACCATCATGTGGAGGCTTTTGCCCAGCGGTCATCGTGCATGCGACTGACGTGACCTGCCCAATCCCATTTTAGCCTAGCAGCCTTCTTGCCAACGTCCACTGTGCCTGTTTTGGAACGCAGCGTGGTGTTTCGAACCCTGTCTTGTCTTTTGACACCCAGAATGCTGTGTTCCATTGCCCTTTGGCAAACTCCAAGGCGTTGCTTCTGAGACTCGGTGAGCGACCAGGTCTGAGCACCGTAGGTTAGGAGGGGCAGGATGCACATGTCAATGAGTTTGCGCTTCAGGGAGATCGGAAGATCACCCTTCATTAGCGTCTTCATGGACCAGTAGCTTTTCCAGGCATTTTCCATTCGGCGATCGATTTCTCTTTCTTGTCTGTTTTCGAAAGATACTAACTGGCCCAAGTAGATATACTCATCGACATACTGTATTTCCTGCCCATCTACCTCGACCCTACGCTTAGTGCTGTTGGTCATGAGCTGTGTTTTAGAACGATTCATTACGAGTCCCACCCTGAAGCTTGCTGTGCTCAGTTCTTGGAGCATGGTCTGTAGTTCTAAGGCTGTGGGGGCAAAAAGGACTATGTCGTCAGCAAATCGGAGGTTGGTCAACCTCTTATTACCGACTTTAATTCCTTTGGTTGTCCATAAGGCTGCTAGCGATCTAAATATCTCCTCAAGAGTGCTTGTAAACAACTTTGGAGAGAGCGGATCACCCTGTTTAACACCCTTTTGTATACTAAACGAAGGTCCTGCAGTATTCAGCTTAATGTTTGAGGTGCTATTATGGTAGATATTTTTAAGAGGTCTATATATTGCTGTTCCAGTTCCTGATTTTTTAAAGATTTGAATAATTTCGGAGTGTTTGATGCTATCGAAGGCCTTCGCATAATCTACGAAGGCCAAGTATAATGGTTTATTGTATTCGGTATATTTTTCTAGGACTTAGTTCAAGGTGTGTAGGTGGTCGGTTGTTGAAAAACTAGGGCGAAATCCGGCTTGTTCTGGTGGCTGATGTTTATCCAGTTTCCCGTCTATGCGATTGTGTATAACTTTAATAAAGGTCTTGTAGATGTGGGATGTCAAACTGATTGGACGGTAATTGCTAATGTCACTTTTGTCGCCTTTTTTATATATAGAAGAACTATATTGGATGTACGCATTGATTTTGGAACCTTTCCTGATATCATTTTTTATTAAAACATTTTTTTCTGTTGTGATGAATCAATCGAATTGGAATAACTAGCTTACAAATACAATTTAAATAGGTTATCTTAATGGCGTCGGTTAATCTTAACAAAAGACGATAGTTTAAACACGGAAAATAGTTGAATATTAACACACAACAACTTGTAGAACTATAGATCTTGCACTCAAGAGTAATTACTCCGGTAACTCGGGCTTAAATGCGCCTCTAAGATAACATCTGCGGACCATTTAAATCCTCCATTTAAAGATTCCTGTAGGTACATGTACCAGGAATATATGCACTGAGGAGCAATACTTTGTCATTACGGCGTAACCTTTTACAAGTTTTGGCGGGAGCGAGCCGCGGTTGGACGATAACGTTTCGTGCGCTCGCGCGCTTGTCGGAGAGGGCGTGCGCTTGCCGCCGCGCACCGCCGCCGCCGGCGCCGCAGCGCAGGTGGTGCGGGGGCAGGGCTCATGAGCGGCTGCGAACCGTACCGCGTTCCAAACCGGAAATGCGTGTGATACCTAGGAATTAAAAAACCATTACAAAAAAACAATACCTTTATTACTTAAAAAAAAATCTTCGTTATTTCAAATTAATTACAGAAAAATACTTTCTTCTGCTACACGTTCGGAATTTATTTATTTTATTTATAGGTTAGGGTAATAAAGCTTCTGTGTACAGCATTTAGGTATACACAGGTTTTACAGGCTTGGACTTACACAGTCGCCAATTACAGGTTAACCAGCATTCACAAAAATAAGTGTTAACATAAGAGAAAAAAAAAATAAGTGAATGGAATTCATATTGGAATTCATTATTATTGAATTTAATTGTGTAACAATAAATCATTCTTACCTTTCAGAATCAGTAGGAAGTTTAAAGTACGATATCTCTGGTTTTGATGAAACCGAGTTCAAACAGCCTTAGACCGCGCAATACGTTCGTGAGATTTTTCAAAAGATTGGGAGATATAAACTTAAACGTGACCACTCGTCTCAGCGCGGCACGCACTACTGACAGCACCGCAACGTCCGCTTGGGGGACCCGTCGATGCGCATGTTTGTGTGAGTGTGCGGTTTCGAGCGTTTGTAGGTAGTTTTCGTACAATCCATATTTATACTGTGACATCAACATTTACTTTGCATGCATTATTTGACGACACGGTTGGCACAGTGGTTGAGCGATTGGCTGCTACGCTGCGTGTCACGGGTTCGATCCCCGCACGGTACAAATATTTGTATGGCCTACAGATAGTTGTTCCGGGTCTGGCTGTTTGTGTATGTGAGTTTAAATGTTTGTAAACGCACCCTCGATACAGGAGAAATTCCTAATGTGGGGCAAGGTTTTTTTTTTTTTTTTAAAGAAAAAAAGAGTTATAAGATTGCGCTAAAGGTAAACACGCTCCTACTATAATAGTGTGGAGTTGACTAATTTGAATATGTTTGAGCGTACAAAACTTGTTTCAATTCAACATACAAAAAAAAACATACAGTCGAATTGATAACCTCCTTCTTTTTGAAGTTGGTTAAAAACTACGAACCATGGGAAATAGTGAGGCAGCAGAAGAGTATAAAGTCATGTATTAAGATATTTCTTGATATAAGTACTACCTATGTACGGTCGAACAAGCTATTTCGTTTACATTTTACAATGTAATTTGTTGGTTAAACTGTAAACCAAATAGCTTGTTCGACCGTACATCGGTGAACGAAAAAAACATGGAAGAGTAACTACAAACAAAATCTTTTTGATAGACGGCCCCACGACGTTTGTTTTCTTTGAACAGCTAGTTTGTTCTCTATTAACATCACGAAGTTATGATTGGGTAGGTTGTCAACGCTCGTTTCTAATTGGCTAAGCAACGCATAGCAACAATGGCATCATTGGCGCTGGAAATGAACACATGACATTAATTTGACGGGTAGCAAGAGTTGTCAATGTGGACGTAACGACGTAGTGACGAAAAGTAGCAATGAAAGATTTGAATATTTTTTAACCGACTTCAAAAAAGGAGGAGGTTATATGTTCGTGTGTATGTATATATGTATTTTTATTATGTAGGTATGTTACCTGATTTCTCCCCCATTTGTGGACCGATTCTCAATTTTTTATTTGAAAGAGTATACTCCTGAGGTGGTCCCATTTAAATTTGGTGAAGATCTGATGCTAATCTTCGGAGATAATTACAATGGAACTCTTCAAAAATAGACGGCAAAGCAGTCGAGATAGCTGCAATCGCTTGGATGTTTTTTGTTTATACAACATCATGACGTAACGTCACGTACAATACATTCAGATTTCGACAGTTAGGTATGTTTGCGGACGACGGTGAAGGAAAAAAACATAGAAGAATTCCTAGCGCCCGATAATGACCCAACGCAGGTTGTGCCTCGGTAGGCGGGGCTTGTCAATTGTGCCTCGAAGCAGTTTAGTTCGGCTGTGACGGGCGACGGCACATGTCGTTGTTCGTATTTTTGTTCAGTTTAAAAGTGAAAATGATGCCTTCTTTCGCAGTGAAATGGTGCATAAATCGATCTCATCTACATAATTAAATCCCGGAATTAGTTATCACGTGTAAGTAGCCCCGTAAACTACTACATTATTTTTATATTACCTGATTAAAAACATGGATATATTTTTTTCTATGGAGATATGATGGTTATGGAACCAGATGGTTTTATGCCTGATGGACTAAGTTAATGAGAGGTTTTAATTTTGAGTATTTAAAAAAAATTGTTTCCAAGAACTCGGTAGATGGCGTTGAACTGACTACGTTACTAGGTGCCAAAGCCAAAACGCTTGGAAAAAAACATTGCGTCCGTCACACGTTTGCTTATGCTTCCAAATATAACCATTCCATCCAAGTGAAATAATGTGACGTTCCGTTCCTTGCAGTAATATGTTACAAGCAAGGAACGGAACGTCACATTATTTAGTTTGGTTCTGTTCCTTGCATTAACGTACTAAGTTCAGCGCTATCTATCCAGCGACTAGGGAAGAGTTGAAAAAGAAAATCCCTCATTAAGGTGGATGCATAGATGATCTCACTGCCATTTTGTCGCTAGATGGCGACACATCCACAATTTCGAACATTTTCAATAAAGGATTTTCTTTTTAGCTCTTCCCTAGTCGCTGGATAGATGGCGCTGAACTTAGTACGTGAATGCAAGGAACAGAACCTTAAAAAAACTGATATTAACAAAGCGCGAGAAAACTAGGTTGTATTCGGAAGGTTAAGCAAACGAAAGTGTCAGTCAACAAGCGTATGTGACGTGACGCAATGTTTTTTTTCCAAGCGTTTTGGCTTTGGTTCCAACTATCGTAGTCAGTTCAATGCCATCTATAGAGTTCTTGGAAACTAAGCTTTTTTTAATACCTTAAAAAGAAAACCTCTCATTTTTACACCTTGACCTAACAGAATTTTTTAATATACAACTTTGTTATATGCGTAACCTAGGATATTAACTTGATTTTTTTAGATAATCACTGTGCTTGTTAACTGGTATCATACAAAGATTAGAACAAAATAAAAAATTTGCCGCATGAATTTTCTCTTTAAACACACACATGCAAAGTAAATAGTAGTAACTTTCGACGCCACTAGATGTCGTTTTATTAAAACATGGCTGGAAATAAAAATGTCCAGATGGCGTTAATTTAAGAAATAGGACCAAATTATTTATAAGATGAATGTCCTTACATTATAGCAAAAACTAAAAACAAATGTTAATTTATTTACTAAGCATACTATATATTCCTAGAGGTTAAATTGTTAGGTTCCAATCTATTTCTTATTAATATAATTAGTGGTCTATGCATACTTTTGTTTCTATTCAGTTACATTATTTTGGGTATTATAGTTATATTGTACCTATACATGTTGTAATGTGACTGAACCTAAATAGTACAGTGTCGACCAAAAGTCCATAGGCAATCTCACAAAGCTACAGCTTGACGTTTAGTTTGACTTACGACCTTCTACTTTCAAGAAAATAGACATTGTCGTCTACAATTACTTGTACTATTACTAGTACTTCATAATTTCAAAGTCGTAATATGAGTCAAGATGGCCGAGCGCGGGCGTGTGCTGATAGATCTATGAGTGAATCAGTAAGTCGTTCAAATCTCACGTTGTTAATATTAGACTTTTTGTAAGTTTTTACTCGATTGGAAGTAATGGGACAGAAGTATTATAATTATTCTATAACTTGTTCGCTTTGTGCACACATTTCGTAAAGTTAGGAAGGTAGATCATAGAAAAATAAGTCAAGAATTTAGATTTCTGTGAGGTAGACATGAGTTTTTTGAATATTCAACTTGATCGGAATGAACTTGGTCGTTTGGTTTTAGTTGTTGGTTTTGGAATTTCATAAATAAATAAAATGAATAAACATTTTTGTTATCATTCAGCACGACTTTTTTATCTTTTCGGTGTTGGAGAAAATCACATAAATAGTTAAATAATAATAGTATAGTTTTTTTTTACTAATATTTAATTTTTTACAAATCTATTAGAAAAAAAACAAAACACCTGATATTTTTTTGCATAAAACACAAAATAATAATTATACTAAACTAACATTACCAAGAAACAAAACACCCACACATCGTAAATGGGGTTCGAACTCAGATCTCTTTGATCGTAATCTCACTGCTTAGCCCAAACAGCTACCAACACTTGGTAAATAAACGTGAATTTTAGCTATTCAATGGTAAGAACAGGTCGTCACACAAATAAGATCATGCGTTAGCTGCGAGTATAACAAGAGAGACGGAAATATATTTTTATGTTTCGTGAAGTGTGACGCGACGACATGCGATTGGGCGAACTCTGTGGCTGTGGTGTGCGTACTGTATAGAGACCACTTACACATACAGATGCACAGACACTCGACCGCACCGTGCGTTCACAGCAATACAATCCTTAGCGTAGCGTGCCTATGCACTTATGAACGCTTACTGTACCTAACGTGTAAATAAATTGTGACTTGTACTAAATAAATAAAAGATTATTTATTCAATTGTAAAGCTTTTTATTGTACCTTACTATGAAAACATTAACCATAGATAAATATTATTAATTATAATATTTATCTATGGTTAATATTTTCATACAAATATCGTTTTATTTACTCTCACTACATTTACCTAAATATTTTCTGGTTGGATTCGAACTATCAACTCGTACCACCATACAAAGATAACATTCTTTTTTAAATATTTTGATATTTACGATTACCTTTGATTCTGAATTTAGTATTAGAAAGAATTATGTATGAAGATTACAATTTATATAACATCACACGTAAGTGTATATAACGGCACATGTATCTTACACAACAACACACAAGTGGCTGCTAGCTAACCATAACCTTTATGTTTATGATATATATAATCAAAGTGGTTTGTCTGTGTATTCACTTATCTTGCTGGTTTCACATGAATTAAATATGATTCAATCAATAGATGTAAGTAGTAGGTACCTACGTTTCACCATTGCGTAGGTAGTTAGGAAAAAAATAGGTAAGTTTGCCTACGCTGATAGCCTGATTTAGGTAGAACTTCTATTCTCTGATTTTATTCAACCCAAACCAATTAATTACCTAGTACCTAACCGTATCAGAAAATGTATTATCAGTACCTACTTACATACAGTAGAAAGATTTTTTAATCTTTAGGTACTATATATTTTATTTAAAGTAGATAATACAATAATTACATTAGTATTGTATCTGTGTGAACCAAAGGTAGATCGCAGATATTTTTTTTCACTTTTTAGCTTTCTTTCTCATTCCATAATAGAAAACATTTTATCAATCATAAAATGTAAAATCCGCGTGCAAACCCGCGCTCCGGCGCTAACTTTCTAGAAACACAATTTTGGAAACGATTCGCAAGTTGTCAAGACAAATCACGCATCACGCAAATTGCTCCAGTCAGTCCTGACTGGAGCAATTTGGCAACAACGCGGGGTGCGTCTTGAATGACAACGTCGCATTGCCGCGTCACTCGATGGTAACCATGGCGCTTGTTCGAATTTTCGAACAGTGCCATCTATTATAAATGTTTACCGAACGTAAACTCGTAACACAACAGCAACGAACTCTTTCTCGGTGGTTCTATAAATTTCTGTCAGATGGCGCGATTCAAGTCACTCACACATGTAAAGATTTTTCGTTTTTTTTTGGGTCTAATTCTCCCAGAAATACTTACTGTTTTTTTTTAAATAAAATTTGGACGTTACGCGAACATAATACATTATAAACTCTCATTATACTTGCTTTTATTCTGCAGAAACCGTTTATTTACGGAGATTACAACTTCTGAAAAATGTATGGCGAGGTCTATCTAGGCATCCACCTTAATTTTGAATGTTTACAGATTGAAGTAAAATATATTTGTTTTATTTTCTACTTTAAAAAAACTTTGCTCCTATGACAGATTTCCACAAGATCCGAGTCAGAAAGAACAATGGACGAAAGCAGTTCACTTGGAAAGACAGGAAAACCACTGGCCCACCACTCTAGAACCTTAGTTAACCATAAGTATTGAATATAAACGATCTGGGCTCTTTTTAAATAAAATTTCCAATATTTTTGACATTTTGGTAAAGCAAGGGCCATTACTAATATTCATTTTTAAACAAAAGACAATAAGACTTTATATCTAATCTCTAAGGCGTAGCTCACAGTGGGCACAAATACTAGGTGTGCAGAGTAGAGTCCTTTTAAAGTGAGTAGGTATGTAATAGTCGTATGGTATGAGCCATGTTTTGTAATTACACACGCCGGCAAAAATAGAGGAACACGAAAGTTACTTTTTTTTAAACTAATGGTACAGTTAGTCGAACGTTGGGTGTATCTGATCCGTGATCTACCAGTAATGTGCAACGATACAGACGGACAGGATCTTACGTGCGCAGGCGAGGGCAAGGCAGACATCGTGCAAACAGTGCCTGCCGTAGACGAGTTTTGTAAGGGCACAAACTTTAAGAAATCGTCGTCAAACGGTTGTTCAGACCCGAAATGTTATAGAAGAAGTGCTGATCGCGACGGTAGGTCTTGGTGGAGCAAAATGAAACGTATAGTGGACTGTATAACAAGATATGTATTGAAGAAAATAATTAAATTACAACGTTCGGTTGGGCTTGGGACTAACATATAAGAATTTAGACGCTAAGAAAACGCGTAAGCGCAGCCGTGCTTGGAGGTGGTGGAGGCGTGCAGCAGCTGACTGACTGTTGTGGTGTGGGGGCCCGCGCTCGGCCGTCGGCGTCGTCGGCCGGCTGACTACCCCCTGTCCCCGCACCCCTCGTTCACTGCCGCTGGCGCGCGGAGATGTTGAGAGTAGCGGTCTCAACAAGTGCGTAACGAACGTCTTGAAGGCCCATAGGGTGTTAGTATTTCGGTTTTTTAGTAGTAATAAGTCGGTGACAAAACACTAAATCAATCAAACAAAGGTCACCGATTTCTGAAGCTTAAGTTATTTTTCACTTTTTTATGTTTTTCTTTTTGGTTTTTTTTAAGTCGGTTTTATTTTTTGCACAGAGTTTTTATTAATTTTTCCATTTTTAGTTGTTCATAAACAAGTCGCCATGAATTTATTTTACTTTATTAACAACAGATGTCATGGTAATAGGCTTACCCCCAATGAATGGAAATTAACATTTATTTTATTAAATAATATATTAATTAAACAAAGAGTATTGAGTAAGAGATAACATAAAATTAAAATATGCAAAATAACAAAGTAAACGTTTAGACATTCATAATTTTTAATTCTTACAATACTTCTGACAGACCAATAAAATCTTTGTCCATCCTTCCGCAAACATACCTAACTTCCAAAATCTGGGTGTATTGTACACATCTGCGTACCCTCAGAGTGTATTAGGTTAGTAGTAGTTTTGACGATTGACATTTTTTTACGACTTTTCATTCGAAAAGACATTTCTTGAAGACTTCATCGTAAACTTTCTGATAATCTCAACACGCGCCGATATAGGTACATCGGAGCAGATTACTCTTATCGATGAAAATCAACTTGTTTGCAATTAACTATTTGTGCTGTAGATTTTTATCGCGAATCGTTCCGAGTATGCTTGCTACACCTACGCGCGAGGTGCTGAAGACACGTCACGCGACGTACTACTGAACCTTATACGTTTCTTCTTCTTCTTCAAACTTTGGGCACCCAGTAGTGACTGTAGGTCTCTCTCAAATCTCTCCACTTATACGTTCCTTCCATTCCTATAAGAGTTTACAGTGTTACTATGTGACCACACAAACTTGTTGATGTACGAGTACACAGTGCAGCAACACAGTCGCTCAGGCCTCGTGCATCCACTGCGCCGCGCGCCCTGCCGCCTGCTTTCAAAACATTGCGAACAAGCTCAATCCGAAAGGAAGAAGAATCGATGAATAAGACCATTTACGGACCACTGGCGATATTGTCCATGCGTGTGTGCATGAGGCAGTCGCATTCAAATCAACGATTGAACCGTAAGCACTGCTCAAGCTTATTTCCGGTTAGAAGGTTGTGTGAGTCAGCGGCGTGTGGGGCACTGGGGGATGGGGAGCGAAGCGAAGGGGGGCAGGGCATTGAGACTCGTTCTTGAGCTCGCGTCTCGCACTCTAAATGACACTAGCTCGACATGTTTGTTCGCTATTGGCGCTAAATATTCCGCTTGACTCAGTGATGTGGGCAAGTGGGCCTTTCCCACGTGTGGCGTAATGAGTGCACAGGAGAGTATCTTCAAATGCGCTCCGCTGCGCCTCCAGCCGTGTGCGCTGGGCCTTTCTCACTTCGTCGCTTCTGGCTGAGGTGCCCTAATGCCAGGTACACACAATGTCCGCCCAGCAACACAGCACAGCTGCTCGTCACATAATAAGTAAATGTTGATGATAAAAATCAGTTATTTGGTCAACTCTAGGTTCGTGTGGTGGAGAGACTTGCGTCACACACGTCAAAGTATATAACGATCATTGTCGCACCTTGAGAAATAACAAAATTTTGTTTATGTTCTATTATAGTTCGTATTCGCGGAAATGAAAATGTTTTGGTTTGTCCTTTTCTAGCACGATATCGTCACTTTTTGATTCACTTGACGATAGCCCATGTTATTAGTAGTATTTTTAGGTATATTAAACTCAATTCGCCGTAATTTTGAGTTCGGTCACTTTCGTTCATGACTGTGCGATATCAATCATTTCAGTCCTGCCGACTTCGGTATCTAAACGCGATATTGTAAAGTTGTGGTGTAAACTTCACGAATGAAAGGCCCAGAAGACGTCGAATACATAGATCACTTTGAAGATTTGGCGTTGTTTTATTGCAGAGAATGCGTCCATAGCTTCACCTGCATCTGTGGATCATAATTATGGTGTTGACGATGACGCGTTATTTATATTACATTTAAATTAGTTCGTTAACGCTTGTCGGCACGTCCGCCACCTACATGACGCCGGGCGTTACTGCGCTGTCAGCAGTGTCAGCGGCATCTGCGTCATCCTCGGCATTACATGGCCGAGCGGTCGCTTGGGTCGTTTGTTAGTTTCTTTATTCCACCATAACTTCTAAACGCCTAAACCGATTTCGATGTAGGTTCGTGGTATCGTTAGAATCCCCCGGGTAACATAGGCTAGTGAAATTTAGGATACTGCAATATGGGTATCAAATTAAAGGGCTCATCATGAGGATTTTTTAGGCCTCATTCACGAAGTCAGCGGCGCTGGCGCGGGGCGTTCCAATGCATACATTTAAATCGAGGGCATCGCTCGGCGCTCGTACGCCACTCGACGCCCGCTCCCCGCGCCGCTGACTTCATAAACAGTTCCATTACAGAACTATCATACTTCAGAAAGTTTTAAGTTAGAATAATCTATTAGCATACATTTCATAATGCATAATAATGGAAAGCCTCATCTATCATATTACAGAAAATTATTCATAGCTAGAATAATTTTGTATTTCTTAATATAATAATAAAATTGATTGAACATTTTGTTTCGCCACAAACATACGACGATAATGTTAATTGCTGCATATTTCTGATCAGGCAAGCATACATCATGCATGCAGCAAGCATGCAGTACGCAAACAAGCATGCAGTGTGCAAACATGCAAACCAGCATACACCATGCATGCAGCCAGCATGCAGCATGCAAGCAAGCATGCAACATGCAGCAGGCATGGTTTCGGTCACGGCTCCGGCGCTGCGGGACTCCGGCGGTCCCACGCGAGCTTATCGTCGCAGATGTGTTTTACGCTCACCACCGCAGCTTCGGCTCAGTTACGGCGGCAAGCGTTAATACCACCTGCACCTCAGCTCGCGGACACCTCACCCCCCGTGACCGAAACCATGCTTGCTTGCATGCTGCATGCTGGCTGCATGCATGGTGTATGCTGGTTTGCATGTTTGCACACTGCATGCTTGTTTGCGTACTGCATGCTTGCTGCATGCATGATGTATGCTTGCCTGATCAGAAATATGCAGCAATTAACATTATCGTCGTATGTTTGTGGCGAAACAAAATGTTCAATCAATTTTATTATTATATTAAGAAATACAAAATTATTCTAGCTATGAATAATTTTCTGTAATATGATAGATGAGGCTTTCCATTATTATGCATTATGAAATGTATGCTAATAGATTATGATATTGACTATAAGATCTAACTTACAACTTTCTGAAATATGATAGTTCTGCCTTTTAATGTCTATCTATATGAAATGTATGCCTAAAGATGATTCTGACTCACAAAATTATGAGAATTGAATGTATGGTAAATGAGTGTCTGCCAAACGATTTTCTGCAAAATGAAGTTTATGCTATCCACTGTTATCCAAAATAATATTATGACATTAAAAGTTCTGCTATAAATAGGGTAGACCCCATTTTAAAATCCTCATGAGGAGCCCTTTATTTTGATACCCAGTTCCAGTATCCTAATTTTTTTTAGCCTCTATTCCCCGAGGTAACAAGGATTCCAACGACACCACGAACCTACATCGAAATCGGTTTAGGCGTTTAGAAGTTATGGTGGAATAAAGATACTAACAAACATACATTGTAATGTGTATGTCTTTTATATGGTTTTTTACTTACATTTTTGGATATTATTAACCTGAAAATTTAAGCATTCGTCCTCCCTAGGTAGCTTCATGGTCATTTCTTGGAGGCTTAGCAACGGCTTTGGCCTTTTTACCTTGTAATTCATGTTATTTAAGTTTTTATCTTTATTAAATCTTTGTTTACTTTTGTGATGTCAGTTAGTGGCAACCCTAGTTTTATTTTTAATTTATTGCTGGAGCTAGTTGTAGGTTGTATAGGTAAATCACATCGACCTCATTCGATTTTCTTTTTAATAATTTTCTAATTTTAAAATGTAAATTATCTGGAGTTGACAGGAGCCTGGTGGTAGAATGGGGAGTCTACGTTCGGAGCTGAGAGCAGGAACACCTCTGAGAAGCTCTAATGCTCTAATGACCTACCCCATTTATTTAACAACCATCCGCATATGGTGTTGTTTGCTGACGATACTTCTTTAATATTTAGGATAAACAGACGTGCCACTAATCATGACGACGTAAATAACGCCCTACTGCAGGTCCACAATTGGTTTACCGCCAATAATTTAGTACTAAATGGAAAAAAGACTAAGTGCATTAGATTTGCTCTACCAAATGTCAAAAGTAGTGATTGTGACATAATATTGAATCAAGAGAAACTAGAATTTGTCGATAAAACGGTTTTCTTGGGAATCACGCTCGATTCAAGGTTACAATGGGGTCCTCATTTAACATCTCTTGCAGGACGGCTGAGCTCAGCAGCATATGCTGTTAGAAAAATCCGTCAATTCACTGATATTGATACCGCGAGGCTAGTCTATTTTAGTTATTTTCATAGTATTATGTCATACGGTATTTTACTATGGGGACGGGCTACAGACGTCGAGTCTATATTTATTCTGCAGAAAAGAGCCATCAGAGCCATTTATGAATTACGTAGACGCGATTCTCTAAGAGAACTGTTTAAGGAAATTAATATCATGACAGTACCTTGTCAATACATCTATGAAAACATCATGTACGTTAGGAAAAATCGGCATTTATTCAGTAGAAGAGGTGACAGACACCACTATAACACTAGAAATAGGGACCAACTAGTTCAGCCAGGTTTCAGGCTTGCTAAAGTAGATTCATCTTTCATGGGGTACTGTTTGAAATGTTACAATAAAATACCTCCCCACATTCTTCAACTGAACGAGACGAAATTTAAATCTTGTATAAAACGCACACTATGTAGGCAAGCATATTATAAGTTGGGGGATTACATTGATGATAAAAATGCTTGGCTAAATGCTGGTCCTGCTCCACAACCATAGGGGGGGGGGGGGGCAAATTAATTGATTGTTTGGGTCGGGCATTATTTGTACTTTGTACTGTTCAGCCACCATTTACATTTATTTATATTTCATTGACTTGAATATGCCTTGGTGGCTGAGAGAATGTCATGCTCACTTAAATGTCTCGCTGATGGTGGCGGGTTTGTCGGGTCATTTAGTTCCCTTCAATATGGTTGAGTTGAATGGCGCCGGTACATGCGTCATGTTCGTGAACGGGCGCTGTCAGTTGGGACTGGTCATCTCTTAGCTGCCAAGGTTCATTTTAATTACTTTATTCGTAAACTGTTGATCTAATCTTTTACTCTGGACGCTCTTAGTGTGCACGTCTTTCTACATCGTTCTCGCATATATGTATAATCTCAAAATTAAAGATGTAACCAAGATTTTGTAACAATATTTTGTTTTTAAAAGAGTGTCCATGGAGTTTCTTGCCCGTTCTTCTCCATAGAGATCTACGCTAGGGAATGGGCAACTACAGTACTTTCTCAAGTTATTATGCCTTGTGACTGGGACTGTAGCTTTGATTTTCTTTTTTGTATTTTTGACATTCAAAAGTGCCGTAATGGTCTAATTGAAATAAATGCTTTGAGTTTGAGTTGAGCTCCATAAAAGTATATTTAAAGGGCAGTTCCCCTTATTCTTCAGTTTTAAGTCGGCCTCTCTCCGTGCCGCACCCTCACCTAGAACACCTGGAAACCTTGATGCTTGAGCTGCACAAGCCTGATGATGAAGATTTGATGCTCCGCGGCCCTCCTTCACGGTCGGAAGACAGATGTCCTCGGCCCTCCTCCTACGGCCTGAGGATTGACGGTCCTCAGCCGTCCACCACCGTCTGAAGACGGATGCCCTCGGCCCTTCTCTACGGCCTGAGAGTTGATGGTTCCTCGGTCCTCCTCCACAGTCTGAAGACGGACGTTCTTCAGTTATTTATTCCATTCTGCGTTCATCTTCAGTATTTTCCGCCAGCTTCACTGGCATTAGTGATTTGAGTAGCTCCAGCTTTTAGGTTAGGATCTTTGTTAATAAATTCTTATAACTCGTCCCCTTGTCTGTTTCTTTTAATAGTGCTCCCCTCCAGACTGAAAGTTAGGTAGGTGAGTACTCAGAGTGACCTTACAGTTTTGTGGATCCTATCCAGGAAATTGTAACGTTACAACATACATACATGAACCCTGAAAACATAACACTCCTTTTTTTATGCAGTCGTGTAATAATTCTGAATTCAATGCAGATTATATGAACAACATTATCAAATTATTTTCACACACATCATCATCATTATTTACAAAAATATATTCATACAAAAATGTATCTATAAAATAGATCAGTAAAAAAGTTATTCGGATTCTGACTCACCAGAAGTGGCTACTTCAAAATCTAATTCTAATTCTCATCGTTTTCTTTTTAGGGTTCCGTACAAAAAATGAAAAAATACGGAACCCATAAAGGATCACTCGTGCGTCTGTCTGTCTGCACGTCTGTCTGTCACAATTTGCTCCGAATCTACTGGACCAAATCAGGTGAAATTTAGTAGGATGGTGCAATCTTATGATCCAAACACAGATGTGCAAAGTAAATAAATATTTTTTTTTAAATAAGGATCATTTTCGGTGGACAAACTAGGAAAAAAAAAAGTTTTGCAAACCTTACTGTGTCGTATATCAAATGAAAGGGGTAGTTATGAGGATCTCAAATATATTTTTGCTTTTATTGTAAAATAAATAGTTTTGATTTTATTCATGAAAGAAGACGAAAATTCACCATTCACCCGCTGATCTCCGAAACTACTGAGCCTAAAATTTTGAAAAAATTACAAAATGTAGTTCATTGCTTGTAGATTACAGGAAAACCTATAAGAATTCTATCAATTGAAAATAAAGTGGTAAACTCAATATAAGACTGGCATTGTACGGAACCCTCTCCACGCGAGTTCAACTCTCACTTGGCTGGTTTTTTTTCTTCTGATACTTGAGTACCTACATCATACATCCTCAACTTGTAAAGGTGTGGGGTCCTACGAACCACCTAGGCTTCAAATAGCCATCCAAAAACCAGACACAATCTTCAGGATTTAGTTTACATTGAATTTACATAGATTGTTTGTAAAATTTTCTGACGAAGAGATTTCCAGCATAGTGGAATCAGATTGGAGTTTATACCTTTAATTTTCTTTATAAAATCCTCTTTATCATTGTATGTTGCATTTTTTTTTTGAACTGCCTATATCGAGCGTCATTGATATTGAAACAATTTTACATCCCATACAGAAGGGCAGTAAACTTCTTAACACGTTCCATTTTTTCATCGACTAATAAGTAGATCTATTGGGTCCGTTAACGACGCGAATATTAAAATTACTTGGAAATCCCTTCTTTTGGAAATTGTTTTAAAAGGTTTGGCTTTTTCTTTGTTATAAAATGCAGAGCCTGTCTATCGGACCGACCCAGGTTGGACTACTAAAAAAGTCAGTGTACAGTTTTTTTACTTGTGCATAAAGTTTTAATAATTAAATCAATTAATTTTGTGTTTTGAATTTATTTATAAACAAAATTTTTTTTGTGGTGGTAATCGATCCTGTTTCTAATGCTGATTAAAAACTTCTATCGGACCAACCATCGTTGGAGTACTAAAAAGTCAAAAATCGCAATGACTTTTTAGTACTCCAACCGGGGTTGGTCCGATAGAACTTTTTGATCAGTAAGTATTAGAAACAGGATCGATTGGCATCAAAAAAATGTTTTTTTCTTACTAACTGTACATTTTTTTGAAAACCTCTGAATGGGGAACAAAATTTTACGAAAAATTATGGATAGTCTCCTAAGACTATTTTCGTGTAGCTGCAACGGTTAAGGTAGTTCCCCTGACTGCTCGGTTTACCGTATCCAACCTGTATATGAAACTTCAGCCGTGTGTCACCAGCTGCCTCTTCATGTTGGCATAAATAATCTTCACGTTTTACATTGAGAGTCAAGATGGCGGGTGTACCATAGATTTTATTATTTAACCTTTACTCATAAAATATAATTACACCAAAAAATTGTACCTAAAAAGTACCCCAATTAAAAAAAAACACTTGATCAGGTGGATAGTTCTTGAGAAATAAAACAACCGTGCCTTGTATATGTTGCAGTCAAAACTGTTAATCGGTCAAAACCACTATTGACTGGTGTCAGTCAAAATCATATAAAGTTAAAATGCGTTTTCTGCATTAAAAATATGTTGTTTTAGAACGCCCCAGTTGTAATTATTAGCGGCGCAGTTCTTAGCACATTATTATCTTAAGGCCGCAGTTCCCTCTGAGAGGCACTCCGTCGCGACGAGCTCGCCTCGCGCCTCCAGCCTCATTACAATACTCCTTGACTTAACCTGTTAATAATTATGTAGATGATCTAAGTACTCTTTGATCTATGCTCTAGTGTTATGTCCTGTATTTTAGATGATACTCTGTGGTTATGTCTAGCATGATACATGTCACGGTCACGGTTGTTACAAATGTTTTTAATTTAAGCAGTGGTCAAATAATGTGACGAAATCTGTAGGTGGAACATTCGTTTGATGGGGTTTCTGTTTGTTAAGTTCGAAAATGACAAGTTCAAGTAATAAATTATAGTGTAGTCCGCCACAGCAACCACGTTATGCGGGCGGCGCCGCGCGGCGCAGCAGGCGAGTGTCGAGTGCCGCTGAGTGACGTCACGCGAGGAGTAGCAGTCCTGACCGTGTGTTGTGTTGCAGGTGATGCGCGGGTGGTGCGTGCGGTGGGGCGGCGGGGCGCGCGCGCGCCTGCGCTGGCTGGCGGCGCTGCTGTGCTGGGGCGCGCTGGCGGCGCTGGCGCTGCCCCGGCTGGCGCCGCCGCCGCGCCGCGCTTCGCCTGCGCCCGCGCCGCCCGCGCGCCTCCTGCTGCAGTCGGAGCCGGCCGCGTCCACGCCCGCGCCGCCCGCCACGGTGCTGCCGCACACCGACACGCGCGTGCTGTCCGAGGCCGAGCTGCGCGCCGACGCCGAGCGGCGCCTGCCCTCGCTGCCGCTGTCCTACTGGCACAAGCACCGAAACGACCAGCACAAGTTCCTGAAGAAGAAGGACTGCGCGCCCTTCCCGTCCATCTACGACCTGGATTTCCACAACACGTACTGGCAGACGCTGCATTCGTCTGACGGCGTGTTCCACATGTTCGGCGCGTACATGGACGCGCGCAAGACGTCGCAGATCGGGCCCGCCGTGCGCATCCTGGCCGTGCACGACCGCATCCAGCCGCGCCTGACCACGCACTGCCAGCTGTGGTTCGAGGAGCGCGCGGCGCCCGTGGTGGTGCGCGTGCTGGAGTACAAGTACGTGTGGAACAACAAGTGGGGCAACTACCGCAACCACGTGCTGCAGCCCTACCTGCTGGCGTGCGTGCTGCCGCCCGAGGTGCGCGCGCTCGTGCCCGCGTCCGTGTCGCTGGTGGAGGGCGCGTGCGACCGCGCCACCAACAACCTGCGCGTGCACTATGCGCTCCCGCAGCCGCCCGCCGAGCGCAAGGACTTCGCCGTGTGCGTCAAGGGGCTGGACTTCTTGTACGAGGATCTTTCCGTGCGGCTCGTGGAGTGGATCGAGCTGGTGCGCCTGCTGGGCGCCGACAAGATCTTCTTCTACGAGCTGCAGGTGCACCCCAACATGACCAAGGTGCTGGAGTACTACGCGGCGCAGGGCGTCGTCACCGTGACGCCCGTGACGCTGCCGGGTGGCCAGCCCAACCTGCCGGGCCTGCAGCACATGTACCTCAAGAAGAAGCTCAACCACAAGCGGCAGATGGAGCTGATCCCGTACAATGACTGCCTGTACCGGCACATGTACGAGTACCGCTGGCTGGCGCTGCTGGACATTGACGAGGTGATCGTGCCACTGGAGCACGGGGACTGGGCCGGGCTTATGAAACACGTGGAGCCGCTAGCCAAGCCGGCGCCCGGCAAGCCGTCGCGCTCCTCCTACCACGCCTCCAACCTGTACTTCCTGGACTCGCTGGGCCACCAGCACGGCTGGGAGGAGGGCGTGCCGCACTACATGCACATGCTGCAGCACGTCACGCGCACCAAGAACTTCACCAAGCCTGGCCAGTACGTCAAGGTGAGCATATGTCCAATCATACTGTACAATACTGTAGTAGTCGAGAACACCCAAAAACTCCGAAATATTTTATTCCGAACTTCGATATTCCGATGATCAAAAGTCCGAATTTATAATACCGAAGAATTATAATGTCTATTATTTAAAATCCCGAACTTCATAATTCCGAAAGTCGTAAATACGATTTGTTTGTTGTCCGATATTCATATGTCCGAAGAATCAAATATTCGATAGATCGTTAGTCCGAAAAACGATATTTCGATTTTCAATGCTTCGAATAAACTGCTAAAACTGGTATGAGAAGCGTAGGCCAAAGGCCAGCGGAGCGACGACGACATTTGTGACAGAAAGTGCGTGTGTAATTTAAAATGCAGATTTTTTCTGACGTACATTATGTTTTCGTAGATGTACTGACAATGTACCGTCATGATACCAATATCCTTAAACAGTTCCCTTAGAGAATCGCGCCTACGAAGATTATATATGGCTCTGATGGCTCTTTTTTGCAGAATAAATATAGACTCAATATCTGCAGCCCGACCCCATAGCAAAATGCCATAAGACATTATACTATGAAAGTAACCAAAATAGACCAGTCTAGCGGTATCTACATCAGTAAATTGACGAATTTTTCTAATAGCATATGCTGCTGAACTTAGACGCGCCGCAAGGGATGTTAAATGAGAACCCCATTGTAGCCTTGAATCAAGCGTAATACCCAGGAAAACCGTTTTATCTACGAATTCAAGTTTCTCTTTATTATATATTATTTTACAATCACTACTTTTAACATTGGGTAAAGCAAATCTTATGCATTTAGTTTTTTTTTCATTTAATACTAAATTGTTTGCTGTGAACCAATTATGGACCTGAAGCAGGGCATTGTTATACTGTACTTTACAGATGACGTGATAATAGCAACAAATAATCTCAGTGAATTGGACGAATTAGTCACCAAAATCAAACACTTACTGGAATCCGTCGGACTCCACATTAACGAAACGAAAACAAAACTAGTAATCAGAGACCCACACAGCACCGAAACCCGAAGTCTTATTAGAATTGGAGGAACCAGTACTCAACCGGTAGAAGAAATTAAGTAGCTAGGCACGTATGTACGGTTTTTTGATCCGCAGTTAACTCATCTAATGGTTAAAAATAGTAACAAATGGGTAAAGATTGGCAAAATGAGTTTTTTTGATCAATTGTTAGCTTAACTAATGGTCAAATAACTAACTATTAGCAATATGGCGGATGGTTAATTCAAACACAACAGCTGTTTTGTACGTATCCATCTACAAGTTTTGTTGTTGTCAACGTCGTATTTCTCATTCTTTTGTATCATGAATTTAAACATAGATATTATGATATAATGTCGGAAAGCTCATCAGACGATGATATATAAGTGAAGTGGCCAAAAATTTTTAGACTTTTGCCAACGGTATCGGTTATTAAAGGAAACAGTTATGTGGTTAGTCGGTGAAATTGGAACCTTTCTAAAAACTCCCACCACAAGGTTAGGTAAATTAGGTAATGCACCTATTTAAAGTTTCATTGATTGCATTTAATTCGCAAATCCATCTTCACAACAACCTTACCTCAAATAAATATTTTTTGCGTTTTAGGTTTTTGTTTTTTTTTTATTTTTGCGTTTGATTGTTGGCTGTATCCTGACATATTTATAAAGACAAAAGATGCTTGGCAGTTACGGCGCAAATTCTAGAACAATTCAATAAATAACACGGAGTGAAAAATATAACTTGTGTTGTTGTTTCTCGTGGTAGGTAATACACTGTTTGATTTTTAGCGCAGTCTGAGTTTGGACATATAAACTATCAACTAAGACGTTTATTTTGGTTTCATTCAATCATTAAGAGTAGTGTTGTCACATAGAAAAAGTTACCCCCAAAAAACCATAGCTATTTTTAGGTAAATATTTCTCATTACACTGGCAATATAATAACCAATGGTCAAGTTTGACTAAAGTTAAACTAGACATCGAAAAACGTAATAGCCCTTTAACCATCTAACAAATTGTAATACGGTTTTCGACTACGGCTCAAAAAACCGGCCCTTAATAGAAACAACACAGTTAACGCCAGATGTAAACAAGCGATGCGATGCTAAGGCCTTAATATCCTTCATAAAAAACTCGAAAATGGAGTGGAAAATCGTGCGTCTTATCTATAAAATGGTCATAGAACCTGCAATGACTTACGGTCTTAAGGCAGCGGCACTCACAAACGCAAACCGATCGAAACTCAGAAGATACGAAAGACCCATTCTTAAAGATATGATAAAGAGTTCGCGAAACCCCCCGAACAAATAAACACGCGAAATTCTTATGGGAAAAACAATTAGGTACTAAAATAATTAAAAGCCTTTTTTTTTTTTTTTTTTTTTTTTTTTTTTTTTTTCGGATGGGAAATCATCAAATGACTTCTCCCGCTCTGGGCGGAGCGGGAGGGAGTGTCAGACTTTTACTGACTAAAACCCATCCATGTTCCTTCATCGCCCTTTGTGTTCCGGGGCCACGGTATCTCTTTCGAACAGTCCCGCAACCCCGGCAGGCATCGGTCCTTGCGGACCCCTTCCTTTTTGCTGACTCTCTTTGAGGCGCGCGTGGACACGGCCTGTCGTCATGAGACGGACGGACGGCGAGCTAGCCCATAGCCCACCGTCCACAGGCCCGCGCCTACGGTGGCCGGGGGCCACGTGGTGGCCCCCGACGCCCGGGGCGTCTCCCGCGGCGGCCGGGACGCTGTGAGGTTCTCTCCCTCTCACGTTCCGCCACCTCCTTCTCTAGCATTACTGCTTCGCAGAAGGAGGTGACGGCGTCCCATTCCGTCTCGCTCCGGACCATGGCTTGCACCAGGGCCGGACGCGAGAGGTCGCCGCCGCCAATCGCCGCTTCGAGGACACGGCGGTGCTCCGCCCACGCGGGGCACATCTCCACCGTGTGCTCCACCGTGTCCTCCGGTCGATCCTCGCAATGGAAACACCCGGGCGTTTCCTCCCGCCCGATTCGGTGCAGGAACCTCCCGAAACAACCGTGTCCGGTGAGGACCTGCGTCAGGCGGAAGGTGAGGACGCCGTGGCGTCTCTCAAGCCACTCCTCAAAGAGGGGACTTACCGCCACTATTGTGGCGTGCCCTGCACGGGGTTGCGACAGTCGCTCTCTCCATGTCGCCATGAGATCATGCCGGAAGTCTGTCCGCTGCAAGACAATTTGTCGCGGCAGCGGAGTTTCCCCCCGGCGTAGCACCTCCGCGCGCCATTCGTGCAGGCGCGCGAGGACAATTGCCTCCAGATCCCATGGCGGCAATCCGGCAAGGAGGCACGCCGCCTCACGGGAGATCGTGCGGTACCCACGGGCCAGCCTTACGGCTACCACCTTTTGGGGCGCGTTCAGGTAGTGGGCGGCTCGCCGCCTCAATGAACGCGCCCACACCGGGGCCCCGTAAAGGGCCATGGACCGCACGACTCCCGCGTAGAGCTTCCGGCAGGAGGCGTTTGGCCCCCCCAGGTTGGGCAGAAGCCGCCTGAAGGCAGCCCCGGTCCGTTCCAGTTTGGGGGCCAAACGTCGGAAATGCTCCACGAAGTTCCATCGGCTGTCGAGGACGAGTCCCAGGTACTTCAAAGTCGACTCGACGCCGACGGATACCCCTCCTACCGTCAGTGAGGATCCCGGAGGTGGCGCATTCCGAGGCCCATGAAAGCACATGGCCTCGGACTTATGCAATGCCACCTCGAGACCCAGTTGCCGGATCCTCTCGACGACTATCGCAACCCTGCGTGTCATTATTTCAGCCGCCGCCTCGTGCGACCCCCCTTGTGCCAGCACCAGCGTGTCGTCTGCATAGCAGACCACGCTGACGCCGCTAGGGAGGTCGGCGCGCAGCACCCAGTCGTACCCGATGTTCCACAAGGAAGGCCCTAGAACCGATCCCTGTGGAACACCGCACGACATCTCTCGCCGTTTCCATTCTCCGCTGCGACCGGGGTAGATGACGGCTCTGTCCGTCAAGTAATCCCCGACCACACGACGGAGGTAGGTCGGCACCCGGTGATACCGGAGTGCCTCCCTAATGCAGCTCCAGGGCATGGAGTTGAAGGCGTTGGCGATGTCAAGAGACACCGCACAGACAACCCCACCCCGGGACACCGCATCCCCCGTCGTGAGGGCTCTCACGCGCATGATGGCGTCCACCGTAGAGCGCCCCTTGCGGAAACCAAATTGGTGTTCCGCAAGATCCGCAAGGTGCTCGGCGAGGCGGTTTGCAATTACTCTTTCAAAGAGCTTGCCCACCTCGTCGAGCAACACTATGGGCCGGTATGCGGACGGAGAGTCCGCAGGGCGCCCCGGCTTCCGAATGAGGACCAGCTTCCCCGTCTTCCAACGAAGCGGGAACTGTCCCCTCTCCATGCATGCGCTTAGGAGCCCCTCCAGTCGGGGCCCGAGAGCCTCCGAGGCCAGGACCCAGGCTTTGCCAGGCAAGCCGTCGGGTCCTGGGGCGGTATTTTTGGCACTGAGCCTGCGTACCGCCACTCTCAGGTCTACCCCAGTCACTTCCGGAGTGTCGTCGTCGTCATCCTGGTGGTCCGCTTCCAGCACCGCAGGTGGCGGAGCCATAGGCGGGGGGGGATGTTCTCCCCGCGTAGGGAACAGAGTGCTCACCACGTCCTCCACGAGCTCAGGCCGGAGACTCTGCGTCAGTGGGGGGGCCCAGGTGCGGAGTTTATCCCGCACCATCTTATAAGGGCGCCCCCACGGATCTCTGTCGAGAGTCCCCAGCATCTCCTCGCGGGCCAGATCCCTGGCCCGCAGGACAGCCTCGCGGAGGGCGGTCTTCGCCGCTCTGTACCCCTCGTAAAGCTCCGCCTCGATGGCTGCCGCATTCGGTGGATGAATGCGGAGCCTGCGATGCCTGGCGTACAGGTGTCGCGCAGCCACGCACGCCTCGCGCAGAGACGTCAGCTCTCGCGACCACCAGTACACCTGACGTCGGGCGCTTCCTGGCCGGACTCGGGGCATTGCCACGTCGCATATATCGGACATGGCCTCCTGGAACCACCCTGCCTCATTGTTAATGTCGGCAGGCCTGTCTGGTGATGTCACCCAGGCCTGCACGATCGAGGCTTCCAGGAGGAGCTCCCGGTCCAGCTGCTTCAGCGCCCAACGCGGACCACTCGGGGCCTGTTGGACCAGCGCGCTTGAGGTCTGGGTGGAGACGTCAAACCGGATGTACCGGTGGTCGGAATAGGTCTCCACCCCCTCCATGACACGCCAGTCAACGACACGCGGCGACAGAGCGGGGCTAGCGAACGAAATGTCCACCACCGACTCGCCCCGCATCCGCACACACGTGGGAATAGAACCCCGATTTAGGACGACCAGGCCCTTCTCCAGAGCCCAGTCCTCCACCATCCTTCCCCGCACGTCTGTACAACGAGAACCCCAAGCCAAGTTCTTGGCATTGAAGTCCCCGAGGACAAGCACGGGGAGGGAATGGTTTCCGACGACAACACTCAACTCTGCGAGAGAGTTGTGGAACTCGGCGAGAGTTCGATTCGGGGAGAAGTAGACTCCCACCACTACGATCTCCCCGAACCGTGCTGCTACGCAACCCCGACCCCTCCTGACACCTTCAAGGGTCGGGGTACCGGCGGCGGCCGACGACACTATGGTCACTGAGCCGCTCAGGTCCGCCACCCAGTCATCCCTGGGCTGGACGAAATACGGCTCAGCGACCACAGCGATGTTTATCGACCACTGCGCCATGCTCTGGAGCAACAGATCCTGAGCACAGGCGCAGTGGTTGATATTCGCTTGGAGGAAGCGTAATGGGGCCGTTATTGGCACTCCATTACCGCTTCCTCCTCCCTGGCCCCTTGTGAGGGCCCCACTGTGGCGGCGACAGCGGCAGCGGCGGCAGTTGCGACTGCGGCGGAGGCGACAGTGGCGGTGGCGGCGGAGGGCCTACCTTTGCCTCTGATGGCCTTGGTGGGTGGAGCGCAGGCCTTGCTCCCAGCCCGGTGATCGGCCGGCTTGCCAGCCGCCGCACATGCACCGCAGTGCGGCGTGGCGCAGCAAGCTGCGGACATATGACCGGGCTGACTGCAACGGAAACAGAGTCCGCTGCGGTCCACCTCCGAGGCGCACCGTACTGACACGTGGTGTCCCACGTGGCAGCGGTAGCACCTCAGAGGTCTGGGCTCCAGCAGCTTCACCTGCGCTGAAACCCAGCCCACCAGTAGCCTTCGGCCCTCCACTATAGTTTTAGCCGCCGTCACCGGGCAGCATACCGTGACGGTATGCATACCCGTAATGTCCGGGCGAAGGGCGCCTGCCCTGACCTGATCGGCAGGGCACCCTCCGGACCTGGCGACGGCAGCCACCACTTCCTCCTCGGTCACCGAGTCGTCCAGGCCCAGGATACGCAGGTCTGCGCATCTGACGGGCCTGGACACTCGGGCCTCGTCCGCGTGTAGGGACGCTCTGAGCTTTTCAGCCAGAGCGTCAGCGGACGAGCCGCTGGTTTCAACGGGAATCTCCAGCAATCGGGCCCCTGTCGCTGTGACTTTAAGCCGGAGACCCCCGGTGATCCCAAGCTCACCGAGGTTAACCGCCTCTTTCGCCTTCGCCAGAAGGTCGCGGTAGGACACGCCCCTCTTTTCCGCGTCCGGCTGTAGTGTTATCACTACAGCTGCGGTCTTCGGGGCGCGGAGCCTAGCCGCGATCTTTCGCGCCTTGTGCTGGCGCTGCCGCTCCTATAATTAAAAGCCTACGGTTATGATACTACGGGCACGTCCTCCGACGACCAGAGCCTCACTTACTGCACGCAGCTATTACTCGTAGATACAAGGCGAATCGGTTAAAAGTAGGAAGACCAATATATACATGGAACGAGTCACTCCAACAAGACATGGAATATTCCAATAAAAGCAAAGAAGAATGGATTCAGTTAGCAGCAGATAGAAAAAAATCAGCTACCCAAGAAATATATCACCTTAGCGAAACTGACAGTAAAACAAATACTTCTGACGATGAAACATATACGCGAACAGTAATATTTTAAATATAAGCCGTGTCAATCGCAACCACCAGAAACGAATGTGATTCTCCAACGATAGAAGAGACCAATCAAACGAAGGTTAAAACACCAATGCTCATTCCTATGGATTGTGCCTGTCTTTACCCCTATTCCTAATTTCCTATATTGGCTCTAGGCTGCATAGTCGGCTGATTGTGCCCGACTGGCTGCGGTTGGTCAGGTTTCCTCTCCCATCCCAGAGCATGTCTTTCCTTACAAAATCGTGCCCCCTGGTGTATCCGGCTCGTCCGGGTCAGGCTTGCTCCTGGCTGGGTGTGGTGCTCAATCGTCATCAATCATCATCACTAACCCATTCAATTACTATTGCCAAATGTAGAAAGTTTTAACCTTAGGACCAGGACAGTAGCAGTTTTAACCTTAGGACCAGGGACTCAGATGGTCGATTGTCAACAGTAACATTTCCGCAAATTCCTAAAGCTACTTTAGGTACTCTACAGGGTAAAGCTAGAAGTCTGTCAACTCTCGGAGCCAATAAAACATACAATGAAATAAAAAGTTCCTAGAAAAATGATGTTTAAAAATCGATGCTGGATGAAACACTTCACAATTTTTACTATATTTCCTAAACTAATGAAGTTATCTATATGAATCCTTATTGCTATTGGTTTTAAATACCTACCTATCTTTACCTATATACCTACTTTTTGGCACCAATTTCGTTAAAATATGCAATAAAGTATAACATAAATCAGTCTTGTAATGACTCTAATAAGAAAACCAACTAAAATTAACTCTAGAGAAGCTAATTAGAAACTGCATAATTATATCACAATAACTGAAATAGTAAAATAACTAAAATGTATAAACATTGGTGTCGATTCTGTTGTGCACAAACTAAACTTAATTTAGGCTATTGCTATCTTTTTCTCTATAATAAAACAAGAAAGAAACGGACGTAATCTAAAGCTGTCAAATTTAATTGGAACTAATATTTCCATACAAATGAAGGGTGCACGTGTCGACTAAAGACACGGTGAAGCGCAAGGCATAAACTAGTGACATCTCTAACTTAGTTCATAGCTATAGCCGTCCTTTTCGCGCACTGCCTTTTAGTAAAAGATAACAATAGACTAAAATAAGTATAGTTTGTGCACAACAGAATCGACACCAATGTCTGATTTTACCAATTTGGCCATTGCTGGGAGATGTGAAAATTGGGCTCGTGAAACCTTTCCAGATGCTCTAATTTATGGCAAAATTTCGCCTTGTATCTAGCCCTGTAACGCCAGGCCCAAATTTCTATGGATTTTGGGTTACAACCAAAAGCCTAGATAGTAAATTTTGTGATTTTTACGATTTTTACTTCGAAAAAGGACTTTCCATACACAACTTCATCCCCCTTTTTAACCCTTCGGGGGTGGAATTATGAAAAACGCTGAGATGTAAACCCACGTTGTCATTGTTTGCTGAACCAGGTATAGATAATAGTACATTGTGGTACAAGTGTGTAATGTTGGTGATTACCGCTGAGGCGCGATCGAGACCTGAGCCGTCATGCGAGGGTCTTAAGAGAGGCTAGGACGGTAATCATCAATACACACGTGTGTCATACGATGTTTTTCAACACACTTGTGAATAAAATAATACAAAAAAAAAAAAAAAATAGTAGATAATAGATATTTGTCCTTGGAATTTTCAGGTAGTAAACTTTCCATAACGTTAAGGGTTTCACATCTTATAACGGGCGGTGTACAACATAAATCATTTTCTTCATAACTAGTACTTGTAGACATTTTTATTCATAAATAACTATAATTTCAACAGTGAAAACGAGTAAGTAATGAAAAGTTTTTCGCAATGGCGGGAAAATTTAATCAGTTTTCCTATGCGCGCGCATCTAACAATAGCGATCGGCCATATACTAAAATAATGAGGTTTGTTTTTTTGGCTTTTCGCGGATAGCGAATCCACGTACAAAATGGGGAATTCAAAGTTTTCTTTATTACAGCAGAGAACACAAAAGTTACATTTCAGTGAAATGAGCAAGCAATAGGTACCTACATTTATTTGTACTATTGAACACGATTTTTTTGATATAGAAACTTTTTTAGGAACAAAGCAACAAGCACCTCAACCAAAAAAAAAACCCTATAACTCACTTGTAAATAATAGTAATGAAAAAGTCACAGTTTGATTATAGGTGTCATTAAGTGCCTAATTGCGGTGAAATTAGAGCCATTTTATGAGCAAGTGTGTTGAAAATAAATTAATCCACGTAGCAAAAATGCGCCGCGTGCTCGTGCACAGCATGCGCCGCGGTGGGTTTGCGCCTTTATTTAGATACACGAAGTCAGCGGCGCTAAGGCGCGGCGAGCGGCGAACGAGCGGTGCTCGCGCGTCTGCATCGACGTAGGAATTTACATCTTCTTTTGCCCACAATAAATCAAACTTTAAGAAGGAATACTAATTCCTTCTTAAAGTTTGATTTCCTTATCTAAAAGATGTTGTCATCGCTGTTTAGACATTTCGTTCGCGAATAAAGATATTAATTTGTCGTATCACAACACTATACTGCCGCGCGATCTGCCCGCTGACTTCGAGAACGGGTACAGCGGCACCGCGCCGCTCCCCGCGCCGCCGCCACACAATCTCTTATTAGGGACTTAGGGACCAACTTTGTTTTTTTACTTTTTTCTTTATGTGGATACGTAGATAGATAGAGCTCATTAATCTCAATAGTGATCGCCCTGATGCATTTTTTCCTAAACTTTATTTAACTTTACTTTGGGCTTAAAAATGTGTTTTGTTATTTTTTGTATGGAGCGGATCAAATTAAGTTAAATTCTTGCTAAGTAGCGTGGGCGCTTTGAAACTTTATTTTTTTTTATACCTTGTCAAGACTACTACTACATTTGATGCTATGAACTTGTGCATAAAGTTGCCACTCTGCCAAAAAATAAATGATGATTGCTGCTATCGGTGACAATAAACTTGATTTGCACTTTTCTGTGTTATTTGAAGTCGGTTTTATTTTTTGAAAAAAAAAAAAATCCCTTATTAGTTGTTCATAAACAAAAATGTTTGCAATGAATTTATTTTACATTGTTAACAATACATGTCATGGTAATAGGTTTATCCCAAATAAACGGAACTTAACATACTTATCTGTCGAAATCTGGGTGAATTGTACACATCTGCGTACCCCCCTCAACTCTACACACGTTACGTCATGATGTTATAAACACAATAAACATCCAAGCGGTTGAGCCTTGAGTCGAAGGTGGTCCCCAGGAAAACAGTTAAATTCTAGTTTCTCTACCCATTAGGTATTATGTCGCAATCTCTGCCTTTAACACTCGGTAGAGCAAATCTTACGCATTTCGTCTTTTTCTGTTTAATACTGAAATGTTTACTGTAAACACGTTTTGGACTTGAAGTACCTAGGGTATTGTATTCTTTACGTCACGTCATCGAGGACGACATTTTACGGCAGAAAGAGGAAATTATCTATTATTAAGGCTCGTGGAACCCTTATTTATGTATTTTTTTTTTCGGATGGGAAATCATCAAATGACTTCTCCCGCTCTGGGCGGAGCAGGAGGGAGTGTCAGACTTTTACTGACTAAAACCCATCCATGTTCCTTCATCGCCCTTTGTGTTCCGGGGCCACGGTATCTCTTTCGAACAGTCCCGCGACCCCGGACAGTCCCGCGACCCCGGAGGCTCGTGGAACCCTCATTTTTACTTTTATACCCTGAGAATTAACACCATTTATTTGAACTTGAGGTTGCCTATCATTCTAACAAGATTTTACTTAACTAGCACAAGTTTACCGTTCATTTTATCAGATGTATAGGACAATAACTAAAAAGGCATCGGTCGTATGTTCCAGGCGTTCCACGAGACGGACCGCGTGCTCGCGCTGCACAACCACTTCCCGCTGGCGTGCCTGGGCGGCGCCTGCAGCACGTACGCGCTGGACACGAAGACGGCGCGCCTGCAGCACTACCGCGCCGACTGCGTGTCTGCGCTCAAGTCCTGCCGCGAGCTCAAGGCCGAGGCGGTGCGCGACGAGGCGCTGTGGCGCTGGCGCGAGCCGCTCATAGCGAGCGTGGACGCCGTCCTGCGCGCGCTGTCCTTCCTGCCGCCGCTGCCGCACCGGTGACCCCAACCGGCCCACCGGCCCGCTCGCTCTACGCTTAGTCTTATGTATTAAATGCTAGTATTAAACGTATTTTTATAGTTACTCTATGTGGTGTTTCATTGGTTACTTCATGCATTGTAGCACCGTCGGCGTCGCCAGCTAATAGTGTTCGGTACATGATGGAGGGTGACGCGGCAGTTAGTGTAGCTGTCGGCGTTGTTCAGATCCTACCCGAGAGAAGTGCACATGTCTTTGGCAGTTCTGACTCGTGCATTACCTTGCGAACTCAGTTACCGACACTGGCGGTGCTGAGCAGGATAGTTAGACAAGGACAAGCCCGCCACACTGTTCCCAAACCACTGTAACTCCTGAAAGCCAGAATCAACAGTGGCGACCACCAGAAAAGCGCCGAGACAATGAAGCTCGACGAAGTCCCAGAGAATGAATTTAACTGTCTTGGATCCCGCAACGAAATTAATCAGAAAAGTATAGTGGAGTAGGAAAAAACCGTAATTTCCACTTCCCTCCATTTCAGCAGGAGACAGAACGAAACAAGGCCAATAGGCACAAAGGGACGTTTACAACTGGGATAGGCCCAGTTGCCTAGCACCATGGATAAATATTAACATTAATGGGTCCTAAGTTGTGAGCTGTTATATTTGATTCCAATAATAGGTATGGCAAAAACGCTTGAACGCACGGAAATTTGTTCTAGTTTCCACAAGGTCTGTATAGTAAATAACTCCGGATGTAACCTGTACACTATCCAACATAATGTTGCGTTCATTCTGCCAACTCCCATAAAATGTGATGTGCTGATTGTTCATATTCGCAGTCAGATGTGGAACATTGACAAAAAGGCGAGTCAACAAGCTTGAAGGAAAATAATTTACTCTTAAAGTTACCATGACCGGTGAGAAATTGGGCAACACAGTGATCAACCTCCAACCATGTCCTGGCCAGCCGTTCACGAACGGATGGAAAGAACTGGTGGAGGTGTCGGCCCTTGATAGAATTATCCCACCTACCTTGCCATTCAGACAAAAGTTCCTCCCAGACGTCGGTCTGTGGTTTGAATAATCTAGCAATCTTAACACGGTCACGTAGGGTTAAAAAGTCTGCGTCCGTGGTCTCACGTGCGTTATAGTACATTGCAGCCCGTCGCTGCACTTCAAGATCAACTGGAAGTACACCTGCAAGTACCGTTAAGGCTTCAGTACTAACCGTCCTATACGCTTTGCATAAGAATATCAAAGCCAAACGCTGGCTTTGAAGCAATTTACGTCGTGCCGCTCCTATGGTGGCCCTATCGGCCCAGACAGGTGCCCCGTAGCACATACACCCCAAGTAAGTAGCCCCATAAATGGTCTTTAAAGTTATAAATGACAGACCCCACGTAGATTTTGATATTCTCGTTAAGGCATAAAAGTTATTTTTAGCTTTTTCACCGACAGTTTTTATATGATCTATGAATGAAAAATTTCTCTCTAAGACCAAACCAAGGTAGCACACGGATTGCTTTCTTTTCACGGGAACGTTATTAAATTTAATACTAGGCCACGATTTAAGATTACCTTTTAAAATTAGTTGATAAGTTTTTTGCGGTGCAAAGGTCAGACGGTTTCGATCGCCCTACTGAGATATTAATCGTAGGCAAGTGTCAGCTAAATTCTCGAGACCAGCCCGAGTACTCGACTGAATGAGCAGCAGGCCGTCGTCCGCGTAACCGGTTAATGAACAGCCGGGAGGAAGGGGAATCGCGAGAAAATCATCAAAACCTAAATTCCATACATACGGAGCGATTACCGACCCCTGAGGACATCCCATGGTAAGGGGCTTTGACATAGAATAATGACCGAGTTTGAGTTTCGCGGAACCATTTAAAAAGTATGAATAAACAAGATTATAAATGTTTTTATAGCAGCCACGATTCTTCAGTTTAAGTAGTAGCATCGGCCACCATGCGTTATCAAAGGCCCCGGAAATATCTAAAAAGATTCCAACCACGTACTTGTGTTCCGAGTTATTAACAATTTTTCTAACAGAAAGTGCCGCGTCTACGGTAGATTTTCCCACGGTGAAACCGAATTGGTTGTTATGAAACTTTGGCCCGTCTGGCAGCAAACGTGGATCGATAAGGCGCTCCAGGAGTTTTCCTAAAGATGGCAGTAGGGTTATGGGCCTGTACGACTTAGGGTCGTCCGGTGGCTTATCACCACTTTTTGGAATTATTCGTATAAAGCCAAGTCGCCAAAGGATAGTTAGACAAGCTGCCCACTGTAAAACCTTTGCCGATACCATTGTGTGATATGAAAGTAGATAAAAGTAATCAGGGTGCATCGTCTACTCCCAGTCCGAACTTGTCGCCACTGGCATTAGTACCATTATTTATTCTGTGCCACTGGTCACAAATGGGTATAACCACAGTGAACAAGATGACGGGACCACGCCAGGTTTTGCGAATATCATGTGAATAGGATATAATACAATATTTCTACTATTCATACTTCTATAGAAAAATTCTACACCCATAACATTTTAAAATATTCCCGCTATTTTAATATCAATATGACGGGACCACTATTCATTTGATGAAAAACACATAGCGTGATTACAAACTGAACAAAAAAATTTTTATACGAAATAATACGAGTACGTTTGAATAGATATTATACTTTAAAAACTGTAATTTCAATATTTATATTTTGTATAAAAACTGAAGGAACTTCTCAGGAATTTTGGGAATTAAAAAACTAGGATGTTGCACGCAGTCAGCCAACTTTGATTTATTTGATTTGACATTGAACAGAAAGCAAAGACAGTGAAGTAAACGCCTGCTAAAATACTTATAGCTAAAATCTTATTATCTACGAGTTGCGCCGAATTAACTGGAGCCAACGGTGGGACTGATGCTTAACATGCCCCCGGCCGTTGGAAGCTCGCCTTTCAACAGTTGTTATCTTCCAATAACGGGCAAATCTTGTAGAATGCCCTTCTGATAGTCCCAGTTGAGGTCCTGATGTCGGCAACTCTGCTTATGCCATCTGCGCCAGGATGAAGACCAACAACGCGGCCCAACCTCTACTTTAACGGCGGCTGGTTATCCTCCTTAATGACAACGAGGGAATCCAGGTTCAGGCTGTCATTGCCCGAGCGCCACTTCACACGCTGCTGTTGCTCGGAGACATACTCCTTGCTCCATCTCGACCAAAAGTGCTGCCGTAGCTGCTCAATACGTTGATGGCGAGTCAGGTGATGAGTGGAGTGGTCCCGGATATCCTTTGCAGGCAGCGACATGAGAGGTCGTCCAATTAAAAAGTGACCTGGAGTGAGAGGCAATAGGTCTTCTGGATTCGACGATAACGGTGTGAGCGGCCGAGAATTTAAAATGCCTTCAATTTGAACCAAAACGGAGTTAAGCTCCTCGTATGTAGACAGCCAGAATAAAAAAAAATAAAAAAAAATATATAAGGTAAACGTTTACAGTTTTTCTTAAATCTATGTCAAGTTCACCCATGCTTTGAACCTGAACTAGGTAATCCTGTGTTTCAGGCGCTTTGAGGTAACATTAATTGATTAAATAATCATAAATCATTGTTAATATTATTGGTACCAATGTAAAAAGGTTTATCAAATTATACTATTTTAACTAAGCTAATTTTAAAAAATAATAATAATATGGACAATATTTACTTTAGCACAAGTAATAACTTCTCTAACTCTTAAAATGTGGAGCGTATGCAGGAATAAAATGAAATTTAATACCCCCTGAGCTGCACTATCAGATTAGCAATCTCATTATAGGCTCTTATAAATGATGTTCCGCTATCAGAGTAAATGTTGAGAGGTTTTCCTCTTCGAGACATGAACCGACGTAAAGCCTGTAAGTAATTACTGCTCGGTCACCCACCAACTCCAAATGTAGACTGAGAAAAAAGACCTTCCGAAATAGGGAAGGAATAACCTGCCATGTTGACTCACACGGAATTTTTCGTACCAGTTTCGAAGGAAAGTTCTACCTTCCACATTTTCCTTCTTATTACTTTTCTTCCATATTAACCTTCCAAATTTCAAAGTAAATTCCCATTGAATCAAATTACCTTCTAGTTTTTCCGTCTGAGTCAACACGGAAGGTATCTATCGGACGGTAATGTTTTGGAAGGTAAACTATTTTATTTTTCCATCCAATAATAATTATCTTCCAGTTTTTCCGTCTGAGTCAACAAAGAAGGATATTAATCGGAAGGTCATGCTGTGGAAGGAATTTTTTTTTTTCCATCCAACATATTTACCTACCACTTTTTTCCGTGTGAGTCAACACAGAAGGATATTCATCGGAAGGACACAGTTTAGAAGGTAAATGAAAATCTTTTTTTCCTTCCATATTTATTACCTGCCAATCCTAACTACCAAATCAGGTGGATTGACAAGGAAGGATATTGATAAATTTTCCTTCCAATTACCGAATAACCTACCTACAAAGAAGGAAAAATATAGAAGGTGGTCTGCGTTCTCCTTCCACCTCAGATGGCTTTACCGTCTGAAGTTCAGAGATTTACCTTCTGATACCTGAATTACCTACCTACGACGGAGGAAAAGTACGGTGGGTATACCAGACTTTCCTTCCATCTCAGATGGTTTTACCGTCTAAAGTTCAGAGATTTACCTTCTGATGTCTGAAGTATCTCTGAACTTAACACGGTAAAACCATCTGAGATGGAAGAAATATGCTAATGTACCTAGTGTACTTTTCTTCGGTCGTAGGTAGGTAATTCAGGCATCAGGAATCAAATCTTCAAACTTCAGACAGTAGGTACAACCATCTGAGATGGAAGAAAAATGCTAGTGTACCCAGTGTACTTTTCCTCGGTCGTAGGTAGATACGTAATAAAATTCAAGCATCAGAAACAAACTTCAGGTGGTAAAACCATCTGAGATGGAAAAAAAATGGGTTTATTGTCTTATTCTCCACCAAGCTATGAAATTGACATAATCCCCACTGGTGGGGATAGGTTGGTGGGGATTATGACAATTTGGTATTGAGGTATTGAACGGGTAAACTCAGGTATTGATCCTCGTCGTAAATAGGTAATTCAAGCTACTTTGAGCCTTTAATCTCCGAATTGAGACAGCAAAACCTTCTGAAATTAAGGAAGGTACACGAAGAATAATAAAACAGACAGATATCAAAAAATATAGATTAAATATATTGAATTAAAGTACTACCTGAATAATATTACCTTATGAAACCAAAAATTAGATAAATGAATTAATCAAACACAATGAACAAATAACTTCAAATACAAACACTCATTATCTGTTAGACAGACAGTAATGCAACAAAAACCCTGCCCGAGTACAAAGTAGGTATATAAAATTATCAAATCTGTTGTATATTTTGCACATTTTTAAGGTGATCACGCATTCGAGTGATTCCGTCTTGAACGTAAGCTTCGGTATCGACTTTAAAAATAATTGAATCCAGGACATCACTTTTTGTTGGCTTCCAATGTTTATTTACTTGGTAGACTCCAGGAAACAGGAAAGGCAGCAGCAAGAGCAATCCGGTAGTTTGTTGTGTTATATTGTCACCTAAAAATGTACAAACAATGAAAAACCAGTGACGTAGTATCAGAGCCGTCGGAGGGGCCGCGGGACGGTTCGTAACGGCCGGCTCGCGCGCAAATTCACGGCAACTCTTTTATTTTAAAAACAAATAGCCCATTCACATTTTTGTTTTCAAATGCGGACTTAAGGGGTTCGCAATGTGCGGGCTTGTGGACGGTGGGCTATGGGCTAGCTCGCCGTCCGTCCGTCTCATGACGACAGGCCGTGTCGACGGAGCGTTCGTGTTCCACGCGCGCCTCAAAGAGAGTCAGCAAAAGGAAGGAGTCCGCAAGGACCGATGCCTGCCGGGGTTTGCGGGACTGTTCGAAAGAGATACCGTGGCTCCGGAACAAAAAGAGCGATGAAGGAACATGGATGGGTTTTAGTAAAAGTCTGACACTCCCTCCTGCTCCGCCCAGAGCCGGAGAAGTCATTTGATGATTTTACATCCGAAAAAAAAAAAAAAACTGATTCTGAAACAAAATGAAAGGGAAGGGAAGGTAATTAATGTTAGCGTGCATTGACTTCCTGTGTACATGTTGTCATTTAATAATGGCAAATGTTCTAACAAACACTGTTTTGACTTCCTATTATCATAACGTTTTAAATATTATCTGTGATAAATATTAAACTGCCGACTTCCGGTTGTCAAAATCACACCTTTGGCAGAAATTGCCGCAGGAGCGCACTATCGGTTGGACCGTCGACTCGTAAGGTCGATAATTACTATTGTGTACGTGTACCTACAAGTGTAAAATATTAACTGAAGTTGATTATTAAATTCAGTATTAGCAAAGTGATTTGTGTTTTATTTTGTGATCTACAAGTGTATTACACCTGGAGGTAATAAGAACGCATACAATCTTTTAGTTCAGAAGTGGGATGAACGCAAAATACGCTTCTGTGCCATCCAAGAAAATGTGAGTAACGTAACAGTTTTATTTTTCCCCGAAAAATAGTGCACGAAAATTAGACCTTATAAAAACAAAAACAACAAATTAAACAAAGTTACTTGCTACTGTGAATCCATGTTTTAATTAAGTTATTGTCAAATCGCTTACGTTTTACGAAGAACGACATTACAGACATAAAGCGACTT
This sequence comes from Xestia sexstrigata, assembly GCA_941918905.2. Lineage (NCBI taxonomy): Eukaryota > Metazoa > Arthropoda > Insecta > Lepidoptera > Noctuidae > Xestia > Xestia sexstrigata. Next base: position 240,756 of record OW799221.2, on the reverse strand, counting down.
TGTTTATTACTATTTATTATGATGGATTATTACGATGTTGACTTTAGTTTGCAAAGAAATTAACTTTATTTTGTTATAAATCTATATTTTTTTTCTTTCACTATTATTTCGTTGCTTAGATTCGGTGCAAACATAATATTTGTGCATTACCATTTTTACTGTAATTGACACCTTTTACTCTAAACCTAGTAGGGTATGATCTGGGTCCCTTTTAATGAACGTGTTGTTTTCATAAATTCTAATAAACATATTTTTAAAATTGTTTTGGAGATATTTATATTTCAAACTGTTATCTTAAATGTTTGTGATGAATGATGATAGTGACGCATACTTTTGAGTTTCAGAACCAAAATGAATACAAATAATTATTATTCGAGATCTAGCAGCCCTGTCCTACCATCTGGATCAAAGCGAATTCGACTAGATAGTGAAGTTGAGAGACTGGACCGACATGGACGTGATGATGATGATTTGCATAGGACGAGAGGGAACCCCCGTGCCGGTGAGCTTGAGCAACGGCCAGGTAGGAACCAATTGATTTTTGGCGAGTCTCGTGCTGGTGAGCTTGAGCGACAGCCGAGTACAAGCCGTACGTTTTCTGGTAATCCCCGTGCCGATGAGCTTGAGCAACGGCCGGGTGGGAACCAATTGATTTTTGGCGAGTCTCGTGCTGGTGAGCTTGAGCGACAGCCGAGTACAAGCCGTGCGTTTTCTGGTGATCTCCGTGCCGGTGAGCTTGAGCAACGGCCGGGTGGGAACCAATTGATTTTTGGCGAGTCTCGTGCTGGTGAGCTTGAGCGACAGCCGAGTACAAGCCGTGCGTTTACTGGTGAGCCCCGTGCCGATGAGCTTGAGCGGCGGCCGAGGTTTTCCAGTAAACGTACAAATGATATGATGAGCGGTGAGCTTGAGCGACGCTCTAGGAACAGGGAATTGGACACGAGACCAACGCATAATTCGGATTACACTGAGGATGAATTGAGAGGACAATTAAGAAACTGTACTTCATCACGAAATACACCCGACCGAGCAAGATCAAGCCGATCACGGAACGAAAGGCGTTCCAGAAGCAGATCACGCATCGAATGGCGTGCGAGAGGCAGGTCACGCAAGGGAAGGCGTTCGAGAAGCGGGTCACGGGACGAGAGGCGGTCAAGGAGCAGCAGTCATCACGATTATCAAAGGCAAGGAACAACAAGGTACGAAAATTTAAGTTCTAATAATATGTTTTTTCAATTTATTGATGCGGTTAAGGGGTTTTCAAAATCAGGCAGCCATAAATTAGCCAATATGAGCAATGTTATTCCAGAATTTGACCCCATGTTCAAAAATCAGAGCATTTTGAATTGGATCAATAAAGTCGAGGAATGCGCTGACATATATGAATGGGAAGAACGGGAAATAATTTACTATGCACTTCCAAAGCTCACGGGTTTGGCCAAGTCATGGTATCAAAGTCTACCTAGCGTAAAATTTACCTGGTCAGAATGGAAGACGAAACTTTTTCAATCGTTTCCTTGTAGAGAAAATTACGCAGAGTTACTGACAGAGATGCTTACATTGCGGGCTAAATATGGAGAACCTTTAGAACAGTATTATTACTCCAAACTTAACTTGTTACATAGATGTCAGATAACAGGAAAAAGGGCAGTAGATTGTATATTATACGGCATAGAAGATAGGGCCATTAAAGTAGGAGCTCAAGCAGCACAATATGATACACCTGAGCAAGTGCTTAGATATCTGAAATCTGTAAAAGTAGGTCAGTCAAGAGAAAACAGTGGCAATAACTTAAAGAGTAGAAACGACAATAGGAAAACTTTTGGATTACAATCGGAGAAAACAAATCAGTCTGACAATAAACCGAGTTCAACGGTAACTAAACCACCAATTAGATGCTTTAATTGTCGCATTGAAGGCCATCCTAGCTTTAAATGTCCTAAACCTATCGAAAAATGCAATAATTGTCATAGGCTCGGACACGTCACTGCTAACTGTTCAAATATCACACAAAAGAGCCGCGAAAATCTTAAGCCCGACGGGGTAGGCCAAGAAAAACAGGTTTTAAAGGTGGACTGTAACGCCAGCATCAGTAGTACGAAAATCCACGACCCAAATGATAAATATAATGTTATTGCGAAACTAAATGGTTTCCCCATTTCTTGTTACGTGGATCTTGGTAGTGAATGTTTGATAATGCGACAAACTGAAGCAAAAGATTTTAATTTACATTTAGACCATTGTAATTTACCCCTAATGAAAGGACTAGGTAATAATTTAGTGCAACCGGTTGGTAAAGTTAGGGCCACTATAGAGATTCAGGGAATTAGGGAAACCGTCGATATTCTTGTCGTGGATGACTCCGTTTTGAAATATCCAATGCTTTTGGGTCATTCTTTTACCGAGCTTCCTGGTATTCTTATAACTAAGACACCATCTCGTCTTATATTCCAAAGGACGAATAAAGTATTCCTAATGATATCTGAGGAAACGGATGTTTCCAGTCATGCGATGCAGTCTATACCAGTTTATTCAGATGGGACTTTTACTGGTCAGGTTTTTATAAATGGTTCTGTGAGGGGAAGAATTGGATCGGAGTTTTATCTTTTGCCTGGAGAATATAACTTAATGAATGGTGTAGGACGATTACTGGTACAAAATTTAACACTAAATACCATCGTATTCAAACAAGATATTTTAATTGCTCGCGCTGTACCTCTGAATAGTGTTAGCCATGTATTTCAATTAACCATTTCAGATACCGAAGATAATGATTCTATTAATTATGGTGACTCTTTAACTAACACAGAACTCGACAATTTAAAATCCGTTTTAAGTGAATATAAAGACTGTTTTTCTAAAAATCTTAAAGATCTTGGTTACACGACTGTAAGCGAGATGGAAATTAAAATTAAGGATTCTGAACCTGTTGCTTATCGTCCTTATCGAATGTCCTATTCCGAGAGAACACTAGTCCGAGATATGTTCCAAGAAATGCTGGATGCGAACATTGTTCAAGAGTCATCATCCCCTTATGCCAGTCCAATAGTGTTGGTCAAAAAGAAGACTGGTGAAAAACGTCTTTGCGTTGATTACAGAGCACTGAATCGTAAAACAATAAAGGACCACTATCCTATTCCTCGCATAGACGATCAAATTGATCTATTGGCTGGTCATGAGTATTTCATATCGTTAGACCTTGCTTCGGGGTACTATCAGATCCCGATCTCCGAGCAGTCTAGATCTAAAACTGCATTCGTGACCCCAGATGGTCAATTTGAATATTTGCGAATGCCGTTTGGCTTAGTTAACGCTCCGTCTGTTTTCCAGCGAACAATAAACAAGATCCTAGCTGACGCAAAGATAAAGTTTGCTGTCATATATATGGATGACATATTAGTTCCTTCGCATAGCTTTGAGGAAGGTCTTTCCCGACTCCGTCAAGTTTTGCAGTTGCTTCGAGAGGGAGGTTTAACCCTAAAGCTAAGTAAATGTCATTTCTTTTACAGAAATATAGACTTTTTGGGATTTGAAATTGGCCCTGATGGTGTCCGTCCCGGTGCTAGAAAGATCAATGCAGTTTCAAATTTTCCAGTTCCGAAAAATCCCCATGAGATACGCCAGTTCATGGGGCTTGCGAGTTTTTTTAGACGGTTTATTCGAAATTTTGCTATAATGGCAAAGCCCTTAACACCCCTTAACACACCTTTTACGGGTCTGGGGTTCCGAACAGGCCTCTGCCTTTCAGACTCTCAAAGATGCATTAGTAGAACGCCCTGTTATTGCTTTGTATGATCCCTCTTTCGAAACGCAATTACACACAGATGCGTCTAAACTTGGAGTGGCCGGTATTCTCTTACGAAACGCAGGTCGCAGCATACTAAAGATGGTATGCTGCGACCAGTTTCGTTCTATAGTCGAAAAACAACTATTGATGAGCAAAAGTTACATTCGTTCGAACTGGAGACATTAGCCGTTATTGCCTCTCTTAATCGTTTTAGAGTATATTTAATTGGTATTCATTTTAAAATATACACAGATTGTAGTGCCTTGAGGACGATACTGACCAAGCGCGATCTTATCCCCCGAATAGCACGCTGGTGGATACAAATACAGGAATACGATTGCGATATCGAATACAGATCGGGTAGTAAAATGACGCACGTCGATGCTCTGAGTCGGCATCCCATCGAACCGCCTATTCCAGAAAGCCACATCTTTGATATCCTAAATATTGAAACAGATAATTGGTTGAGTACCGCCCAATCCATTGATGATGAAATAATGTCCATTAAAAATATTTTGACTAATCCAGACCGATGTCTGGATTAGTCAAAATATTTTTATATAAAATATTTTTGTATAAAATTGTCGAAGTCCATAACAATTTTAAGATCAAGAATGGTCGTGTTTACCGCATAGTAGAAAACGGTCTTCGGTGGGCTGTCCCAAAAGCAGTTCGTTGGCAGATTCTTAAGAAAAACCACGACGATATTGGTCATTTTGGGTTCGATAAAACATTAGCCCGGATTAGGGATTCATTTTGGTTCCCAAAGATGCGACGTTTCGTAAAGAAGTATGTTGCCGCTTGCCTTGAGTGCGCGCATCACAAAGTACCTGGTGGTCCCCGTGAAGGTGAACTTCATCCTATACCAAAAGTGGAAAAACCGTTTCATACGATACATGCGGACCACTTAAGACCTTTTGTACGTAGTAAACGCGGCAATTGTTACTTACTTGTTATTGTCGATGGCTTCACGAAATATACAAATATAAAACCAGTTAGGAATACTAAAGCAACCACAACAATCCGAGTTATAAGGGATCATATCAGTTGTTTTGGTGCCCCCACAAGATTGGTTACCGATATAGGTTCATGTTTCACAAGTAACATCTTTATTAGGTTTATTAAAGAGACTGGTATTAAACATATTCTGAATGCTGTTGCAACTCCAAGGGCTAATGGCCAAGTTGAAAGATTTAACCGAACGATTTTGGACACTCTTTCCACTAAGACTCATGGGAAAGATGATAGGACTTGGGATGAATATGTGCCAGATATACAAATAGGGATTAATACCACAAAACATAAAACTACACAAAGAAGTCCCTCAGAGTTACTTTTCGGATTTAAGGTTACAAATGTTTCAGAGTCAATTTTAAGTGATATTATTAGTGATACGTCAGATAATAATTTAGACCAAATATCAAAAATGCGTGAAAAATCGGGAGAACTTATAAAAAAACAGCAAGAAAAAGATAGAGAACGTTTTAACAAAAATAGGAAAATAACCAATCAAGCCAATTATAAAGAAGGAGATTTAGTAAGAGTAGAAAGAGAAATTAATAAAAACGATGGTAAATCTAAGAAATTAGTAGCAAAATATCAAGGACCCTATCGTATTGTTAAAATACTCCCCAATGACCGATTCCTAGTAGAAGATACCCCCATAACTAGAAAACACAATCACAAATACGAAACAGTTGTAGCCAGAGATAAATTGCGACCTTGGCTTAATCTTAGTACTGATTTAGCAAGTAGTTCTGACGAGGAGAACAGTAGGGTAGATGAGACAGATGAAGTGGATATTGAATGTGATAATGATTAGTTATTTTTGTCTACTTTTAAGATTGTTCACAAAATTTTATGTATACATGAAGGAATTATGTTATTAACAATATTACAAATCAAGAATTATTTTATGTTTTTAAATAAAATCTGATTATTTCATGTATTATTTGAATTGAGCCTGTATCATTTACAATTGTTTAGAATTATTTTTGTTCGGTACGAGGACGTAACCGAATGTCAGATGGCCGAGCTGTTAGCGTGCATTGACTTCCTGTGTACATGTTGTCATTTAATAATGGCAAATGTTCTAACAAACACTGTTTTGACTTCCTATTATCATAACGTTTTAAATATTATCTGTGATAAATATTAAACTGCCGACTTCCGGTTGTCAAAATCACACCTTTGGCAGAAATTGCCGCAGGAGCGCACTATCGGTTGGACCGTCGACTCGTAAGGTCGATAATTACTATTGTGTACGTGTACCTACAAGTGTAAAATATTAACTGAAGTTGATTATTAAATTCAGTATTAGCAAAGTGATTTGTGTTTTATTTTGTGATCTACAAGTGTATTACACCTGGAGGTAATAAGAACGCATACAATCTTTTATTAAATACGATCATTTTTATTTTTTCATATTTATCGATTTGAATTTTTAAGAGTGGTAAAAAGTATTTCGATAACAGATAAAATTAGTTACAAAATGCTTACCAAGGAAACTTTTCACAGTCTCATCAGCTGCCCCAAGCTGTTGGAGCACTGCCTGAAGCTCCTGGGCTCCTAAAGCTCCTAAAGTGCTGGGAATGGGGGACTCCATTCTCAAATCTTCTCCCACCCAACTCAGATTTTCAAGCTGCAATATTAAATAAAGTTGGTTTAATTAGCACCATTAATTTCTTGATATTAGCTTTTATGGTTTCAATGGAGAACCAACCAAAGTTATGCATTGACTCGCAGGTATGACGCCCTGCACCCCTCCAAACCGAAACACAGCAACGCTGGTTGGCGGCAGAAAAGACAGACATGGTGGTGGTAGACATGGTGGTAGTACTTCCCCGGACGAGCTCTTCCCTAAAAGATCTATACACTCTTCACAAAGAGAGCGAAAAAACTCTACTACGAGTTATACCTACTTACTAAAATATTTAGATAAATCGATCGATATAAACCAATACCTACCTACCAACTAGAAAATAATACTTTTTCGTGTATGTGCGTACCTACCTTTTTTTTTTTTTTTTTTTTTGACGCTGGGAAAAAATGCATTACGCATACCCTCCCATCGGGGGACGGGAGGGGTATGTGGGACTCCCCGGGCGGACCCGGTATACCCACTAAAACGACCCAGCGCATTCCCGCTTCGTCCATGTGGCGGGGGACTGGGAAACCGGCACAGCCTTCACTTCCAGTCCACCGCCGACGATTGCAAGGCAGACCCCTCACACCCTCACGGGTGTGGGGGGGTCGGGAATGACCGACGAAGGTGACGGGTGCAATGCGGGCGAAGGCACCCCCGCGCCTGTCGCCCGCCCGTCACCATGAGGAGGGAGGGCTCGACGCCTTCTCCCCCTTCTTCGTCTGCGGAGCGGCACAGCGAGAGGATCGTCCTCCCGCGCGCGCTCCGCCTCCTCCTTTTGCGAGAGTACGTCCTCGCAAAAGGAGGCTACCGCTGACCAGGCCTCCTCGCTCCCCAGCATGGCGTCGACCACGCCGGGAAGCGAGAGGTCCGGTCCGACCACCGCGGTCAGACCGCGGCGCAGCTCGGACCATGCCGAGCACACCTCGAGGGTGTGCTGCGCCGTGTCCTCTGCCGCGCCGCAGTCGTGGCACGCCGGGGTCTCCTCCCTCCCGATCCGGTGCAGGTGCGATCCGAAGCAGCCGTGCCCGGACAACACCTGCACCAGACGGAAAGAGAGGAAACCGTGGATGTGCGTACCTACCTACGGCAACTTAGGCAAGGTGAATAGGAATTAGTTGTTTGAATCAAATAGGCAATGCAAGATTGCAGGTCGGCCATTTGCAATGCAAACGAGCGAACAAGACATCTATTTTTCTGCACAATAGCCTCGTTGCCCGAAATGAATATGAAATACTTAGATCACTTACCACTTTGCTCTGGTTTAGAACACCAAAGAAAAAAATTATATCCTTAAAACACACACTGAGGTACAACACACAACCTCTCCTCTGGAACGGGACCTCAATACGACGCACACGCACTCAACCCGAAACGAAAAGTAAAGAAAGAAGAAAGAATACTCGCACGCAACGCAACGCAGTGCAGTGTCATCAATAGTTTCATACTGCCAGTGTGACCAAATTATATTTCACGAAAATACCGATAAAGCTTAAAAAAATACCGAAAAATGCCGACCTACAGAAGGCCAATATACATATCAAAATACTGACTTTCTTGACACATAATATTTAATAATCATTCTGACAATAAATGTTAGACAAGTATTTTTACATTTTTCTACTCATGGTGTCTGAAAACCTCAAGAGGCCACGAGCGGATCTCACGGAATTAAACGGAATTAGTCAAGTAAAATGGATGTGTATGCAATCTTTGGTTTCCAAGTTTTTGAAATACCAACCTATTGCCATGCATTTTATGTTGGTTATTTAAGTACGTAAGGTTACAAAACGACACAGAATTGATAAAGGAGAAATGTTAGCAATCCGTAACACAGGCTCGACCTCGGCTGGCAATGTACCTGCCTGCATTGTGTTCAGTGTACTTTTTAATTGTATTTAGGTGTATAATAAATATTTTTTCGTAACACTTGCTCAAAAAAGTGACATTCTATGCCACAAAAAAAAAGCCTCTAGGCAAAAAGCGAACATAACAATAGTCATTTTTAATCTGTTAAAAACAGGGAAAGAAAATTGTACTGAATTTCATTCATCCTCTAGGGGAGAATGTGATTTCGGGAGTAAACCTCGAGTCCTTCGTTACGCTCGCGATTTAAATTGTCACCCGCGACAGAAGACACTGCTTTATCCCCTTGGTTAATAATCTACTAAAATACTTCAAAAATACTTTTCATGATAGAAGCAGTTATCTTGAAAAAAATTTCTGACATTTGTTTTGTAGTTGATTTGTAAGAAAATAGTTTTGACGGTGGCGTGTTGAAACCGTACAATTTGCGCGACCGGTGTGTACACCACACACGCATGTGTTGGTCGGTATTTTTTTGAGCTTTCTCGGTATTTTCGTTAGGTTTAATCTGGTCACACTGCTTACATGTCTCCCTCCACAGATAATACGGAAGGAACCGTGGAAGGTATTTCTTGAAATTTCCCATCAATAATCCGTCTAAATATAATATATATAGGTACCTATTGTTCGATTTCTATGCTGTTGAATTGAGGGTAGATTTGCACTACTGAACTCAATCGCCAGCGGCGACCCGCTCACGGACCAGGAAGCATTTGTGCGTCGAACTGAACGGATGTCTTCTTATTTGACTGTATCAAAACCTCATCGTTAGACGTTCTAACAACTTTATTGTGTTTGTGGACTCACTGCCGTGTAGTGTACTTTTTCCGAGACCTATTGAACCTAGGTCAGCCGTGCTTACCCTGGAACCCACCCTGGACTCTGTGGTGTGCCGTGCATGCCTGGAGCCGAACTTCAGCGCCCTGGTAGAACGGAGGTAGGTGGTGTTCAATCAGCCTTCTCGGAGACAGCAGGAACGAACTTTTCCATCCTCAGATACTATACATACATCTATCCAAACACACAAAAAACCTGCCAGTAAAATTTCACTCAAAAGGATTGTAAAAACTGCACAATCAAATTGGTCCTTCGAGCCGGATAGGTTTCTGTGTGTCTAGAACTCGTAGTTCTATTCTAGCCGTGCTAGATTTATTTTTTCATACCTAACTCTTAGTTAGTTTAAGGTACAGATGTCTGTACTTTCCTATATTTCTATTCTGATCGTATCAGATACATAATTGTACAATAACGTAAAGATGTTCTTTACTGCCCTTATTTTGTTACAATTACTTTGTAAAACTCATTGTTAAAAACCCCGTCATTAGTAAAATAAAAAGAACTCATAACCTTTTTTGTCTTTTACTGGCAGCTTCATATTTAAGTATATTTTTACATAACACACACATATATTTGTCGTACATATATTATTTAGTGTATTTGTGATTCATTTGCATCGTTTCATTCGGTAATCTCAGTTAATTTTAAACATTTATTTGTCCACGCTAACTGCGTAGTTAGTAAAACAAAATGGCGCTTCCCGCTACTAGGAGGTTGAAAAAGCTTGATGACCCCGAGGAGGGCCATAGTCATGAGTTAACCGTGTTGATTCTTAAGAAACAACGAATGTTCGAGCAAATGCAAAAAGCATATGATTTATCAATCAATATTTCGGATGCTGAGTCGATTGATTTCTTTTTGATGCACGTGGAGCTAATCGATAATTTACGAAGTTCATTCGAAAGCGTTATCTTCCAAATTCTAGAAGAAGAACTTGTAGATGACCCGAAATCATCCCTTCGTAGTCATGAGTTAAAAAGTTTTGATGAATTATATTTTCGAGTCAAGCTTAGTGCATCGAAATATAAACCTAGTGCTCATTGCATTAAGGATGAAATTCCCGCTCGCTCAGTAGAATCTCGACCACGTCTTCCAAAGCTAGAACTTTTTACATTTGATGGAAACATTGAAAATTTCAATACATTTTACGAGACGTTCTGTTCTTTGGTTCATTATCAGAAGAATATTCCGCAAATAGATAAATTCCACTATTTGTTATCATGCACAAAAGGTGCTGCGTTAAATATTGTGAAAAGCGTACCTATTTCTGCTAGTAACTATGAACTCGTTTGGAAAAGTCTCCTTAATAAATATCAAGATAACAGGATGTTGGTCGGTAGGTATTTAGATAAAAGCTAAGCTAAGCTTTTCGCCGCTTCAAAAAGAATCTGCCGATAATTTAAACTCATTTATTGAGAACTTTGACCATTCATACAAAGCTATAGAAGCATTACATATTGATAACTTGAGCAGTTACGTAATGTGTCACGTTGCACTGAGGGCTTTAGATCCCTACACTCGTAAATGCTTTGAACTGAAATTAGATCAAAAATCTAGGTATTATATATATTATATCCAACTTTTGATGATTTGATAACTTTCGTCCAAAATCATATCAAGGTCTTAGATCATTCTTCATCCTATTCAGCTAGTTCAAGCGTGCAACAAACTAACCAACGAAAATTCACTGTACCTAGGCAGGGTAAAAATAATTATTCGCATGCATCTTCTTCTAACACAAAACTTGCGTGTTTGCATTGTGGAGAAAATCACATGATTTTCCGTTGTGATAAGTTTCGTAATCTGAGCAACGTTCAGCGCATTAGCCGTGCTAATGACCTGAAGCTATGCCACAATTGCCTAAAACTTGATCACACGACAAAAGAATGCAAAAGTGAATTTAAATGTTACGTGTGTAAACAGTCGCATCATACACTATTACATCGTGAGCCGAGCGCGAGCGGTAGTGCACCGAAACCGGTTTGCTATTCCGAGTCCGCTGCGACGGAGCAGTCTCCGTGCGATAACCAGGCGCCCGCACTCAGTAGCAACAACCACCTTGCGTCTACGTATAACTATGCAGTTATTCTAGGGACAGCCGTTGTACATATAAAGGATTCGTTTAACAACTACCAAACTTGCCGCATTCTAATTGATTCTGGCGCGCAATCGAATTTTATGACACTTGACTGCTTTCAACGATTAGGATTATTTGCTCAAAATTGCCCGTACAATATTTATTGTCTAGGTGGCGAAAATATAAAAACAAACGGGATGGTATCTTGTACCATTAAGCCGCGTAACTGCGCGACTCCCTCTTTTGATTTAAATGCAGTAATATTATCTCGCTTAACTTCCGAGCTACCTACTGTTCAAATACCTAACAATGTTATTCATCATTACAAGGATTTAGAATTAGCTGATCCGTGGTTCTATAAAAAATCTCCGATTGATATAATTTTAGCTGCTGACATTTTTCCCTATATTTATGATGGAAAGAAATTAATTATTAATCCCGACGTTCCAGTCGCGTTAAGTAGCGTTTTTGGGTATGTCGTGACGGGAAGACTAGAAATGCAATCTTCTAGCAACAATTGCCATGTTGTAGCGGCTACAACATCGCTGGTGTCGTACACCGTTGAAGAGAATTCACTTCATGAAACTCTCAAACGTTTTTGGGAGGTGGAATCTTCGCCGTGCGAAGTTCCCATCAATCCGTTAGAAGAACTAGCGGAACGAATTTATGTTGAACAACATTATCGTGATGAAATCGGCCGATATGTTTCCCCGATTTTATTGAACCCTGAGCATAAACCACTTGGTGACTCGTATGACACCGCTCTGAAGCGACTCACTCAGGTCGAGCGCCGACTTGCTCGATCTCCAGACCTTCGCAAGGCCTACGTCGACTTCATGACGGAGTACGAGACCCTCGGTCACATGGAACCCTATGAGGGTACAGAACCCTCAGGTTATTTTATTCCACACCACTGTGTGTTACGTCCGTCGAGTACTACGACGCCCTTGCGCGTAGTTTACGATGGTTCTGCCAAAACTACTTCCGGTGCTTCGCTCAACGATACACTTTTAACCGGCAGAAAGTTACATCAGGACATACTTAAAATAATAATTAACTTCCGACTTTACGACGTATGCTTCACTGCTGACGTTTCTAAAATGTGTAGAGCTGTGATAATAAATCAGGTGGACCGGAAGTACCAGCACATACTCTGGCGTAATCATCCCACGGAACCAGTACGTACCTACGAACTTACTCGAAATACGTATGGCCTCCGTAGTGCACCATTTGTGTCGGTACGCACTTTACACCAGCTGGCGTCGGATGAGCTGGCTCGCGTTGACCAGCCCATTAACTCGCCTCAGCTAGCCTCGGGTGAGCTGGTTCATACTAAACAGCCGAGAACCAAGGCAGCAGAGGTACTAAAGAAAGGGACGTACGTTGATGACGTATTGTGGTCTTGTCAAAGCCAGGAAGAAGCTTGCACGTTGCAAGATGATTTAACCACCCTACTAAAAAGCGGAGGTTTTGATTTACGAAAATGGGCAAGTAACTGTCCTGAGTTGCTAACTAGAAAGCAATCGGACTAAGTTACTGCTATCAACTTTCAAGACGATACGTTATCGTCATCTCTCAAAGTTTTAGGTTTGACATGGTTACCCTCGTGTGACTCATTCTCGTTTAATTACAACTTGACTGACGCCAAACAAACTAAACGTTCTGTTTTAAAATTGCTCGCAAGTATATTCGACCCGGTAGGTTTTATATCACCTTGTACTTTTGTCGCGAAGTGTATAATGCAAGATATAAAACAGAAACAACAAAAGATAAAACTGCGGGTGTTCTCTTATTCTGCGTAGCATTACTCTACAAAATGTTACTCTCAAGTTTTTATTACCTACCTGACATGTTTGTGCTTCAAAACAAATCACAGTAGAAATGTAAACAGTTAGATTGTATCCGTTTTTTAAGTTTTAATACGTTTTGTAATAGTATTAACGCAATAAAGTTTAAAAAAGTAGTTTAATGAAAATCTTCTTTTCTTCAATTAAAATTGAATATCTTTTTGTTAAATTATTGGATCTGTTATAATGATATCATTTTGAAATCGGCATTTAGTAGGCATATTATTAAATACATGGGCACTGACAATGTGGTAGGTGTTTTTTTTACAAAAATCGCTTTTGAACTTGATGGTGTGTTAAAAATTTGGGTTAAAATTAGAGAAGAACCAACTTTTTCTTCAAAAGAGCTGAATTTACATAAAAAATCATAATTTGTCATGGTAGCTCTAGTATTCAGCAGTAATTAACAGAAGTCAAAATAAAAGAATAATGACTTTTGTTGAAACTACAACCAAATTTGTATTAAAAGGTAGAAATTTCGTAAATAAAAGACAAAAAGGAAATATTTTCGGAACCCTTGGGTATAAATGGTTTAAATTTTTAATTGTTATAGTTAATTATCTGGTTCATCGAATCCTGAACGGTGGACCACTACTTGACTAATGAACTCTAAA